>CM027870.1:21979242-22581349 GCA_016097605.1 Eucalyptus guilfoylei | reverse complement strand
TTGGCCTCTGGGTTCTACAGCCTGCCGATTCAACACACTAACCCCGACTATATATATATGTTATTTATAATTTTTTTTATATAGAGAAAACCTTAAAATAAATGACGTTAACAACATTAAATAGCTCTTTAGTAAGGAGTTCAAGTAATTTACATTGTTCTTTAATAACTTAGGTTTTTAATGACTTTTACGACATCAATAGTCATAATTTACTTAATGAAAAAATGTTTTTGTGAGGAATCCTCACGGTGTCCAAAAGCAAGCACCTTAAGATCCTCCCTCTAAGATTCGTTCTCTCTCTCGTCTTATTTGTCCTCTTAGTCTTCAATTTGCTAAAATCGTAAAAAACAACTTTCCGTCACCACTGACACTCACTTCGCTCGCTTTGGGTCATTCACGCCACGTCGACACTCGCTTAGCTTGTTGCTTTCCGCTACAACATTTGATGCTCATTTTGTTCGACACTCATCTCACTTGATTCTCACCGCTTGCCTTTCTTAGCCTAATCTTGCTCATTCATCAATTGTCCTTTCAAGGAGCAAAAAATGAAATAAAAAATTATTGGTTAGTCCTAGGTTGACCTTTAAAATCGGGACCAAACCCATCGGGCCAATCCGGTTCTCAATCGCTTTTTTAAGGAGTACAAAAATAAAATAAAAAATTATCGGTTGGTCCCGGAAGTTGACTTCGAACCGGACCGAACCTATTAGGTCGGGTTCGACTCTCATCCCAAGCTCAATAGAGGATCCTTGGTCCCAAAAAATTGAGGATCGGTACTACGCGTAATTTATCCTAGGATTATGGGATAAACTAGCCCAACTGGACCATGCTCACCCCTAATACCGATATGGCACCCACCAAGCGCCACATCAAAAAAGAACTCGAAAAATTTAATAAGAAAAAGAAAAGAAAATGCTGACTTGACTTTTTAACTATTTTCACCAATACATTGCTATAGTACATACAATTATGTGTTAGTGGCATGGGGTGTTTGTTACTACATATCACTCAACTAGATAAGCACCGCATAAAAAAAAATTGAAAATTAAATAAGGAAAGCAATGGTGATGTGACATTGTTTATTATATTCATCAACGTGTTGCTACAGTATATACAGTTACTTATTAGGTATGAATCAGTATATTGCTTCGATTTCACTGTTGTCATCGTCGGCGAAAGAATAATTCCGTGGGACTCACAACGAGGACATGCACAGATATTTCCGACATGCACTTAAAGCAAGAATCGCATTTAGCTTTTTTCAATTCTAGTGCATGATGGGCGGAATCTCTTTCATTGTGGAAGAAAAAGACCTCTCGTGATTCACATACGCCTTTTTTCCTCTTTTGGGGGCCAAAATAGCATCTCCGAAGTGCTTTTATTGATCGCTTGAGCATGAAAAGCGTTGGACTAAGAACAATAAAAATGAATTCGCTTCAATAATGCGGGAGAACCCGTGATACACGCACACCCACTACTATTAAACAGGTCAAGAGGAAACCACTTTTGCTTTAGTAAAGTGATTTTTGGTTTCACCTTTGTAGATCAAAAAGATGCCTAGCCATTTCATTCGTCGAGAGAGAAGAAAAAGATGTCTTGGTCGTCGTAGTCTAAATTTATTGAATGATTTCACCATTTAAAAGGCGTTCTTGTTGTGAAAATGGTTTTCTTTTCTAAAAGGAGAAGAAAGTAGTAGGAATACGAGAGTGGGGCCATCAAAAGTCCAAGTCCATCCGCGTTAAATCATTTTAATTCATCTTGATAATGCTTTTCCTATGAGAAAAGATGAGGACAAAGTTCTGGCCACGACAATGGGAAAAGTCGCGCTCGGCTGCTTAAATTGGCGTCGTTTACCTTTGAGCTTTGATCTTTTTATCATCAAGGAAGCATCCCAAGCAAATGCCAGAACAGCTGTGTAATGAAATAATGCGTACAGTACTTGAAATTTCAATCTGTTCTTTCACATAAATAACACTATCAAGGGTCTTTGCCAATATCCCCTTTTCTCCGTAGTGTTAGGGTCTATACGCATACAAAACGTGAAAATCATGTAGAACTCGGTGTTTCAATTGTCAAGCCCAATTTGCAGAATTAGTAGAAATTGAAAGTAAAAGAAAAAAAAACACACACACACACACACACACACAAATGCAAAAATAAAAATAAGCATAATTGTACGAAAATTGTGCCTTTCAACGAGCATGTATGACTTTATTATATACATAGGGGAATTATAGTACTCCAAATTATCAAGCAATTGGGATAATAGAATCAAGCACATACATTATTAGTAAAGTCAATCTCCAATTTAATTCACAACATGCTCACCATCATGCACCTTCGCCCCATCTTAAATGAAACGGAGTCATGTTGAATAGACATTGTTGATTGTGGAGGGCTTTTGTACATGTTCGACAGACATTCATTAGATCCGTAGGGTCTTCTTTCCACAATGTTCAACGTGACAATCAAGTAATACCCAATGCATGTCTGTCCATTAAATCCCAATTAGCTTGCTTAATCAACTTTGTCTCCGTTTCTAGACAAAGGTAAGCATGCATTCCTCCCGGTACATATTATCCTTAATACGCATTTTCGAGAATCGAAGTCCTTTCCATCAAGTTTGTTGATTTTTACATTTTTGCTTTTGTAGCCATCAATCTACTTCAACTCAACCCAAGTATCTTTTTTATACCAATTTTTTTGTTAAAACAAGTGATTAAAGGTTTAATAAATAGATTAAGAAAATTAATTCAACATCATATTTACGGGTTTGGTCAAGGTAAATCAACCCACTAGGAGAGTAGCACAAGGTTCCATGATAGACAAAGGAGATATGATAAAGATTATAATCACACTCAAGTCATAACCCTCTTTAGTGATTCTTAGACCCATTATGCCAATAACTTAATGGTGTTCAGCCTATTCATTTTTTTCACAAAACAACCTTGCAGAAAGACACAAATGCTTACCACAAGACTTTGTCACATTTCCAAAACACTCACAATTCCTTCAGGATATAATTCACGAGTATGCTGCACAATTACGGCCAAGCTCCCCCACTCACTAGTGGCCGAAAACCAAAAATATCCACCTCTTAACATATAAATATATAAAATCTCGGCCATATTTAAAATGAAATATTGCCCTGTCATATGTGGCAATGTATGGGTGCGTGTGCCATGGCATGAATGCATACGGATCTTTGTTCAAAGGTCAATTTTTTTAAATTCTAAGTATTGCAGATACCCATTAGATAGTTAGCAACCTTTTGTTGATTATGAGGTTTTTTCTTTCTTATAATGGTTGTGACTCAAAAAAAAAGTGCATGGAATTAAAAGATCCTATCTCCATGGAGGAATCACATGAAGGAAGGTTTTACATGAACTCGACCAGACCTAAGAAGTTCGAGCCATTAAAATATTTCAATCCCCCCCCCCAAAAAAAAAAAGGCTATCTATAAGGTTAGTGCTTATTTTTTGGGCAAGTGCACCATAAGTCATGAAACTCGTCACAAAAGTACAATAGAATTTTGAAACTTTCAAATAATTCAATCAAGTCCTAAAATTTATTAAATTAGTACATTGAAGTCTCTTCATTAACTCCATTCAATTTGACCAACAAAACATATTGACGTGACTTCATATTTTTAATTACGTTTAAAAACACATGACACCGATTAGGGGTGAGCATCGGTCCGGGGTCAACCTGGACCGATCCCGGCTCATCTCATCCTTGGTCCCGATCCGGTTCCCGGGGAGAATAGGTCGGTCCTTGGTCCTAGAATTCCTGGATTAGCACCGTGCGGGTTGGTCCTCGATCACGAGAGTTCGGGTCGGTCCAACGGACTTAGGGGTGAGCATGGTCCGGATTGGCTGATCCACCCCTAACCCTAGGACCAACCCCGCACGGTGCCGATCCTCAATTTTTGGGACCAAGGACCGACCATATTGAGCTTGAGACCAAGGACCGGACCGGCCCAATGGGTTCGGTCTTGTTCCAAGGTCAACCGAGACAAACGATAATTTTTTATTTCATTTTTTGTACTCCTTAAGCAATTGAGGACCGGACTGACCAAATGGGTTTGGTCCGGTTTAAGGTCAACCTAGAACTAACTAATAATTTTTTATTTCATTTTTGTACTCCTTGAAAGGGCAACCGATGACCGTATCGACCTAATGGGTTCGATGATGAGCAAGGTTAGCTAAGAAAGACAAGCGGTGAGCATTAAATGTCGAGCGAAAAGCAACAAGCCAAGCGAGCATTGAGTGGCAAGCGGCACGAGTGACCCAAAGCAAGCGAGACAAGTGTCGAAAGTGGCAAGCAAAGAAGTTGTTTTTTTTTTTTTTTTTAGCAAATTGAAGACTAAGAGGACAAATAAGACGAAGAGAACGAATACTAAAGGAGGATGCCATAAGGTGTCTTTTTGGACACCGTGAGAACTCCTCACAAAAACATTTTTCTCTTTCATAAATTATGACTATTGACGCCGTAAAAGACATTAAAAACCTAAGTTATTAAAGAATAATGTAAAATTACTTGAACTCCTCACTAAAAGCTGTTTAATATTATTAACGCCGTGAGAACTCCACAAAACATTTTTCTCTTTCATAAATTATGACTATTGACGCCATAAAAGACATTAAAAACCTAAGTTATTAAAGAATAATGTAAAATTACTTGAACTCCTCACTAAAAAGCTGTTTAATATTATTAACGCCGTTTTATATATATAGTCGGGGGTTGGTCTAGGTTGAACCGACTCGGAACTCTCGGGGCCGAGAAGCCGACCGCACAAAGGATCTTGTCCGGGAATTACCCAGAGGCCAAGGGACCCAGTCTCACTGCGAACAAAACCAGACGCAGGTTGGGGAAATGGTCCGAGGATCGGTCCCGGGTTGGCCCGAACGATGCTCACTTCTCTGGGGTCTTCTTCTTTCTCCTCCTCTTCTGCATTTTGGAGAGAGGGAAAGAGAACACGTGGCTGGTACGTGTTCTGGAGGGAGAGAAACGGTAAGGATCTGGAAGTCTGCAGTGAGAAGGGTCGGCTTTGTGAACTGTTACGTTGCCTTTGCGTAGAATGAATCGGAAAGAGGATCCTTCCGTGGAGGTTAATAGCAAAGAGGGGTCAGTAAGAGAGAGAGAGAGAGAGAGAGCAGAGAGAGAGAGGTGGTCCCATATAATCCATGAAATAGGCTGACTTATCGAGTGCAAGCAACGCTGATATGGAGTTTATGATCCCCCTAAACCTACATAAGAATTAATATAAATACATTCCATGTTCACAGTATCCGTTAATGAAGTGTAATCAATCAATGAAATCAGATTTTCTTAGAACTATTAAAGTGAGGTTTTGAGAAAAAATGATGAGAAAAGAAAATGACAATGCAATTTTCATGAACTTTCATTTTTTCTCAATAAAGCATTTAGGACTCTTTGAATATTTGACTAATCATCATGTGCAGTGGTCCCTCCATTTCGCACACACCAAAAATAACTGTTGACACATTGTTTTCATGTTACAATCTTTTGGAAATCTATTAGCTGCCACACTTGAAACTTTTTTTTTTTAATCTCGATTTCTATTGGAAATTGATTTTGGCAACCTACCGTTTTAAAATTGGGAGCTATCCTAGCTAGAAAAAAAAATTGGGAGCTAAGCCCCCTTCCTTTTAACTCCAAGCAACGCAGCACGATTAAGTCACTCACGATATTAAATTATACCCATTGTGACATATTTATCTTTAAAAAAAATTGTGACATCAAAAACTCTAAATTTATAACTATGTGACATATTTACCCCCAAACTTGTATAGAGTAACACATTTATTCCAAATTTTTTGTAACACTAAAAACTCCAAACTTGTATCTATGTGACATATTTACTCTAAAAATTTTAAGTGGTAAATTTGTCACACAAGTATGACTTTAGGGTTTTTGTTGTCACGAAAAAGTATGAAATAAATATGTTATAGGGTGCAGGTTTTGGATTTTTGATGTCACAAAAAAAAAGTTTTAGGAAAAATGTGTTACGGTTGGCAAAGTTTGGAATTTTTTATATTTTTTTATATTTTTTTTTCTATACTAGAAACTATTGCTTATCTAAATTCTAACCTTAAACTCACATTAGATATGATATTTTTTTCATGTGAAAAAGAATTAAGATGCAATCCATGCATAGTTATGGGGCTAAACAAACTAGTTTCGTCAATGATTAGGCATGATCAATTAAAATCCAGTACAAGTTTTGGGTCATGGGCTTGGAAGAACGCATGGTTGATGGTCGCAGCATAATCTGCTGTACATGTTAGGAGCGATGGGGAAATTGAGCATTGTTGGGATATGCCTTCAAATTTGGTAGAACAATGAAGTCGGATCTTTAGAGTAATCAAGTCGGACTTTGAAGCGTGATATTACTTTCTTCAAGGATTTATTTGCCCTTTGCGTTACTAATGATCACCGGCAAATATCCTCCGGGATACAAAAAAGTCTCAAAAATGAGAATACTAGATAACAATTCTAGTATTTCTCTAGGGTTTCTTTAGGAAACAATTGAAAGGATGGTTGTAGTTTTTTCGAAAGAATGCTCGAAAAGATAAAAATGATCACACACGTTTTTCAAACTGATTGTATATATATAAAACAGTCTTAAAACATAGGCAACTCTTCGTGAAAAATTACAAAAATGAATAAATGTGTCCTTTCAAAAATTGCCCGAGATGAATTAAGGCATCTATTCGGAAGAAGTTGAAAAAACGAACAAATGCAACCCTTTGGGAAAAGTTGCAAACTGAATGAGTATCTTTTCTAAAGATTGTCTTGAAAAGACACAAACAAAAATTTGAAATAATAATATTTTTTAAAATAAAACTTTGAATTTTTTTTTTATAAATAATTTCCGGAAATTCTCAAAAACAAAAACAACCTTTGAATTGATTAAAATTAATAACATAACCATAAAAATAAAATAAAATAACAAAGGAGTTAGTGCCAATTAGACATTAAGTGCTAAGTGCGCCATTATTCGCGCACCCGCACGCGTGTATGGTGAAGTGTCAGCCCACAACCCAATCATTCCTTTAGGTACACAAAAAGAAACCCCACACTTATTAATTGGCACACTTCCTCTTACTTTTCCTATGTGGGACAAGAAAACATACGGCTTGGTTTGTTTTTACAAACAAACTTCCAACAAGCATAACTCTCATGGATCTTATCTTCATTACATTTTATCAAAGAAATCGGGGCGTTATCGAGACCAATACCTATCGACTCATGTTATCGATGAATCCTTGGCGAGTACACTTTCACGTCGTGGAAAGCAAGGTGAAGTTGAGGAATTGCAAATTATTATTAGGCGAGAAATGTGACGGCCAGTTCCGGGCGGTCTGAGAGGGATGGTCGAGATTGCCTTGCCGATACGCGGGCGAGGCTAAGGGCATGTCTCTGTCCCACATCACTTAGGGGGAGTCTGGGCTAGTTTATAAAGGCTCGGATCCCTTTAATACGTATAACGCGTTTTAAAGCCGTGAGTACTCGGTGTCCAGCGGACAATATTATACGGTGGGGCCCGGGTCATTACAAATGGTATTAGAGCCGACTCCCAACCGCGTGTGGGGGCCACAGCGAGGACCCTATGCCTTAAGGGGGAGAATGTGACGACTCGGAACCGGGCGTATGGAGGGATGGACCTGAGATCGGCCCGATCGGACGCGGGTGAGGCTAAGGGCATGTCTCCGTCCCACATCACTTAGGGGGGGAGTCCTGGGCTAGTTTATAAAGGCTTGGATCCCTTTAACCTGTATAACGCGTTTTAAAGCCGTGAGGACTCGGTGTCCAAAGCGGATAAATATTATACTGTGGGGCTCGGTCATTATAAGAAAACCGCATGAGAAAACCCGATTTGTTGTGCTTGAGGAATGTACAATCCTTCAAGCTAGCTCAATTAAAGTTGTTGAGGTGATGAAGTTAATCATGATATGGCTTTCCCCACATTAATGCGCTGAAAGTTAATGTTAATGTTTATTTATACGCACTTATCACTTGAGCAAATTCTTAGGATTAAAAGATAGGGGCATGCTTAGCTTTCTCACAAGAAAAGCTGACATAATTTAAAGCAAAAGCTCTTAATTGTTTTTCCTTATAAAATAATTCTTAATTTCTAAATGATAACCAGTCATAGTGATCATGGCTTTGTGTTGCATTCCTTTTAAAACCTTTTAAGATGCATTTAATAACGATTCTGTTTTCGGAAACAATTTTGATTAGAAATGATTTTTTGATTCTATTCCGGAAATAATTTCTTAGCGAAAGAACGCACTTGGTAACTGTTCAAAATTTTTACTCCTAGGACAAAAATACATTTGGTAGAATTCTTAAATTTTTTTTTATTTCTTTTAATTTTTAAATATTTTTCTTATATTTTTCTTATTTTTCTTTTTCTTTTTCTTTTTTTCTTCTTCTTTCACGAAGTGGCGGCAATGGATTGGGCGAGATCCAGATGAGCTCGCTGGAACATCCCCGGTTAAGGCAAGTCTCGGCCTCGCTAGATCTAGGCAAGGCCAAGCCTTGCTAGTGGGCGGATGAGCCTTGCCGGAGCCATCGGTGAGGCTCAACCTCGCCTTGGTTGGGCGGGTAGCTAAGCGAGGCTCGGCCAACAAACCTTGTCGTGGCATGGTATCGCTGGGGGCTGGCGATGTTCCGGCGAGATCGCCGACCGAAGGAAGAATAAGAAAAAGGGAAGGGAAGAAAGAAAAAAGGGAACAAGGAAAAAATTGGAAATCGATTCTAGGAATTGTTCATAGGAATAAGAAGTAATTTTTTTTACTTCTTGATTCTGTTTCTAAATCTATTCTCAAAAACAACAACAAAAAAGAATAGATTTTTATTACCAAGAACAAAAATTTTACTCGAATTTCTGTTCTTTTTTTGTTACGGAGAACAAAAAAATAGAAATAGTTGTTTCGAGAATAGTTATCAAATATAACTTAGGCCCTATTTTGTAACCATCCAAAACGGGACCAAATTCTGATTTTTTGTTCCTAAAATCGGTTTCGACCGAGAATCGCGTTTGGTAAAATTTTGTTTTCGGAAACAAAGTTGTTCCCGGAGCAGTTGGGAGTGGAATCGAGAATAAAAATAAAGTTGATTCTTGTTCCGGGAACAAATTTG
This sequence comes from Eucalyptus guilfoylei, assembly GCA_016097605.1. Classification (NCBI taxonomy): domain Eukaryota; kingdom Viridiplantae; phylum Streptophyta; class Magnoliopsida; order Myrtales; family Myrtaceae; genus Eucalyptus; species Eucalyptus guilfoylei. The sequence continues at coordinate 22,572,178 of CM027870.1, read as the reverse complement.
AGAATCAAAAATCAACTCTTCTTCTTCTTCCCTTTGGCCATCTCGCAACCGCCGTCCCACTCTCGCTCACCGCCGCACCGCCGTCGTCGCCCAGTCCACCGGTCGCCGTCTGCCCGGTCGGTAAGCTCGCCGGAGGCTCGCCAACCTAGGGCGAGGTCAAGCCAAGCCTCGCGACGCCTGCCCCACCGATGGCTAGGTGAGCCTCGTCCGGCCCCCGTCGGTGGCTAGCAGGCCTCACCTAGCCCGGCGGCCGGCCACCTGGCGAGGCTCGGCCGAGGAGCCGGCCCGCCGAGGGCCGGCGACACTCCGGTGAGGTCACCGACCCTCATCGGCCGATCGCCGGTCGACGACCGGCACAAGAAGAAGAAGAAGAAGAAGAAGAAGAAGAAGAAGAAGAATAGGAGAAAAGGAAAAAAAGAAAAAGAAAAGGAAAAATGAAAAAAATGAAAAAAATAAATTGATTTGGAAATGTAATCAATGAGCAAGTACCAAACGCAATTACATTACGAATCAGAAATTTTGGACAGTTAGCAAACACGTTCTTTTACTCATAATAAAAAATAATCATTTTCGTAATCTATTTCCGAACATAATCGTTATCAAATGCGCCCTTATTTGCTACACTTGTTATTTCCTTTTTATCTCAATTTCTATTCAAAGTTCATTTTGCAGCTTAAACTTTTAAATTAGGGAGCTGAGGCCCCTTCTTATTTATTTTTTAAGCCGTGGGAAGGGTTGGAGCATGTTCTTTTACACCATAAATTATGACTTATTTAATTTCTAATCTTAATATGTTGGTGACAGCTTTGTTGATATTTCAGGAGCTTCAACTAAACTTATTCAGACATCTGTCAAATTTCCCATCATGCTTTTATGCTTTTTCAGCAAGTCCTTTCCAGTTTCTTTTTTTCTAGGTATATAGGTAAACACATGTTCTTAAATAGAAGATATTATTTTCTTGTCTTCCGATTTTGAGATTTGTCTGTCTTCTGTACAATTGAAGTGAGGCTGAACATTTTCCTATACTTCTCACATGTCAATTGCCGTACAAAGCATCTAAGTAAAAGGAAAGACAGATGGGACAATTCGGTAGAGTTGGGTCCCTCAGTGATTGACTGAGTACCGTTCACATGCATAAAGTTGGAGCGGCCATCTGCACCGCCAAGTTGACACGAACTTTAATAATTGCTAGGCGACGGACGATGGCGAAGCAACAGCCTCAAGAGTGTCAAAAATCAAACCGAAAATCAAACCGAACCGAATCGAAATATTCGATTTTTTTTCGGTTCGATTTTCATTCGATCGTTCTCATTAAAAATCGAAATTTTTTTATCGGTTCAGTTTTTATCGGTTAACCGAACCGAACCGAACAAATTGGTAAGAGCTTATTTCTTAGAAACGAAAAATATACAACGGAAAAGAAAATGAAAAAAACAAATGCAAAAACCAAGAACTAAAAGCTAAAAACCAAAAATCGAAAAACCGAACCGAACTAAACCAAATTTTAGTTCAACGATTCGGTTCGGGTCTCATTTGGTTCAATTTGGAATTTTTTTCCAAAACAAGTTGGTTCGGTTCGATTCGGTTTTTCAAAAACGGAACCGAACCAACCTAACCATTGACACCCCTAGCCTCAACTCCACCTAGAGTAACTCTTAGAGTCCTGTTTGGTAACTAACCAAACAATGCCAAATTCTATTCTTTTGTTCCCTTTAATAGTTTTGGAATTAAATCGTGTTTGATAAAAATTTTGTTCCCGGAAACAAATTTATATTTTTTTGTTCCCTAATAGATTTAACGGAATCAAGAATAAAAAAAAATTAATTCTTATTTCCGAAAACAATTCTAGAATCAAGCCAATATTTTCTCTTCTTCTTCCCTTTTCTTCTTCTTCATCCACCTCCGTGGTTGCCGTCCGCCGCCCACCGCCACCCGCCGCGAAGGCTCGCGGAGGGCAAGCCCGGCCCCTGTGAGGCCGAGCCTCGTCGTGGTACCGGCACCGAGCCTTAATTCTTGTTTCCAAAAACAATTCTAGAATCAAGCCCATATTTTCTCTTCTTCTTCCATGTTCTCTTCTTCTTATTCCCTTTTCTTCTCCTTCATCCATCGCGTGGTTGCTGTCACGCCCACCGCCGCGGGTCACCCGAGGCTCGCCGGAGACGGGCGAGGTCCGGCGAGCTCGCTGGAGGCAAGCCCAGCCCCGCCGGTGGCCAGGCAGGCCTCACCCAGCCCCGGCAAGGCTCGCCTAGCCACCGGCGAGGCTAGGCGAGCCTCACCCAGCTACTGGCGAGACTCGACCGACGCTCCAATGAGGTCGCCGATAGAAGAAGAATAGGAGAGAGAAAGGAAAAAATGAAAAAAGTAATAAAATTATTTAAAAATTAAAAGAAAATGATTTGAAGTAGAAATTTTGAGCATGGTACCAAACACAATTTTATTCTAAGAATTGAAATTTTGGACAATTACCAAACGGCATAAAATGCTTAGAAATTGTTCTCGGAAACGGAATAAAAAAGAATCATTTATGATTAGAAATTATTTCCGGAAAACAGACTCGTTCTGCATGCTCCTAAAGCCCCGTTTTGGTAACCGGCCAAATAGGAAAAATTTATATTCTTTTGTTCTCGGGAGTAGTTTTGGAATAGAATCGTGTTTAGTAAAATTTTTGTTCCCGAGAACAAATTTCTATTTTTTTGTTCCTGTAAGTAGATTTAGAATAGAATCAAGAATAAAAAAAAGTCGATTCTTGTTCCCAAGAACATTTCTAGAATCAAGCCCATATTTTCTTTTTTTATTTTCTTTTTTCTTATTATTCTTCCATTTTTTCTTCTTTTTCATCCACCGCCGCGGTTGCCGTCTACCACCGTCTGCCGTTTGCCGCCCACCGTCACCGGGTCGCCGGCAACCGGGTTCGGTGAGCTCGCTGGTGGCTAGGCGAGCCTCGCCCGCTTCTCGGCGGGCCGGGCGAGGCTCGCGGCCACCGGCGAGGGCCGGCCTAGCCCGCCGAGCCTCGCCCCTTTGCGACGAGGCTTGGCCGACGAGGGTCGGCCTCACGCGGGTCGGCGACGCTCCGGTGAGATCGCCGGCCCTCGTCTAGCCGGTCCGCCGATCATCCCAAGGCCGGCGACCGGCGACTTAAAAAAGAAGAAGAAGAAGGGAAAAAGTAATAAAATTATTTAAAAATTAAAAGAAAATAATTTAGAGTATAAATTTTGAACACCTGCATCAAACACAATACTATTCCGAATCAAAAATTTTGTTCGATTACTAAACACGTTCTTTTTGTTTAGAAATTGTTTCCACGAATAGAATAAAAAAAAATCATTTCGACCGTAAATTGTTCACGGGAACGGAAAAAGTTACCAAACGTGCTCTTAATGTCAAAAGTTATGAAAATGACTTTTAAATGTCAATTTTTTTTTTTAAATCGGACACCTAAGTGCCAAGTCTAGTGAAGATGGCTGAAAATCCTATATAGCAATTTTTTGATATTATAACTTGCCTACATGGCATGCCGAAAAGCTGAGTCGAAATGAGTCACTAAAATGATGTCATTTTGTCTTTTTTTGAATTTTAATATAAATATGAATTATATTAAAATATTTATATATTAATAATTTTAAAAAGGGAGGAGGCGGCGACCAAGGTTGCAACCTCATCTTCATCCTTTTTTAAAAAAAATTATATTAATTTAGTTTTAAAATTTATTTAATTAATATTTATATTAATTATTTATCCACGTCAGCAGCAAAATAGACGTAATTTTGAATTTATTTAGTCATGTCAACGTAGAAAAAGAAGTTATTTTACACTTGTCTTGTTGAATTAATTGATTCATTTCACTTCGATTTTGACATTTAAATATTATTTTCGTAAATGCCTCAAGTTTTGATCTTTTTCAACAGGCGATGATGAGGTGTCACTGACGTGGTGGTGGGAACACCAGAAGTAGAAATGGTAAACCGACCGAAGTGAAGCAGATGGCGAGAGAGGGCGAGCTTTTGGCAAGTAACAGGCCGAACAGCTCTTTGAATTCGCCGTGCTTAGTTCGCATTGATCCGACCCTCTGATCATCGTCGTCGAAGTCCGGCGGAGAGTGGGCCTCGGCAAAGACGAATCGGAGATGGCGGAGAGAAGCGACCGCTCATCTAACGACGAGAATCGGATGAATCCGGATTCCGAGGCGAAGGAGAAGAAGGGCGGGAGCCGGAGTGGGGAGGACGAGAGCAACGGCCTGTCGGTGGAGAGGATCTTCGAGAGCCAGGGGGTGCCGTCGTGGAGGCGGCAGCTGACGTTCAGGGCGTTCGCAGTGAGCTTCGCGCTGAGCGTCATTTTCGCCTTCATCGTCATGAAACTGAACCTCACAACGGGCATCATCCCGTCTCTGAACGTCTCGGCGGGGCTCCTCGGGTTCTTCTTCGTCAAAACGTGGACCAAGGTCCTGGACAAGTCCGGGCTGCTCCAGGTCCCCTTCACGCGGCAGGAGAACACGGTGATCCAGACCTGCGTGGTGGCGTCTTCCGGCATCGCTTTCAGCGGTACGTTGGCTTGTCTTTCACTCTTGGCTGCAACTTGAGATAGTGCGAATTGTGAAGTGCTCTGTTTTAGCAGCTTTGTCTGCTGACATGCTCTCTGTCACTTCTCTTAAATTGTTCTATCCTCGGGTCTACTGAATAGCCCAAAGTCATCACTGTAAAACCTCAACCAGAAGAAGCGCTATCTTGCACTTGAGCCTCTGCTGAATTGAGGAAGGAATCCTGGGTTTCTGATGGAATCAACACAACATAACAACGGGAGTTCCTGATGTCCTCTTTCATTTTTTTCCTTCTTTTCTTGAGCTGGTCCTACTTCCTCGACTGTTGGGTGGAGAATCAATTAGGATTCATATATGGGTATAGAATTTTCAAAGTTTTGGGACATGGGTATAGAATTTTCAGAGTTTTCCTCCTTGGTATCTTTTGTAATAAATAAAAGTCTACGAGTCAACAGTCAAGATTCCCTCGGGCTGTGGCTATCCTTTTGTCTTAGATAAGGTTACCGCGAATGGTGCTCAAGCTGAACTGCTCCTTAGTCCACAATTTAGAGCCTTTGAAAGCGGCACGGTCCTTGCAGCCCATCATGCATATCAAGTTCAGCTGAAGACACTGATTTTTAGAGCCAGAAAAATTTAAAAGTATTCATAATTAGATGAACGTAAAGAGAATTTTAAATGCTGATCCACCAATAATTTCCTGTCATAATTCGGGAACTTATGTCTATTGGGAGCGCTGTTATTTCACTGAGGGGAAATTTCTGGAGGTGTAAGGGTTCGGGAACGCCAAAATTTTTATGTCCAAAGGAAGGATTGCCTCTTTGCACAGAAATGCCTGTTTCTCCGAAAAATGTTTATCTCATGGATTCTAAATGAACTGTTCTGCATATACACAGATGACACGTAGGATGGTTGTTTCTATGTAAACAACACAAAGTAGGGCATTTGGCCATAACCATATTGAATAGTCAGTACACTAATTTCATGCGCATATTTGAGGTCACGTGTTTCTTGGAACATATTCTGTGATAACCAATGCCAATGAGCTCAAGGGGTATGCAGAGATAATGTTCATGTAATCTTTTGAAGTTAATCATTCAGATTTATGGTGCAACTATGCAAAAATGAAGGAACCTCCCCTAAGTTTGAGTGGATGCTCATTTGCTAACCATCTCCAAATAAAATCAGTTGTGGATAGCGAGTTTACCTATTGTAACCATTGCTTCTTTTTCTTTTGGGGCAGACCACTGCTTTTTCAATTCAATTCGTTTTCCCAGTTTATTGTCATGTGTTTACTGTTGTTTCAGTTACTCGCTTGAAAAGTATCTCGGCTGGAAAAGAAAGAAAAATATTTTGACTGGAAAGTACTATAGACCTCTGCTTCTATCAACAAAAAAGATAGATGCTCTTGCTTCTGTTTCATGTGGAATATTTATTCAACTAAAGTGGTCTGCCCTTAGTCATTGACCTCCCTTTATCGTGTGTTAGAAATAACAGTGACTTTCTATCCAATAATGATCTCTTTGAATTTGATTAAACTTTATTCGAAGAAAGGAATCGTAATAGATGTAAACTTGCGTATTATTTTTGGATGAACAGCTAGAGCTATTTACTGAAAAATGTGGTGCTCTGAGATTTTGTATGAGCAGGAGGTTTCGGGAGTTTTCTCTTCGCAATGAGTGAGCGAGTTGCTCGTCAATCAACGGATCCGCAGAGCGCTCATGTTTACAAAAACCCATCACTGCTGTGGATGATTGGTTTTCTATTTGTTGTCAGTTTCCTTGGCCTCTTTGCTGTGGTGCCTCTCCGAAAGGTACACTTTCCATGTTGCACCTTTTTTTCTGTAGCAATTATGGTAATTGCCAATTAATCTCCATTATACACTTCACTTGAAAAGATTCTCTTTGGCCATGAGAACTCAAACGGTGGGGGCTTGCATTTACTGTTTAGAGTACTTCACTCATGCTTGCCCTTTTCTGGTTTCAGATTATGATTATTGACTTTAAATTAACGTACCTAGCGGCACAGCAACTGCTCATCTTATAAATAGTTTCCACACACCTGAAGGGGCCAAGCTAGCTAAGTAAGACATTATAAGCGGGAAAGCCTTCTCATTTGTGTGTCAATATGGTGGTTCTCATCGGCTTTAATTTTTCTCCTGAAGGAAACAAGTGAAAGCATTGGGAAAGTTCTTCTCCTTCAGCTTCTTGTGGGGCTTTTTCCAATGGTTCTACACAGCTGGAGATGGTTGTGGTTTTACAGAGTTCCCTACTTTGGGGCTTAAGGCTTTGCAATACAGGTGTTTAAGCTTAACAAACTTCCACTTTACAGTCTACAGCCACTTTGTGTTGTCAGCTGGCCTTTACTTCGATGTCATGTACTCTAATAACTCTAATATGCAAAACTATTAGCTGACTCTCATACATGGATAACGTGAAGGTTTTACTTCAATTTCTCGGCAACATATGTTGGAGTCGGAATGATTTGCCCACACATCATAAATATCTCAGTGCTTCTTGGAGGAATTCTATCCTGGGGTTTAATGTGGCCTCTAATAGAAACCAGAAGGGGACATTGGTATCCTGCAGATGAAAGCACAACCAGCATGCGTGGACTCCAAGGTTATAAGGCAAGTCAGGTTATATATGCAAATGTGCAAGTTCGTTTATGTCTTTTAGTAATCCTCTAATCTTACAATACCAATTTGTCAGGTTTTCATTGCCATTGCCATGATATTGGGTGATGGGCTCTACAACTTCTTCAAGGTGCTTGGCCGAACGCTCTCTGGCTTGTACCATCAGCTTCGAGACAGAGAAATGAGCCATGTTCTCCCCATTGCAAATAATTCCTCTCTTGAGAACCCTCAAGTGTCTTATGATGACCAACGACGGACACAGCTTTTCCTAAAAGATCAAATCCCAACATGGTTTGCAGTTGCAGGGTATGTCACAATAGCAGCCATATCCACAGCTACTCTTCCGCACATGTTCCCCCAACTCAAATGGTATTACATTTTAGTCATTTATCTCTTCGCTCCAACCTTGGGTTTCTGCAATGCCTATGGCTGTGGGCTTACCGACTGGTCTCTTGCCTCGACCTATGGGAAGCTCGCCATCTTCGTGATTGGGGCATGGGCCAGTGCCTCACATGGTGGAATTCTCGCCGGTTTAGCTGCCTGTGGAGTCATGATGAATATTGTGTCTACAGCCTCAGACCTGACTCAGGACTTCAAGACAGGCTATCTGACCCTGGCTTCACCACGGTCCTTGTTTGTGAGTCAGGTGATTGGTACTGCCATGGGCTGCATTATCTCTCCGAGCGTCTTTTGGCTTTTCTACAAGGCATTTAAGAATCTTGACTCCCAGGAAGTGAATATCCTGTCCCCAATGGAATTGTTTTTCGAAGCATGGCCGAACTTGGCGTGGAAGGTGTCTCTTCCTTGCCCAAACACTGCCTCACACTCTGCTATGGTTTTTTCGCGGCCGCCATGATCATAAATGGGTTCAGGGACTTAGTCGGTAAGAAGTGGACCCGTTTCATTCCTCTTCCGATGGCTGTGGCAATACCCTTCTACATAGGGCCATACTTTGCCATCGATATGTGCGTCGGTAGCTTAATTCTGTTCATCTGGGAGAAAATCAACAAAACTAAGGCCGACGCATTTGGGCCAGCTGTAGCTTCAGGTCTGATTTGTGGGGATGGCATATGGACATTGCCTAGCTCGATACTCGCTTTGGCAGGGTTAATCCACCAATTTGCATGAAGTTCCTATCAAGAGCCACAAACAAGAGAGTCGACACCTTCCTTGGATCTTAGTCCTGCAGTTTAGACTCACGAAGACGGTGAGAAATCTCAAGCACGTCGCAAGTCTCTTGATGGACGTCATGATCTGCTTTATCTTCCTATTTTTCTTGCAACCTCCCAACATCCCAGTGAAGCAGTGGTAGCAGCTAGGAGCTGCGAAATTACTCTTGTATGTAACCCAACTGGGTAGGGGAAAAAGTGTCCTAATTGGTAATAAATGTATATAGTATTGTCTCTCGCGCTTCTCTTCATGCCTTGTAGAATCCACATTTCTGGCAGTAGCCAACTGTGATTTTCACGTATTACCATTGACAATATGAAACTCTAGGGAAGATTGAACTGCTACTACCCGCTTTCTTTTCTTGGAATACACATTGTCCCCAGATTGTCGGAAGGAAATATTAGAGGAGTTTGTGTCTGCCAATGGTCCAAATTCTAGTTTTTAGTCTTCGAATATAGGAAAACAAAATGACTGTGCGCTATCATCATAAATTAAATTAAACAAATTACTTAAGTGCGATTAAGGATGATGTAGTTTTAAAATTTTCCGATTTATCTATCTTCTTTTCTAGTTAAAGGAGACATTGACTTAGGTCTTTAGCATTGTCGAATGAAGAAAAATGGTCGGACTGTAACTTCGCGGTTCACCAGTGTTGACAGCAGCGGCAAGAGGGGAGCAAAACTCGATTCAAAAACTCGTGTCAAGAGCTACGGCAATTGAAGTGGGAAGGGCACAAACGCCTCGACTTGCTGCAGGAAGTGGAAATAGCTCTGGCAATTCCAAATGTGAAGTCAAGCGACCTACAAGCGAGAGATCGGTGAAAATAGGAGAGGAGAAGAGCACAATCTCGGTTTTGATATTTTGAGTGTCTTCTCAATTAAGCCTCCGCATCTGTTTTTGGTCTTAGAAGACCAAACGAGTTGAAATATGAGTCATTCAAGCAACTCATTGTGACCTGTTGTATCGGGCCTCGTCTTTTTCGATAATTCATTTTGTCTTACTCTTTTGCCAAACGAGTTACCCCCTCAGTATGGGATTCCTTGAACATGAGTCTTAGACTTATGCAACTTGAATCACGGCCTCTTTTATCAGGATCAGGATTCATAGTGGGTAACACGTAACCTTTGGTCAGGATTCTCTTTTCCTTGACCGCTCGACCCTCTTGCCAGTCACGATGCAAAACCCCTCTTGAAACCAACACCGTCTTTCCATTCCATCGATTCCGGCCTTAAGAGTGATTTGGATAATTCAAAATTCCCTGTTTTCACGAAGGTCCGCTCTCAGCAAGGTCAGAAATGTGAATCCCTCGACTTCTCGTTCCCATCCACGTCGTCCCCATTAGCAGGCAAACACGATCAAGAAAGCCATACTACAGGACACCCTCTGTTTGCATCGAGATGGAGACAGGATTAAGAATCGTTCTGTACACTGAATCTCCCAGTTCCATTGAAGAAGGCGTTGAAAATTCACGATCGATGTTCGTACGTCCGCTGTTCTTGTCTTCGTTCGATCCTTGTTCCTATCGGGAATGCACCCTTCGATGTCTCTCCCGGCAGACTATCGCAAGGACCTTTTTTTTTCCGCAAAAAGCACTAGTTAACGTTCCCAAAGTCCAAGCAGCGTGTCATGCCCTTAGGAGCGAACCCGATTACAACTCGGGTTCAGATTTGTCCAAAAATATCCAGCTGCTTGAAAATCACCTGCTCACTATAAAATTACCGGTGGATGTTTGTTTTCTGCTGGCTAAGTAACTTGGGATGAATGTGATCTTCTGAATTAAATGAATGATTACTACCATAAAAAATTACAATACCCACTATGAGCAAAATATTCTGAATTTTTTAAATTTACCCATTATGACGCAAATACCTTTTTTTTTTTTCTTTTTTCATCATAAAAAAGGCCAAATTTATACCAGTGTGACAAATATACTTTGAATGGAACTAAAATAGTGGGCACATGATTTTTTTTTTTGTAACATAAAAAAAGTTGGGAATATTTGTATCACCGTGAACAAGTTTAGAAAGGACCTCCTTTTTGCAAAAAGGATGAGTGAATGGTTCCCCAAGTCCAAATAGCGTGCCGTGCCTTTTGAAGCAAATCGGATTATCACTTGTGCTCATATTATCCAAAAATATACAACTGCCTGAAAATCACTTGCTCTTTTTAAATATACTAGCCGTGATTTGTGGTCAAAAAAATTATTTATGATAAAATTGTCATAAGTATACCAATTTAGAGTTTTTTAGGATATTAGCCCAAAAGAATATAGCAATAGAACCACCGGCCGTGGTGGCTCTGCTGGGTAGGCTCCTGTCTTTGAAGGGAAATGTCAGGTGTTCGAAGCCTCTGCAACACAAGTTGTAGGGAGGCTGGCAGACCATTAGGTGTATTACGCGTGGCGCCCTAGTGGTGGGTCCTGGCTAGCGTCACCTGGGGTTTACGTGACGGCTGTCGGCCAAAGCGGTTCCTCCGGCACAAAAAAAAATAAAAAATAAAAAATATAGCAATAGAATTATTGAAAAAGCTTTGGTGCATCTTCTTTTTCTTTTTTTCTTTTTTTTCTCCTTTTGGCCGTAGGTTGATGAAGTCATCGTTGATAAGTTGTAACAACAACCTAGCCTCACTCTAGACAATCGATACATCCAAAATCTAGAATGATTGTTTGACTTAAGCCATGTGATTACCCTACAAGTTACACAAATCTCAAACCAAACAAAACGACGGGCCAAAATGCAAATTTTTTAACCCGCGTGATTCATTCTCCAGATTCACATTAGATTACTATAAACGTGGGAACCATGTGGATTTAATAATCTTGAGCTGTCTAGGAAGGACCTGATTGAGCGAGGAAGCCTTTTAGGGACTTGCTCAGGTCCGGCACATTAGATTACTATAAACGTGGGAACCATGTGGATTTAATAATCTTGAGCTGTCCAAGAGGGACCTAATTGAGCGGGGAGCCTTTTAGGGACTTGCTCAGTCCGGCACATTAGATTACTATCAACGTGGGAACCATGTGGATTTAATAATCTTGAGCTATCTAGATCGACGAATTCGATTGACCAAAGCGAGTACGCCCATGTGTCGCTTAGGTCAAGCATCCGATCGGTGCTCAAAGGGATCGTTGTCCCTTGCAACGTGACAAAATCTTTTTCTTTTTTAACGAGCGTCGAATTAAAATAAAATAAGTTAATAATATGAAATATCCCAAATTGACATGTCTTTGATAAATTTACTTTAAATTAATATACTTGTGATAAATTTACCTTTTATTAATTTTCGTTAAATTTTACTGTCAAATTACTAAATTGGATGATAGTAGCAGTTTTGGATGATAGTAGTAGTAGTTTGGGATTTTGTTTTCCGTTTATCACAATTGTATCAATTTTATAATTTTTTATGATATTAATTTCTATTTAACATATGATATATTTGTCATAAATGTATTCGTTTGAAATCTTTGGTAGTCAAAAAAATTAGTTTGAGGTAAATTTATTATAAATTTATCAGTTTGAGATTTTTTTTTATAATTTGGGATAAATTTATCATAAGTATACATACTAGTTTCGGTTTTATCATGATAAAGAAAAATATTTTTGAATATATTTATTATAAATATACTAACTTAAGATTTTTTATGATATTTATCTTACCGTCCAACTAATATGACGTAATATAATCTCTCGACGGAGCGTTTCCAGTGACTTTACCCGCGCGCGGGAGAAAACGTAGTCATCATCGAACTAATATGATGTAATATAGTCTCTCGTCACCGATCAAAAAAAAAAAATATAGTCTCTCGTCGTTTCCGTCGTCTCGGTCTCAAGCACGCGACAACGAGGAGTTGCTGTCGCGGTGGGAACGCCAGAAGTAGAAATGATGAACTGACCGAAGTGAAGCCGATAGCCAGACGAGTGATCCGACGCTCTGATCATCGTCGTCGAAGCCGGGCGGAGAATGGGCCTCGGCAAGGACGAGTCGGAGATGGCGGAGAGAAGCGACCGCTCGTTGTCGGAGGACGGGAATCGGATGAATCCGGATGCGGAGGCGAAGGAGAAGAAGGGCGGGGGAGCGGGAGCTCGGAGGACGAGAGCAACGGCCTGTCGGTGGAGAGGATCTTCGAGGGCCAGGAAGTGCCGTCGTGGAGGGGGCAGCTGACGTTCAGGGCGTTCGCGGTGAGCTTCGTGCTGAGCGTCATGTTCGCCTTCATCGTCATGAAGCTGAACCTCACGGCGGGCATCATCCCGTCGCTGAACGTCTCGGCGGGGCTCCTCGGGTTCTTCTTCGTCAAGACGTGGACCAAGGTCCTGGACAAGTCCGGGCTGCTCCGGGTCCCCTTCACGCGGCAGGAGAACACGGTGATCCAGACCTGCGTGGTGGCGTCCTCCGGCATCGCTTTCAGCGGTAAGTTGTCTCGTTTTTTCACTCTTGGCTGCAATTTGAGATAGTGCGAACTGGAAGTGCTCTGTTTTAGCAGCTTTGTCCGCTGACATGCTCTCCGTCACTTTTTCTTGGCTGTCGATTCGCGGAGATTTCAATTGCTACAATGATGATGCGCGTTTCTTTCTAACGGTTACGTTATATGGGTTGCACTGATGCAATCACTTGTAATTGAAATTAAGCGTACATGATATTCGCCCTGCATACTTTTTTGCTTCTCCTAAGCTGAATTGAGGAAGGAATCCTGGGTTTCTGATGGAATCGACACAACATAACAACGTGAATTTCTGATATTTCTTCTTTTCTTGAGCTGGTCCTACTTCATTGACTGTTGCTTGAGTGGAGAATCAATTAGGATTCATATAAGGGTATAGAATTTTTCAGAAGTTTGATCTACGAGTCAGCAGTCAAGATTCCCTCCAGCCATGGCTGTCGTTTTATCTAGGTTTGGGTCCATCGCGAATGGTTCTCAAGCTGAACTGCTTCTTACTTGCAGCTCAGCGTGCATATCAAGTTCAACTATAGATTCTGATTTTTTGAGCCAGAAAATTTGGAAGAACTCATTATAAGATGGCAAAACGAGAATTTCAAATGCTCATCCACCAATTTTTTTTCTTTGTCATAATGCGGGAACTTCCATCTATCGGGCGCGCCATTATTTCATTGAGGGGAAATTTGAGGAGGTGTAACTGCTCTGGGAACGCCAATGTTTCGAGTCAAAAGGAAGGATCAGCTCTCTCTTGACCATGCCAAATCAATCTCTATCCACATCGGGTTTTATCTTTGTCCATCTCTTTCCTTGGATGTTATAGACGCATTAACTGATTTCAACATGAAGAGGCTGGATTTTTTGTTTGATTTCTTTTTTATCTCTTCTCTGGCTAGAGAAAGAAAAGGAAACTGATTGATAAAATGACAACAGAACCAGCAGATCATTTATATGAGGTTTCGTCTGATGATGCTTATATTTTTTATTTGCTGTTTTCTGTGATCTCTCTATTTCAAAGTAAATTGCATAAAACAAACTTTTATTGAGAGAAAGTAATGTTAAGAGATGTGAACTTGCGTATTCTTTTTGGATGAATAGCTAGGAGTATTTACTGGAAAATCGTGGTGCTCTGTTATTTTGCATGAGTAGGAGGTTTCGGGAGTTATCTCTTTGCAATGAGTAAGCGAGTTGCTGATCAATCGAAGGATCCCCAAAGGGCTCAAGTTTTCAAAGACCCATCGCTGCCGTGGATGATTGGTTTTCTATTTGTCGTCAGTTTCCTCGGCCTCTTTGCTGTGGTGCCACTCCGAAAGGTACTCTTTGCATGTTGCATGTTTTTATTTGTAGCACTTGCCCTTGAAGATGTCATTAAAATTATAGCAATTGCCAATTAATCTCCATTATACACTTCACTATTGCTTGCGCTTCTCTGGTTTCAGATTATGATCATTGACTTCAAATTAACGTATCCTAGTGGCACGGCAACTGCTCATCTGATAAATAGTTTCCACACACCTGAAGGGGCCAAGCTAGCTAAGTAAGACAAGCCAGAAAGCCTTCTCATAAGTGTGTCGATATGTCAGCTCTCATCGGCTTTAATTTTTCTCCTGAAGGAAACAAGTGAAAGCATTGGGAAAGTTCTTCTCCTTCAGCTTCTTGTGGGGCTTTTTCCAATGGTTCTACACAGCTGGAGATGGTTGTGGTTTTACAGCGTTCCCCACTTTGGGGCTTAAGGCTTTGCAATACAGGTGTATAAGCTTAACAAACTTCCACTTTACAGTCTACGGCTACTTTGTGCTGTAAGCTGGCCTTTACTTTGATGTCATGCACTCTAATATGCAAAACTATTAGCTGACTCTCATACATGGATAACGTGAAGGTTTTACTTTGATTTCTCCGCAACATATGTTGGAGTTGGGATGATTTGCCCATACATCATAAATATCTCAGTGCTACTAGGAGGAATTCTATCCTGGGGTTTAATGTGGCCTCTAATAGAAACCAGAGAGGGACATTGGTATCCTGCAGATGAAGGCCCAACCAGCATGCGTGGAATTCAAGGTTATAAGGCAAGTCAAGATATACATGCAAACGTGAAGTTTGTTTATGTCTTTTGTTTATGCGTTAATCTTACAATACCAATTTGTCAGGTTTTCATTTCCATTGCCATTATATTGGGTGATGGGCTCTACAACTTCTTCAAGGTGCTTGGCCGAACGCTCTCTGGCTTGTACCATCAGCTCCGAGACAGAGAAATGAGCCATGTTCTCCCCATTGCAAATGGTTCCTCTCCTGAGAACCCTCAAGTTTCTTATGATGACCAACGACGGACACAGCTTTTCCTAAAAGATCAAATCCCGACATGGCTTGCAGTTGCAGGGTATGTCACAATAGCAGCCATATCCACGGCTATTCTTCCGCACATGTTCCCCCAACTCAAATGGTATTACATTTTAGTCATTTATCTCTTTGCTCCAACCTTGGGCTTCTGCAATGCCTATGGTTGTGGGCTCACCGACTGGTCTCTTGCCTCTACCTATGGGACGCTCGCCATCTTCGTGATTGGGGCATGGGCCGGTGCCTCACATGGTGGAATTCTTGCCGGTTTAGCTGCCTGTGGAGTCATGATGAATATTGTGTCTACAGCCTCAGACCTGACTCAGGACTTCAAGACAGGCTATCTGACCCTGGCTTCACCACGGTCCATGTTTGTGAGTCAGGTGATTGGTACTGCTATGGGCTGCGTTATCTCTCCGTGCGTCTTTTGGCTTTTCTACAAGGCATTTAAGGATCTTGGACTCCCAGGAAGTGCATATCCTGTCCCCTATGGAATTGTTTTTCGGAGCATGGCCGAACTTGGCGTGGAAGGCGTCTCTTCCTTGCCCAAACACTGCCTCACACTCTGCTACGGTTTTTTCGCGGCTGCCATGATCATAAATGGGTTCAGGGACTTAGTCGGTAAGAAGTGGGCCCGCTTCATCCCTCTGCCGATGGCTATGGCAATACCCTTCTACATAGGGCCATACTTTGCCATCGATATGTGCGTCGGTAGCTTAATTCTGTTCATCTGGGAGAAAATCAACAAAACTAAGGCCAACGCATTTGGGCCAGCAGTAGCTTCAGGTCTGATTTGTGGGGATGGCATATGGACATTGCCTAGCTCAATACTCGCTTTGGCAGGGGTTAATCCACCAATTTGCATGAAGTTCCTATCAAGAGCCACGAACAAGAGAGTCGACGGCTTCCTGGGGTCTTAGTCCTGCAGTTCAGACTCACGAAGACAGTGTGAAATCTCAAGCACGTCGCAAGTCTCTAGATGGACGTTATGATCTGCTCTATCTTCCTGTTTTTCTTGCAATCTCCCATAATCCTAGTGAAACAGTCGTAGTAGCTAGGTGCTGCCAAATTACTCTGTATGTAACCCGACCGGGTGGGGGAAAAAAGTGTCCCTTGGTAATGATTGTACATGGAATTGTCTTTGGTGCTTCTCTTCATGCCTTATAGAATCCACATTTCTGGCAATAGCCAATTATAATTTACACGCATTACCATTGACGATATGAAACCCTAGGGAAGATTGAACAGCTAGCCCCATTTCCCTCTTCCTTTCTTGGAATGGATGAATACACAGTGTCCCCAGACAGTCGGTAGGAAATATAAGGGGAGTTTGTGTCCGCCAATGGTCCAAATTCTAGTTTTTAGTCTTCGAATATGAGAAACAAAATAACTGCGGGTGCTATAAACTAAATTAAACAAATTATTTAGGTGCAATTAAGGATGATATTCCAAACCGGCATGATGATGAAACGGATGTGCGCAAGAACAAAAGCAGCTCTTCTAGGGTCCCAATTCTTAATTCACGATTCTCTTAATTGTGCTTGGAATGACGTTGACACAAAAGGTCAAAGTTATAAAGTTATTTTATACATCGATGAAACATGGACACTATACAATTTATAATTGTTTATAAAACTCTAAACGAACGTGTCATACAAGAAATATAATGATGATAAAGAATATTGTCCAACAGAGATTGATAATTAATAAACTAATAAAATACTAAAAATGGATTAATTCTAAAATTTATCTAAGAGATCAAAATAGAATTGAGAATAAATTAAAACTAAAAATCTTAAAAAGCAAAATTCGGAAACTAAATGTAGTAATTCAATCGATAAATATGCTCGAGCATCTGATTTCATCATGATTACTAGATATGAATTTTAGATTGTTACGTGTACAAGAACAATATCAAACATACGATAGCGAAATATCCTATCTCTAAATATAGCAAACCTATTTAGTTTATTAATCCACTATATTTTTATGTCAATTTAAATAAACATAAGTGTAATAAGAATTTATGAATATTCCCGGCTTACAATGAGTTTTTTAAATCGCATTTTCACCGAAAGCTACACAAATAATGCATTATATCTCTATCCACATTTAACTCATAATTATATATTATAAGGAACAATTACATATTATCACTTCTCAATCTCAAACATGCATATTAGATTATTCAAGCGGTAGACAGTTACTTAAAAGTATTAAGCACTATAATATATAACTCACACGAATGAAATCACTTGAATGCATAAAAATCATGAAATTCATATCATCTTAGTCAGGTTACATTGTAGCCCTAACAACAAAAAATTAGAATGTAATAGAAATAAATATGAAAATATAAACCAAACCCGGCATCTTGATGAGAAAGAATTCTGTTAACAGTTTTTTCTTCTCTTCAAAATACTTAAAAAAGAAACTCTAGAATAATGAAAAACAATCTAAAAATGAAAACCTAATCATTTTTCAAGCTCTCAATGTTCTCCTAATTATAGGATACATCCAAGACCCATATCCTTAAACAATTGCTTATCTTTTGCATAACATTGAAGACTAAATCAAAGAATTTTTTTATTTGATATTAATCTTCCAATGCTTGTAGATAAAATTAGGAAATAAAATAAAGTAATTCCTAATTTGATATCCACATTCCAACGCTTTCTAATTTGAATTCATGATTTTTGCTATTCTATTCCTTATTTTTTCCATATCTCATTATGCTACATAAATAAGGAAAATTTGAACAATTAGAAAGACATCTAAATATTTTCTCATAGATATTACATTATTTATTGTCTAAAATAGGTAAAATAACTGTATTTTTATAGAGTCATCAATAATTTATTAGATCACATATCAATTAAGTACACCGATCCAAACATATGTAGCATCAGTCATACATGGTCCATTTGACTAAAGAAAAAAACTCCATATCCCTACAATGAAGTCTACTATTTTTCTTTTTTTTGGTGAAAGGTTATAATATATTGAGAAAAGATTTACTGAATAAAAAGATCACAGCATCAAAACTCACACTCAAAACAACATATCATAATAAGTGGAAGGATGCCGGGATAAAAAAGCCAAAGTCGTGGCAATCCACTAACAACTAAAAAGGAAAAGCACGGCATGAAGTCTACTATTTTTCTCTTTTCATTTTGATCATAACTCCACTCCCTCAATTCATGATCCATTTACATTGTAAGCCTCTATTTTTTTTTCTTTTTCCTATCTTATGGCAGGATTTGGACTGGCAGATAAAGGATAAACTCAAGAAGTACAGAGAGAGAGAGAGAGAGAATAAACACTAGAACAAAGGAATCGTTTACATTGGCCGTGGGATAATATAAACTAAAGAACAGGTCATCTTGAACTGGACGAGGAAAAACAACGAGTGACGTCGGATCATCTGAGTATCGACACTCTCATTCGCATTCGCATCCCACGTTTCACTTCACTTTTGGATCTCCTCGCAATCAAAGACCTGCCCCCTCGCGGTTGACTCTGCTAGCAAGCAGTAGGGTTCTCTCCCTGGCCCTCTCCCATAAACCTCCCCAGCGGAAACAGCCCAGCTTTCTTGAATTTTGCCGCAGAAAAATCCGATCTTGATCTCGATCTTGATGAAGGATTAATCCCATCTCCGCTCCCCGTTTCTCCCTCCCGTCTCTCACCATGGTCGGCAAATCCGAACCCATCAACGGCACTGCGAAATCGCAGCCGCCACCATCCCCACTGAGCCCCAAATCCCCAGATCTGCTGTCGGGCTACTTCTCCTTCAAGTCCCTCAAGCTCAAGACCAAGCAGCAGGAGCTCCTGATCCGGGTCTCCATCCTATGCCTCGTCTACGTCCTCGCCTTCGTCACCCGCCTCTTCAGCGTCCTCCGCTACGAGTCCATGATCCACGAGTTCGACCCCTACTTCAACTACCGGACCACCCTGTTCTTGACCGAGAAGGGCTTCTACGAGTTCTGGAACTGGTTCGACAGCGAGAGCTGGTACCCGCTCGGCCGCATTATCGGCGGCACGCTCTACCCGGGCCTCATGGTCACCGCCGCTTTGCTGTATTGGGGCTTGAGGTTCCTCAGTTTCGCCGTCCACATTCGCGAGGTCTGCGTCCTGACCGCGCCCTTCTTCGCGTCGAACACGACCATCCTTGCTTACTTCTTCGGGAAGGAGATTTGGGACACGGGGGCGGGCCTCGTCGCCGCCGCGCTGATCGCGATTTGCCCGGGGTACATATCGAGGTCCGTCGCCGGGTCGTACGATAACGAGGGCGTGGCGATCTTCGCGCTGCTCCTGACGTTTTACCTCTTTGTGAAGGCGGTCAACACGGGTTCGCTGTCGTGGGGTTTGGGCTCAGCTTTCGGCTACTTCTATATGGTTTCGGCGTGGGGTGGTTATGTGTTTATCATCAATCTGATCCCTCTTTATGTGTTGGTTTTGTTGATAACCGGCCGGTACTCGATGAGACTTTATGTGGCGTATAACTGTATGTATATTCTTGGGATGCTGCTCGCTATGCAAATTCGTTTTGTCGGGTTTCAGCATGTGCAGTCGGGGGAGCATATGGCGGCCATGGGCGTGTTCTTCTTGATGCAGGTTCCTTCTTCTGTCAAATGTTCCCTTTGGTTTGTTGTTTAGCTTGTACTTGTTTTTCGCAGTTCGTTTAAGATCCCAATATTGAAGTAGCAATCAATGTACTTGATTTTATTAATGTCGCTTACCAAAAAATATCACTAGTGTCTTCATTTTAGTTGGGAATAAAGTCCTAGAGTTATTGTTTCATATTTAAAAATTAAAATGACCGTCTTTAGAAGGACAATGTATCGAATCGTAGCGCAAGAAACAAGCGTATGTTTTATGGCTTTAACTCTACATAGAGCTGCAATTGTGCCTTTTTCTTTCTACTTCCCCCTTTCCCCTGCTTCACGTCATCTAAAAAGCGAAAGTTTTCACTATCCTTTGCATTTTAGTCAGCAGGTCTCCCATATAATATTGCGAGTGAATGCATGATGAACAACATCAATCTAGAGTCATCGTAGAAGAAAGTCTGTTTTTCATTCATATGAGTCGGGTCTTACTTTAGTCGAAGTCTTTTATTGAACTGAATTATCTGTGCAGGTGTTCTACCTCTTGGATTGGTTGAAGCACCTTCTAAGTGACACCAAGTTGTTTCAAGCCTTTCTGAGGATGACTGTGACCTCTGCTGTTGGTGTGGGTGCCGTAGCTCTGGGAGTCGGCACAGCATCTGGATATATCTCTCCGTGGACTGGCCGTTTTTACTCTCTGCTTGATCCAACATACGCGAAGGACCACATACCTATTATAGCCTCTGTCTCCGAGCACCAGCCTACAGCATGGTCTTCTTTCATGTTTGACTTTCAGATTCTTCTCTTCCTCTTCCCAGCAGGTCTCTATTTCTGTTTCAAGAGGTTGTCAGATGCCACCATATTCATAGTTATGTATGGCCTTACGAGCATGTATTTTGCTGGTGTTATGGTTCGTTTGATTCTTGTCGCTACACCTGCTGTGTGCCTCATAAGTGCAATTGCGGTGTCAGCCACCATAAAGAATTTGACATTGTTGTTAAGAGCAAAGACAAAGGCTCCCCAAAGTGCTTCCGGCAAAGGTGGAAGTAGCGGCAAGGCTGCTTCTAAGGTGACAAATCCTTTAGGTTATTCTTTCACCTTTTCTAATTGGTCAAATGCCTAACTATTTCTTCAGGAACTCCTGACTAATTGGCAGCAGGGAATTTTCTTTGATCTAGTAACTAATTTGTGAGCAGTTCATTTCAAATGCATGTGTAGGTGAACAACAGAAGTCATGATGAAAGTTGCTTAGTTCTCTGAATGGGCTAGCAACTGAAATGGAGAATCATGCTAGCTTCGTTTTATTAGATTTTGCTGTTTTAGGCATTGGGGAGAGGTAGTTAGGGGCATTGGGCGAATGAGAGCCAAAATTTTCTTTTTCTTCTTTTTGGGTTTGCAATGCTGGGTTTCTTGGTGATTTCTTTTGATGACCTTTGCGATTTACTTTTCCTTTTCCAAAGCAGGGCTCACTTGATCAATCCCAGCCTTTCCAGAAAAATGGTGCTATTGCGCTGCTTTTTGGCGCTTTCTATTTGCTGAGCAAGTACGTTACCCACTGTACTTGGGTTACATCCGAGGCATACTCATCCCCTTCAATCGTGCTGGCCGCAAGGGGTGCACATGGCAACCGCGTCATCTTTGATGACTATCGTGAGGCATACTTTTGGCTTCGTCAGAATACACCTCCCGATGCTAAGGTGATGTCATGGTGGGATTATGGATATCAGATCACTGCAATGGGAAATAGAACTGTTATTGTCGACAATAACACCTGGAACAATACACATATTGCTACCGTTGGACGTGCAATGTCATCTTATGAGGATGAGGCATATGAGATAATGAGGTCACTCGATGTGGACTATGTTCTAGTCGTGTTTGGTGGTGTTACTGGTTATTCTTCAGATGATATAAACAAGTAAGCCTTGACATCATGTCATCTTATTCGAACTATTGATGTAACTAATTGTGGAAATTGTCCATAAACCTGAAAATTTCTGTCTGATCCAAAGTTTCATATTTAAGATCGCTTGTAAATAAATGTTTACACTGAACAACCTGACCCTTAGTAGATTTTGCTACAAAACGTTTCTGCTGTTAAGACCGTAGCATACCATTGAACTCTATGAGACTTGGGTCTGTGGCTGCAAAAAATGGAATCCCTGAATGTGAATACTTATGCTGTAAAATGCAATTGATTGAGTTTGGTTACTTTGGTTTGTTTCAAGTCTAAGTGATTGCGAGTGATTAAATAGGTTGTTTTTCTGAGAATTGATTGGATTTAGGCAATCATTTACTAGCACTTTTTTTCTTTTTTGTTCGAGATTTCACATTCGCACTTGAATTGAGTAATCTTCTAATCTTCTCTTCTGTTTGTTTGTTTTCTTCTTTTATTGGCTAGATTTCTCTGGATGGTTAGAATTGGTGGTGGAGTTTTTCCTGTAATCAAGGAGCCTGATTACCTTGTTAATGGAGAATATCGTGTTGATAAAGGTGCAGCTCCCAAGATGTTGAATTGTCTCATGTAAGTTTCCTGGAATCTCTACCCTGTGTTCATATCTGTCTCATGTAACGGCTTTTCAGAACTCTGTCAAAGAAAAAGAGGAATTGGCTTGAAATAGCCTAATTAAATTCTTTTTCACTATTTTAAGTGATCAAGTGCGCCTCAAACGTTTCCACTATGATGGTACTGGATGATTCTTGTTATTGGTTGTATGAAAAGAAGACAGTTGAGTTTTTTATTATGTTAGTGATGAGATAGATGAGAACTCAAGAGTGATCTAATGAGATCACTTGTTAGATTAGTTTCTTTATGGACTGATGTTTAATTTGGTTGAGTTGTAATTCCATCACTAATGAGATGTGAAAGTGACATGCATGCTTAACCTGTCTTATAGTTGAGTTCTCTTGGTAATTGTTCATCATGATCCACTACCTTTTGTTAATATCATAATCCCCTTTCTTTGCTTTAGGTACAAATTGTCCTACTACCGATTTGGAGAGCTGACAACAGAATATGGCAGACCTCCTGGGTAAGTTGAAGATCATCCTTTTCTTCTCATAAGCTGCCGTAGTTTTTTCCCCCTCTACAAGCACATGAAATGTTAACGTTGAAAGCATATATGCTGCGAACATGGTTAATAATCATAGGCAGAACATCAAGCATAGTTTTTTTTGTTAGAATTAGGTGTTGAGGCACATTTCAAAAATAGAAAAGATGAGAAAAATGGCAGAGACGAATGTATATGTAACCTTTTTGTGTTTTTTATTGGTCTTTGAATTCACCACCCCCTTGAGGGGCCTTTGTTGCTCTTTTATATGATTGGGCATAAGCTTTGTTATGCTTCATCTTTTGCCTATGAGACGAACCATTCTTTTCTCTTTGTAATGTCAGGTATGATCGTGCAAGGGGGGTTGAAATTGGGAATAAGGATATAAAACTTGAATACCTGGAGGAGGCATTTACAACATCTAACTGGATAGTTAGAATTTACAAGGTCAAACCACCAAATAACAGGTGGTGAGATCCATACTCCCTCTAGTCTTACCTTCTGCTCCAGACTCTCGACTTCTTTTCTTTAGAGGACAGATAAGCAATGGTAGAACTAGACTCTGAGATTTGAATCTTGGAATATAGTGACAGAAATGGAGGTGAAGCATATGAGAGAATGTAGCGTTGGTACTATTTAATCCTCTTTCTCCCCCTTGGTAACTGCTCTTGCTTCTGAAAATGCCTTCATGAAGATTTTGTAATGCAGCGGATTTCTGAGGCTGTGTTGAGTGTGGTGCATAAGATTTTGAGATTTGGCAGTGCTATTCTACCGACTTGCTGCATCGCATGGTCGTACCATATTCCTAATGATTCTCTGCTATTATATTGGATCATTTAGTGCAGCTGGTCATCATGAAATATCAAGTGTCCTTGTCATGCGCAGGCTTCATTTGTAGAGTAACATCTTGTTCACATGTTCCGTTTAGATTATCGACTCCTTGTATGTTTAATTGCTGTGATTGCCTTATGGAAAAGTTGCGCTTCCAAGTAATAATCTTAGCTGACTAATCTGTGTAAGAAAATGCGGAGATAGCTGCAGGGTAAGCAAAAGTTTGTCACTCGATTTCTCTAGGCGGCAGAATTTTTCCTGGTTGTGGGTTTATTGGTTCTCCAATGATTGGCATGCTCAAGCAATTGCGATTTGGAAATCCTATTAAATTAGTAATAATCTTGGATCATTTCAATGTAGTCTTTTAAAGTCTTCTATGGGATATATAGGCAGATCTCTGCCCAGGCATTTCCTCTACTCGACTATTTTGTTGGACATGATATGACCAAAAAGTCGCCTGAAACGTTAATTTATTATTCAGTCTATGGAGAAGTTAATTGAATGTTTGTACAGAGATCTGTCATTTGAAGTTGAAGTGGGCAATAGGAGTGTGCAACCGGACTGAATATACTCAGAAATTGGACTGGCCCACCCGGAATACTGGGTCAGGAACTGATTCCGGTTTCAACTGGTCCAGGAACCGATTCCGAGTGAATACCTATCTAGGAACCGATTCCGAGTGAATACCTATCTAGGAACCGAATCGATCGAACTAATTTGGAAACCGGATTTGTAAGCCCAACCCCAAATTTCCAAAACCCAAAATGAGCGCGATTACTAAAGGTATGAGGCGTGCATTTTCTTAAGTACCTAGATTATAATAGTCCAACTCCGTGGAGTATAAAGATCTCAAAATCAGATCAATTGAGTTTGCACTTAATGATTAGTATGTATTAGTTTTTTCTTTGTTTATGACCTTTTTCCTGAGGTTACTTGCTTATGCGTATTGCCAAAATGAGGAAATTGCAGACATCATTAAAAGCCATCGTTTGGAGATTATAACTCTTGCTACTTTATTATCGTAGCCTTGTGGATTTTTAGTTTTTTGTTTAGTCAAAAAGTTCATATACTCATTGATTACAAGTACAAATTAGGAGGATTACATGATTTTCTCGTATATTAATGTAAAATTTGAAACCGTATAGGCTATTGGACGATTGCAAAATAGGTTCCAATGAAAATAAGGTTAACCCTAGAACCAAACAAAAAAAAAAGAGGTGGTTCGAGTACAGGTCCAGTGCAAATAGAGTCGAGTATAGGCTCCAAAAATTGGAGAACCGGTTATAATATAATCAGGTACAGGGTTTAGGTCTTGAACCTACCACCCGATCACCTCTAGTGGGCAATCATACAACTTTGAGAAAGCTTAAATCAATGATGCTAGACTGGACTGATTGCTTTATATTTATATATTCATGACTCAAATATAACTACAGAATTTGGGCTAGCGCTTCAGAGAAGCCAACAATTTTAGGAAGGAAGAAACATGTATCAATTGTATAAATTATTCATGTCGTTTTTCTTAATGAGCATTTTTGCTCATTTTAATTTGCCAAAATTGGAGCTTTTCTTTCTCTAATCCTCTTTTTAGCGTCTATAGCTAGGACATAACGATATATTAAACAGGTCAAGAATTGGTCGATGGTGTACTTTTATGCGCCTTAATCAAGGGCAGCTTTACTCCTCCATCCTGAAAATGATATCGGCAATGCTAAGCCATCGAGAATTGGCCCCGTGAGAGATGCTGCTGAAAACAGTGGGAGGTCTGGTTTCAAGCTCCACTTTGATGTTTGCCAAATTGATGAGGAATTGGTTGCGTCTTGAACTTGTAAGCTCGACACACTCGAAGCTTTTTGTAGTCCTGGATGTTCAGTAGTGATTATGTCGTCTACTGCTCTTGCTCGAACTGAGCTTGTCCAGTTTGACTCTGCATCGATGGCCAGTGATGTTCGGCTGGCAGACTTGGCTCTCGAAGCCAAAGCCTTCCCTCTAGTTGCTAAGAAGCTACTGTTTCCGCCAACGTTTTCCTCTTTCAACAGCTTCTCTGGTGTGGCATTTGGCGAACCAGCCTTAGTTTCTTGATAATTCCTAGTAGATTTCGTATTAGATCCCTCGCCTTCAGTATCTATGACATCGAAGATAGATGTGTAATCAACAATTGAACCGTTCTCTGCCAAGAAACCGGAGCCCATCTTTTGATGCTTTGAAGTTGAATCAGAAGCCGGCAACTCATGACCCTTCAGTCGGTTGTTGTGGATGCAACTAGTCCCTATACCATAAATAGTCATTCCCGCACCTTCGGCTAATCCCTTGGGATTTGAGAGTTTAACCCCGTAGTATCTTGAAGAGCTGATAAATGGGGAAGCTTTCTGTTGGGATGACTTACATTTAAATAGCTCAGAGGACTTAGACAAATTGTAGTGCCCTGCATTTGATGATGCTTTTTCAGCACTCATGTCCCTACAAGAAAGCAGAAACTTGAGATTATACCCACCAAGGCGTTGATACGGTCGCTTTGCTTTGCTTTGCTGTTAGTAGGAACATGCAAATACAATTCATGTCCAGCAAAGTGCACGATAAAGAGGATACTTCGCACATTTTCAAAATAGTGTTTTTTCTGCTCCTTCATCAATTCATTTTGCTTTTTATGTTTAGAAAAATGAGAGGATTGAAAAAGTTGGATCACAATTATGGCACTGTAATTGAAGATTGATTCTAAGCTTGCTGGGCACATAAAAATGATCTCCAGCAGACACACCTGCTCAACAAACATGCTGAACTAAACTTTTCCAGAGTCAAGAAATTAAGGATAACAGGTATGTAATTTACCCTGAAGAAGCAGCAGTATTAGGCAAAGAGGCTGAAGGGGGGTGCCTTCCAGGTAAAGGTATCCGTAAGGTCTTCAAGGCGAAGATTTGAAAATCCGTGGCCAACCCGTTTATTCTCTTAATGTCAGCCACCTAAAAGGTACAAATATCGGCATCAGGAGAAAGCGAAAAGTGACAGATTTTAGATATTCATTAACAGCCATGGACTGCTTCTGGCATGAAAAACTTGCGGGAAACTAAAAACCCTGTTGATCACATCTCTTACCAAACATTGGTTAAAGATGGATAGTGCTCATGTCTCTTCCAGACCATGAGTAAGAAGGAAGATACAAAACTATTTGGGTTAAGATCTTTTCGCATACTCTGCATGATTTTCAGGACCAACAACACCAGATGGGCAATTCAAATGACTCTGGAAATCTTGACAAAGAAGCCTGAATCAACTGGCCAAGTTTTTCACTTTCTTTTTGCATCTGATATGCGAATTCTGTACAATCCGGGGATGGTTGGTCATGTTTGATCCGTGTGCTTATATGAAACCAAGCCACTATAAGCAATTACCCATCATATCTTCCCATGGATCATATTGCAGCCATCTAGACAGCAGCTTCTACATACCGACAGTCCTTGTGAATTCTTCTTGAATCGGTGATGTTATCTTTACGTCCACAAGCGAATAAACAGTTTGAGGGGAACAGATCGACCACTTGGAGGAAGAGAGACTATACCTCGACCCCGTACTTGATGGCAATTCCAGCGAGTGTATCCATCTTGGACACTTCGTGCTCAAGGTAACCACAGCCATCCACAGCTCCTGAAATATTCCCACAACTTCTGCTTGCAGGAGACATCTCCAGATACGAGATTTCACAGGAAAGATTGTCTAACAATTGTCACAGAGAGAGACAGAGAGAGACAGAGAGAGAGAGGAGGAGGATGAAGAACAGCTAGAAAATCAATTGATCAGAGGATGGTATTCATGTCATTCCTAGGTTGTAACTGTACTCGAATCTCAAAGTAGTAGTCCATATTAATTCAATGGAGCACAACATGAAGATAGCTTATGGACCAAATGTTCAGTTTTCAAGTCATACTTATATGTATCACGATAAAAGTAAGGTTGTATTCAATGAAAATTATTCTTTTTTTTATTTAATTACTTAACATATTTCGTAAAACACCCTTTAACAAGGTTCCAAATAAATTATTAGGATCTCTTTCTAATAAAAAAAGAAAAGGGATCGAAAAACAAGGAAACGCAGTTGAACAAATATGGGTTGCTTCACGTTGAGTTCGAGTCTTCTCATGTAAGATCTCGAGGAGTAACATGATTAGCTGGTACGCGTACATTGTTTCTTATTTTTCTCAGAATTTTGACCACCATCTTTCTGATCTTAAAATATCAAATCACATGGCATGCCTTATGGACGTTTGCTGGTCACATATTTTTTCCCAAATTTTAAAAAAAAAATATTGATTTTTCGAAATTCCACATGCTTGAAATGCGGACTTCCGCTGTAAAAGATGGAGTATAGGTCAACTCGGGACCACAAATAATTGAATTTAGTTTGGCGATTTTCTTTTTTAATTTATTGCAACTTATTTGATCAAATATCTTCTCATGTAATCTAGGACAAGTCAGATTATTGTTGAGTGAACCATAAGCTCTGGAAAAGATTCACATCCTAAGCATCGTCAGCCCTATATGAATTCAAGACTTCATACGAATTCAAGACTTCATACGCACTAAATCCTGAAAATAGTATAACATCAGGTATCTTGAAAAAGGGTAATGTTCATTGGATTGCATCACGCACTAAAACATTAGCTCGCGTCTTTCCACCTCTATGAGATTGGTGAGTAGTTTCATGAGTCGAGATTTTCCTACCTTAAGCGCAATCACTAATTAATTTTCACAACATGGTCAATGCGAATTCGCTTACTCAGTCGATTTAGGTCCTGAAACTTGTGCAAGTAGCACTTTGTAAATAAGAAAAGAGGGTATCGGAGTGATTTGACTTGTGCATACACTGACAAAGATGGGACCATTAAGGTCAGCAATCAGCAGCCTCTCTGGAACGCGCTTGGCACCCACCGACACATAAAGCCGACAACAATGGAATACCAAAGTGTCCATTGCTATTCACTGCAGAAACTGAAGGGCGGTTTGTGCTTTTAGCTTAAAAAAGACTGGTTTTCTTCTATTTTGTGATGCTGTAATTTGGTAGAACTGTGGTCATTCTGAGAAAATCCAATACATCTGACCTTATGAGTGAAACGAAGTCCTGTTCTTCTAAAAAAAAAAGTTGTGGATCGTGAAGTATTTGTCAAGCGAAAACGAGCAGCTATAGAGTTGTCAAATGTGGACATTAATGCAAGCGGAGTAGTTCCAGTTAAGCCAGAAGAACCAGGAAACATACGATAATGTGATCACCATTCCACTCAAGATGAATATAATGAAAACCCGAGCAACAATATATGCATATTAGTATGGCTAAGAATGATTAATGACTACTGAATAAAGCCTTGGTTAAAGCTGCTCTTACGAATTTCATTTGACATCCTAGACACATGATCTAAAGTTCTTGCACACACGTGCATGATGGAGAGAGTCACATTCCATCG
The DNA here is from genome assembly GCA_016097605.1 of Eucalyptus guilfoylei. Lineage (NCBI taxonomy): Eukaryota > Viridiplantae > Streptophyta > Magnoliopsida > Myrtales > Myrtaceae > Eucalyptus > Eucalyptus guilfoylei. Next base: position 22,543,135 of record CM027870.1, on the reverse strand, counting down.
GATGATCTGGACTGCCTCCTATGTCAAGTTCAGCCAACTTGTGCCCATTTCACTCAGTAAATGTTTCTCCTAAGTGCACCCAATTGCTCATATCAGCGTCTTTCAGCAAATGAATCAAGTAAACTTCAATCCAGTGAAATAATGCCGGCAAACTGCTCGTCTTCGCAAAAGCACTAGCATCATCCTAGTGAGCTTCTCCTTCAAACACCTGCTGGTGATTCTTTCCATTTCTTTCTGGCACTATTTTGGTATCTTCTGAGAGGCGGCTTGTAGATGATATTGACAAAATCCGATGCCATCTGCAGATATACAAACCAGACTTCGCACAGTGAAACATACTTGCAAAGAGATGCTTGTCATGGAGTATAATTCTCTAATTCCCAAACATGGTGCCAAGCAAATGATCATGACGTTGAAAACCCATGTGCTTATAATGACCACAAAGATCAGACCAATCAACATGGTGGAAGTAAGACAGTGAAAAATCAACCATCCAGGACCTGGAGCAACAGGCATACTATGACTAGTATATTTAACTAGCGCACTAAGTGATGTGCCAGACTAAAAATGGGACTTTAAAGAAGTCATATTTAACATCTAGTAACAGTTTATGTCGCTCAGCATAGTGATCTATAGATTGGTCTTAGTATAATTAGAATTTCTCCTTGGAGTAATCCTTGCTTAATTAATTTTAATTACCATTCCTTCTAAATGCCCTCTTCACGTTGCTTCCCTGCTAAAGACTGCAATGCTCCATGAATGTTGTTTACATCAACAGGGCTTTAAGCCAGGTCAAATACCAAGTCGGAGTTACCACCATCGGCCTCATCATTATCGTCATCTAGCCATCAGCTAAAGCTAGTGGCCCACTTTTCTCCTGACCGATCCAACTGGACCCAGGCAATTTCCTTACATCAGAAGTCCCCATTAGCTCTCTCATCATCCCAACCCCATCCCAGTTCCTCAAACCAGCGAACATATTTGATAGCAGCACATAAGTTGAAGGGTCTTTTCGGTCCAATTTCAATGCATGATCAGAAGCGCGCTTTGCAGTTTCCATATCCCCATGAATGAGGGCAGCTCCAAGCAGCGTCTGCCAGATAAGCACCCCTGGTTGAAATGGCATGCTCAAAATCAATCCCTCAGCTTGTTTAATTTGTCCATTACGTCCAAGTAGATTAACCATACATGCATAGTGATCTTCTCCGGGGGAAATGCCATGATGCTGACTCATAGAGGAAAAATATTTCCACCCTTCATCAACAAACCCTCCCTGGGAGCAAGCATAGAGCACACAAACAAAGGTGATTTGATTTGGCTGCGCTCCTTCTTCAATCATCTCATCAAAGAACTTGAGAGCCTCTCTAGCTTGACCATTTTGTGCGCATCCAATGATCATTGTTGTCCATGACACAACTGAATGCTCCTTCATGGATTGGAAAACACCTCGTGCAGCATCCACACATCCACATTTCATGTACATATCGATCAGTGCATTTAATGCACAGATGTCATCATTGCTCCCCAGTTTAATCCTTAAACCATGAATTTTCACCCCTTCTTCCAAAGAAGCAATGTTGGCACAGGCATTTAGTGCGGTCGAAAGAGTAAATTCATTTGCCATAATCCCCGCTTTTCGCATTTCTGCAAAGACCTCAAGCGCTTTGCCCGGCTCACCACACAATAGACAACCAGCAGCCATCTGGGTCCACGACAAAACATCCTTTGAGCACATTTCTTCAAAAGCTCTAAATCCTTCATCTAATCTAAGATTTTTCAAGTACATACCTACCAAAGAATTGCCCACACAAATTTCACTTCCATGGCCACACTTAACAAGCTGCGCATGAACCTGCAATCCCATATCAATATCTGAAAGAGCAGCCAATGCTGTGAGAACACTCGAAAAGGTATAGTGATCAGGCTTCACCTCTCCTTCACGGATCATACGACCCCAAAACCAAGGAACTTCAGCATAAGAGAACTCCAAGTATCCTGCCATGATAGCATTCCAAGACACAATATCCCTAATCAGGCACTTCTCGAAAACTTCCGTGGCCTCCGACAACCGACCGTTCCTTATCAAGGCCGTCGAAAACGCATTGATCAAATACACATTGCCCTCGAATCCCAACTTCACAACATGCGCATAAACTTGGCGAGCCAAACCCGGTTCCCCGAGCAGAGAACAAGCATGAAGCGCGCTCACGAGCGTGAACTCATTAGGCCTCGCGGTCCCCTCACGGTTCATGCCGCGGAACAAGGCGACGGCGCCCTCGGGGCGGCCCCGCTGCACGAAGCCCGCGATGAGGGCCGACCAGGACACCACGTTCCGCTCGGGCATTTCGTCGAACAGCTGGAGGCCGCTCTCGAGGCTGCCGCACTTGAGGTACGCGTTGAGCACGTGATTCCTGAGGAAGAGGGAAAAGGGTGCCGACCCTTTGAGGAGGCGCGCGTGAATTGCTCTCCCATTGCGCAGATCGGAGGCTCGAGCGCACTTTCGGAGCTCGCAAGAGAGAAGCTGTTCTTCTTCTTCCTCCTCGGCCGCTGGTCTATGAAAATCGGTTGGTGGGAAAACCGCAGTAACGGTTGGATGGTTCGAAAAGAATGTCCGAGCGCGACGGAAGGATGGGCCGAGCATGAGTGCGGGATCGTTTCACGTCGGCCAGAAGCTCCTTCATATAAAAAAAATTCTACGAATTTACGCTTTGACGGCGGCTTGTCCGAACGAATACGACATATTTCTTTCTACCATACTATCGGATCTCATATAATACTATACTGCTAATTCGAGTCCGCTCATTTCATTTACGACGCGAGATGAAAATCCTTTTGATTTCTTCTATTTCTTCTATCATTGACTAAGAAAAGAAGTTAAATTTGATTCAAATTAATCACTTTGACCGACTGTTTTTACGTATATTATAAGTAAAAAAACAGTAGGAACTAGAATGAAGAGTGCAGTAGCAATAAATGCGAGAATATTTACTTCCATAATCTCTTTTTTTTTTTATTTGGCAATAACTCAAGATTTAATCCCATAGAGATGATAAATTTTTGGCCTATAAATTCAATGGGATGAATTACACCTTGATGATATTGAATCGGATCAATATCATGAATAACAATATCTGAGCTATCAAATCAACTCTTCGTCGAGAATTGAATAGTATAACATAGGAAAATCTTTTATCCATACCGACACCAAAATTGGATTCTTGATCCAACCCCTTGACTTTTCTTTTTTATTTGAATTTATCCTTCTTTTTCATTCTTCATTCTTTTTTTTCTATAAACTACCACCTTCCTTCTACAATCATCTGATGACATATCATTTGACCTCTCTTACGTTTCCATTGGTTACAAACCCAAACAAACAATAGAAGTAAAATAGAAAAGAAGGAGTTAAGTACTCTTTTTTAATGATTTAATCTTTGTGGAAAACAAAAAAAAAAAATAAGTATGATAAAAAGAAAGCGAGTCTTAAGGTATAAAAAAATCGAATATTACATCACACTATTTTCAAGTTTGTTCTTTTTTCGATAGTACCCTTAAATAAAATAAAAAAATTTATTCATCCCCTCTCTCTAAGGAGAGGTTGGATCTTTCTTTGATCTTTATTTTATTAATATATATCATCTTTCTTTGGATTAAAAACGAAACGGGACGCATATATGAAAATTAAAGTTCAAAGTATTCTATCAAAGTAATTATGTGAAATTCATTTTGTATCATATATCTATTTGTGCATAGGTTCCCGATAAATATATAGTACTCTATTCTATTACACGGATTAGGAGCAACTGAAAAAGCCAGACCCAGTACAGTATCAATATCTCTTGGAATCCTAAACTAAATAGGATACTACCAATAATCGTAACAATCCACATATGTTCCTATCCCACTAATCAATACTGATTGATGGAATGGAAATTCTTCTATTTCTTTGATGAGAAATGCGAAACGAAAAAACAAAAAAAAAAAATAGAAATCCAATATCTATTGGGAATGAAATTCGACTATTTTATTTGTATCTCTTTTCACATCCAAATGGAGAGATGAATTAATGTATTTTTTGTTGGATTTGATTCCGTCGGGACTAATGGGGCTCGAACTCGCAGCTTCACCTTGATAGGGCGATGCTCTAACCAATTGAACTACAATCCCGAGGAAATAAAGTGTAGAGTATACATACTCTTATGATTGCATTTAAACCATTTCTTTTTCGATTCAAATCGCCGTGGTGCAAGGGTAACAGAGACTTGAGTGCTATATTGATATCTCCATGGATGGGCACTTTAGTGAGAGCGACACAGATTACTAGTAATCCTTTTATTATTGTCAAATCGGGTAATAATCAATCTTTCAATGAAAAAAAGATTTCTTTTACTTACACTTTCGATTTAGACTTATATTATGAAATTTGTGAAATTCGATTTTTAGCAAAAAAAAAATAAGAATTTGTGCGAACAAATAAAAAGAATAGAACAGAGCAAATAAAGCGGTGGGGATATATCATAAAATTGTACTTTTTTCTATTCTTTCGTTTCGTAGCCGGAATTCTTTATGAAGAACAAATGGGCTATATCATTTAATGGTGGATCAACGAATTCTTGGGCCGAGCTGGGATTTGAACCAGTGTAGACATATTGCCAACAAATTTACAGTCCGTCCCCATTAACCGCTCGGGCATCGACCCAGGAAGAATCAATTCTAGACTTATTGATAATCCACAATCAACTTCCTTTCATAGTACCCTACCCTCAGGGAAGTCGAATCCCCGCTGCCTCCTTGAAAGAGAGATGTCCTAAACCACTAGACGATGGGGGCATACATCCTACCGCCATCATACTATATTATGCTCATGGTATAGTATGAACAGTTTTTTGAAATTGTCAATATAATGGAATGGTCTGACTAAACCCGAAAGATCTTTCTGTCTTTCAAAATTCCATAAAATTTTGGAATTCGTCATTTATATTCCTAAATCATTCATTCGAATCACCATTCTATAAATAAATCTATCTTGAATTCTATAAAATAGAATGAATATCTTATGGATTCATTATTCAATTTAAATATTAATTAAAACTGAAAATAAGAAAAAAATAAGAATTTTTGAATGAAATGAAAATAAATAAAATAAAAAGAAATAGAAATAGAAGTAATACGAAGTAAGGATCCTTTCGGGAGGTGATTGGTCTCTTCGTAAAAGGGGTTAAACTCCGGTTCTTCCAATTTCATTCATTGATTCACTCCTTCTTAAGATGAGATAGAAGTATCTCTATCTCACAACAAGCTAGGAAATTAACAAACGCCCTATTTTAAAATCTGGGGAGGGGGATCAAGATCAAGAAGTTATCGAAATTTTTTCTTTAAGAATTTATTTGATTCAGGGAACAAATTCAATTTCTTCATCATATGATTCGATAAAATATTTTGAATCTATGTTGAATTGGTAGATAATCTCAATCAAATGAATTTCGTTTTAATGGGAGTCAATTTATTAATTAATTAGGGTCAGCCTTGAAACAATTCATTGCATTGATATTTATCAAATCTAATTTTGACCCTATACTATAATATCTAGGTAGGTCAAATTTTTCGTTACTGAATGAACCAATCTAGGTGTTCAGAGTCTATCACTTAGCACACAAGCGGGGATAGCTCAGTTGGGAGAGCGTCAGACTGAAGATCTGAAGGTCGCGTGTTCGATCCACGCTCACCGCATTTTCCTCTTTTTTTTCCCCCTTCTTTTCTCGATCGATTCATTGTTCCATCTTTTTTCTTGATCGATTCATCACCATGCAAACCTAAAATCAATCGTTTGACTCGACGATCTTTGCTGCTTCTTTTTGGTTCCCCGTTCGATCACGTTCGCGCGCGGTGTTGGCTCCGCTTTCGGGTTCGCATGGCATCCAGAGCATCGGGCGCGGTGCTGTCGAGGGCCGGCAGGATCCGGTCCAAGCTCCAATCCTCACTCGAGGCGAGCGCCTTGGAGATCGACGACGTCTCGCACCAGCACGCCGGGCATGCCGCCGTCCGGGACAGCGGCGCCGCGGAGACCCATTTCAACGTCAAGATCGTGTCCCCCAAGTTCGAGGGGAAGAGCCTCGTGAACCGCCACCGCTTGGTCTACGACGCCCTCGCCGACGAGCTCCGGTCCGGGCTCCACGCGCTCTCCATCGTGGCCAAGACCCCACAGGAAGTTGCCCCCAAGTAAAATTATTAGGTACCGATCTCATTGTCTGTGATGGGTGTTGGGCTTGGACTCTAGAATTGTTGGAGGCTGGGAGCACGTTACCTGTTTGACGAATTGCCTGAACGGGATGTAACTTGCAAACCCTCTTTGAATGGTATGGCACTGTGATTTATAGGTTGAATTATATGTTCTTGGCTGCCGGGACTTGTCTTTCAAGTCAAATTCATAGGTAAGCACTGTACTTCTTTAATGTGTAGTCCATGTACGCATGCTAGGTTGAGTTCGTAATGGTCTGAATTCTCACGTGGGGGAATACAGTTGATACAGCAGTTAATTACGACTGGTTACTAAAAGATTCTGTGAGAGTGTAGCTGAGCCAAGTTCTCCCTTAACTAATTCACCATCAATTGTCCGTCAAAGACTGGCTTGCAAATCTAAATATTATAACCTTGCGACTCGGACATTCCAGTTGTACCTGACTGAAAGGTTTTGTTAGTTTCATCTCGCTGATGGACATTTGTCTTTGGTCCTAGCTTTCTGCTTAGATAGTTATCATTTAACTGGTGAATATAATATAGGCGATGGGGCATTAAGGACCGTATGAATTTTAATTTCCACTTCTTCGGATATAGATTGACTTCATTTCTGACTATCTTTGGTCTATGACACATTGTTGAACTTGCCGGACCTTTAAACCTTACGTTGAAGATTGTTCGAAGTTCTCAAGAATTCTCGAATGTACTAGCTAGTACTAGCAAGGGCATCAAACTTGCAGTTTTCGATTCTATTCTTGCTATATGCTCAAGTAAAGGATCATTGTTTAAATATACAAATCACTTATTAAACCTCTATATAGGCATTTTGGCAAGTAGTTGACGTGAATAATGTGGTGTCTGCACAAGCAGAATACTATTGCACCCGTGAGAATTTTTCTGCTGCGTGTTGTAGGGTGACCTTCATTGCCAAAAATTTTAGCTGTTGGGAAATGGATTAATTATGTTATATAGTATATTTCTTAACAGTCTCTGTAATGTTTAAACCTGACCTTACGCATGGAATGACACAGAATATGGATTAAACCTCACCACCAAAACCAAAAAAATGCAATTACAAGAAATTAGATAATATGACAATTAAAGGGTGTTGTAGAATTCCAACTCTTGACCCGGGCTCTTATATCAAATTAGACAACAATTTTGGGGAAGTCGTAAGTTATAAGGATATGAGTCCATATATACATTAAAAACAACTCTTTACTCATGCTCTGTTTATCAGCTTGGAACAATTTGATGTGGGCTTTAATCAGTAATGTATTCCCTTGAGTCTTTTCTGGAGGTGCTCTGGTCTCAGTGAGCGCTCTCAAGCTCAATCCTGGGCTGCTTTCATGCCTTTATGCGACGAGTCATATCTTGCATTGGTTGAAATGTATATGCTATCCTTGCATGCAGAATATCCAAAGGGAGGTTTTGAACTTTGAACATGGACCTGGCCTCAATAGTAGTAGCCCTTTAGTTATCTGTTGGTCTCAGAGCTTACTGGGCTACGAGACAGTATAAGACTGAGCCCTTAGATTATTATGGTGTGCAGTGTATGTGTCACACCTAAGTAATATTGGGCGTGTGCTTCCATCTTAAAGCACCTTATTTCGGTCCACAAATGGTTATTATGCTGCTTGTGTTACTGTGGGCTGTTGATATGGAATATCCATCGTGGAACCTTTTGTCCTTCATTTAGAGGATGTCTGTTGCGCTTAAGTCCTCCTCCCACTAATTTACCTGGTCAGAGTGTGGAATTCTGGTCTGAAGATTGACAATTAAGCCTTTCTGCATGCATACCATAACATTTGCTTTAGCTTTTATGGATCTTCTAAGATCAATCTGGCTAAAATGGCCCAAAAAATTGCAGAAAGAAAAGAAAGACATCCGCATGTTAACTTGTTCCTTATTAACTAGATGCCATTTCTTGAGGATTTGGAGAGTTCACCAATATGTATAGGCAGTAGATGTAATTTGTGAGATTGATGTTCCAATTGTAGAAGTGGCTAGCTAAACTGCCAATATTGCCCCTTGTACGATTTTTGGGGTAATTCAATGCTTCTTGATAGCTTTTACCTACACAAGGCTTATTTATATTTGGTTCTTAAACGATCTTTGGTGCACCTGTGGTGGTCAAAGTGGTCAGGTTTTCATGGTGGTTCTCACTTCACTGTCAATAGATGTGGGATGTAGCAGAGTGAAATGCAATCAAATCTAGAGGACGTGAGACATCGTTGGAGCTTTCTGCAATGATTGTAGATCATGATTGCTCGGTTGCTATAGGTGCAGTCTCTGAGGGTGCTGGTTATGATCTGCATGGCATTGTGTTGGTAGCAGGGGCAATGTGTTGTTCCTCTGTGTATCTAGTCTCTAACTTCTCAATCATAGACCAATTGGAACTATGGCAATTGTCTGATGACCTTTTCCGATTGAAATCAGGTTTTTTGACACTGATTATTTAGGCCACCATTGACTTTCTATAGGAACTAGGAAGTACTCGAGGAAATCATTTATCTTATGGCCATATAACTTTTCCTAGCCATCTATTTCAAATGCTTAGGAGGTGGGGTGTCACACCTTTGTTCCTCAGAGCATACGTCTAAAGTTTTATCCTTTCCTCTCCATTCACCACCATCCAGAGTCACTGAAATATTTTGTGCCAGATAACTGGTATGTGATTATAAGAGATGTGGAGATGATCGGATCAATTTATGTATTGCATTCTATTCCGGGACCTTCTGATTACAGATGTGCCATTGCCATGGAAGCTTAAAACTAAAGTAGCTTCCTTGGACCTTGGCAAAAGAACTGAGGTAACAGATTACGTCATGTACCTTGTTGTCTTCCCTTTAAAATGTAAATAGTCCTTTCATTTTGTGAAAAGCTTATGGAAATGGAGGAATTATGGATATAGAGAGATAGAGGGGGAGGAGGGAGGGAGAGATGTATCGTCTTCCAATTTTGAATCGTGTTCCATCTTGTCCTTTCATCTGCATATTCAATTCTGAACCACGAGGAAACAGAGTATAATATTTGTTGGGTTTGGACGGGTTTGGACTATTTGGCAACCTTGCCTTTAGATACGGGGAGACAGCTTTATCATTGCATCAATATTTTCTCCTTTATTCTTGGGATATGATATCGCCCAATTATTTCAAGATTCATGACATGACATCTCAACTGCTCAGTGTGTTCTGCCTTCAATCCGTAACACTGTATGTGGCATTTAGAACAAAGTATAATTCTGCCATGGCTGTTGAGAAGAAGAGAAATAGAAATGTTCCTTTGGTCTCAGTCCCAGACAATCGAGCTGTCAGTTAACTGATAACGTTTGTCATCTCTTTTATTTGTGAATCCATATGGCGTAGTTCTCACAAAAAAAAATAAATTGTTTTCTCTCTCTTTTTATCCCTATACCTTAATTCAAGAAAAACATGAAAACATTATTGTTTCAATTATTTCAGTTGCGATGGCCAAAATAAGTATCTAGTTGCTTTTTTTCTTTAATAGTTGACGAAAACATTGAAAAATCATGATTGCCAACATAATAATGACACTAAATTCATAAAAATGGGAAGTTTATTCAAGTTAATTTATCTTTGGAGAACTTTTCTAATATTTAGATAGGCCAGATGCATAATTTAGCAATGATACAAGTGAAACTTGACCTCAGGTTTTTGAAAACATTTCTTTAGAGGCACTTTGGCACTTATAACAGACCCAGGAGAGCTCAGTGAACTAACAGTCGTCTCAAAGATGGAATGGGACAAGTGCTCGCAGTTGCTACTCATTTGTTACACAAGTGAAACTTGAGTTGCGTGTTTTCTTTCTAATGCCATCTACATAAAATACCTTTTAATTGTTAGATTAGAGCTAGTGTTACAACATCATCTTCCTTGTTTGGACTCCTCTAGAGCATAGCTGAATACCAGTCCTTGTCAAAGCCCAGCAGTGCCCATGTGACTGTGGGTTGGTGTTTGAATGAAAGTAGGGTTCTTTTACTCTAATAATGTTGATTTTCTTATTGAGATGGAGACGGATGAACCTGAGCCCCATTTGATTTAAAAATAAAGCGCCAACCTTGATATTTCAATCCTCATCTGTTCTTTATTAATTCACTCTTTTAGTAGTTGATCTTTTGACGCCGCCTGTCACCACTTCGAGCTTCGCCTCGTAAACCTAAGAAGAGCACAAACAAATGATTGTGAATCAACTTAATAGAAATTATATCGACAGAGACTTAAATATTGTAGGACCCCATTTGTTCTTTTATTGTTCTTTTTCCATTTTCCTCCCGCAAAAGAGCTCTGTTTTGTGGTAGCAGATGCTCTTGAATACAAGTGCAATAACTAATAGCTGCCTTTTGCTTTCTTTTCTTGTTCTTTTGTTTTTCCCTCTCTCCACTCTTTCTTCCACCAATTTCGAATGGCCTTTGTACTTTACTCTTCTTGGATGCCTCTTCCCTTTGGTACGGTCTTAATGATAGAGCATTAGATTCTATTGCACTGTATGAGAAGATTTTGCAGTACTAGGAATACATTATAACAAAAACAAATCCTCTTGATCATTGTTTTGGGGATTACCTAGTAAAGTTAGTCAAAGACTATTACTTTGGCGGTCAAGATGAAGATAAAGAAGACAGAAGATGGAAGAACATAAAGTGGGATATTTCCTCTTGAGGACCTTAGAAGCTCCTTGAACCGGCACTAGGAAAAAAGGATAGCATGACAAGTAATCAACATCTTCACGTCAATAAAATTTTTAAACAATGATCATTTGGTGGATCGTACTTCGAAAACTCCAATGATCAGTATAACAGCTGAAGATACTTTATGTTCGGGAAAACTAAAATTATCGGTTGGTGTCCTCACATGCATCAACCAATTCCAAAAGGAATAAAACCATTGTTATCAGTGCCTGCAATTTTTCTCTTTTGTTTCGGATCGCTCACTATGACCAAGAATTCATCAGTATGAGTGGTCAATTCTGCATATCGTCATGAATATGCACAAAAAACCTAATAAAACATTCGAGTGGTGTCAGGGATTAACAATGAGATATATTGAAAGAGACGGATGCCTATGCTGAATGACAAATTCTTCTATAACATTATCAAAGTTTGGAGGGTCCCTTATCGACTAATCTATTTTTTCTGCACATGGATTCACATATCTACTGCTTCTACAGAACTATTTTTAGTTCGTCATCTTCTTTCATTGTTTTATCTGAGTTCATGGGAGATGCTTCTTAGCTCATCCACCCACAATTTATTAAGTACATGGTGCACCTAAACCTTTTTCCATCTTATCTTTTCCTAGATCTTCTCTGTATTCCTTGTCTCTTTAGTAACTCTTCGGAGCCGATGGATCCTGACTCTTTCTTTCGCCTCTTCCCATAAAGATTTCGAAGCTGCTCAAGATTCTCCACCAAGCCATTTTTCCCACTTGTTTAACAGCGCACACAACAACATCATTTTCAGATGAGGGAATGAAAGTTCAACAGTATGAAGCTTCGGTTCTGCATTGTTTATGCGGATGGTCATTGTTTAATTCCACGGAATCGTGAATAGAGACTTTCCAGAAACCAAAGCCATAGGCAAGCCCTGCCTGATTCTTCTCCTAGCAACAAGAAAAGACCTGGAGGTGTCAGAAACTGTCCAGTTTAAAGTAGACCAAGCTAGTTCATGATGATGGAAAAAAAATCTGATTGTTAATGTATAGAACACAGTCACAGCTAGCGGTCGATTATATTAGAATGGGGTTGAAGCAATCACCACCCTTTGGGATTGTTCTATTTTTGGGTATCTAGCTACAAAAATAATGATCAACTTATCACCACATGCCTCTTAATGCGTATACTCTTTTTATAGCCAGAGTTTTGATAAAAGCCCTCAGCTTTCAATTTCCCTTACTTTCCAAACCTTATCCCTCAACAATTCTTAGCTCAATCTGCCTATTGTTTCTAATCTTAGAAGCTGTCAATTTCATGGTTCATTCTTTCTAGTTGTGCTATGCGTATGGCATTTGGTGTCTTCAATGTGCAAATTGCTCTATTCACGTATCCGTTAAATTGAGCATATATTCTTTCACATTTAGCCTAAGTTGGTGCTGCCATTGAATCTTACATGGTGATTGGCATGCTAGTTGGACGCATCTCGCTCAGGGTAACTTGATATTGAGAGATGAAAGAGATGAAAGAGCCACATGTCTGTTGTTTTAAGCTTATGATGTATTTCTTCCTTATCCTGTGTCACTGCGATGGCGCACTAATCCGTCGGTCACTGCTGATCATTGCAAAACAACCTACCTTACCAATTTGATGTTGAAACCTACTAAAAGAAAATGAACCTGATTGGCCTCATCATTTGTGCCATACCCCAAGAAATATTTATGTAGCTACCCCACAGTCGAGGGAGGATGTCATCGTTATTTGTGGTTATATCTATCAATTCGTGCTAGTTTTACTTTATATGGTTTCTCTAGGGTAGCATTGCGTCATGTACTGTTCAATCTTTATACAGTCTTTGAGATTGACATGCAAATGAAAGTTCAAGCACACCATAGCCTCATATGAAATTTGTACACCCCAGCTTTCCCTTTCTTGATGAGGAAAGATGGGCCACAAATCTCATGTGCAGTTGATTTTGCACTCGTAAGCGTGAAATGGGTTCAAGAGAAGCAATTCAATCTGGGTGCAAGATTCAATCAAAACTTCCAAAGTGCTCCAGCCTAAGGAGCCATGAAAAGTACTTGCAAAAGAGGTGCGAGGTGCACTAGAAAAAGTGTGCATACGTACATATATGTAAATGATAGAGGAAATGGGGTTCACGAAATGATGACAGGAGGGACCCAAACTCCCCCATCCACAGCTTAGCTTAGCAACAAAGCGTGAACCGCCCCAGCAAGAAGATGGTGCACTAATCTTCAAATTCAAGCAAGTACGAAGCATGCCTCCTTGCCTATCCAGACCAACCTAAAGGACCCCATGCAACAACGAAGGAAAAGGGACTCTCAACATGCTAGATACCCTTTTGAAATTGACTTAAGAAACGCCAAATTGATAAATAAAAGGAGGAGGAAAAAAAAAAAGAGAGAGATTTCCCCCCTCCCTTAGTAAATGCGCAAGAGCGCCGTCAGGTGGAGCCACCCCACTACCACCACCAATCTTGGACTGCAGTGGGTTATACAGTTCGATCTTTGGACGCTACATAGCCCCTAAACCGTGACTCCTCTGGTGTCTCCATCTGTAGGCTCATGCCCAGTCTACGTTAAATAGGAACACTAGCATTTTATCTCATTCATTCCCTCGAAAGCAAACTATGGTTTTTGGCTAATGCCCAGGACTTTGATTTATTCGATTTTGTTAATAACCTCTCGAGCAATTAACTGATGGTAAAGTTAATGGAGTCTTGCCAACATTGCAGATATCGCAGATCTTCTACTTAGAATTTTAATCTGCATGTGTCTATCCCCTACGCTCCCACATGTTGCTGTCTGCGGAATGATATTATGATGGGTGGCGGGTTGGTTTCAAAAGGGACCAGCTCACTAAAGAAGCCCAAAAAATGTTCATAAATTTAAAGCAGGAAGCTTCGTGAGCACAAGGTTATAATGCATGCCCATATTTTAAAATTATTCTGACAAACAAGTGCATTAAAGTTAGACTGATTTGATAGAATACATGAAAAGTCAAGACTGGCAAAGCCCACATGCTCAACTAAGCTTAGATGCAACGCCAGTATACCAGACATTTGGCCAAATTTTAATGAACCCTAAGTCGGCAAAGCTTTTGATCCAGATGGGGTACGGAACTTGGAATTTCAAGAGCAAAAAGAAGGAACCAACTAAGTACGTGAGAGCACATAGATTTCTCTCTTCAAAGACCACCTTGATGGAGTCAAAAACAATCATTTGAAAGTGGAGCATGCATTTGATTATGCCCTAGCTGTTAATTACGTTTTGTCCCCTCGATTTCGCGGTTGATTACTTCCCTTTAATTACTCCCCGTCCAAGGGAAAAAAAGACAGCACACACGCCCACATGCACACTTTTTCATTCGGCTCGCCCTGTTTGCTTAAGAAAAGAATTCACTTTCCAGCGAAAGAATGCGAAATTATATTTTAAAACCATGAGATGCCATATAATTACATTGATATCTCGATATTGATTTTATTCGTTTTTCCTGCGATAGGGAATTCACCTAAATTATTGTCCTACGAGCTACGATATGCTCGTACGTTCTTATAGATAGATAAGTTGAAAGGTCATGAAAAGTCCACAATTTTCCTGGACGGTGCAAAAGGTGAAAACTTTAGGATGGTGGCAGGTATTATGAGAAATGGACATTGGTTTTGAATATACCCCGCATTATAAAGGCTCATGATTTTATCAATTTCACTGTGAGACAAGGACCTGTCTTTAGATTCAAATTCAGGAGAGCTCCCTGGAATGCGTAGTGTACTCTATAATCGAAAGAGCAGGATCGATGCATAGCCGATTTTTTGTTATTTTGTATTCTTCTTGTATCCACATTATTATTATTGTTATCCAAATGGATGGAAAAACCTAGAAATTATCTTATTCTTATCTAATTTATTTTTGGGGGAGGGCAAAATTGGATAAATAATTTACTTGCTTATTCATTCTTCACTAGTTTTAAACAGTACTATTTTCCTTTGTTTTCTTTCTAATAACAAGAAAAGAATTTATCTCTCTTACTAATATATGACAAGATTTTATTCAGTTAGCATGGTTACATATCACAACTCTGGCGAAAACAAAAAAGATGAAAATCGTAAATGATGGCCACTGTTGGATCTTTTTTCTTACATTGCAGACTGAAGTTTCTCCCACCAATCTCATCGTGCCTAATATGCATATTTATATATACCAACTGCATTTGTGAATACGTATAGCTCTGGAACTTATTCGAAAACGTAATCAAGAGGGACATGAATTTATCCAAAAGGGTACTCACCGAACTCTGACCGAAAACATTGAAGATTGCGAGAAAGTTAAATCACTTTCTGGTGAGCTTTGCTGTTCGTTAAGAGCTTGGTATACGATAATGTAATTAAACTGAAAGAACTTATAACCCATCCTTAGTTTTTCTAAGCATAGGAGTCAGTGAAAAGGTCATTGACCTAACAAAAGAGCGAAATAAAACAACTTTGAGAAGAAAGAGGCCAAAAAAGGGGAGAAGAACTGTAGGAGACACCACATATGGTGCAACTGAGATAGCTATTTCAATTCCAAATTTGATGGTGACCCTTTTTGACGATCAATCAGGACATATGATATGATGATACAGCACTATGATCTATATCACACGTTGATTGATTCGTGACTCGACGTATGACGTATGACAAGATTCAAAGGGTCCTAATTAAGTGAACGTGCATGCGTCTTGATTTCCAAGCCGCTAGGAAGGGGTTAAGCTTGTGATGTCCCAACATCAATTATGTGCATTTCAAATTTCTTTGTTTTTATCATTTGACAAAGCAACGTAAACCTTAAATAAGAAAGATTATTCAATCATAAATCGTCCATTTTTATCCCTTGAAAATGAATTATTATATCTATTACTGTACCCTTATCAACCAATACTACAAAAATTAAAAGTGGCAATGAAAAGAGATTCAAAATTAGGGTCAAGGCGCTACATGTACTTTGTTTTAATTAGTTCTTTCGGCAAACTCCATTAGGCCATTATTATCCTTTCAAAAACTACTTGTGTATATATTTTTGCACTAAGGATGTTTCTCTATGGATAAAAAAAATGGAAATTGAGAGATTCCCAAAAGATATAAAGGGAAAAAGTGTAAGAAAAAGGGTGGGGTCATTGGGTTGGCAATGGCCGAGCTTCATAATTCTTTGGTTCCATGGAACTTCCCTATCTGCTTCCTGGGGTCAGACAAGAGACCCCATTTCCCCATTGTCACAATATTGAACGTGCATGACTACGGATTTTTTTTTTCCCTCAAATTTTTGAAAAAAAAAATAAAAGCACTGAATTTCTTTTTTCAGTAATATATATTTATTAACTTATTTATTTATGGATTTTGAGACACCTCACACCAAAACCACAATTCTAGAGGCAACGACTGCCTCTAGTCATTTTTGCCAAAACCACCACCAAACAACTTGGATCCTCCAAAAGTCATTTCTTGTTGATTTTGAAATGGTCTTGATCCATCTTTTTCCAAGGCATGTTGAATTTATGGCATGATGTGTGTTTTTTAGCAATTAATTTCGGTGTCCTTTTCTAGCTTATAATAATCAAGGTTCATGTCCTTCCTCTTATCTTCGCATTAGTACCGCATTGATAAGGTCTTTTAAGTCAATGGTAGGTATCATAGTAGAAGGTAAAAGTAGAAAGAGTAATTGGGGTACATAACTTATCATCAATCAATTGTTACAACTTTACTTTCACTAAGGCTATAGTGCTCGAAAAAATTCAAAATACAGCCACCCTTTCTTTTTTTCATCAACTTGTTTTATCTTCCTTCATGCCGCTCAATCTCGATATGTTCCAACTAAGTACGCGTATGGCTGGGTGATCAATGACTTGAGAGCGGGAAGCTTGAGCGCAAGGTAACTGGGTTCCGAATCTCACGGTTGTGGAAAGGAAAAAGAAAAATGCAAAACCTAGAAAAGCAAAAGTATCCCTAAGAAAAGAAATAAAGGAGCTTGCATCACCTAGGAAAATACTTGGAAAAGTCCAAGCACGGTCTCATCTTGTTTATAGCATACCAACTGAGAATCATATAATTGAACTGTATAAACATGGACGTGTCCCTATATCAACACCAGGACTTTGTCAAATGACATAATCCCTTGAAAGAGAAATGCAACATCCCAAATACTCAAGTACCCATCAAGGGGAACCCAAACGACAAGCTCTTAAAGAAGTATGAGTGCTCATAGCGATAAGGCTGGGGAAATTTTAAATCTCACACCAATTCTTGTCTTCCATTCCACTATTGTATTTTATATGCGGGATGTAATGATCGATGAATTGATGATCTACTTTGTTATTAAAGACTCTCTACAGCTAGAGTCACTCAGTAATGGACAACGCTGCATGTTGGAGCGGCGTTAAATTGAAAATTTGGATTAGGTTCCGTTGTTTAAGCTGTAAATTATGATGAATAATTTGGCTTTAACTTTCTTATTAGTCAATGAACGCCACTACAAAGAAAAGAAATCCTCAAAGTTTCCTTTAAACATCGAACGGCTCTGGCGTGTGGGGTCCGATCGAGGGCGGGGATTCGTTCAGGAGGGAGAAAGTAGTTCGGTGTTTAAGCGTCTCAAGCTTTTATAAAGCCCCCCCTCCTGGCTGTGTGGTCCGCTGTTCTGGCATAGCGGAGAGACAGCTTGGCTGTAGTGTGCGTCTTGAGGTGTTTGGCTGGTGTGTATGGGTTCTGCAAGATTGGTTTAGTTCAAGAGGACAAGAACATAGGGGCATATATAGTTTGCTGATACGTTCTTGCTTCCCTCTGCATGTTGCGTTAGTTCTTGTCTATTCTTCTGATTTGTGTGCCTTTGCAGTGTTTGAGAAGGGCTGGTGTTTGCGAAGCCCCATTTGCTTCTTCTTGCTTTCCTTTGCTTTGGTGAGGAATCTCCTCTTATATTGTTTTGGAGGTTTCTTGTCCTTTTTCCTCTCTGCCCAAGAATTTTGGACTTGCTTGTAGAGGTTGTCATTAAGGTTTACAGCCTCTCTCTCTCTCTCTCTCTCTCTCTCTCTCTCTCTCTGTGAATTGGCTGGGAAATGTCTGTTTCATCAATTAAAGACGCTCCGTCTGCGTTTGGCGTGTCAGGAATTCTCTGTTGTCTTCCTACCGGGTTTGGTAAGTCAGCCTGTAATTTTTGGAGTCGATAAATTTCCCGGGGAAAATGGCGGTTTTTAAAGCTGTTTCAGGGCATTTCTTTTTCTCGTTGCTAAGACCAGACGGTGGTGGCGAGCAGATTTCCGATTGCTCGTTCATCAGAATCTCTTGAATCTCCCTCCTTTGTCATCTTCCATCAAGAATCTCCAAGATTCCCATTTCCCTTTCCTCACTTTGGTTTTGAATTTTTCGAAAAACCACTGTTTCAATAGCATCCAGATTTATCGTTATTAGGACTAAGAATGGACGATCTACACAGAAAAAGGTCGCAGAAAAAGGCTTCGAATGTTGAGACCACAATCTGGGCTATCAAGATAGCACTAATCTGTGTAGGAATTGGGTCCTGCGTAGTTCTGTTCAAGATTGCAGTCGTTCCATACACATCAACCTTCCTCATCTCCACTATCCCCTGCGTCTGGAGCTACATCAAGGCCTTTCTCTCCCCACCTTACATTTATATCCTCGTCAACTTCATTATCCTCGCCATTGTTGCTTCATCCACCTTCCACCACCAGAGCCAGATCATGAAACCTGTGAGAAAGGCTCTCCTCCACACAGAAAAGAGTCTGAATCTGAACTTTCGATTTGGATTCAAAGGTGACGAAGATGAAGCAGCGGTCTTTGAGGTCGCTGCTTCGCAAGAAGCCACCAAAGAGTCCCATCGTCAAGATCAAGAATGGAAAAATGTCATCTTTACTCAAAATCAAGAACAAGAAGAAGAAGTAATCAAGCCCATGGTGGCGGTGGCTTCTGTCGACGAGAACGTGGACCCATCTGCAGGTACTTCCGACGACGAGGCTCTCTCGGGAAAATCCGGCGAGACTACCGGGGAAACCGCCGGGGAAGAGAAGGTGGGGTCGCCGAAACCTGAAGAACCAGATGACTCGCTGGACTCTGTCTGGAAGGCAATCATGGAGAGCAAGCCCGCGACGTGGCAGCTGAAGAAGAGCGACACGTGGGATTCACCGCCGAGGGTTGCGGCGGCAGAGGCGGCGGCTCGGGCAGAGGCCTTGGCGCCGGCGCCGGCGCCGGCAGCAGGTTCGTGTCGGCACGAGCTGCGGAAGTCGGACACGTTCAGGAAGAGGGTGCCGTCTGCAAGGGAGAAGTGGACGACGAATCACGACGATTTGCAGAGGCGATCAGACGAGTTCATAAAGAAGACCAACAACGACCTGAGATTGCAGAGAGAAGAATCGAATCAGCGTCACATCGAGAGGGTGAATCGCGGAGTATATTGACCGAACGAGTTCTTGTGGGTGAGTCTAATCAGAGTTTCGGGAGGTACATTACGAGTTTTTGAGTCTTATCGTTATCAAGAACTCAAAGACTTTGTGATGTTCATGTTAATATTTTCTGTTTCTTCTGTTACCTGTCATCTCTCTCTCTCTCTCTCTCTCTCTCTCCCCCCTTTTCTTCTGGGTTTCCAAGATACCGCTAGTAATGTACTCAGCTGCAGCTTGTAAAATGAAGTCTCTCTTTTGTTATCTGTTCTGTACTGTCCTGTCCGGAAACGATGAATACTTCTTCGTATTTTCTTGGTTATTCTTACACCAAGAAAAGAGTTCAGAGAGAGACAGAGAGAGCGCAGTTCGCTTTTAGTTTCCATGGTACATCTGGTCTTGTCTGCTGTCACCTCCCTGGACTCGATTGGATCCGAAGAATCGTTCGGCTTTTTCCTCCTCTGTGTTTGCCAGTTGCATCCAATCAAAGCTCAAAATGGATCGCTCATGCTCGCTGCAACTCCAACATGATGAAGACAGGTTGAAATGAAACTCGATCTTTTGAATAATGCTGTAGTGGGATGATGCATTTCTTTTTTCTCGTGTTTGATCGTTATCATTGCAGGCCAGTTGTGCGAATTTCATTAGTCTTGTTTCTTTTCTTTTTTTTTTGTGGGGGGGGGCTTGGGACTTGGGACTATATGGAATTAAACAGAGCGGTCTGTGAAACTAAACTCAACCAATTTCATTACTAGCTTACCGATGAACGTGATTGCCCAATGATAAAAGTACATTGTTATTTATCATTAGACTAGGATTTAGAGATATGACGTGAACAAACCTCTACTTAGCCTTTACTAGTGAGGCTACGGTGCCCGAGATAGCTCAATAGGCAATCGATTCTTCGTCAGCACCTTAAGTCGAATAAGCTAGCAGCGGGTGGGTTGGGTCTAAACCCTTTTTTTTTCTTGAGCAAAAAATTTATGGGACTCCTTTACTTTTGTCTAGCGGCGGGCAATCGATTTTTTGTCAGCACCAATGTTGTTCTTGTGCTAGCAGTGGGAAAGAAACATAGCGTTGTTTTATTACTTTCGTCTATTAAGTGATTAATCACAGGTGATTAAACAATACCATTGATCTTCCATAAATTAGTTCTATAATTGACATTTTCCACGTACACGAGATTAATAGTAGCCATGTAAAATAATCCTTTGGCCTAATAAAAAAATCATGAGCAGAAGACTAGATCAAAAGCGAAAAAAGCAAAAAAAAAAATAAAAGGAATGGAGAATGTTCAAGCCCGAAAGAACACAGTATTGAAACAGGCCTTAGCCAGTTTCTTCGTAATGCTTCTCATTTGCCAAGGCCCACAATCATTTGCGAGCCGTAGACTCATCCGCGCTCAACCTTGAGAGTTGAGACTCGTGTTAAAAGACTACGGAAGGAAGCCAGAACGAGTATAATTTGACTTCAAACTAGGATAGCAATTCATGTTCATGGGTCGTGTTTGTGCCGTATCGATATAAGGCTATACTACAAAATAGGTCAATCCGAATACGCCAAACTTAACATGAACACGATTTAAAAATCATTTAACGTGATACTGTCCTTGAAATATGATAAAATAATGGGTTGATACGATAGGACATTTTTTTGTCCTTCTTGATCATATACAAAATTCCATTATGACCTTAATAATAGATACAGGTGGCAAAATGGATCATGGACCCATATTTTATCTCTTATATTAATTGTTTGAGTAAAATACGGGTTGCCCAAGATGTGGAATATAGGTAGGAATGGGTCTAATAAACCAAAGACCAATTGAAGATAGTTCTAGTGGGTTTGGAACAAACCCACTTTCAACCTATTTAATAAAAAAGAAATGTGAAGGGCTAAGGGTGAGCATGGTCCAGATAAGCAGTTCCTATCTTAGAATAGGAAATCGTCCACTAAGGACTGATTCCAAAAAACTAGAACCAAGAACCGTCCGTTAATTTCATAAATCCCCTTGAAAATAGAACCACCGGTCCGGAGATGTTCTTGAGCGATTCCAGGTTCTAGTTTCATAAAATCGGTCTCCAATCCCTACAAAATTAATTTGTCATTTAATATCATGATGAACCTAGTTTCTACATAGAGCACTAAAGCATGGTGAACCTAGGTTCTTGTTCCGCCTTAAATTTGGGTTGAATTGCGAGCCATTGATTTTGATTAAAGATCGAAAATAACAAGGCGAAATGAATCGATAATACTCGTTAGCTAGGAGCTTAATTTCTTCGAAAGTCATGATATAATCCTCTTAAAAATTCCCGACACTAGGAACATTTGGAAAAATAAACTCTACATTAGAAGTCCTAACCTCCACAAATGTCTAATCACTTTGTCCATCTTTTTTCAACGCCAACGTAATTTAATTATGAAGATAGGTAAAGAGAGACCTAATTATGCTCTTAAAACGAGTCATTGACTCTTCATTTCGTATAATGACAATAAAGCACTACAACATCTATGGGCATCTCCAATTGGTCTCCTCCATCCTCTTCATTTGTTTATTTTATTTTGACTAAGAAAATAAATAAATGGATTATTAAAATGAACAAAAGGTAAGAGAGTTAATCATATTATGCACCCAAGAGACAAAATTAGTCAATAACGTCCAATACTACGTATATATATACTTATTGGTCGAAAAACTACAGAATAATTAAGATAATTGAGTTGAAATTTCTTTTCTTAAATATGTATATATGTTGGTCCACTCCGGATGGGCGGCACAAAAATCGGACCAATACTCACTAGTTTTAGTAAATTAGAGCCAGGAATTGGATTGGTGTCCAAAAAAACCAACGGTTTCGAGCTGATTAGACCAAATTCCAAACTGTTCGAGCGATTCCTAATTCCTTTGCACACCCTTACTAAGGGCATCTTGCTTGCATACTATCTAAAACTCTGTTTGGTTCACAGTAAATTTTCTACCAAAAAATACCGTCCTCATTTTCTTGTATTTGGATCACTTAAGAAAATGAGCTAACAAAAAACCTACACTTATATTTAGGAATATAAATTTTTATTTAAAAAACAAAAAATCATTTTTCAAAGTATGACTAGACATTGGCTTTTAGGCATGAGAACCTCGATGCCTATGCTCAAGTCCTTAATGGCCTAACCCTAATCCCACGAGTCAGGCCCGAGACACAAGTGCCCATGCTTCTTGGGTCCTCACGGCCATGTCTAGGTAATGGGCTCCCCCCGCCAAGTCACTACCACCCGAACCTTAAATCCTTGATCCATCGAGGCGGGGCTCAAGTCCACAAAGGTTGATCTCAAGGATCTCCTAGGTGGCCGTGCCCAAGTCTAGCACCCATGCTTGGATCTTGGTGGCCATGCCTAAATAACTAGCTTTTCTACCCAACTCACCTATGCCGAGCCCAGGTCTCCATCAAGGTCTGGCCTAAGTCCACGAAGATCAAACCAAGACCTCAATGCCCATGCCCGAGTCCTTAGTAGTTATATGCCCGGGTACTCAACTCACACGCCAAAGTCATTAGTGCTAAGGCTTAGGTCCATCAAGACTAGGCCCAATTCCTCGACAGTTAGGCCCAAGTCCACAAATTCTAGCCCTAAGCCCCAGTGCTCATGCTTGGGTCATCAACAATCGTACTCGGGTACTTAGCTTCCGCACCCAAGTCACCGGCCCTTGGGCATGGGATCTTGGTGGCCATGTCGAGTACCTGGCTCTCGTGCTCAAGTCATCAAAGCTCGAGCTTAGGTCTATCGAGATTAGGCCTAGGTTCATAGAGGCCGGACTAGAGACCACATTGGCTATGCCTCAGTCCTCGACAATCCCTCGGAAATGAAGTGAGGGCCAAGAAGCTCCATGAAATGAGGTAGGACACCTTAAATTTCAAACAAACAAATTCAAATTAAAAAATGATCTTTCAAAATTTCAAAATTGAAGGGCAAGAATATTTCTGAAACTCTAGCCTCTCCTTCTTCTTCTTCTACTTCAAAGTTCCGAGTCACGTTAAAGCTTTACGACTCCTTTGTAACTATTTGATTTACGTTGAAGTTCCATGAAATTGGCATGAGAGCTAAAACTCCTCCTCCATAGCTCTTAGTTCACATCAAATGTTCACGAAAGTAGCAAGAGAGTCGAATTTTCTTCTCCCTCTTCTCTTTCGCAACTCTATAGTTCATGTCAAAACTCCACCAAAAAAGGCAAGAAAGTCGAAACACTATACTTTTCCAAATTACTAAAGTGAATAATCATGCTTTTTCTCTTGAACTAGATTTGGCATTTATTGATTGATCTAAATTGTCGATGTAATTGTAACTCATTTATTTTATTCTTTTTTGCCATTATCAAACCAATGGCTCTGGAATATCATAATGAGCCCATTTGCTATTTAAGGTTTATACGTACAGCACACGTGGATTGATTATTGGAGGTTCTCTCCTTATGTGCTTTTGTGATTTTTTTATTAGTTACTCGCAAGAAACTCTTACAATATTCTTTTGTGCATTTTTGACCTCATTTACATTGATATACAGTTCATTCCAAATAATGGATATGATATTATATGAAAATATATAATTTCGTTAATACAATTCATCAAATAATATATGAGATATATAAAATTCCTGAATTTCATATCATATATAATCTAGATGGGTCATACACAACCTTAAAGGTTAGCAACCTAGGGACTAATCTCTGTGCGGATGTGTTGGCGAATATTGAAAGCAACAATGATGGTGAAGTCTGAAACTCCCCGGGTTTGTGAGTTTTACTCAACTGGGCCCACTAGGGTCCCGCCAAGCCAGGAATAGACCCGGCAGATCCCAAAGAGAAAAAGCCTGTGTATCTATTCTTCAAGATGTCGTTGGTGTTTTTAAGCACTACGTCAGTGATGCTTTTCTAGCTCTGGAATCTAATCTGTGATGTGGGGGCTACTGAAGTCCGTCTAGTTGTAATGCATAGTGTGTTGTCACAAGAAAAAGTAAAAGAAATCAAAAGATAAGGTTGCCTCATAACATAGAATTCCCATAATTTTCTCCACAAAATCTTCAATTGTATCATCTTATGTCAACATAAGCGTACATTAAAATCGTCTTTTGTATCATAATAAAGATATTTAAACGTGTGTGTACATGGGATCAAGCAAAATGAAATTCAGAACGGCCAAAAAAGAGGCGAAAACATATGTAGTCTTTGATTTTACAGGCTTCGATTGAATCGTCATACATGCTTGCTTTCTTCCAGTCATCTGCAATATTTTTCGCTTGAAGCTAACACGAAAGAAGGGTACACGCAAGGGCTTTCATTTAAGCTGTGAAAATGACAATGCGCAATGATAATGGTGTATAATTCGAGTGCATAAATGGAACTGTCTCCGGACCTATAACTACTGAAGTCCCCTCTCTCTCTCTCTCTCGAGCTGATGCGTCTGTTGATTTGCTGCGTCTCCCCTCTCCGTGATTTTCCCTTTCGAAACAAAGCTTTGAAAAAAATGAAAAGCAGCAGCCCTGTCCGGGTCTGACAAAAAGCCGTGTGGACTCAGCCTCATTCTCCGAAACCTCCAGTCTCTAAAGGATTTTCTTCCTCCTCCTCCTCCTTCCATTCTCTCTCTCCCTCCCTCTCTCCTCTTCTTTTCCCCTCCCTCGCTCGTTCGCAAGCCCTAGAGAACATGTCCTTGACGCTCTATCAACAGCGGACTTCGCTACCGTGAGTTTCCTTTGCTTTCTACAGTCACTCCACACTTCTTCGTTCTTTTGAACTTGTTTATTCTCGTGCAATCACATGTCATGCGTAAGATGTTAGATGGTTCTCTTCTTTCTTTTCCTCTTTACGTCTTGCATCTTCATTTGTTCTACGCTCAAAGAATGGAAGGACTGGGTCGTCGACCGCAAGAAAAGAAGGGGAATGAACTGAAAAGAACCAAGATAACATTTTAGTGACACCTCAGTCTTTCAGGATTATAAGAACGTCAAGTTGAAAAAGAAGTTTAGTTTAATCCAGTTTAATTTTCTGATCCCGGAGAGAGAGAGAGAGAGATGGGACAAAAAAGGCTAAGGTTTTTTGTTTTCTTTCACTTTTCTTTTCGTGTTTACAGATTGTGAAAATTATTGCATGGGGATGTGAGAAGGAACTGTTTCAACGCCGTGAATGTTCAGAGTCGCATTTTGGCCCAAATTTAACCCCGTCTCTCGAGATCTGCGTTGTCTTTCTTCCTCTCGTCACAAACAAACACAAACGTCTCTTGTCAAGCTTCCGATTTGCGCCAATCTGCATTGTGCGGGACGCTGTCTCTACTGTAGTTGTACGGCCTTTTCCTCGACATCTCATTTAATGCCCTATGTGCCCTGCAATGTTCCTGAAAACGACTAGACATCGGAAACCGTAGAGTGATAGACCTGTGGAGGGAAAGAAAACAAAGAATGAGACTGATTTTCTTGGCAAAAATTGATATATTGTTTTTGTGGGTTTGATGTGTTACGTCTCGTCTGGGTAAGTGTATGAACTTTGAAAAGCATTTAAAATGCGATCTTACGGGGGATATGGGTTTCTTTGGTTGAAGGGATTTGAATAGGGTGGGTCCTTACGGCGTCCAGCAGAGAGAAATGATGAAGCAGCTGGAGAAGAAAGAGGAGAGAGAAAGAGAGGCAGGCGTTGGTATTTCCTCTGCTAATTCCAAGACGCCGATGCAGTCGCCTCCTCCTCCTTCGTTGCTCTCAAGAAGCTCCACCAACACGGCCCCCACCCCCACGCCTTCGTGGCTCCTCTCTTCCATTGCAGGTAATTTTGACTGGCCCCTATTGAAACTTTGATGCGAAACCCATGTTCGTTTTCACATGTTTGGAAGATGAAATCACGGATGTTGTTGCAGTGTCCATCGTTCGTGCAAGTATTGGTCTCTTTCTCTCTCTCTCGGTTTTAAGTTTGAAATGCTTTCGGTCTGTGGAGCTGCCTTTTTTCCAGTACGTTCGGAGAGGTGATTAGCGTCTCTCCAAAAGCCATATCAAAGGAACCAAATGATTTCAAAATGCCGACTTTTCGAACTGGAAACTGCCTTGTGAAATCTGAGAAAAGTAAAAGGCGATGATTGCTTGGTACTTGTAGAGATTTGCATGCGTTAACACCCTCTCTCCTTGTTAGGCCTTACACAAAGCGCAACTGCTGCTAAATGCTTCTCCTCTCCTCTTAGGTTTTGTCAAACCCAATTTCAAATTATTGCTTTAGAGTGCTTTAGACATTTCGTAAGGGCTGAACTACTTTTTGAAGTGGGTTGACTTATCCAAGAAGCTCATTTAATATGCATATCCTTGAAGCCTGAGCCAGAGAGCTTGAACTGAAATGAAGAAATTAGTTAATTAGCTAATCCCACTTACAAAAAACCTAGCTTATAGATATGTAAACATACACGAGTAGGACAAAATGAATTACAATGGCGTGCATGGATGAAGCTAGCTACTACCCCTATCAGTTGCAGGCCTCATGATGGGTTTCTTTCCTACTGCGAACTGTCATCTTACTGTGTCAGTGTCTCGTCCATCTTTTCTGTTCATGCATGGTAAGCCCGTCGCTTGTGTTTTTGAAATTTGAAACGATAGGCAAAAAAAGGAAAAAGGAAAGGGGAAGAATCTCTTTCTTTGCTTGCCTCCTTGCTTGCTTGCTCCCTTTCCAAACGATCCTTTCGTCGGGATTCGTTGACGGTGACCTTTCTTCAATTTAATTCAATTTCGAAACTCGGAATTCAGATGTCAAAAGAGGAATTTCGATGCAAATATGGTGGGAAATAATAGACCAGGACAAGGTTGTAATAAATGTTCATCTGTACACCGGAGGAAAAATTAGTTGGCCTTGATATTACGATCCGAGGCATATTTGACGTGTGGGGTCTGGACTTGCCCGCTTTTAATGTGTAATTCAACTAACAAAAGCGAAGGACCAAAGTCACAAATGAAAATTTCCAGATAGTAGAAAGGTCTAGTTTTAGGGATTATTTGAGGCAACAACGATAAAATATTAAAAAAAGCGTAGTTTCTTACGAAATCAAAAAGATGCATATGTCATTCTGTTAGTACAGAACTCTTATGGAGCATTTAGAAATAAGGTCGAAGCTGAAAATGAAATTTCATTTTTCGGTTCTGTACAGAGCGTCAAAATTATTTCACTCCTGCTATGGTGCTGTACCATAGCATCTTCAGAAATTTGTCCTTATTTGGCTAATTATTGAAGTCCTATGGTAGCAGAAAACAGCAGCTGTAGCATGTTGTGCCCATATGTTCTCTACAGTAGGAGACATAGACATTTCTCATTATTGCTTCTGAATTTCATTGATGATTAGAACGGGATAAACTAGGTTAAGATTTAATTGAGGTTGATTTTTTAACTTTAATGATGACTATAATTGTCAATCAGAAGTCTCGCATGTCTCAAACAATAAGTTTGTAGTACTATCACATTACATTCTGTATTCTGACTTAGAGGTTAAAACTGTTGTAGATCTAGATGAAAAACTGAAAGCC
Organism: Eucalyptus guilfoylei; assembly: GCA_016097605.1. Lineage (NCBI taxonomy): Eukaryota > Viridiplantae > Streptophyta > Magnoliopsida > Myrtales > Myrtaceae > Eucalyptus > Eucalyptus guilfoylei. The sequence continues at coordinate 22,515,259 of CM027870.1, read as the reverse complement.
GCGCTGGGGAACCCGGATGAGGATGGAAGTGGCGATACACTCGCCAAACGTGCCGAATCCTACTACCAGAAGCGCCCTCAGCTCATCGCTTTGCTTCAGGATCTGTACAAGTCCTATCTCTACCTATCTGATCGTTACATCCAAGCCCTCTCCAAAAGCAAGAATCACAATCACACCCGACAGTCCTCACATGTCTCCAGTCTAACCGACCACGACTACTCTGAGCACGACAAGGAAGAGGACTGCTGGACGATCCAGATCGATTCCTCGGATGCTGAGAGCTCGCTCTCGTACCAGAATCCCCTTCCTCTCGCCAATCTTGGCAATGTAGGGAGTCTCGACGCCTTCATAGCTGACCTTGTGATCAAGAATGTGGAGTGTGACATCCTCCTGAATGAGGTCTCCATCTCCGAGCAACAATGCAACGACTCGTCGAGGAAGATTGAGCTGCAGAAGAGCCTTCTTGAGGTCCTAGAGTCCGAGAGGATGATATTGCTCCATGAAAATGCAAGGTTGGGGTACAGAGTGAGTGCGCTGGTGGAGGAGAACCGGGAGCTGGCTTCGGAGTCCATGTTTATCAAAAGGAAGGCAGGTGAGTTGGCCCGGTGCATGATGAAGATGAGGGAGGACCAGAGGGTGTTGCTGCTGAGCCGCAAGATTGAGGACCTTCAGGGGCAGATATACGGGTTGGAGAAGCGGAACAAGGAGTACTATGAGCAGCTCGCAAACAGGGATCAAGAGGACGACAAGCTCGATGCTAAGAAGACGAATGACAGCGGAGTAACTTTGGAGTCTTGCCTTCCAATGGGGAAGCTCAAGTTGAGGAAGAATGGCGACGAGAGTGTGAAGGGCGATGGTGGGAAGAGGGCGGCCAAGTGGTGGGAGAGGGTGAAGAACATGGACATATTCATGTGTGGGATGCAGACAGATATTAGCTGAAGTTAATGCAGTCCTTTTGCAATCTTTCTCCAGCTTAAGTTAAAGATGGACCATAGCATTATCAAAAGTTCTAGACTTGCCCGCAGTGATGTGTTGCTCTTCCTTTTTGTAGATTGTTTGGATAGCAGAAACATCTCGTTTTTATGTCTCGTATAGTGTCAAGAGACTCGGTCGGGAGGACATCGAGGTTGTCGAAAGTTGTTGAACTTGTGCGAAAGACCATATTCAAGATGTTTAATGTATCTCAGTGTAATATGAGTGGTGGTTTTGAGGAAGGCCTAGTCTTTTGCTATACTGAAATCTGCAGAAAACGTTGTTTCTAAGTTGGTTTGGAAATTCGATCAGAAAAACAAAAGGTTGGTTTGAAATTCTCGGCGTTTACTGTAGATTGTGACAATTTAAGATCAGCATGCAACCTATGGTGCGGAGGAGATTGAGCATCCGATATGATTCAAGAAGATAAAGACAAGACAGATTTTGTATTAAATCCCATCACCCACATATAACCGCTTACTCCTTATGATAAAGTAAAACTCAGAGATCTGAAGGATCCGCATCTTAAACGCCAATACTTGATCTTGCCAGACAAATATTCAGCGATTTGAGTAAGAGAACTGCTCAGATTTCACAAGCCTCACGAGATTAAAACAGTTCTTTAAAAGTAAAATGGAAAGACAGACAAATGAGAGAAAATAAGGATTTTAATAGCACTACAAGTATTGAAATGACAATAACAAACCCTCTCTCTAGGAGGCCTGAGTCGCCTCAGTTGCCTGAGTCACCTCAGTCGCCTCAGTCACCTGAGTCGCCTGACCCTCTTCAGCGGCGGCCTCAAAAGTCTCGCCAGGTACAAGCTCGGGGACTTCATCGTCGTCGTCATCCTGCATTGCAGTGGCACCAGAACCAGTGGCCGCACCAGGCACCTGCTTCTGGAATTGCTCTGCCAACTTCCTCAGGTTGTCCAAGTTATCAGGACCTGCATCATCTCCCCCAAGTAAATTTAAACATACAGAATCACAAAGCAAATAAAAACATCTACTAGTAAGAGAACACAAGCATTACCTAATTGGTTGATGATGCCAGGGAGGATATCCTGTAGCTCTGCACATACAAGGAATTGATGTCATATGTCAATAACATGCGTTAAACTCTGGCATTTTCAAAGTCCATGAAACATTCTAAGATAAAACTGTAATAAAAGTTAAAGGAGAAAAGGAGAAAAGGAGAAATGCGTACTCTTGGTCTGAGGAGAACCACTAACTACCCAGGTATTTGCAGCAATAGACGCTTGAACTGCATTTCCAAAGTAGAAAAATCATCACTTGATCCTAAAGAAACGTCATTTGGGGTTGCAATTTGAAAAGTATCTCACCTTTGGGATTCAAAAACTGGATAACTACATCATCCTTAAAAATGTTGACTTCTTCAATTGCGGGGATGGCGTTCACTCCAATCCTCTTCAGGGTGCTTTGAAGCCTTTTATCATCTGTCGTGGTGGTCTTATGAACAGCCTTCTTCTTTCTGCAGTTGAGACCACCAAATGAGTAACGACAATTAGATGGCATCAGATCAGCGATCTATGTAACCAAGCCACAGTTAAATGAAAAATGCATGTTAGAAGTCCTATGAGGAAGGAAACCCTCACTTCTGTCTGTCAAAAAGAAATCTTTCTGTGACATACATTAAGTAGCATTCTATTTAGCTCATTTCAAAATTTCACCATTTATAATCTGACAAACAGATGTGAACAAGCAAAAGAAACTGTCATGCTGGTAAACCAAGATAAAAAAAACTTCATAGGAACATCTGACTTATGAGTAGGACCAACTTGCAGACCTTCTCATGGTACCCTTTCCACCAGTGCGGACAGAACCCGCCATCTTCATAAGCCTCTCCCTATTCATCTGCATGGTAAAAAGAGTTAAGCAACAATAAAACTACTTCAAAGTCAGAAACTCTCAAGGCATAATGAAAGTTGATAGAATTGTGGGAAGGACTGCACAGGAATCACCAAAAGACCAAGTACAGAATTACTGGAGGACCAAAAAAAAACCCTAATATAAAAGACGGAAAGAATTAAAGGAATGCACATTGTGAATTAAGATCTCAACTTCAACACCATTCTCTTCCGAAAACCATTTTTAGTTTGTCCAGTACACACACAAGGTCGTGCAATTTCAAAGACAAGAAAAAAATAACCGCAATCATTTCTTAAAAAGATGACAATGTTTCTCATTGCTCATCGCCTAGTTAGTAGTTTTCTCGATTTTCAGCTAGGATGGGACACAAACTCTAGTTTATCATCTCTACAGCCAACAAAAATGCAAGATAATTAGATCACAGAGAAGGGCCAATGTCAATCATGTTCTTTAAGCATAGTTCAAACTTATTGAATCAGAGAATGCATCCTGATAAAAGAAACAGCCACACCTTATTCATTCCTAACTAGGGTAGACCCCAAGGCCCGCAACACAATCAATGACACATGCAAAAAGAAAAAAAAAATTGATACCAGTAACAGATGAACAAATTAGACCAAAAGCAACGAGGACACCATGGTTAAGATAATCATTACAAAAGTCAACCATATATGAAGACTTCGAAACACTCCAACTAGTAACCACAACACAAAATCAAATTAAGCACAAATCTAACCCACACAACTACGCAAAACTTAAAACAAAAAGACAGCTATAAGAAAAGCCTCAAAGGCTCAAACACTATCATTAATAGCTAATAAGCGAACAATACTCTGCCTCTAACAGCAAAACACTAAAAACTTATCAAACAAAGCCAGATGAGGATAAAATGCAAAAGCTTAAATATGTAAATTCTACATCATTTCAATTGAAAAAGAATACCTAAAGTCTTAGACTAACTACACAGAGCAAGCTTTGCAAAGGGACTGCTTTGACACAACGACGGATATCTTGAACTTCTACCTGCTCTTGAACATTACAGAATATGCCACCCTCGCTTTGACACTTTTAGGATGTTCTCAATTGCAGACCAAATTATCCAGTCTGCCTAAAACAAGTCACTACAGTTCCTACACCAGATTCTTCCTACTACTGAGCCATAACAGCTAACTCCACGCCCACAGATAAAACCCACCTCAATTGCATCCATCCGCCCAAGTTCAACCCACCCACTCGGCCGCAAAACTTACAGAATATACAAGGGGGAACACAAGGCTAACTGCGTTACATTACCCAGCCGAATCACTTTTTGTATCCTTATTTTCCTCCCATTCACATCACATACTCAACCCAAGAAGGAAATATCTAATACTGGAGCCAAAGTGCTCATCTTTCTCCACAACTTCCACATCAACCAAACAAATGAGCGAGGCAAATCGTTAGAAAGACAGCATACAGAGCCCACACGCGCATCCGACGACAAAAAGCCCCATACCCACGACCGAAGACCAAGCCCCCGAGAACCCCATCTCCTAAAAAAACCTCCAAACAGAAACAACAAGACAACAGCAGCAGCAGAAATGCAAACGATATTCCAACAACCCAGCAATCAGAAGCCAAAACCCTAATCACAGATTCGAGCTAACGACCCAACAGACACCGCGCGACGAGAATGCGTCGAGAACACAAGAGAGGTCAAAAGAATGGCAGGCGGAGTCAAATTCGAGGCGGAGAAGATGGGTTTACCTTCGTTAGGGTTTTTGGGTCCGATGGGGTTTTGGGGGAGAAGAAGATAAGAAGAGAGAGAGAGAGAGCGAGACTCCTCAGACGGCGCTCGCTCTGATTTAAGGATTGCTGCCCTTCTCTTCCCAGCCAAGGTTTTCCGACTGCTACGTTTCGTGGTCTATGCTCCGATCGGACGGCTGAGACAGGGCCTTGCGGGACACGTGCCCCCGATCGTGCGGTTCCTCGTGAGTTGGGGCATTGCCCAAGTAGAGTTCACTAGCGCACTCGTTTTGTTAAAATGAAAGTGAAATGTCATTTTGTTAAAGATCTAATTACTCGTGTAATGGCAATTTAATCATTCGGTAAATGATTATCGAACTATAAAAATAACTCAATTTCTCATGTGTATTGCATTGATACTCGTTTTGTTCCAACCATGTGTTTATCCAACATTGTTCTTTTATTAAATTTCCACTCGATACATTTTGTTAAGCTATATGTAACATTGAATGCCTCGTATCCGTGACCATATCTAAATATTTTTATTTGAAAATTATATGAAAATTTTCGTAATTTCAACAAATATCAAGTTGATAATGTCATAAGGGTGTGGGTTCATATTTATTATCGACAGGAAGATACGGAGATCTTACTTTTTAGTGAACAAGCAAGGGTCTCGCTTAGGGAGCAGCGCTTCGAGAATTAGAGAGCTTTTATAATTTAGATCCGTATTTTATTGGTAATTTGGACTTGAGCCTATGAATAGTTATTAAATATATATAATCTCCTTTCTTATAATTGAATAGTAGTGATTAGACTGGCGAGACTAGTCCCCATTCTTTGGAACCGAGGACTAGACCATCGAGTCCTGAAATTGGACTGGTTCAGTTTGGTTCCTAAGTAAATGAATGGAACTGGTGGCTCCTCCACTGTCGCGACTGACGTAGTACCTTTCGTGCTTCCAAGTTGAGCGACTCCTTCCAGCATCACTCGAGGTTGTCTTACTCATTTACCCGTCCAAATATGGCCTCGTCTATGGCTCGCAAGGCGGCTCGTCCCCATATTTGGCAAGCTTGGACATTGAAGGAGTGGCTCAACTTGGACGAATCGCTGGTCCAGTTATGGGTTTGTGTCTCTAGATCTGGCCTACGAACATCCAATGGCAAGTCGTCCATGGCTGCGAGCAGCGACGGAGAGGGCTCGGCCTGGACAAGCGAGCCTAGACAATTGCGCCGGTGACTCTGCTAGTCTAGATGTGGAGTCTGCGAACCTTCAAATCTGGAGCTGGCGACGACGAAGAGTTCGGAAGGGGCGGCTCAACTTGGACAAGCGATGTTGGACGAACAGATTTTTCTAGGCAACGAAGGGAAGAAGCTAAGAGGAGGCGGAATGGGAGTAGCGACTAGTGAGTAGGGTTTCGTAATTATTAATAATAATAATAATAAACGGGTCCAGTCCAGGCGGTCTGGTTCCCATCCAAGGAACCAGATTGAAAATAATCACTTCCAATTGTATGGAATCGAGAACCGAACCGGCACCTCCGGAGCTTGGCTAGAACTAGTCAGCTTGGTCTGTTTCAGGCAATTTTTAGTTCGGATGGTTCTATATGCTCTCATCTATAATTCGGAGTAGTAATATAAAGGTGAAATGTGTTAATTATAGTGAAATCTTTTGCTATATGTAGCCTTAGTTTAAAGATGAATTAGGATTCTCTTAATCCTACCAAACACTCCTGTACTATTGATAGAAATATTGGCCTAGACAGTGCGAAAATGCAGAAGTTGCGAGTCTACGAGACCGATAATGCACGGGTGGATTGTTATGTTGCTGATGTTGGTTGGACGAGTGCATTGTAGTGAACATGCTTGGAATCGATCTGGACGTTTATGGTTCCTCCACCAATAGACTTGTCAAAATGGGTCTTAAATCCATATATGACACATTTAAAACTTAAATGGGTCACTTAAATTTTGAAAAGCCTACTTAAATGGGTTTAAAAATTGAAAGCTTAAAATAAATGGGTCTAAATGGGTTGGACTTAGAACCCATTTCCAATCCGAGACTCACACACTCTCTTTCACTCTTTAGCCTTATAAAAATATTTTTTTATAAAAATTAAAATTAAAATTATTTTTCTTTTTTATTTATTATTTTTTTCTTTCTTCTTTTATCTTCCTCAGCCGGTGGCCAACATAGCGACGGCTGGCAAAGCTCAAGCTAGCCGGCCTCAGGCAAGGTTGAGGTCGCCAACGTCTGATGAGGGTTGGCTAGCTAGCCGCCAACGTGGCCAGTTATCGGCCGAAGAAGAATGAAAGGGAAAAAGAAAAGAGAAATAATTAAAAATTATATTTAAAAAAAGAAAAGAAAAAGGAAATAATAATTTAAAATTCGATTTTTTAAAAGAAAAAGAGAAAATAAAAAATATTAAAAGGAATGTGCGGAGGAAAATGTAATAATATTTTTCATACTGAACGGCATAAAATATTTTCTAATTTATTTTTAGATTTCAAGTAAAAAACGGAAAATATTGTAATTTTCCTGAAAAAATACCTCATCCAAGAAACAAATAGAGGCTTATTTTGTAAAAAATTATAAAAATTATTCACTATATTTGTATTGCATGGAAATGTTTTAGCAATACCATTTTTGAAAAGAAAATCATAAAAAATAAGCTTTTGTAGGTTTAATTAAAAGGGTCGAGTATGGATTAGGAATGAATCAAATCACGTATGGGTCAAAAATTTTACATTAATTAAATAGGTAGATTTGGGTTGAACCATTTATGATCCAACCCAAATCCAATTTGATCTATCCATTTGACAGATTTGAGTATGGATTAGGAACGAATCGAATCACGTATGGGTCAAAAAATTTACATTAGTTAAATAGGTAGATTTGGGTTGAACCATTTATGATCCAACCCAAATCCAATTTGATCTATCCATTTGACAGGTTTATCTACCATTTAGGATCTTGTCATCCTTGGCCGCTCTCAAGCCTCAATGAAGTAGGCAAACAAAACAGAGTCGTGCACTGTGAGATGGCAACTTCCGGTAAATGGCTGTGTGAAAGGCCTAGAAAATGAAGGCGGGTGAATTCTGCAACCTGGAGAATGGTTGGTTCTTTCTGTACTAGAACAGTACATCGATGTAAACGATTACATTCGACGCTTTTTTCCGCACACATTCAGGTGGCTCTCCACGAGAAACGCGATATGCCGTTCTTTTCAGGCTTCAAACACTTCGTTACGGTAGTCATGCAGGCAGCAGAGTTCGTTCGGCTGTTGGAGCTCTGGAGGGCTAATTTCAAGAATGTCGCTGCCTCAAAAGCAGGCGAAGAAACCATAAGTATCCGACGCTTTGCCTCTAATATTTCGAAATGTGCCCTGCAGAATCGGTCAAGTCTAGTCGACAATCAACTCCATAATCATAACAATCGCAATCCAATATAATATCAATGTACATTTTCCGATGGCTATTCGCGCCTCGATTAATCCGAACATCTTCACTATGACGCAATCGCTTGGATCCTCAAGCCTAAACGAAGTTGCAACATCAAAACGACGATCAAATAATTTACACTTTGTAAGCATCTGATTCTGGCCATCTGGTTTATGCAGTCTTTAGAGTTTCTGTTGTACGCCGTCGCGCAATCATATCGGCGGGAAATCAACTTCTGCCCTCCTTTGCAAGCTCGAAACCTGAATCATCGGATGCGCGGCTCAGGCTTTCTTCCTCTTCTTGTTGTTTCAGGGTCTCGTAGAGAGGAGCATTCCTGGTCTCAGGAAGCCAGAGGCTCAAGACTCCACTGAAGATGGACAGCGAGCCGAACACGAGGAACGAGAGCGACGGGCTCAGGCGGCCGACCGCGACCAGCAGAGGCGCGAGCGAAGCCCCCAACATGACGGCCTGGCGCAGCAAGGACACGGCGAAGTTCCTCACGTTGGTGGGGAACAGCTCGACGCAGTAGATGTACGACACGTCGAACGCCATGGAAGCGGCCATGAACCCTACCCCTTCGATGATGAGTTGCGCCCAGCTCCCCCTCCCGCTCTTGCTCCCGCCCGATTTATCCGCGTCCCCGCCGCCGCGGTTCTCTCGAGCGAAGATGACGCAGAGGAGGCACGAGATTCCGGCTAGGAAGGCGGACTGCGAGAAGAGCAGGCGGCGGTTCATGAAGCTCAGGAACAAGCTCCCAAGGAGGACTGCGGGAATTTCCATCATCGCGTTGAGGGCCACGGTGAAGTAAAGATTGAAGTCGAGGTTTTCGACGTTCAATTGAATGCCGTAGTACACGAACCCGATCCCGAAACCGGCTAGCATGATCAGGATCATTCTTTGAGCCGCCCATCTGGTCTTCCACAGGCTCTCCTCTGCTTCAGCTGCCATTGATCCTGCTCCGGCCTCGGCTTTGCCAACCATTTTCGGCGGAGACGGATTGGAGAGGACTAGATTGGATGGCAGCTTCTTACCGTTGAGTCGTGCGAACTTCTTCAACACGTCGAGCGCCTCTCCCTCGCGCCCCTTGACAAGAAGCCAACGCGGCGACTCGGAAACAAAAGGGACCAGGAGAAAGCAGTAGAGCAGGGGAAAGATGGACATTATCCTGTACAGGTCCCTCCAACAGTTCCTCGTCGGATAAGCGATCAAGGGGAGAGAGAAGAACCCCGCGGTGAAGAAGAAGAAGCCGTATTGCCCCACTTGCCCGCGCCATTTGCGGCCGACGGCTTCCGTGGAAAGGACGAGACAGCAAATGCCGATCCCCGATCGAGCGAAACCGTTGGCAAAGCGGAGGAAGGCATACGTCCATACGTCCGGCGAAAGGGAGGTGAGGAAACCGGTCACAGTCGTCAAGACGCAGGCGATCAGCACGGTTCTCTTCCGGCCTAGGCGCGCGTCCGCCAAGTGACCATAAACAGCAGATCCTGCGCGGGAAAAAGCGAATAACGAAAACCATGAGAAATGATACCTCTTGAGTAGGTGGAAAGCATGCGGCTCTGTAAGCATGTTCAAGAGGCGGATCGATCCGACGTACCTAATAAAGAGCCGAGGAAGAAGAGAGAGGCGGGTACGGCAGCAAGGAACTTGCGGTCGCAAATGAGACCCCATTCCGCGATCACCGAGCTGGTGTTGCCGCCGACCCACTCCCAGGTCCCTCGCTCCAATCCACAAACGGAAGCGACGCCGCCTCCGTCTCCGCCTCCTCCTCCAGCAGCACCGATGCAGGAACCCGGCGATTTGCACCTCCAGGCCGACGGCTGCGCGTCGGTGAAGATGGTGATCAGCGCGTTCTGGGAATCGAATATCCATGCGAACGACACCAAGAACACGTGCAGCAGCTGCGAGAGCCCGAACGACCCGACGTACTCCTCCAGGACTTCGTCCACGGTTAGCTCTAGCTTCGCGGGTGGTGACTCGATCTGCGCCAGGTCGATGTTCATGCACACGAGTCGCTGTGCTTCTTCATCTTCCATTGTTGGAGGGAACGTAGCTAAAGCAGGGGGTGTGAATATTCGAAAAGCTTAGACCAGCCAAGATTCTGCATCTTCCCTTCTGCTTCCATGTCCATTATATAGAAGAAGGTTCGGCATTTGTTAAAGCATTTTGAAAATAATAAACCTTATGAATCACGATGAAATATGCAAATTATATGTCTGCCTGCTTTCTAAGAAGAAACTGGGAAATAGATTTTTAACACTCTCGGCTTCTATAATTATACGAAATGGTTTATGTATCGCAATACGAAATTATGGCAAAAAAACAAGACAAAAATGAAGCGCAACATTTTGGCGTTTGTTTATGATGAAAGAAAATCAGTTTTTGAAATTTAATGAGATAACGGGACTTCTTTTATTGCTAGGAATTAGAGAAAAAGAGACTTGTGAAGAGAAGCCATTAATTTTTCTATGGCAACAATGCGATCTTCTGTCTTCCACAATAAAAATCAAAAAATTGGTGATTAGTCAAATCGAGATGATGAAGATGATTATTTTAAATAGATAAATCTCAGACGCACTAGATTAACTTGTGAATGAAATAAGAGCAAGACACAATAGCCGAAACGGGTGGCCAAAACATGAGTTCGTTTGCAATTTGCAGTCCGAGAGTATTAACATCACCTATCCTGCGTATAATGACATGACAGAATGGTCGGTTAACCCTAATTAACTTCATTATCATCCATGCTTAACACAAAACCCCTCAATTCAAAGAGTTTCGAGCTATTCTCAAGTTTCATTATATTCCATGTGGATGTGACTGACCAATGTGCTGAGTGCAAACTGCCAACGAGGCTAAAGGGTAACGCCCCGCCTTTCAGTACTATCCTTTTTTCCCCAGGAAACCATTTTTAAAATGCTTAGTGCTCCATCACTCTGCCTCATCACGTTCTTCAAGGCAAGTGCAAGGAAACAGAATTCCTTTAATCTCATTGGAAGTTTTTTTGGTCTCTAAAGGCAAGATGATGTCACTGTCTAAGATGTTGACGTTAATGCTACTTCTGAAATATGAAAGAAAACGGAAGAATGAAATTTTGGGTGGAAAATGGGAAAAAATAACCCAAATTTCGTAAATTTTCTCTCTAAATTCCCTCGCTCTTCATCCCAGACATAGCATAAGAGAGAACTTCAAATCCTAGTTTCATTATCACCGCACAGATTACATAGCTAATAACTCCAATTCTAGGGTCCATAAGGTCGATGTTTGTGAAGCGATGCTATATTCAACGAGATAATTATAAATTTTTTAAATTAACTTACCTCAATCATTCAATCATTCATACATATTTAAGTAGACACGATTTCATACAATGTCATCATTACAGGTAGTGTTCGAAACTTATAATTAAACTGTCTCCACAGTAAAGTAATGGAGTGTGGTTTCCTCTGTTAATGAGAAATGTCGTGATGATTGCGTTGCTATCCTATCACAACCATGTAAAGTGGCGCACGTATTAAGGCACTTGAATCACCTAAACCTCCTTTTTAAGAAGTGACAATCCGAGCAAGACTACTTCTTATGCTGACACCCGCCCCTGATTTGATTTTCCAGGTCTTCCACTTCTTCACGATATCTCGGAGAGGATGATGTCCACGTCTTCTTCTTTTTCAGGATCAGAGTTTCTGCTGTTCATCCCCCACCATCCGTGGAGGGGAGAAGCTTCATGCAAGAGGATCTTCTGTTTGTCCCACTATCCTCATCCTGCAAATTGGGTAAGACTCAAAATGGACCTGTCCGACATCGGTTCCACATGTGCAGTTGATCCTATATGAACAGGATTCGTAGTAAGTGATCGAATGCGTGGAAGCCGCCCCTCATCCAACGGCAGACCCGGACCGACCAACTCAGTCTAAAGGTAAAAAATTTTTGACGCGCTATAACACCATATATACCCAATAGGATCATGCTAAGTTGCTCTTAAACAGAATGTGTGCTATAACATGATTCTTTCGTGATATAAAACGTGAACCATCGTCCAATTTCACGATGAATGACGTGAAACAGGAGGAAAAAACAAACTCCTCGTGGGCGCTCTTCCCATGCAGTATACATGGGGGGGACTGTCGCTTCTTCAATGGGGAGGACGTGTATGCCACTTGACAGACAAATAATAGCGAGTGGAGAAATTTAAAAATGACAATAGATGCACAAAAAGCTTGTGGCCACATTCTTTGTTTGACAAAATTGACGAATCATTTCTAGCCCCCTCAAAAAAGAGATCACATGCTAGAATCTTATAGGGCGTGATGAGTTATGAATGCAATTTAAAACAAACTACTGGAGCCAATGGATGGCTCAACAGTAGGTTCAGTTCCCACCATCTTCCTACATCAGAATTCAGGTCTGAACAGTGTCTGATAAAAACTCAAGTGTTCACTCTCACTTCCAAGATTGTTCATGAACCCTAACCAACAGACATTCCAAGAGGCCTATGTTCAGAGCCAATCCAGTAATCATTAAGCATCCCGGTGAAGTACTACTATTTAGCTAACACAGCACCTACTTGGAGTAAGCATGCAAACATTCTCTCACCACAAAGGAAAATGTGGAATGCTTATATTCATCTCTCAACAAAATCACATCCTGTGGCGTCTTGACTCTTCAGAATGGTCAAATCATACAAAAAGGCAAAAAGAGACAGTTGGACATACAATAAGGGAGTCTCAGAGACAGTTAGCTAGCCCGAAAATCCAAGAAGAGATGCATTTTCTGCAAGAGGAGATCGCGAGTGCCAAATGGAGGCTTCGCGTTGATGGTCCAATCCTTTTCAAGAATGCCAGACTTGGCACCGGCGAGCATTTCGTCGTGGAAGGCAGACACTATTTGGTAGATGGATGTCCTAAGAACATCAGCAATAGCATATGCTTTAGAATGCAGAGGAGAACCTCTTTTCTTACTCATGGTACTGGACGGAAAATACTTTCTTCCAGCATTTGGGGTCGCCCATTTAATACCCCCGGCTCCCATAAACTGGTGCTGGGATTGCAAGTGGGTCCTCTTCCCCATGAATGATTCAACCGCGAGTAGGCAAGACAATAGGGTAGATAAAACAGCAGCGTTGCTGCCAGAAAGCTGAGCAACGCCATATCTGTCCTCCTTGTGTGAGTGCACAGTCAGAGAGGCAGCAGCTCTGGCACACCACGCATACAGCTGTACAAAATCAAGAATATACAAAACTTCGAGTCATTAGAACTATAAGCCATCATGATTCAGCAATATAATTTTCTTTGCTACATCTAGTTAAAAATGACAGTCAAGTAACATGGCAACCTCCAATGAGAAAGAAGCTCAAGTTGTTTAGGCTCTCTACTGGCATAGGCACTTTAAAGCATAAGTCCTAAGCTCTTTTGCCTTTCCATCTTCTAACTTTTGCTCCAGAAGCTCTCTTGGGAAAGTAAAACACCAACCACCACCCCCCCCCCCCCCCAAACCCTTTTCCTTTTTTCTCCTTTTCAGTACACGTTAAATCTTGATTCACAAGTTGACAACTGAGATTACTAATAAAGATATATAGATTACTAAGTTTGATACGGTGGTGTGACTTCTAGCAAAGCTAAAGCAACCTAAAAAGGGAAAAAGAGAGATGACTAGCATTCAAACCCAAAGCTTTCTCAGGTTGCCCACTGACACCCATCAATAGTGTGTGTGTGGAATGGGGGTAAAATTCTGTTGATAATGCACATGTCATTTCACAGATACATTCTCCAGATCAGTATGTGACAGTGAAGGCAAATGTTCAATGGCACATGCATTTAATTGCTAAAAGGGACATGTAGAGGCGTTTAACAGCCAAGTACCCAAGCATGGCTGATATATACAGTGGATTGATTTGCAAACAAAGGTGCTTTCAAAAAACATTCATGTCACAAATGTGAACTGCAAAACAGAACCGCGTCATTAATTTCCAGAATGTCAAGTTTAAGCATGACAAAAGAGAAACGCATGCTACCGTAGCATCTCTTATGTTCTGCAAATGAAGTACAGAATGAGATTTGCACACTATACAAACACCAGACTATGTGCAGGAAGCAAAAGGTGACAAGGACAGATAGTTTGCCATACCTGATAATGATGTAGTGGTTCATAGCAAGATGAATCAAGCTGAAGATCGGTAGGGGACAGTAACTGATTTGAAAGTGGGTAGCTTTTATCGGCAGAAGTTTCCAGACCTTCAGCTAATTTGGCTGCTAGCTTTTCCAAAGGCCTCAGGCATACAGCTATAACTCTTTTGTAAGTGTCGCCAGTTTCTTCAAAGAAAGCAGCTCGACGCCAAGTGTCCACATTATTCTCACTAATCATGCAGAGATCAAGATAAGCAAGATAGTGAACAAGGGAACTTGGGTGACTTTCCTCCAAGGCTGCAAGAAGTGGTTCGCTTGGATTTGTTTCTGCTGCAGCCGATCCTCTTGGGGGAGCAAATATGAACCTCTTCGTATGTAAGACCTGAAGCCACACGAAAGATATCAGACAGAAGGAAATCTTGGCAAGGAGACATGTAAATAAGGAAACAGCTCAGCAATACAAATGACACAACTTCAGCAAATCCTCCACCACATGAAGAAAAGACACAAGAAAGCATATATTGTTCACGAAAACAAAACATGGTCATTCAACTTAGTACATGAATACACCAGAACAAAAAATAAAAAATTGTCTTTCCTCTCAACAGACCAACAGTTTTCTCCTACGTAACTTTTTATCCCACAGGCACAGAGGTATTATGATTTCCAATCCTTGCCTTCATCTGTTATAATATAAGATGCCACTAAGCCACAAGGGCTTCAGCAATCTTTCATCTTCTTTATCTGGAAGCTACCACCAACTCTTCTTACTCAGATTTATCTCCTCTGAGCCATTTTCTTTAAAAAAAAAAAAAAAAAAAAATTGTTCTTCATGACAAAAGCTTAAAATGAACAGGTCTACCAATCTAACATCTTCTTGGCAAGAAATAAAGGAAAAGGGTTCCAAAAGATTATGTAAAAACCACTAATAAAGATCGAAAAAGAATAATTTGAGGCATACACATGGTGGTTGCTCATAAAGAATGCCGGTTCTTGGTTCAAAAAAGCTCTTTATTTCTCCAGAATATATAGCCAAAGGTCAAAGGTTTAATCATATTAGATAAAAACAGATTAATGATTGTCAACACGAATTAACTGATTAGATTTAGCCCCATAAAAACCTAACTCGTCTTCAGTCACTTCAGGATCAATCGTGTTTCATTATTGTAGAAATTTATGGCTAAAGACATATCTGGACAGGAAAAAAAAAAAAAACACGAGATATGTGCCTGTGAAGTAAAAAATTCCAGTTCTGCAGTAACTAGATCAAGGATTCAGAGAGCCATTCCATAAGATAGATGATGAAGCAAAGTTTGCACATATTTTACATCTATCAAAAGGGAAATTAACATATACAAGCCTTACATACGATATGCGACCGCTATAGCCACAAGCACTAACCTGGTGCAAATGATGACTCAATTCCCAGCAAAGGAAAACAGCAAGAGTGCCCATGTAAAAGATAATTTGCTCAAGCAAGAATCTTCCCATGCTAGTCTGAACGTAGCGATGATCAGGAAGAAATGCTAACAGCAGAAATGAAAATATATAGGCAGCGCCAGAAAATTTAAAAGCATTTCTGGCAGCAGAAGGCAATCCCATCTTGAAGCTGAAGTATAGTGTCCGCTGTTTGGCAGAAATCAATGTCAGAAATCATGTGCAATACTTTAAAAAATAGAGAAATCAGCCTACTAGGTGAAATTCAGAAATGAAGATTCTGTGATGGATAAACCAATAAATTCCACAATTCAACTTGCAGACCCTCTCCCAATTCACCAAGGCATCTTTAGTAAACCACTCTGATCATACGTTTCACTAAACAGGTTGCAATCACTTATCTAGGGTCCTACTGAAAGCTAACCTGAGTAATCACAAACTCTGCCAACCAATTCAAGAGCCACATCAGCACCAGATTATTTGGTAGTTTGCAGTTTAACTTTTCCATAATTTTAAACTTGAGGCAATCACCATCTTCCATGTAAAAGAAGGTAGAAACTCGATGCAAAAACCATGAAGTTGCTGTTTAAAACCTCCCCAACCACAGGTTAGCCATGCTGCAACTAAAGGTAGCCTATGGCCAGTGCTCGTGTGTGCAGCCATGTGAACATGTTGCCCCCAGTCAGGAGTAATCGTGCATGGGACATGGAACTTTCTCCACCAGTGAGCAGTGGCACCCAAAAGAATTATTAAGTGCCTTTTCGGTAAATATGTTTATCGCATGCCATGCATAAATCCAAAGGAGACTGCACAAGAACTAACAATACAAAGTACTCTTGATGGCTTGACCCATATATTCCCACCCATCCCAGAGGTAGATCTCTACATTAGCACTAAAACTAACCTCCTTCATTAGCTGGCAACAAATTCAGGCTATTCTGCTCCTTCATCGATGGGGGAGGTAGTTGCATTAGTTCTTCACAACTGTGGCATTAATTTAATGTGTCTGTGACTTATTAGTGTGTCTTAAGTATACTAATCGATAACAATCTTATATCGTGAGAGTTTTCCGTAAGTCGACATTCTATAAGTTCACTTGTACTCCCATCCGCGATTAACACCCCTTCCATGATGACATTCATCAGTTGACTATTTCTGCAGTTTAGAAACTTAACCAGATACTTATAACATAAACTCTGGTAATGATTTCTTTTCCAACTAACACGAAAGTTACACATTGAAACCATATAAAGGATAAACAAGAAAGGCAGGGAGGTAAAACATTGCATACAACACTAAACTTACGCAATAAATTCGAAGCTAACCATCAAGAACCAATCCAGACTTTCAACAAGTAAATTAATTCTCGACCAACCTGAACGATGGAAAACTTCAATACCCATCTCCGCTTATAAACATACAACACCCCGTACAACAGCCCAACCACGAAACCTCTAAACCCCACCACTCTCCCGATCGAATCCCCCGAGCTCACCCCCCAGCACACCGCCGCCGCGCCCACGAAACTCGACACCGCGCACGCCACGACGAACGTCGCGATGGCCAGCGAAGCCCTAGCCCGCCGCCGCAGCTCGGGCGGCGCGGGCCGCGACTCGACCGCCGACCGGACGAGCCCGAGGGCGAGCTCGAGCGGCGAGGAGGCGCGATCGGGCCGCGGCGAGGAGAGGAAGGAGAGGGAGGCGGAGAAGAGGAGCTGGGAGAGGTGGAAGGAGGCGAAGCGGAGGAAGAAGCCGAGGATCGACGACGCGGCGCCGCCGCCGCGGCGGAGGAGGGGGCGAGGGGCCGGGGCGAGGGCGGGAATGGCGGCTCTGGAGAGGAGGAAGAGGAGGGTGGTGGGGATCGATTGCCATATGAGGAACCCTAGGAATCGCTTCCTGGGGATGGTGTCGGGAGGCAAAGGCGGCATCTTTTTCCAAGGGGGAAGAGAAGGGAGTGGAGTTTGAGGAAGACGATGGGAGAAGAAGAAGAAGGAGAAGGAGAAGGAGAAGGAGCGAGCGGGAATTTTATTTCTCTCTCTCTCTCTTGTTTTTTTTTTCTTTTCTTTTCTGCAGGGGTTTCTCTCTGTCCTTGAGATTTGTTCGAGATTTGGGGTTTTTACCTTCTTTTTTTTGGACAGCCAGTCAAGAGTCAAGAGTCAAGGCCAGTTTGATTTGAATTATTTTCTCCATGTTATAAAAAGCTTCCTTTTACATTAAGAAACCTTTTTTTTTTTTTGGTTCTGTTCAAAACAAAGATTCTAAAAAATGACATTTTCCCCTTAGCTTTATCGTAATATAGTACCCTTAACTTATTTTTATTTTACAAATCAACATAATTTACATTCTCGATTTTGAAAATTTATCATTTGTATCTTAATCTTTTTTTTTTTTTTTATATCCAAGGAATCCCGTCTGATGGGCAGATAAACCTTGGAGTAACGCTAGCGGATGACCCATCACCCCAATGCCACACTTAAGACACCAAATACCTTCACTGGATTTCGAACCCATCACCTTTGGACAAGGATTAACGGAGCTCTTATCTAGCAGAGTCACCACGGCCGGTGATTTTATATCTTAATCTTTCATCTTCTACAATGTTGACATGGCCATGTACGCAAAGCATAAATTTTTTCATACAAAATCCACAAACAATGTAAATATTTTGAATGAGCGGATGTAAATCGTGTTTTGACAAAATCTTCGGAAATATTTGCGTAAAAAAGGATGACCAATCTATTTCAGATGGACCTCCTTGGAGAACTTTGAATTGCGGTCTGCCTAGAACTAGAAGGAGAGCTTCTTTTGCCAGGCTCATGATATGTTTTTTGTTCCATCATTTCTTTCCTCCTTCCTTTTTGTCAAAGATCACATTAGCAACAGCAAAAAATGATATTATTGATAACCATGATAAAACATGGCGAGATTATATGCGTCACACAGGAGGCGCATAACATTGCGACAGTTGCCTTGATACGGTTTTGCCAATGTCATCGAACAGAAAAGGACAATGACATTTGTTTTATTGCATCTGGGCATCATTCTTATTGAGTGCAATCTTGGTAAGTATGACTTCATATGTTTAGCATGTGTTCCTGAGGTCAATCTGAGAAACAGTAGAGCTTCTTCAGGGATATTGTATGAGAGTAAAATGAATGTCATCATGAGCCGCCCCCAATTCGAGGGGCGTGGTACTCGATCCCTCCTGGTTGAGACGAGTTCTTTAATACTCATTTTCCCTTCTAAAGTTCCCTCAAACTGGAGCAAGACTCTATGGTTTGTGCAGGTTTGTGTCTCCGTTTGCATTAGATCGCCAACTGCTCAAGGCAATGAGTTTCTAAAGAACTTCAGTGTGCTTTCATAGTTTATGTTTCAGTTTTGCGTTTGTGTGTGACAGCGTGACGCATGCTTCTATGTTGTCATTTTACTTTTGCCATTTGCCAACAAAATCACGTCACTTGCCTTGGTTCTGAAGTTAGTTTTGGAGGTGCAGTCTCTGGCTTTCCAGCACTGGTGTTTGTTCTCGGGGTTCCTCGATCTGGACAGGAACGTCATTTGCCTTTTTTCATGTTCAAATGAATCAAGACCTTCTTCTCCAGTCAAACAGAAGCCTTACAAATCTTAAAACTCAATGACTTACCAACTTCCTAAACTGGAGATTGTACAGCATCTGGCTAGTTTCTGCTCCTCCAAACTCCTTACCCTGACCCCATGTTCAAGAGCTTCATTGCATAGATCTTCCATGTACAGCTGCCAAGAAGCACAATCAAGGATCAAATAAAAGTTGTGCACAATGAGTTGACTTGTTTATCCAACTTTTTATACTGACCAGTAGTATATGCGGTGAAGACCAGCTATCGAGATGCTGTTCCAATATTCGGGATGCTTTTTGCATTTCTCAAAGAAATCAGCAATCTTGTTGCTTGATTCATCATCATTGTTGTGGGATCAATGAGAAACTCTGAAACGTCATCAACAATCATTTCTGCAGAACCCCCATGATTAGTTGCAAACATGGGCAATGCACAGTTCAGTGCTTCAACAACCGTTAGACCAAACCGTTCGTATAGTGCAGACTGCACAAAGGCTCCCCGTGTATCTGCAATACAGTGGAAAAGTTCTCCTTTCCAACATCTGTCAATTTGAGCTGCTATCCTTCTGAACTCCCTTCAGTTGGTATTTTTCTATCAAGGAGTGCATTCTTTTTATTTCCGCAGTTTCTTCCCTATCTTCTGATTTCACTGGGTCAAAGAATCCTGTGACATCCACCAGATTCACCAAACTTCTCAGCCTTTTGTTCTTCCCATACCACTCAGTTAGACCAGAAATATTTTTCTTTTATCAAGCCTTGCCATAGAAAAAATTATTGGTTTGTTCCGATTGGCAATCCCTGTCCACATATACAAGAGTTAACAATATATGACATCAAACGCAAATTTTGCCTCCCTATATAAACAGATTGGAAAGGAACTAACAGATGCTCATTGTTGTCCTCCTTGTTGTATAGTAGTTCCTCAATAGCGGGGTGAACATTAGTCAGCCTCCTTTCTTTCTGTGTGAAGGGGTACACAGAATTATCAGCCCCCGGACAAGCAACATCGAACTTCAGTTCAAAAACATTGATGCCAGAGACACCTGAAATAGCCCTGGCACAGTAGATGCTCTGTAACTTTCATATGCCCCACGCATAGATTGGCTGGAGAAATTAACTTTCCCGATGAACATCATTGATAATAAGTCACTTAACAAATTTGATCAGGTTTGAAGGACCAAAACTAACCTTCCTGCAATTTCTTGGTATGTGCTGGTTATGACATAATCCGTCTGATTCATCGCAATCAAGTCTGCAGTAAATTGACATGAATAATGGTATTTTGAATCAAGCTCCTTCCACTGAGCGTCCGAGTCCTCCTAGTTGATGTTCTCTAGGGCATGAGCTATAGTACCCTGGATTGGATGCGGAAGAAGCCAACATTTGCTAGCAAAAAAACAGCTCATAAGATTTTAGGTCTTCCATGACTTTGCAGAATTAGCCAGGAACAAGAGAGAAATGGCAGAATATTTAAAATTACCAAGCCCGTGTTATTTCTAGTTTGCTAGCAATAAGTGATGCCACCAGGTTTCCAACTAAGTAGTTTCCGAATATAAGATCCGGTTTAGAATCCATGTGTTTCATGAACCTTGCAGCCACATCCTGACAAAATGAACACACACACACACACACACACATACACATAGATAAGACAATTATGCACCGACCTCCATAATACTTAAAAACTGCTGATGAAGCAAAAAATTCCAGAATGAATCCCTGAGCAAATCTTTCTAGGAAAGGATAGATACTGAAATGGGACACCCATTGGTGGAGAACATCTCCTTCTGGTGTCTCAAAAAGGACCCGAAGAATGTAAGAGTGCTTTGTCTTGAAGATTGACTCCAACTCCTGGTCACACTTGGTCTGCTTTGCATCAGGGATAAGTCGCATAACCTGCATAAGTGGAATTGCAAAAGACACACAGCATTCTTTCTATTTTGTGAGTTAATGTTATCTAGACGAGAGAACTAATCTCCGTGGCCTTGAAAGTCAATCACCACAAGAATGTTAGGCTTCACTGCAAGGCCCTGCTGCTTAGTTCTCAGGAGCAGTTCTTCTTCCAAAGCCCTCACTTGATCAAAAACGTAAACCACCGGCAGAGATCGTGCAGCATCATAAAATTTATGTAGTCATATTTGCATCGTAGATAATTGACAATCAAAAGTAGTGACAAATGGAATTTCCCTTTGCAGTTTACTACATTTAAACGACTCGCAATAATCACATATTTAGTACCATGCCACCTGTATCTGGCAACCCACGGGCATCTGACTGGCCGAAGTAGCCACAAGGAGAGATTATGACAACATCGAAAAACATAGGAAGCCTGCTAATGAACAGGTACATATCTTACCGGGCCAAAGCTTGAAGCAATTCGAACAATCCATGGTTTCTTTCACCCTTTCTGAAGTAGCCCTCCAACCTTTTCCAAAGCCCGGTTCCTTAATCCTGGAAAAAAGATAATCGGCAAGCCAAGTTTAATTGCAATACAAAAAGGGAGTTGAGCAGTTTTCTTTTCCGCAAGCGAGGACAAACTGATAACCTCTGCTCAAAGTTCTCTATAGGCGCATCTTTCGGAAATGTGGAGCTGAGAATGCACCCACGGTGGCCTCCAAGAACCTGAGCCCTCTCAACGTTGTCTTCAATTGACTGCTCCGCTTCTTCCATAACCTCCCCACGTTTCATCAACCTTAACCCAGTTGACACAACCTTTGCCCAACCAAGAACCAAATCAAGAAACGAGTGAACTTCATATATTTCCATTTGACACGCCCAAAACACACACACACACACACAAAAAAAGGAATCGAGAACTTAAGAACCGGACCAGATTTCAAAAATGTCGCCTTTAGCTCCTGAAATTGACTTTAAAGTACCTACCTGACTTCATCACATCCTGCACAATAACGGTCACCAAACCCGCTCTTTTAATGGCTGAACCTGGGGCCATTTCCGCTATTCAAGAAGCGCGGGAAAGCTGCTAAACCGAGAAGACTTGGAATTCTCAAAGGAGCTCTTGTTCCTTCTTGCCTCGATGGGAATGTGCATATATAGCGAGAGAGTTGCGGGAGAGGAGAGAGGCATGGATTGGGAGGAGGAGAACGAACAATCTTTGTGGAAATAAGCGGGGAATTGCGAATATCTAATTCAAGAAAGGAAGTTAGCGTCGCAAAGCTAACTTCTTTGTCGCAAGAAAACCGTCCGATCCTCCCCTTCTCCGGCAAGCAATTTTGAAAAAGAAAATTCAGCAAAGTCTATTAACTCATCATGTTCTCTCGTTTCGACCTCGCCGCCGCATTGCCGAGCGGACGAGCCCGAGGCCGAGATGGAGTCGGCGAAGCGGGGCGATCGGGCTGCGGAGAGGAAAGGAAGGAGAGGGAGCTGCGAGAGCTCGGAGGAGGCAAAACAGAGCAAGAAACAGAACAAGAAACAGAGCACGCTCTGCTGCGAATGTGAGTGGTTTTGAGGATGATGACGATGATGATGCTGCCACAAGGAGCGAGCGGGAATAAACTGAATTGTCCCTCAAAATAAATAAATAAATAAAAACAGGTGTCTTTTCATTTGAATATTGAACTATTTTTTTTTTTTAATTCGGAATGGAGATTCTCCATATGACTTCTATTATAGTTGAAATATATCTCTAACACTTAACTTAATCTCTACATATAATTCGCACTTTTATTTTCCAAAAGTTTTACTCCCCAAAATTTTTAAATTTTTCTTTTTACAAATCTATTTTCTAGAACTATTGAAGATAACAACAATCAAAAGTATGAAACATTTTGAAAACCGTACCTGCAAAGTAGATGGCGTTGTAAATAGAAAAAGTAAAGACGTGAGTTGCGAATTTAGTTTATGTAAATTATAATTAGGGGGAGTCTTAGGATAATTTTACATAATTAAGTAAATAACGGTAATCTTGAAATTGTGGGCTTCCTAGAACTGGAGGTAGGTCTTCTTTGCCGGGCTCATCAT
This sequence comes from Eucalyptus guilfoylei, assembly GCA_016097605.1. Lineage (NCBI taxonomy): Eukaryota > Viridiplantae > Streptophyta > Magnoliopsida > Myrtales > Myrtaceae > Eucalyptus > Eucalyptus guilfoylei. The sequence goes on along the minus strand of CM027870.1, from coordinate 22,492,108 downwards.
TGACCCTCTGTTCTCCTCTTTTTGCTCTTTGTTAAGAACAAGCAGTACACTCGAAGATCACAGTAGTAACTACAAGAAAGTTATTGTCTTATTGATAATCAGGAAGAGGCAAATCTTCTAGTTTTATTATCTGTTTTTCACAAGAGACGCGCTTTCCATTGCAATAGTTGCTTTGATACACCTTGCCAGAAAAAGAAAATTGAGCATAAAACGAAAATGACATTTTGTGTTATTGAATCTGGGCCTTATTCTTATTGAGTGCAGCTTCGGTATGACTTCAATGGCTTGCCCATGATGCCCCCTGAGGTCAATCTGATTCTGAGAAATAAAGCCTCGACAGGGCGTAGTATGAGATCAAGATGAATGTCATCGTGAGGCACCACCAGTTCCAGGGGCAAGTTATTTCGTTCCCTATCCTCGAGGCGAGCGGCTTTTCTTGGATATCTTCCTCCCTGAGAATCAAAAACCTGGTTAGTTCATCATAGCCCTCTGGGTTCTTTGATACTTGGCTTCTTTTACATAAGTTTACTGAAAACTTTGTTAACAGAATGATGTGGTTTGTGCATTTGATTGTGTGCGTCTCCGTGTGCATTAGATTCACTGACAAATGGAATAACTGCTCAAGGCAAAACGATGGTTTGGGCAAAATTTCTCACCTTGGAAGCTCTGGTTTCGGGATCGTTTGCCCACTATAAGATCTCCTTAGTTCACTGAAAGATCGCAAAGTGTTGGTTGCACTCTAAAGAACTTCAATGTGCTTAGATGGATTATGTTTCAGTTCTCGTTTTTAAGTGATATTCGATGTTGTCATTTTGGTTTGCCAACAAAATCATGTCACTTGCCTGGGTTCTGGTGTCGCTTTTGGACGTACAGTCCCTGGCTCTGGAGTTGGTTTTTGGGGCTTGCTCTCCACCTTCGCCCCTTGTTCTTGGGGTTCTTCGGTCGGGATTGGAACGTTCTTTGCCTGTTTTCATAGCTCAAATTAATCAAACCATCTTTTCTCGAATTGAAAAGAAAGCCTTGTAAGTCTCCAACTGAGATAACTCACCAACTTCCTGAAATGGAGATTGTACATCATCTGAATGTATCTTGTCTTAGCAAGGTTCTGTTCCTTGTTCATATGCCTCCAAACCCCATACATGGACCCCATGTTCAAGAGCTTCTTTGCGTAGATTTTCCACGTATAGCTGTGAAGAAGCACAACCAGGGATCAAATAATTGTTTTGTATGATGAGTCATAATACTTGCTAAGTTATATTTACCACTCATTTATACGCTGAAGGCCGCCTGTTGAGATCTTATTCCAATATTCAGGACCTTTTTTGCATTTCTCGAAGAAATCGGCAATCTTGTTGCTTGACTCGTCGCCATTGTTGGGATCAATGTGAAACCCTGAAACACCATCAACAATAATCTCTGCAGGACCACCTTGATTAGTGGCGAATGTGGGCAATCCACAGTTCATTGCTTCAATGACAGTGAGACCAAAAGCTTCATACAGAGCGGGCTGAACAAAAGCTCCTTTGGTATCTGCAATATAGCGGTATAGTTCTCCATTTCGATATCTGTCAGTTTGAGCCGCAATCCATCTGAACTGACCCTTGAGTTGGTATTTCTCTATCAAGGCATGCATCTTTTTAATTTCCGCAATTTCTTCCCTATCTTTTGATTTCGCTGGGTCGAAGAATCCTGCTACAACAACAAGATTCACCAAACTTCTAAGCCTTTTGTTCTTCCCATACCACTCAGTTAGTCCAGAGATATTTTTTACGGTATCAAGCCTTGCCATCGAAAAAATGATTGGTTTCTTCCGATCAGCAAGGAAACCCCTGTCCATATATACAAGAGTTAACACCGGGAACATGCCTCGAAACCCAAATGTTCAAGCCAAGATAAACTAATAGGGAAGGGACTAACAAATGCTCGTTGTTGTCCTCCTTCTTGTATAGTAGTTCCTCGATGGCAGGATGAAAAGTAGTCAACCTCTTTTGTTTCTGTGTATAGGGAAAGTACACAGTTTGATCGGCACCCGGGGCAGCAATATTGAACTTCGGTTCGAAAACATTGATGCCAGAGACCACCCGACAAAGCCCCGGCATAGTAAACACTGTGTGACTTTCATACTGTCCGGGCCTAGTTTTGCTGAAGAAAGATAATTGTCTTTAGCATCACTAGAAATACTTCCACCGACAAATTTTATCAACTTTGAAGGATACTGAAACTAACCTTCCAGCAATTTCTTGGTATGTGCTGGTAATGACAAAATCAGTCTGGTTCATTGCAATCAAGTCCGCAGTAAATTGACATGAAAAGTGGTATTTTGGATCAAGCTCCTTCCACTTGACATCCGAGTCCTCATACTTGGTTTTCTCTAGAGCATGAGCTATGGTACCCTGGATAGAGAGGAAGCCAACATTCAGCAGCAAAACAATAAATCATAAGAATTGGAGGTCTTCCATCCAATTTTGTGGCATTATTCATGAGAGAGAGGGAAATGGTAACCTGTGTTATTCCCAGTTTGCTAGCCATGAGAGAAGCCACCAGGTTCCCATCTGAGTAGTTTCCGATTATGAGATCCGGTTTACAATCCATGTGATCCATGATCTTCGCAGCCGCATCCTAATGAAATAACAAATGTATCGTCAAAAAATTAAGCACCGACAATCATATGAACTAAAAGAGACTGATGAAGCAATGAAATCCAGAATTTTTGCCTGAGCAAATCTTTCTAAGTAAGGATAGATGTCAAAACGGGACACCCATTGGCGGAGAACGTCTCCTTTTGGCGTCTTAAAAGGGACCCGAAGAATGTAGGAGTGCTTTGTGTCAACGATGGGCTCCAACTCCTGGTCGCACTTGGTGTTTTTTGCGTCCGGTATGAGTCGCGTGACCTGCATAAGTGGAATAGCGAAAGATAAGATGAAGCAGACTTTCCTATTGGTAAATTATCGACATCTAGAGAACTAATCTCTCTGTGAGTTTGTGAGTGACTCACCACAAGAATGTTAGGCTTCACTGCAAGGCCCTGCTGTTTAATTCTCAGGAGCATTTCTTCCTCTAAAGCCCTCACTTGATCTAGGATGTAAACCACCTAGAGAAATTGTGGAGCATAAGATTCTTGTTTATATCTTAAGTCAGATCTGTACCATGAGAGTCATGAAATTAAACTAGTCCACTTTTATCATGCATGGATTGCCTTTCATTTTTGCAGTTAAACATTTGATTCGTAATATCCATAAATTTTTTAGTACCTGGCCACCTGTATCTGGCAACCCAAGGACGTCTGCCTGGCCAAAGTAGCCATGAGGAGAGAATATGACGACGTTGAAAATCATAGGAAGCCTGCTAACGAACAAGTCCATTTTCTCCGAGTCCGGAGCTTGAAGCAACTCGGACAGAGTATGCATCGTCTCTTTCACTCGCTCTGCAGTATCGCCCCAACCTTTTTCGAATCCTAGTTCCTTGATCCTGGAAAACCGAAAGGGAAAAACAATAAGCCAGGTTTCGTTAGACTATAAAAAAGGAGTTCAAGAAATTCTCTTTTTCGCAAAGGCGAGAATAAATTAGTAACCTCTGCTCAAACTTCTGTACAGGTTCATCTTTGGGAAATGCGGAGACGAATGCTTCAGCTGCTATCAATGCTGCTTGAAGTTTTGGGACCGTGTTCAAGTTCCGGTTAATGATTAGATTCTGCAAATCAGGACCAAAATAGAAACTGTCAACCTCTGGCGCTATCATTGGAAGTGTTGCATTCTTGTTGGTTGGTTGTTCCATTCATCGCCAAATTTGGCAGTTGTAAATGCTTACCTCTCCGTGATGGTTGAGGGCAAGCAAGAACTCAAGAAAAGACTTAGCACTCTGACTGTCCTTGCTCAATTTAGAGGTCATTAACTTTGTGACAAAGTTCATTCCATTCCCAATAGAAGAAGGAAGTGCCATGCGAGGAGTGGTGAAGTCGATGGCTTCAAAATCTATTTCCAGTGCATTGTCGTCGTTTGCCCTACACAAAGAGCAAAATCGTATCGAGCAATGAAATAAGATACCGAACTGGGCCGCACCACTATTGCAGAGAGCATTTGCATTAATTGTGTTACAGCACTTCGAATGAAGTCATCGACATAGATGAAACGCATGATATAACCATTTTGCGAAAGTAACTCTCTTTGGGATTCCTCGAGTTGTAAAGCACGCACCAGTTCTCATCGAAAACCGTCTCCTTGAACCTCAAGTACTCTTTAGTAGTGATACCTTCTACCTCAAGATCACTGGCATTCACCTTCACATATTCCCAAATGCCAGGATTCAGTCTAACCGCCAACCCAACATATGGGGGGACCACCGCTGCCTCCTGCAATTCCACAGAACAGCAAAATTTGACGAATGCTCGAGCACCAAATGATAGGAATCAGAGATGCTATGCTGCTTTGACAAATTCATAGGCAAATTTCGAACTTTTCAAGTTGTGTCAGTCCACGCTATTGCTATGTTAGGAATTGGGTTAAACGTAGTGTCCATGAAATATTTATCAATGCATGAGGGGAGTCATTCAAAGTAAAATTGAAGAAAAACCGAAGTCCCTGCATGACTGGAAAAGGGACTTAATGTCCTTTCAAAAAGATAAGATTTCGTTTGCATATTTACCAAATTACGAAAGATGGCAAGTCCAATACCCGAGTGCTCGGGCGCGTGCATGCATGCATGAGAGAGAGAGAGAGAGAGAGAGAGAGAGAGACCTGAGTGGAGCTAAGAATAAACCCGAGCTGGCCTTCAAGAACCTGAGCCCTTTCGGCCATGTCTTCAATTGACTGCTCCACCTCCTCCATGATCTGCTTGCGTTTCATCAACCTCTTCCCACCAGCCACAAACCTTCTCCAAACAAGGACCAAATCATCAAACCAAGTAAGCTTCACATATTTCCATTAAATGAACACAAACGATGAGAAAACCAAGCACCAATCCAGACCCATAATCACAAACTACCAAAAACCAGGTGTTCACCTGGCAAAGCATCTCTTCATGTGGTACCTACTGGGCTTCATCGCATCTGGCATGTTGTCGGCCACCGAATCCGCCCTCTTAATCCCCGAACCTGAGGCCATCTCCGCGATCCAAGAAGCACAATGAAACTGCTAAACCCGCAACAGATTTGGACTTCGCAAAGGAGCTCTTGTTCTTCTTCTCGTTCATGCTTGCCTCAACGGGAATGTGTATTTATAGCGAGACCAGGTTCGAAAGAGCAGAGAAGGGAAGGAGAGAGGAGGGAGGAGGAGAAGGAACATTCTTTATTGAGATCAGTGGGAAGTTTGGAGGATTTTAACCAAGAAAGGAATTTTTGCTGTGGCAGGAAAAACCGATGCCAGAGGTTTTCGACTGTCGCACGATATTTGAACGTGGAGGGAAAAGAATTTTATCGGAACGTGTTGTTTTTTTCTCTGCCCCTGAAATGGACGACCATTTGATTCTTTTCTTCTTCGTGTCTCTCTCTCTCTCTCTCTCTCTCTCTTGACGAAGAAGAACGTGAAAGAAGCAAGAACCACCGTTTTTCGAAAGAGAAGGTTTGGCGAACACTTCTCACTTCACTTGTTCATGGGGCCTCTTCAAACTATAGACACGACCCCATCAATGTGTCGCCTAGGGTATCGATGGTTCGGTTGAGGCTTTCAAGAAATCTGAACCAACAAATCAGAATACAAACTGAACCGAACACCCAGTTCGGTTCGATTTTTCGATTTTCCTTTTTTCGCCCTGCTTATTGGAACTAAACTGAATAAGGAATGAGAAAGAAGAGAGATTTAAAGTTGGGCGTTCAGTTGAGAACTTCGATTCAGTTTGGTTAATCGAGCCGAAATAACCCGAATCGGAAAAGAGAATGGTTATCTTTCTATTATCCAAACTGGATCGAAAATGCACGAAGTTTCAATTCGGTCCCGACACACCTAATGTTGGCCACGTATGAATTTTAAGAAAATGAGACATGTCAATGGTGGTTTGGGGGCATCGACGTGAACTTAATAAGAAGAATATCCGTTAATCACTCCAACACATTGATCTTAATTGGATCTTGACCATCGAAAAAACATGAAATTCTTATTTATTCAGCAATCGTTTCTTAAATATAATTGCTGAAATGCATTGGAGCAATGCAATCGAAGCTTAACCGATTATAAATCTTTGAAAATTGTTAGTTGAAATTGTGTGTCGGTAAAGAGAGGAGCTCCACACGATGGATTATATAAAAATGGGAGGCAACCAAAATTTTAGTTCATCATGGGTAGGGACACTATTGCTGACACAATAACCTCTACACGAAATGCTGACATGAATAGAAAATAGACGATTCAAATAGCATCCACTAATATCATAGAAGACATTGTTAATATACTTGTAAGAGAAGGTTTTATAAAAAAACATGAGGAAGCATCAGGAAAATAACAAATATTTTTTGGTTCTAACCCTACAACATAGAAGGAAGAGGAAAGAATCGTGTTGAACTATTTTAAATTTAAAACGTATCAATAAGCCTAGCCTATGAATTATTCGAACTATCGACAAATTCCTAGAATTTAAGGCGGGATGGGGATTGTAATTCTTTTTAGTTGGCTAAACGAAACTCTAAACTCCAAAATAGTCGAAATTACCAACCAAATATTAAAAAAAAAAAATCTTATCAGCGACGGAAGTAATTATATATTACGGAGAGAAAATTATAAAGAAAAAGGTTCCAACCCTCTTAATAAAGGAAACGGAGAATTCTGAAAGAACCATTGAAGAGTTTGAATTGAGAGGGAGGGATCCTAAACAGCAGCTCAAGTAACAAAAATTATGGGCATGAGAGCTACAATCTCTACTAGTAAACGAATGTCGAAGAACTAGCATAAAGCCTTACGGTGTCTCTAACAAGCTTTGATGTTGATCAGTTCTCCAATGGGAATTGAGGGTTCGCTCCATTCGCATCATCGACCATGCCGAGGCAATCGCCCCAGAAGACCGTATGCGACGTATCAATGAAATCAAGGGGTACCACAGTGGCAAAACGTAGAGTGAAAGCTTCGCACTCTCCACGAGTTGAAGGAGGATTTAGAGACATGCAAATAAGAGCAGGTTACTCGATCATTGGTGATGATCGCACTTAGAAAGGCATTGTCTCGTCTAGGGCCATCAAAAATAGGTCACATATCGATATGTTGACTCAAATTTGTTAAAATAAGTTAGATTCGGGTCACCTGAAATTTATAATATGGGTCCTATATGAGTTCACAGAGAAAACCTAATAAATATGAACTCTAATAGGTATATTATGGACTCACTTTCAACCCAAAAAATCACAACTGCGTAAAACTAGTCTCACGGTTTGCTCCCTCCTCTTCCTCTTGGATCACACTGCTCCAGACAATCCGGCTCTTGTCGCAGCCGTTTGTTGTAGTTGTCGTTGTTGCCATTGCTGCCACCACTAAGCAAACCGCAAGCAGCTATGAACATTGGTTCTTCATAACACGAAGGGAAACAAAAACGAAGGCGAAATGAAGGGGAGGAGAGCGGAGAACTTGTTAGCGGGCGTGGTACATGAAATGTACGATGAAAAGGCAAGGACAAATAATCTCTCTCTCTCTCTCCCTCGCTCGCTATGAAAGCCCCCTATCTCGGTTCGAAGTTCAATTTATCGTCCTTGTTCCATTTAAGTAAGGGCCAATTAATTAGCTTCATCAAGATCCATTTTCTCGACAAAAATTTAGCGCTCATTAGATTAAAGAGGAAGAAAGCATCACATGCATCGCGAATACTTATGATGCCATGCGAAGCATATTAAGGTCGCAAAGAGAAAGAATCGTGCTAGGCGTTGCAAAGTTATGCTAAAAGTTCAATGAAAGGATATAACCAGACCGCACTTGTAGCAAATTTCAGTAGAGCCTCGTTTTGCAAGTCGTGCATGAGTTTGGTAACGCATGATATAACACGAAGAGCTATTACAGCACCAAGAGGTTTAAACCTTTTAAGTCTTATTAAATACCACTTTGTCTCATCACCATCTTCACGCTCTCGTCCATAGCTCAATGCCCGAGCTCCCTAACTAACTCAACAGGCTAGTCCATGAGTCATCCATTATTCAGAGGATAATTCATGGAGAAAAAATTGTTAAAAAATAGAGTTTGGGCTAAGTCGGGTATCAGTTGATTTGAATCGAGTATTGAGGTGTCGCTAATAAATGAATTAAGGTGAGTCGACCCAAATGTTTGGCTAGACGCATATAGATGAGCAACATTTGGAGTCTTGCACCCAAGAACGGGTCTGATTCAGTTTGCCGCCACGGACTTAAGTCATCCAGCTCCCAAGCCAAATTATATTCACATCTTTTTAGCGTCACTGCTAGAGAGGTGAGTAGATGTATAAACATCAGCGCAATGGAAAATTTTAATCCTTGATGCGCCAAAGAGCCTCACAAATAATCAAAGCAAGCATTGAACGAAATGCTTGAACTAAGAAAAAGCAATGAGGTAGCCCAATTTAATAGGTACACAAACGTCTCGTAGCTCGGGGCCAAATCAATTCGTCAGGTCTAAGACTGAAATGGGATATGAATGGACAAAGGTGGCATCAGCCGAGCAAAAGCAATGAAGATCATTATGATCAGATGGAAGCAAATGCCAGTACCATTCAGATGTAAGCAACATTCGGATGGAAGCGAAAAGAGCTACAAACGCAGCCCAGCCAACGACAAGACATGGCAATTTAACTAAAGCAACAAAATTCGCAAAGCACACATTAAAGAACAACTAAAGCATCCAAAAAAATCATTATCACTGCGGTAATAAAAGTTTGTCTGGATGCTGGCATGAGTATATGACCCACCTAAACATCATATTCCCACAGGGTGTGCGAAATTTGGGAAGCAGACTGGAAAAGGCAAAAGCGGCACTTAAACAAGAACGACCCACCAAACCTAGCAGTAAAACATAACCCTCTTGACATTCTCTTTGAGGGCAGGCAGCGGTCTGACAGCAGCATTGACTCCTGGCGCACGAGTGCTCCGTGAACCAGCGGCACCCATGCCAGGTCCCCCACGTCCTGTGGCAATTCCACTAGTCACGGAACCACTGTCTGACGTCTCTGGTTCCATGTAGAAGCGAGCACGGAATGCAGCAAGATGAGCATAATACGCAGGAGGCACTGCAAGATCAAGCGATTCATCAATTTAAGTTCAAGCCTATATCCCCTTTTCAGTGTGTGTGGGGGCGTGCGTGCGTGAGCGAGAGAGAGAGAGAGAGAGACTCACCGATAGAGACAGACCGAGTACACCTTGCATAACTGCAAAATTAAGAATGGTACATCAGCTCTAATTTGTAGTCAGTAGTACACTTAATGAGAAAAAGAAGAAAACCTTAATCTTATGATACAAGAATAGTTGGCAAACAGAAAGCACATTGATTTGCACAATTCCAGACATAGACAGGGCTTATGATTCACTAACATAACAGAGATAAAATACTAACGTGTAGCAAAGATTATTAGTCAAAGACTGAAGTCCATCCGCAGTAAACTTGTTCTCATCCCAGAGGACATGATAATGAGCTGGACGGCTAGTACCCTACCAATATCCATCCAAGTGTCAGTGCATCTTCTGAATTGACGTCCATAAATAAAAGAAACAAATGTAGTTTATTTATGGCGCAAGTGAAATACCTGAATTCCAGCATGGCTGCACAGATAAAAGTCAAACTCTGTAGGATGGCATATCTTGGAGTCCACGACAGTGCCTGCTCATGATTTGTAATTTGTATATTCAACAATCAAAATAATACCAACAAACAAAGCTAGTTCAGAGTAAGCCAAAACCTTACCAGGCAATATATTCCCACTCCTATCAACTGCATTGTGGTCACGGTGATTATTAGCAAACAACCTTGTGTGGTGTCGCTTCTGAACAACAACAAATGTCACAGGAGGCTGATAGTTTGGTTCCAGGGAATTACATGCCTGGAATCACAAGGAATAGGTTATGAAATCAGAGAGCTGCTACTTCATTATAACTATTTTGAGTCCAGAGATCAAATAAGCGAGTTGCTAATAAATAAACCATTTAGAGTACAGAGACTGAAGTAGTTGTTACACTGCAAATAAAGAACTTTAACTCAAGAAGAGGATACTACCTTGCGGATAGCATCAAGCTCATAGAGCAACACCTGATAAAACTGTCCCTCACTCACGCCATCCCTACATATCAAACAATCAAAAAGTTGAAATACCATACCAACTGCCAACTGTTGAGTTAGGACGGGAAGAGAAATGTACCTGTAGAAAATGATGCGCTGAGGTTTCTGTCCCGTCGCTCTGCGAAATGATATAAGCAGTTCTCTGGGAAAAATTAAAGACAGTTTGGTCATCCAAATGACTTTACTAACAGAAATTGACATATTCTGCAGTGTCGAAACTTGGTAACCTCAACTACTGCTTACATACAGGCACCAATTAGTATCAGATGCACATAAAATATGAGAGAGAGAGAGAGAGAGAGAGAGAGCATACTTTATCATACCACCAGTCACAGTCCCTCTGACTGGATCCTGCCAAGTCTTGTACAAATCTTGAATCAGCTCTTGTCGATGGGCTTGAGCACATACCAAACCTGCGTATTTGGTAACTTCCGGCCAATCTTGAGAAGCTACAACCTAAGAAACAAAAGAGGAGAGAATTTCAGTTATAATAGGTAACACAGACTCGGATTACAAATAAAACTAATTAACCAAACACATGATCAGATGAAAACAAATAACGCACGGCAGCTATCGATGGACTAGAATCCTCGCCAGGATGAGGATGAGTGACATCAGCACCAAAGATAATTGTGGGCCGATCACTGACTAGAGGAATTCGCCTAGACAGTGCATCAACAAGAACAGTGTTCCTCCCCCCAACCTTCACGTTGATCTTGAGGGCGACATTTGCCAGGTACTGTTTACTTTTCTTAAATACATGTTTTGTCAAACAGCACTGAGAAACAAGCCCAAGATCAGTCTCACATATTCGCTTCAAATCCCCTGCAGGCAAAATGAATATAAGACAATATGAGTGAAGATCAATTTGAGAATTTGAAGAAGACATGCTCATTGAGTATCTCCTACCATAAAGTGATCCATTATTATCAGGAAGAATGACGATTAGTAGGTCAATATCTTTGCCCTTGGGCTGGATCCTTGTCATGGCCTCATGGTATCGAGCTTTGAGAATCTTCTCAACTTGATCCGGACGGCCGCTTATTGGCGGAAGAATAGGATCAGGGTTGAAGGCCTTAACAACCAATTAAAAGGAGAGACAAATCACCAAAATATTGTAAAATTCAACAGTCTTTTGAACAAATTGTAAAATAACAATCAATACCATGCCAGAAATGTAGCACATGTGAGCAAGCTCGTGACAGAAATCACGTGCCACAGTATCTTGAACGCTCCTCGAAAAGTTGATGCAGAACCAATTGTTCACTGTACCTCCGTTAACCATTTTCTGCAAATTAAGGTTTATACAATCAAATGCTTGAAGAGGCAACATTTTAAGAGATGCAAGGGAATGCATAGCATTGATAATGTCCAAGAAATGGGCCAAGGTATACAAAAGAATGTCAAAGCTGAAATATTGATGTATCATCCACCAAACAACGACACACAAGACTTCTCCCCTCACTAATGTAGCACGGACAAATGGACATACGCGCACGAGAGAGAGAGAGAGAGAGAGAGAGAGACTTTCTCAGAGAAAGAGAGCCAATTCACACAAGCAACATGAACACAAGTTAAAAAAGCAGCCTTAATCTAAAACTCTCCAATCAAGATCACAGCACCTCCCCCAAAAAGACAAGCTGATCAAAAAGCTAAAACGATCACGTCCTCCCAAAAAAGCCAAAAAGTCTCAGCTGCAAGCAAACTACCACGAAAGCAGACCACGTCCAGGGTCACTGAAGCCCTTATTTCAAAGCTTCATAAATCCAACAAACACACTAAATAACGCATCAATATATGATTGTTAAGGTACCCCAAGGTGCTGAAAAATCTTCCAAGCACAAGCCAGCCTCAGGAAGTAAAAGTACACAGTACTTAAATTGGCTCTTCAGATAAATAAGGAGGATCTAGTCCCACTAACTACTTACTTTATTCATCATGTTCCAGCAACCAACCTCAGGCAGGCAATCCTTTATTCTGCCTGAATCGTGATACTTGAGCTGCACAGAGTAATAACCATAAGAAAGAGTGATTTCCTAAACTAGTGCAGATGTTAGGGACAACAACAAGGTGCATGACATTTACCCAAGGTGCAGGAAGAATGCGTGCTTCCACTTGAGCGAGCCTCTCACTAATTTTTATTCCAAACTCCTTCGCGTAAGGGTCCTCATGGTAAGCATTATGATGAACAGTCTGGATAATAGAAACAGACAGAAAATTATGACCACCAGGCAGCAATACCAATATTAATCTGACTTGATACGTGTCATCGCATCAAATTATTAGAGAAAATATCTAATATTGACAACGTAGTGCAAGAACCTCCAATGACAGTACCAGTGTATGACTCCTGGTCTCATATTAATCTGACTTATCAACACCAGGAAGTGTGACTTGATATATGTAAGTATATCAAATTAGCAGATACCGTATCAAATTTTGGCAATATAGTGCATGAACTCCAATGACTAAATTTATGACTCCTGGTCTAAAGCCATACCAACAGGTGCACCAAAAGGAGAAAATTCATAGAAACATGGTAGGAAATCCAAAGAAAAGAATATTATGAAAAGGACGGGCTGCTAGAAGGTATGGCCCTAGATCTACAAAAACAAACATTATTTCAACTAGCGTCCAAGAAACATCATTTTCCATTCAATAATGAAATGAGGGGCAAGTGGAAATAGAAATTGAAGGGTCAAAATAAGGCAGCAAGTTTTCGAGGACAATAATTAAGCAGATTCAATCAGCTTTGTGCAAATAGAGGCTTCAAGGCTCAGACCAAATGAAAAAGCCATACCCAGGGACTCTACTTGTCAACAAGCATGAGCCTGCAAATCACTGTGGAACGAAGAAAACTTTCTTGACGTGTTACTCATTAAGTACATGCAAAAATTTAGCACTTTTGGTAAGGCCATCAACAAGACAGTGAAAATTGTCTCTGTTGTTTGATGTTCCAGGATTATGGTATGGCTATTATTGAGACTTTTAGTGAAAAATTCTCTACTTGTTTGATATTCCAGGAGTATGGTGATGCAATCAATTGCAAATATAAGATATGCATGGACACTTATCATCGAATTTCACGCGTCACTTCATGTTTCTTTCAAGTTTTCTCTTCAACCACAAGTATAAACTAAGACATACAGTAAAATCACATCCACACTATACCAAGGGAACAAAGCAAAGTTACTGACTCCTAAATTCCATAACCTTCTGTATCAAGAGGATGAAAGTGAAGGGGCACAGCAATCAGAACACAATTGAAATCATAAAATGTGAAAGAAGCAGATGAAGAAACACAAACAGAAAAATTTCTATTGTTTCACTAAACCAGCAACAGCTTTCTTGACATGTTTCTTCAAATTTCTAACCTGCATGATGTCTAGCTCTCTTTCCTGAGGGCGCTGACAGGTCACCTTCAGCAATGCTGTAATCTGTCTCTCATTCAGCCTTTTAGAGTACCTCTGACCCTCTACAATCTTGCATACCTGAGCTCAGAAACGATAAAATCAGATATGAAGGACGACAGATGGCAACAAAATATCATCAAAAATATAAGTTTAAAGTAGAGCACTGACCTCCATTGGCAAGTAATTCGGTCTATTCTGATTCCCCACTTGTAAACAAGGCCATTGGGTGTGTTCAATTTGAAAACCATAAGTCTCAAGAAAGTAATCAGCCACAGTTTTCATAGTGCCTCTTTGATCAACAGGAAAACTAAAACAAGAAACCATTGAGAGGAGTCAATAACGTCTTCCAAGAGACATACAAGTACTATGAGCAATCAGATAGGCTCCACGGAAAGGGAAGTTAGCCAGACAGTTAAAATGTACTCACGTCAGCTCCCGTGTTGCCTGAGATGTCAAACCTGAGATCCGGTACTTCCTCCGCATATTACCACGGTGGGTGACTTCAACTTTCACTCCTCTGAGAGCCTTCTTTATCTGCATGAAAAAACCAAAATAACATTTAAAAAAAAAAAAGCCTAAAAGACATTAAAGCATACAATTATCAAGATAAAAAAACTGAAGAATGCCCAACCTTCACACGATCAGCATCAGAAAATGGTCTGGAGGAGACCTCGCGATTCAGCAACTGATTCACAAAGTCGATGACTGGCAATGGCTCAATAAAAGCAGTGGAGGACATATCTGCAAGGCACAAAAACAAAGTTAACAGTGAACAGAACAAAAGAACTTATCAGAGAATAAGAGTTTCAACTAAAAGAAAGTTTCAATCTTAAGGACAACAAGCAAAAAGAATAAAAAGCAGCATTTGTACCCACCGATATTCAAAGACAGGCCCATCTGAGTTGGTCGAATACTCTGATAGAAACCTCTCCAACTTTCAAGTCCCTCACCAAGCGGCTGCCTTCTCCCAAGATCAGGAGAATAAAATGATCGACCCACCGGACAGTACCTGGAGAACATTTTAACACAGCATGATTTTGTGCATGACAGAGGCAACATTGCATACAAAGCACATCATTTGTCTCACACCTACCTAGTGTTAGGCAAAACACCAAAAATAAAAATAAAAATAAAAACAAATAAAGAATGTCATTCAGAACTGCCTTTCTTTCGCATCAGCAAACATATTCATACCTAGTAGTGGGTAATTCACGCAAAACGATGTCTAGAACTTGTAGAGCTTCCTGAGGTGCATCAGCTTGCCTTCCTTGTAAGAACAAACCTAGATGGTGTAGGTCAGCACGAGCAGCCAACTTGATAACTACGCTAAAGTGTCTCTCCCTCCTGTATGAAGACAGAAACAGTTAGAAACATATACAAACAGATGGAGTTGGAATGCTATTAAAGCATAGAATAGAACGACAACCTTTGCCCACCCGTCCCATCATCATCATCAATAAGTGTAATATTAAATTCCTTTGTCATAAAAGGCAGAGGCCCTGCTGTGTAAAGTGATTTGCGACCATCATAAGCTGGAAGTCGCTTCCCCAAATGAGATTCTCTGTACGTATCCACTAGCTTCTTCATGACTTGGCGATTGACTACTCGTGATGAGACTTCAGGTGTTATAGAAACCTAGTTATCATTAAGAAATTAAAATTAATGAATGTAAAGGAATGCAAGCGTCTTAAGTCAATGCAACCAGATAGTGCATGAGGAGCAACTTACATCATACTGATGCAAATCTTTGTCTGGCAACTCGGCAAAAAAGTGGTTCGCCTTGACAATACACCTCGTACCATAGCTACCTTTGCCAGGACGAAGAGGGAACGTCATTGATTTACTTGAGGGTGGTGCATGTTGTGTAGGTGCCTCTTGCTGGATGGAAAGCTGCTGCATTTTTTCTGGCATTTCTGACGGTTCAGGTGGCTGTGAGGATGAACTAGCCTCCATCTGCTGAGGAGTCACCCCGGCTTGATATGAAGCCTGGGTAGCTTGGTGCAGCTCGGGAACTGGAAATCTGGATGGGCCACCAGGAGGTCCGCCTTCACGACTACCCCCCGTGCTGCGACTGACGTACCCACCCCGGCCACCATGTTGAGAAGGGCCACCCCTTCCTCTACCTTGATATTCAGGAGGGCCACCATGTTGAGGAGGGCCACCCCTTCCTCTACCTTGATATTCAGGAGGGCCACCATGTTGAGGAGGGCCACCCCTTCCTCTACCTTGATATTCAGGAGGGCCACCATACTGTTGATGCTGCTGCTGTGGCATTCCACGACCACGTCCTCCACCATAACCTCCATAACCTCCTCTCTGACCCTGGGGACCCCAACCTCGACCAGCCGGATGTCCCCCTCCCTGTTGAGGTGGAGCACCTCTGTCAGATGGGTGTTGAGAACCACGGCCACTACCCCCACCTTGCCCTTGGGACTCAGAGCTCTCACCTCCGCTTGAACCTTCAGATCTCTTCTTCCTCACCATTGTGACTTAAGATCTGAAAAAAAATATTGATACAAGCAAATTATAAAATGGAAGGCTCAGCTTCCAAAGTATTTGGAGTAATAAGCATTGGGGAGGAAATAACACAAGCACAGGTACATCTAGAATACGCAAAGACAAAACATCACTCTACCCAATGAGGGGGCAAAAGCTGGTAAGAAAATTGAGAAGGCAAGACTTGCAAAATGTTAGGAGAAAACCATCAACGAGAAAGGAGAAAGATGTTAAAAGATAATTTTACTTTCATAAACATTTCTACTGTAAACCAATCAACTGTGTATTAGCAACAAAAGGGAGAAAAAACCAAAACTTGCACAGAAGCGAACCAGGCTCCTTGCAGAAAACTGAACAAACACCAACAACAATTTGGTCAACAAAAAAACATAGAATGATACTGCCATGTTCATTTTCAGAGCATTAGCAATAATTAAATTAGAATAATGACACTCGAGAATTCTGCCCTACAATTTCAGAATAAGCATCCATATCATCTGTCACAGACAGAATAATTATTTTTTTTTTGAGGACTCCTCTTTAATCTCCATAAAATCAGCTTCAATATCGATCATACAAATTACAAAGAAAATGGATGACAACTTATTTCGCCTAAATTAGTATAACAAGACTTCACAAAACCAGTTAAAGCAAGATACCCCGGCGGCATCCGCCCCAGAGGAGTTACACACCCAGCAGCCACATGACCAAAAAGAGACAGACAAAAATCGGCAGAAGGATTTTGGTAACACGTGATGAAAGCATGAACAGGAAGACACAGACCATGCAACCTACAGCATGATCATAATGCTAATAGCTAGGGGGGGGGGGGGGAATTCACCGAGCATTGCGATGACCATATGCGACTCAGAAACAAAATTGAACCCTACCCCGTGTTCGGATTTCACTAACGGATATCGACATCAACGCACGAGCTAAGCTGCAGAAATCCCTCCTTAAACGAGCATCGATCGTGAGGCCAGTGTACACTCAAAACCACCCAACAGAAGTGAAGAAAAACACTAAACCCTAACAAAAGAACCTCCTTTTCCTGCGGCACCTCTCTACTGAAGGCACTAGCGCTCACGGCGAAGATGGACAGACCAAAGACACCACGCAGAAACAAACCGATCACCGAAACCAACGTCCAAAACCCTAAAACCACAAATCCAGCGCCCGAGATCTACCGAAACTCAAAAAGCGAAACGCGACCGAGCTCGAGCCCAAAAAGGCGACGCTAGGAACGCCACAAAACCGAGCAGATCAGCACAACCGGCCGGCGGAGAAACCGCCAAAATGACCCCGCCGGCCGGGGGCCGAAGCGCGCCAGATCCGTCCGCGGGAGCAGGACGGAGAAAAAAAACAAAAAAGAAAACAAAACGCGGACAGCCACAGAGAAGGGGGCCGGCGAGGGGAAAAAAGGCCGGAGAACCGGGGAAGCCCTAGGAATGCAGAGCGGCGGCGGTACCTCGGAATCGCCGGACGGGAAGCCGCCGCACGCCGGC
This sequence comes from Eucalyptus guilfoylei, assembly GCA_016097605.1. Taxonomy (NCBI): domain Eukaryota; kingdom Viridiplantae; phylum Streptophyta; class Magnoliopsida; order Myrtales; family Myrtaceae; genus Eucalyptus; species Eucalyptus guilfoylei. The sequence goes on along the minus strand of CM027870.1, from coordinate 22,474,486 downwards.
GACGATCGGAGCGGGAGGAGGAGGAGGGACGACGGAGGGAAGGACGGGAAGGTAAAGTACAAGTGAGCTGTACTAGCACCACCACCGCTCCCTCAGAAAGAGAGAGAGAAGGGGAAACGAAGCAGCCCTGGCTGAATAGGGGGAGTAATCTACGAGAATGCCACCGGGGAGCAGCTTATAAAGCAGAGGTTGGTGCTTGAAAATGACAACTTCGTCCCTACTTGCCTTCTTCTCCCCCCCCCCCCCAACCCCCTCCCAACGTCCTCGCTCTTCTTTTTTTTTAATCGGTAGAATAATATTTTCTGCTTGGCATAAGCCCCCTTTTTTTCCAATATTATAGTCGTTTGGATTTTGCTCCCCCAAAAAAAAATATTTTCTTTTGTTTTTTTCCTTAAAAATGGAGAAATGTATATATGGATCTTTATATATATGGAAAGTTACACTTTTCATCGTATTTCCTAAAATTACACTTGCTTTTTTTTTCTCTTGTACTCGCCATTTATCATCGTTGTTCGCTCATTTTCTTCCTATCTCGTAATAATAAGATTTTTAGAGATTTTTCTTGCTTTCTTAATATTCACATATTTCGTAAGTGACAGCCCATTTTCTTTCTATGCCTTGATTGTGCATAGCGCATGCTTAAACTAGCATAAAATTTATGTATAGCTACCAATGCATAAATTCATATATAATTCTGTGAAATCTAAATGATATTTTAATTTCAATTGGAAAAAATAAAAAGCACTTTTCTTTAAGTCTAAATGCAAATAAAACGGCTGCACACGTGTCAATGTTTTGTTCATTTTGAAATTGGAAATTATGTCGGCTACGAGTTCTAAATTATTGAGAAGTTTAGGTGACTATGATTAACCGTCAAATTATAGCACATCATTCATGGCAACAACCTTATTATTTTGTGGTTTTATATTTTCTATCTCAAGCATGACCTTACCCCTTTCGTTGCGCAATTTTTGATGACACTAAATTGACCACGTATTATTCATAGTGCATTTTAAGAAATGATATCTCGAATTAAACAATTGATATATTTTTATTGACGACGGGTGTTTGGATTGTTGCACATGTAGATTTCTTGCCATTTCAAGCTTTTTAAGATAGGTAAATGAACGATCCGAAAAGAAAAGATAGGTAAATAAAAAGGAACAACACTTCTGGTCATGTTCAAGCAAAATTTGAGGGGCTGCGGAGGATCAAGGGCACGAGCGAGTAATAAAAGAACAAAAATGATAGACAAATCTAAAAGAATTAAGTAAGCTGCTATTCGAATTGCTAACTATTGGAATTATTAAATAACACAAATAAGTTATTGATGGAAGTACACACTATATAGAGGAATGTATGATGATAAGGACAAAGATATAAGTAATTCATAATTTAAAATCTTATTGGGTATACTGTCATTTAATAGGAAAGATCATTAAACTTCCATATTTAAAGCACGGGAGACATTATCTAGAGTCATTGACTTACCCATTTATCATGAATTTCCATCTTCGCAAAATATGTAACTCAAGGCATTTTCTAAAGGGGAAAAAAAGATTTGACTTTCTAAAACTAGAAGGTATATTATAATTTTATATAATGCTTATCTGTGAATGGTCAAACTCCAGCCGATAAAAGAAGGCAAATTGATACAAATAATCCTTAAATGTATAATGTAATTTTTAAATTTTTTTAATTATTCCATTTAATTCTTAAATTGTGCCTCAATTCATTCTATTTATGTCATTATCAAAAAAAAGGAGAGAGAGAAACTATGTTTTCGAGAAGATTCTCGAGGCAAACTCAATAGGGCAGGCAAGCGAGTTGTGCAGTGGCCCAGCAGTCAAATCGGACCGTTGGTGGGACGTACTTGACTTTGATCGAGAGCGGTTCGATGGGTGCCGCTTTTGGTACGAATTGGACAACTGTCCTATCGATTATCCACGCATTTATCAATTTCTACCATTTATTCAATCACGACGACCATTTCCCCTCAACTTCTCGTTGTCCCTTTCCTGCTCCCGTTTAAAAAAATAAAATAAAAAGAGGCCACCCGGGGTCAATAAATGCGAGACCCATTTCTCGGTCCTAACTCGCCCAAAAATAAAAAATAAAAAACCGCAAGGAGAGGACCAAATTCGCAGCCAGACACGTCAGTCAAATTTTTTTTATCGACCTTATTTTATTTCTATTTTAATGTTCATTCTCAAACTTTTGCCTTACTTTCTTACAAAATATGAGAATCGAAACCCGCTCCTTAAATCATAATGTCCCACCTCAACTTCTGAGAATGTGGAAATTCGAACCCCCCACTTTTTTTTTTCAAGTTGAAAAAGTGACCATTGGAGCGAACTCCAGTGATTATCCGCCAGCCAATTAGCTCGGCAGCAACCGATCTTGGCGGTGATCGACATTTGGGACCGTTCCGGATGGCCTTGCGCTCGATCATAGCATAAACGAAGCGAAAGGGGCTCATGGACGCATCGACTTTGGAAGCTTGCGCACGCGGCGGCCGGCCCCTTTTTGCAGGCATCGAAGCACGGGTCACGTCCCATCTTTTGCTGCTTACTGACTTTGGTCGACGACACGAAATTCGCGTATTGTCAAATTCCCCAGTTTCACGCGCGCGACACGTTCGGAGCTGGTCCAATCGAGTCAAAAGGAAAAAGAAGAAAATGGATTGAATACGACCCACCGTGCCTCGCGCGCCTTAACTTCCATTGGAGTTTAAAGCGAGGGCCAGCGCACGTCAGGACGAAAACGTGGCTGCAAAATCGTGATTACGAGGTATTACTCAACGGCTTTCGATAATTTGCACTCCCTCGCAAGCTACGCGATACTTTGCTAATGAAATAAACCGCATCGGAAGTTGTTTAATTAGAATCCGCCGGACCAAACGATGGTGGGATTTGCAATAACGAGTGTAATTAAGACTACGTTTGCTTTGTGAAAAACCTTTTTTTATGAAGAAATGATTGGCTATCTTGTTTAGAAAAATAGTTGATCATCATCGACAATAATTTGTCCCACTGTTTTTATGAATCATAACAATAATTTTATTCACTTTGTAAGCAATACGAGTAATCATTTTTTAGAAAATATATTTTTCAAATGTGCAACTTTCGTGGAATAACTGAGAGATTCTGTTTATTTCATGAAAAATAAATAATTTTCAAAATATTTTATTGAAAAGTGATCGCTTACGAAAATGAAATGACCAAAAATACTATTGTCCATGGAAATATCTAAACATAAAGTGTTGTTAATGATGAAAATATTTTTATTGAATAATTATTACAAGTGATAATTTTTTAGAAAAATATTTTGGATACTATTTATTTTGTGCAAATCAAGCAGATCTTGAATGTAAGCGATTACTGTTGACCATACTTAAAGCTTAAGCTCCTTATGAACGCGCGATTAAGGAAAAAAAGAAGAAAAAGAGGACCAATAGTTTCTCTTACGTTTTGCGCTAGGAGGGAGGCGGCTACTTCGCAGAGGGTGTTTATATCTCTCGTTAGTAACTTAGTAGTAAAGCCTATGCCTTGAACGGCAAGACAACCTTAAAGAGAGCACTTGATCATATAATGCTCGGCTGTATGTGGAACTAAAGTGGTCAATTCGAATAAACTAAGGACGACGGATGCTTTTTCTGAACCAGGAAGCAAGCTTTGGAATCGAATACACTAAAATGATTGAAGCACGTCATAAAGTAATCGAGTCATAAAGTAATCGAGCTTAAATGAGTTTATTCGCATGAAGTTGAAGAATTGACCGGGTCAATAAGATCAAACCTGAAAGCTACTTTTTTTCTTTCAGATTCCTTGAGTCTACGTGAATTTTCAAATCTCATTATAATCAAGGCACTAAACTCAAAGGTATCGTCGATATTATTTTGGCTTTCTCCTCCCCAAGATATATTCAGAGTGATAGGTGAACCAACGGTATCACCTTATCGAAGATTTATTATTATCTTTTAAGTGAAAGCTTAATTTCATCAAAACTAAATTTGACTGCATGACAGGTAATTGTCAAGGTCAGTGCAAGGAACAATGACGCCTTTTGGGTTATACGAGTCACTCGTAAGCGATATCAAGTTTGAATCTGTTAAAATAGAAGGTCTGGATGACCTCACGGTTCTACTTAGCTATTAGTTAGGGGCCAATTTGCAATATCTTGAGCCTTTGGATATACATCGTATATGTTATTCAGGCTCTGTTTATTTTACAAAAAATTGATGATTTTGAAAATATTTTCAAAAATATGATTGCGTGTATTACTTATAAGAATAAGTGAATGAAAAATATTTTCATCATATATGAAAATAATTACACATGATTTTTTATGATGAAAATATATTTCATTAACTAATCATTTTAAGTGATACAAATGATCATTTTTATAATATCAAATCATCCATTTTTCATGAAACAAATGAAACTCATAAACTTAATCACACTAATAATTTTGGTTTTTTCATATTTGAATTTTCAATACATTTATCACACATAAAGTAACGGAAGCAGTGCATTAGAAATTATTATCATTCCTTAGAATGGGTGTTTAACCTCCAGGAGCACTATGGTTTGCCCACAGGCAAAAGCCTAATAGGTGCGATATAAATCGACTTTCGAATTATTTCATAATTTGATTTGGACTTTATAATTTTTTGTCCCTTTTCTCGAGCAAATAATCAATTATGGACCTTCCAGTAAAAACTTAAAATTGCTCAAGTCTTTGATAAATATGGCAAAAATTTATGTGAATTTACAGTTCCTCAAACACTTATTAAACAATAAATGCAAAAATGTTGCAATATTAAATACAAAGAGAGGATTAGAAAAATCCTATTTATTGCAGCTTTCTCCAGGTTCCGTGGTGTGCACAATCAAATTTTGAAAATCGAAATACTTTCATTGTTATGGACATTTAACGATTTCTCTAAGGCATTTCTTCACAAAATTGATTTCTCTTTTTTCTATTTCCATTTTTCGCACGATTACAAGCGAAATAATGGAGTAAGAAAAAAACGCCGACTACGAGCTGGAATGGCGCTTTCAGGCAAATCCAAACAATACTATTTGCGCCCCGTGGCAACTCAAATTAGCCTATCAAGACTCGTCCATTGATTGTAGCAGCTAATAATAAATATCTCATTCAAAACGGGGCAGCTATTTTCGGCGCTTTCTAAAGGTCACATGACATCCTTTCCTACTCAACACCAACTGGAACAACGATGCATGTCCATTAAATTGCGACTCTACTTTCATCATTGTATTTTCATACAACTTCCTTCTCGGCTTATTATCTTGTCGATTGGCGTTTTGTTTATTTTAAAATTTTTCCAATGAAATATAAAGGGGCTCGACTTCGAAAAAGCGAAAGCGATTTCATACTCCAATTGGGCAGCCTACCAATGCAGGAGCAGCTTTGTGCCAATTAATGCAATGGGCTCTTTTGACTTTATAGCGGTCGCCATCGATCATCGATCGGATCCACGGGGCATCGCATGCCCACTTCGCGACGCCTAATCAGCACAATAAAAGCGTCTGCTATGCTAAATCTGGCTCGCTCACGAATCATGATGCTTGGGAGGATGGAAATGCTATAGTTTGGTACGACTTTTTCCCCATGGTGGTGCACGATTAGTTTCTTTGATTGAGCAACCGAAGTATGCAGTTGGAATTCAAGATGCAATGGGAAATATTCTCATCACGACAACTATCTATTCCCAGAGATTTTGGTGATCGAAAAAATATCCCTTTTACTCTTCTTCTTCTTCTTCTATATAAATGATCGTAATTGAAAAAATCATAATTTGATTTTCACAAAAATAACTGAAGTGTACGGATCTAAGATTCACAATCTTGAAAATGCCAAAAGGACAGAGCTTTGGCTATCCTAATGTCTTTTTTTGCTTCATGGGTGCGTTTGCTTCGGCTCTAGGGAAAAGTTCATAGTTGCTTCAGCTACAGGGAAAAGTTCATAGGAAAATGTAAAAACTTTTAGGGTTAAGGGGTTTTCTTAAATGCATGTAATGCATTTCAGAAATGCGTTGAGAAGAAACTTTGACTTAAACGTTGTTTAGAAAAAATTGCACTTGGTTTGCTAGTTTTTTTTTTTTAAAAATTGTCAAACTATTTGCCGCCATTGGCGAGCCAAATTGGCTGTCAGCCAACCTTGCCTAAGGTCCGGTGAACTTGAGCGTGGTTGGCCAACGCTAGATTGCCAACAGCCTAAACCCTCACTAGTGAGGTCACATGAAGTGGAGACATTTCCAGAATTATGAAAATCGAGTGAGGGTAAAGTAGAAAAAAAAAATTGTATTTGCATTATGAAAATACCTTCGAATCAACTTTAGGCTAAAGGCTTTTTGGAAATGCAATATCATCTTCCCAAAACTTTCCAAAAAATTTGGCAAATGGTATTTACATTTACCCAAGGACTTTGGATCCCAAAGTGCCTTGGCAAAGCAGTTTTCTAACGCAACAATTTATCGCGTTCGAAATTATGCACGACCAAAAATTATTGTCAGTATAAGCTAATTGGGCAAGACATCTTTTGTTGTTTTTCCTAGAAAATTAAATGATATCATATGCCAATCGAATAAATCTATGGTATGAGAATCTACGTAGACTTTTTTATGGGTGATTTTGTCCAAAAACTATTTCCTCATGATTACAAATATGACTCGAGTATTGACATGCCCAAATCAAACGTTTCTGCCGTTCATCTTTTCTTTTCTTTTTCTCATTTCTTTTGATATGTCCAGGTTGAATTGACATCTCATATCTCAACACCGATATCAGAATGCTATTAAGATACATTGGAATACGAATTTGTGAGCCTTCTCTAGTACCTACACAGATCACAAATTTCTGAAAATTGGGGCAATTGGGTTGAATTGGAGTTGCCCCGGTGGCCCGAACGACACCTTCATCTCCCCATTAAGGTCGTTTTCGTTATCCCTTGCTAATAATATATACGAGACGTGAGAGATGACGGGATGCGTAGGTGGCCACTAATACTAAGATGAGCTAAAAGCAATTTTTGGATCAGCCACTAATCTTGGGTCGCGAGTAGTCTTCTTCCGCTACAGGCAAAGCTTGCTTTAATTATATGGGCCATTTTGACATTTTTTTTTTTTTTTATCAAAGAGGACATCATTCCAATCTCACATTATTTTTTGGGTGTGGAGATAGAATATAATAAGGACCTCTTACCCTCAGTTTTCCCTTTTTTTGCGCCCCTTAAAAGTCGAAATTGTTAAAAAAAAATCTTATCGAGAATTTATCTATAGTAAATTCCTTGAAAAAAGAGGGCGGCAACTCCATTCCGAATTACGTATGCAACATCTACTCATTCGGGCTTGCTTCTTCGAATATAAAATTGATTCCTCTAATAATTTCTCATCTTTTCTTTTTAAAGAAGCTTCTTCGAATGTAAAATCGATTCCTCTAATAATTTCTCATCTTTTCTTTTTAAAGAAGTGAACACACAAGAAATCAAAGCAAAGATGACCACAAAAGAAAAGGAATCAAAGCAAGCACCAAACGCGTGTCGACTTAAACTTTTGTTTCTTTTATTTTTTTTGCTTAGTTTCAATTTTTGACTTTTCCTACCACGTAACACCCGAGATTTTTTTTCAGCATACGAATTTGGACAAGCAGATTTATTTAAAATTATGTTACAATTTTGAAATTCGGATGATACTATAAATTCAAAAATGAAAGTTTCTCACGGAGCTAATAAACCATAGAAGATGAAATGACAGAGAGAGAAGACGAGTACCTATTCATCACATAACTTCAGTCACAAGTTACGTCCCTCCTCAAGACAATTTGAAAATGGAAATTTCATGCAGAGGGTATAGAAGAAGGAATTTCTTTTCGGGAAAATAATGAAAATCGGTTTTTAATTTTTATTTTCAAATTAAGCACCGTCCTCACCTTTCGAGTGAGTTTTTAGATTGGGGAGGAGCAAAAGTTAGGCGGTGCAATGCGAGAAGGGCATTTGATGCGGAGAGTAAAGTTGACAATTGCTTTTATAGTTGATTAAAGTCAGAGAGAATTATCTATAAATGGGTAAATTCGAGGCCGATGGAGTACCACCCCACGAAGAAAAAGACCACCGCATGCTGTCAGATCCTTTTCGAGAAACCAAGCCATAAGGATGCACAAAAATAACACGACAAGGTGTTCGTAGATTCGCGTGATTAAAACGATGCTACATCCCCAAAAATGGTGGCGATGAGTTTTGTCTTCAACTGGAATAACTTCTAGGGGGAATCCTCTCCTGGCGATCCCCCGATTGCTTAAATGCTTAATAGTGAGATGGTGGACCACCTGTGAGGTCGATTACATTCGTTAAAACGATCCGGGAGGCTCCCAACGACAAATGCGTTGGATGAGTCAGGAGCGATGTGATTTGTTTTTAAGAAGTGCGTCCGTGAATTTAAGCCCCACTTAAAGCAACCAATCCGGCGTGTTGTTAAGATGGTCAAGAAATTGAATAATGTGTTCGGGGGATCAAACACACTATGCAAGTTTGATTCCCATGCCACTAAAGGCCGAACGTGAAATCCACACTTGAGATGCATCGAGCCGCTAAGGGAGAAATCGCAACGGGTGACTTGCCGCGGCCCACGTTCAGGGCCGGTTCTGCTTAATTGGACAACTTGGCCCAGCCATTGCTTTTTAGATGTTCAGTTCAATTCGGCCCACATCAGGTTGGGCTAAATCCAGATCCAGACTCACTCATCCGATTTTTGGCTGAAAAAGCCAATTGTTCGATCCCGGCCCAAGTAATTTTCTTTTTGGACTCCCGTGGCCCATTTAATAGCACGCAAAGCAGGGCGGATTCGAAGCCTCAAACCCCTTTTTGTGTTATTAATTTTTCTTTTTATTGAAGAAATGCCACAAAAAACCCAAAATTGGTACATTTATGGCAAATTTAACTTTTGTTAATTTCTGTTAAAATAGATTAATACTGCAAAAAATCATAAGCCGATATACCTGTAATAAACAAAGGGTAAAATTAGTATACCCGTCAATTACCACATACCATCCCATTTAGCAATTTAACGATAAAATTTAACAAAAATTAACAAATGATAAATTTTATCAAAATATACCATTTTAGGGTTTTTGTAGTAAAAAAATTAGTTTTGAGTAAATTTATTATAAATGTATCAATTTAGAGTTTTTTTTATAGTAATGATTCGTTTATTTTCGACTCACTTAGGATTTTGGCTTAATTCTATTGTAAGATGCGAAATGATAGAATTGGCACTAAAGCGCAGTCAGATGTTTAGTCACTGTCTCTCTTTTATCCGTTTAGGGGAGCTGACATTAGATCTACTACTAGAGAGATTGACCCTTTATAGACAGTTTCTGACATCCTAAAGTGCAATAAAGACAGACCAAATCTAATGTTATTTGTTTTTTTGTGTTAAATTTTATTTTTGATGATGAGAAAAGGGGAGATCTCGAATGCAATTGGCCTCTTTTTGTGCTCCATGGACACAGTAAAAGCCCTGGAAAATAAAAAGAGAGAAAGAGAGAGAGACTGGGAGGTCATCAGAAAGTAAAGCAAGTCTCGAAGTTAAAAAGAGATAGGACTCATCATCTTGCCAAGCAATTATGACGTAGAAAGTTAGAAGAAGTAAAGAAAAAGTGAGAAAGTTAATTAATTCCGAAAAAGAAAAAGAAGAAAAAAAAGAAAAGAAAGAGGACCTGATCTCTTCTTTCTTCTTCTCGATGACGATTGTGCCTTTTTACCTAAAAAACGGATTCAAATGGGTCTTTGTTGGTCATTCAATCATCATGTGGAACACTCCACTCTCCAGCACATGAGGAATTAGAATCTAAACCCATATTATATATGTGTATATAAATCAATAAATTAGAAGTGGGTATCCTTTAAATAATTGGGCCACATTCAAATAGTCAATAAAAACTGACTATATATATTTGTATCAAATATATCTATTATGATATATTTTGAGAACCAATATTCATATCTCCAGCATTATTTCGTTATAATCATGACTCCATGTAATTCGCCTTGCTCTTTACGTGCTTCGCATTCAATTTCATCTCATGACGCTACATTCACAAGCTCATACAATTAGGTGCAATGCATTCACGGTCAATCCCCGAATCCCATGAGTAAGGTATTAACATGGAGTCATGATAAATTAGCTTTAACTTGGCCAAAAGGGTATCAGCAAATCAAACTATGATTTGAGCATGTCGACTCTTGCACGACACTTACAACCAAAGAAGATACATGGATCGCTAGTCCATCATTTATGCCTTCGGTACAATGCATAGATGGCCAAAAACATTAGTAATTAATGTGCGCTTAATGAGTATCATATGCTGGCATTGAACAAACACACAAACCCTAATTAGGCTTAACCTTTAAGCTATAGTGGTAACTATTATCGAATTGTATGTGCATGAATAACAAGACTTGTAATGAATATGAAGTGGGGACGGTGCATGCACGGTTTTAACCTCTCTCGTTGTCTTGCGAAAGAAAAGGGCTTGAGCGAAACGTTTGTCTGGGAAGAGAATCTGTAAAGAGAAAAAAAGCGATCCATCAAGAGGAGAAAGAGAAGGAGAGAAGATGAAAGAGGAGGGATTTTGAATCCTTTTTATAAGTACCATGATGATGGTTGTGGTGAGAGGGAAAAGAGAATAGAGAAAGAAAGAAAGCGAGAGAGAGAGAGAGAGAGAGGAGAAGAAACTGAGGTTGAATGCTTTGAACGAGAAGCCGCAAAAAGAGAGAGAGAGAGAGAGAGAGAGAGAAACGAATGGCGCCGGTAGGTTTGCCGCCCGGTTTTAGGTTTCACCCGACCGACGAAGAGCTCGTCAACTATTATCTCAAGAGGAAGATCAATGGCCTAGAGATCGAGCTCGACATCATTCCTGAGGTTGATCTCTACAAATGCGAACCATGGGAATTAGCAGGTCTCTCTCCCTCCCTCCCTCCATCCCTCCCTCTCTCTCTAACAGATCAATGGAGATTTCAAATGTGATAGAATGCCATTCGATGTTGCTTGAAGTTGAAGACACCCTCTCTCATATGCGTACATTTAAGCAGGTCTTGATCATTCGCTGAGCTCGCAATCTAACGACGGCTTTTGTGTTCTTGTAGAAAAATCGTTTCTTCCGAGCAGAGACCCCGAATGGTACTTCTTCGGGCCGCGGGATCGGAAGTACCCGAATGGGTTCAGGACCAACCGAGCGACCCGCGCCGGCTACTGGAAGTCGACTGGAAAAGATCGGAGGGTGATGTGCCAGAACCGACCCATCGGGATGAAGAAGACTTTGGTTTACTACCGGGGGCGAGCTCCTCAAGGAATTCGGACTCACTGGGTGATGCACGAGTACCGGCTCGACGACAAGGAATGCGAGGATACGTCCGGAATTCAGGTACTTCAAATCAAACCAAACCCCTTTTGCCAATAAGCTTCTGCATGAAAACTAAATTGCACTCAAAATCAAGAAAGATGGCGGCAGTATGATTATTAAGTGTGAATAGTCATGTGCTTATACATATGAAACTTTTCTTGTGTAGATTTAAAGTTTCGAATCAACAAGTGAGTCTAATTATGTTTTCAATGTTTGCAAACGTCAAAGGTCCGGTCTTTCGATTTATCAATGTGTTTCGGTTGGAGGTGTTAGTTGTCTCGCTTTTATATTCCCATTTAACTCTTTTGCACTCATTACTCTATTTGTAAAGCTCATTTAGCTTTAAGGAGAGGAAAAAGAAAAGCAGGGTAAAATGGGACCGAGAAAAAAGATAAAAAGGGTAATGCAAGGAGCTAACTACCCACTTTTAGTAAGAAAACGAATTGGGTGAATTTCCTTAATTGTTATTATAATCAACTTCACTATTTTGAGAAAACTTAGAATGCTCCTCTCGTTTTGTTTTTTGTTGAATCTCGAGCAATTGTCAGTTATTCAAAGAATAATAAACTATTTATTCGCTGTTTATTTAAAAAAAAAAAGAATTTGTATGGTAGAAAAAAAAGAGAAGCATGTGAAGTATATTATTTTCTGCCCAATTGAAATTAATAAATTCTATCATTAGTCTACTACATTGCATAAAGAATGAAAACCGATCTCTCACGCGTAACATGCACGAAAACTAGTTGGGTTTATTGCGGACACAGTGCATACCCTACACATTCTACTCCGCATTTAGTCAAAATCGAGATTTCACTAAAAGAAGAAATCACATATTTCTCCCAATACGAAAGAATCTTTCCACTTGGACTTTGTTCTCGGTAACTCCAGGGGTAGGCCCGGCTACACCATTTCACATTTTCGTCTTTCATTTCTCGAATTCTGTTGTTCAACCTTTGAACCACTGAAACTGCACATCTACAGCACTCGAGCTCTGCAAAGTGCAGCCAGATGCTAATGTTGTTATATGCATAAAAACCTGGCCATTCGATGTTGAGCATCTTGGAAACACAATGTTATGTTTATGCATAACATGGCATTCTTGCGGCGATAAGTCCTTCTCTTCTATATATAGTTCATAGATGGCCGAATGAACATTTCTGTGCAGTCTCGTACACTTGGACGAGGTTGGTGCACCAAACTGCATTGGCACAACAAATGCCAAGTATATCCGAAATTTGAACCCAGGATCATCTTTTTCCTCAATTTTCTCCCGGACCATGATCTGAGTTTCACGCCCTATCTAGAAAACAAAAGGAGGTGTTGTCACTTTTGATTAGTTCCTTTTTTCCATCAAGAACAGCGACCCGAAACAAAGCTAAAGTTGCATTTAGGGTTCGCGATTGGCGCAACGTAGGTAACGTGGGAAGTGCATGAGATGATGCATGCCAAAAAGCCCTCGCCTAGGGCTAGGGCTTTTGCCACTTTTCCGTCTTGAATTAAAGATGTCCGTTCACTTTACTGCCACGTCTTTGCTTTCGATCATATTCCTTCCTTGCACTTGTCAGCATCTCTCTTAAGTGACGAAGTCTAACCTTCACTTTTGTCTTCTCCAGCAAGTGAGACAAAAGTAGGGTCCTTCATATGACCCAACCTCGTCAAGACTTGGAATTTAATAATTGGGTTCTTTCATCTTTTCCTTACATTCTTTGATCTCAATTGTAGATTCTGTCTCTAGATCTCTATTTTTTTTTCTTTTTAAATCTCTCTTTTCCCCCTAAGGTTAAAGTGCATGTTCACATCGCTTTTCTTGACGTAACTAGGTGTCGGTTGCTTTACACTTTATTCTTCATGGACCAAAAAACAAGACTCTGCACAGTAGATTATACATGTTACGGCACATGTGCGTTTGCCATTAGATCTAGGAGCAACACACCAGAAACGAGTTGATTTCCTGCACATACTTATGGAGGTGGATGAACAAAGCAACAAACCAATTGATATGCTTGAATTTCTAAATAGATTAGATGGTATTAGAAAACTATCGTTAACATCGAGTACATACAAACAGATACAGCAATAAGACATAAGTACTTCCTCAGAGAATCCGAAGATGTTGTATAGCGAGGCTTCTTAATTTTTGTACATTCTCTTTAACTTTTCGCTTCTCCCCATGAATAGCTCACATCTTTCTGTCCAAAAAACCTGCCTTTTGACCTTTCATTTGTATTTTTGCTAGTACTTTTTTATGAAATATTTGCGTCTTTCATATAAAAGAAAACACCCCCTTTCTTTTGACCTTTAATTTGAATATTTGCCTGGAACTTTTATTGTGAAATACTATTGGAGTTTTGTATGGCGTCAGGTCTTTCCTTCTCCACATTTTCTAACATTTCAGTCCAATAGATCGTGAACATGGAAAGAAAAGATTTCAATCATATCCTCAGCCAATGGATGGGAGAAATTTCTATTTAGTGCTTAATCTTCGAGGAAAGAACAGTGTTAGTGCGTCAATGGACGCATATATTAATTAGATGCACTTGGTATGTGTAAGCCAAGCTCATGTGCATCGTTAAAAGAGATTAGCATATCTTTTTCTGAGCTTGCAAATTTCTGTTTGTTCATTCAGGATTCTTACGCATTGTGCCGCGTGTTCAAGAAAAACGGGATATGCACTGAAGTGGAAGAGCCAGCTGGGCAATCCAACTTGGCCTCCATAGAGACCTCGCAGGGGTTGATGAATGACTACGAGACGATGTCGCCCGACGCGCTCCTCGGGCAGTCCTCATGCATGGACGAGGAGGAAAAGGACGACTCTTGGATGCAGTTCATCACGGACGACGCGTGGTATTCATCCAACGCTGCTCCAAAGGATGGATCAGAAGAAGTCTCTACGCTCTAACGGGAAGGCATTCACAAGTTGAAGGCTGAGTTATCCACATCGGTACATGGTTGGCGGTGAATAACGCGACGAGCATTACTTCACTCATACATAATAAGCCAAGTGATTTGTAAATCTTTCTTCTACCTAGCTTCTTACCTTTGGGGAGTACAAGTTGTTGCCACACGCTAATTCCCTTTTGGTTCGAATTCGTTTTCCCCGTAGCGAGGTCGAGAGTGACTCGCACGTTGATGGTTGTTGCCACCATATGTAAGGGGATACATCGAAATGATGGGTTGTAATTGGATCAAGGCCTGACGTCTTGGTCTGCCAGCAATGGTTTCTCATGTGAATGGCCCATCTCTTACTGGAACACTACGATAAATAGGACAGAAATTTTGGGGAAATTCGACCCAAGGAAGAAGGAAAAGAGAACTACGCAGAGGCTAAGACCCAGACAAGTAATCCCAAAACGACATTAGTCGACGCGGAGCATCGGCAAGTCATAGGTTTCCGGATGAAATTTTGCCCGAGGCTGTAAATCTACGATGAACCAAATAATCTGAATCGAATGGGTCTCACCCAAAGCATGTGAAGTGGCTAAGATCAATCGGTCTAGGTCGTGCCGTGTCTAAGCCAATATGAATGTCTCTGCTTTTTGCGCCATCTCACAAAAGAACTACTTAGGTTTTAACTACAAAATGCAAGCATGTCATACCAGTTTTTTATATAGAATGAAAGATGATATATGAAGATCACGTCGCTTTCATCGAACATCTGGAGACGGTGAAAATATGTAGCATGAAATGCCCAGCAAGAAGCTCAAAAGAACTATAACTAATGACATCAGAGCCAGAATTGTATAGAGAATTAAAGTCAAAATGAGTCTAAAATCTTGAGCTGAAGCATAAACACATGACTAGTTTCGAATAAACGGAGTCTTATTCCGTTAAAAAATGATAAACAAAAATTCAGTCCAAGATTTACAAAATCGTAGTAACCGTTTCTAAAACCCAAAAGAGGAGATGCTTTTAGCAGTAAAGGTTTACAATTACTTAAGCATCAAGGAAAAGGTCAGAAGATCTTGATGAGGCTCTGGCTGGTACAGACAGCACGTGCATCTTCCAATCATTCTTTCGAAATAATTGGACATGCTTAACTCAGAAGTTAAAAACAATTATGCGTACTTCGTCTCCTACCCCCTCGTATGTAGAGGAATATTACACAATTGCGGAGCAGAGGGAGTTGAAGAATCATGCGGATCAGTTATAAACAGGTTCTACACTACCAGATAAGCTCATGTCTTACCTAAGTAGGCAGTGTTATGAACACACCCTGGTTCTTTGTGCCTGACGTTCTTCAGAAACAATTACTGGAGACTTGACATCTCTCTCTGCTAAGCATCTTTTGTAAGGCACAAAACCCTTCTTGCAGTCACCAGGGTGAGTTCTCCGCTCCAAGTGTTTTTGGCACTTGGGAAAAACACCATCCGCATTGTTTTCTACATTATTATCACCATATCCTTCTGTTTTCTTAGTTACCGCGTTTGTTTCGCTGGATGTTTCCTTGATAATTTCCTCTACTTCCATCTTGCGATCCTCCTGAGAATGTAAAGGTCCTTGAATCAAGGTTGAGTCAAATGGTGTCACATAGATGAATGGTGGACCTTGGTACAGAGGACACCACTGCAAGAAACAATCAGAAGTAAACCGTGATGGTTCAACATCCTCTTTCTCAAGTTTCATGGCAGTGGCAGCATGGGCACCAGAGTGCAAGAATCCATTGTTACCACAAGCTAGTCCAAGAGACAACTGCATGTCAAATTCTTCTGAAGATAGAGGTTTACCAACTCCCTCATCCTCAGTAACTGAATCTTCTTCACCAGTCTTCTGCGCAGGTGATTTTTTAATACCCGCTTCTTGATGGTCTGGTTTTTGGATTTCGGTGACCAAAACTGTCCTTCCAAAGAGCTTGATGGAGGGTGCTTCACTGCCTCCAATTTCCTCAGGAGATGAAGTGTTTTTTGAAGTTAAATCACAATTCTGGAAGAGTTACGATCAAGATCACAAAAAACAAAGTCACAATCCCGCGGTCATCTAAGAATGATGTAAACTTTGAAAGCTGAGATTTTACTGTACCATTGAAGGCAAATTTCCCGAGGTCAAACCACAGGGCATCTGAGTTGAGGAGAGACAGCCTTTATCTTCTTCTTTGAATGATTCAGGTTGCTTCTCAATTACAGCTAGACCAATAGAGGGTACATCAGTGGTACATGAAGTCGGTGAAGAGCATCTGTTTTGTTGATACAGAGCTGCTGATCCCAGCATGTCTGAACCATGAGCAGACAAAACTGAAGTAGGAGATCCAGTGTTTTCATCTGCTACCGAAGAGATTGGAGATGGAGACCTCTCTTGTTGATAGGACAGTTTCACTTCCTTTGAATCGACAGATTTGCGTGGATATGGATGCATTGGCTTCCGCTTTGGCCGTGGAGGAGGTATTACGATTGGTTTAATTGCACCCTCGCTGCTGCCACTTACCCCGCGAGCAACCTGGAAGAAGGGAAACCAGCATACCAAAATTCTTAAGCAGTAATCACTTATTCCGAGGGAGAAAAAGACAAATACATACATGTATTCTCAATTAGAGTTTTCCGATGGCCAAAGCTTAAAACCTTTGCATGCACTTTCACAAACAAATTACAAACTGAAACATGAGCTTTCCACCTTAGAGAAGAACTTTTGGGCATGACTTCGTATCTGAACTGCAGTTTTGGTTC
Organism: Eucalyptus guilfoylei; assembly: GCA_016097605.1. NCBI lineage: Eukaryota > Viridiplantae > Streptophyta > Magnoliopsida > Myrtales > Myrtaceae > Eucalyptus > Eucalyptus guilfoylei. The sequence goes on along the minus strand of CM027870.1, from coordinate 22,457,406 downwards.
CTACATGCTCTGCATACGTGCACTAGTAAATACACTGGAAAACTAATCTACAAATTGCAGATTCAGAAGATAAAAGAGGCATATAGAAATGATACCTTCTATCTGACGCCAACCGCGGCCATACAGTTTCAAAGCTTCAAGGAACCTCTCATGCTCTTCGTCCGTCCATTTCTCTCTTTGCTTGGAGATGGTGTAAGGCTTCCTCACCTAACAGATACATAAAGAAACTAGGTCAAAACCAATTAAAAGTGCCGTTCCTGAAAACACATTATTGATAATGCAACAAAAGTAACTTCTGAATGAAACTACCTTAGGTGTCTGGTCATTTTCCAGGACCTGCAACTCTTTCAGATCATCCACAGCTTCCAATTGTGACCCAACTTTGGAAGGACGATTGGGAACCGTGAACAAGGCACTTGATGCTGCAACCTCATTCTGTGCCTATATCCACTTTGAACAAATTAGGATGAAGATTCCTGATTGACGAACTGATGAACATTAGGATGCAAAGGAACAGAGAATCGCAGATAAACACAAAAACGGAAAAGGAAATAGGGGGAGTTGCCAATTTCGACGATCTCGCTACTCAGATCACACAAATGAACTTCCGGCTAACACATACTCAAAAAGAGTACCATTTAAGCTAGCCAGACGAATTGAAGTACGATTGCCACGACAGATGGTAACCACTTAATGAGAAATTTAAAGACAAATACGGAGCTCCTCTCATTAATCAACTCAAGTCACCGCTTTCAAACGTCTGATGTATATATATCCAACTTGCGGACAAACGGGATTAGAGATACAGCAAAACCATGAATTGAACTCAACATAACCAATAGTTTAAGGCGAACCCTGAATTCGAAACACGAGATTACAGATACACCATCAAATTACAACAGGCCGTCTCGGTGAAAATGAGATAAGCATAAACCTATACTCTCCACAAATGAAGCTACTTCCCTATTCATTCTCTGCTTTCTGATATAAGCTTATTAATTCTTCCCCCAGAATCCAAAACTAGTTTGTCCTCAAACATATTCAGAAATTAAAAAAAAAAAATGGTAAGAGCTTCGAGCTTGGACTCAAGCGTTGCTTACCTCACCAGCCATTGCAGCCAAACTCCCGAACCGTGCCCTGAGGAGACAAAAAAACAAACAACACCGGCACCTGATTGAGACCAAATTCCAGAACACCACGCAATAAAAAAAAAAAAAACACCGACGGAAAATATTCCGCAGATCTATCGAACACTCACGGCCACGCGATTCGAGATTCTCAAAATAAAGCCCCCCGCTATCGAACTCAAAATCATTCGCTCGCCGCATTGAGAAAAGAGCCGAATCAAAGTCCATCCAAGCACGCACTTACCGAGCGCCAAAAAAAAAGAAAGAAAAAGGTTCCTCCGAATCGGATTTTCTCCCGAAAAAAAACCGCGTCAGCGAGCGACGAAAAGCTCTCCGCAGAATCAGATTTCACTCCAAATCCGCAGGAATGGAGACAGGGTCCCGCCTCTCTCGGAGAGACCAGGAGGAAGCCTTCTAGAACGTTCGACGGACGGTCAAAAAAAGGGAGCGCCGACAACAACGAAGCTCGAAGCCGAAGCCAATCGCAGAGCCGCGAGCGAGAAGAGAAGGCAGAAATCGGAAGCCCTGCAACGACGAAGATGAAGAAGGAGAAGGAGGAGAAGAGAAACCGAGCACGGTTTTGGAGGGGGCGATGCGCAGAAAAGCGGAGGAGGGACACGTCAGATTTGGGGGGGAAAGAAAAGCTTGGGGTGGTGCCTCTGGATTTTTTCCCCATCCCGGAAAAAAAAAATGATTTAATGCGGGTGTGGAAAATTCCAGAAGGAGGGAGCACCTTGTGGCTGAGAATGCACGGGAGGGTGGGACACGTGGTGAACCGCGGGGGGCTTCCCCGCCTCCCGTCCACCTATTCTTCACACCTGGCCTCCGGTCTGTTCGCTGGTCGCTTCCCCAGGATTTGTTTATTTGTTCCCCCCCCCCTCGTTAAGCATAGTTAATTATAAAAATCCTTTCGCTTTTCCGATATTTGATTTTTCGGGTAATATAATGAAAGCAGCGCACCGAAAAATGCCAATTTTTTTTCTTTGTTTAGTCGATTCGTTGGTGGTGTGCTCAGTGACAATTCGTTAACAAATTCGTTTTTACTTTTTTTGTTTATGTATATTTTTGGTGTTTTCTTATTATTATCGGGTGGGGTTCTGTGGAAGATACGAGGAGATATGAGAAGATAGTTAGGCCAGGACAGAGGATTTTGTGTGGGTGGGGAACAAAATGCGTGGACAGATTTTTTTCATCTGTCGGCCTCCACGCGCGAGTAGGAGGGCTCGCTGCGTACTCGCCGTGCTGGCCACTCGCTCTCGACTGGAGCCTCCCGCTGTTGTCGCGCGGCGGCTCGTGGAACGAGCCGGGACGGGAGGACAGGCTTCGGTGTACGGCCGGCGACGGTAAATCGAGAGTTCGGTCTAATTTTAGCATGTTTATGACTTAATCAATTGAACTTTATCCAGATTGACTTTCTTGAACTCGAAAGACCCCAAATTTTTCGAATATATAAATACCAACCGAAGCGTCAATTCATATATAATGTTTTCGACATTTTCTTAAATTCGAGTAGTGTTGTAAAACGTGGTAGGAAAGAGAGGGAAAACAAAGAACAATCTTTTGTTTTTCGTTGGGAGGTACTCTTTGTTATGGATCCGACTAATTTGTACTTGGATATTGGCATAAAAACATTATTTTGGGGCATTTAATGGGGATGGGGACATGAAGTGGACGTGTGCATTCATTGACATCATTTGACTATTTGAAATATTCCCTTCGAGCAGTTACGGTTTTTTCGGATTGTACACCTCAACTAGCATTGTACAATGAGAGTCTTGTACAACGAGAAATCCACATTTTTCAATCCGTTTAGCTTTTGTATGAAAAACGTATAATCGTTAAATGAGACATCTCCCAACGTAATTAATTTTTTGGCAATCTATAATTTAAAATTGCAAGAGCTTAAAACGCCAAACAAGGCAAATTTCTAAAAGTTGCTATAATATTTTATGGTTGCAGGGTTGCTCCAGTTATAAAGAATTTGTTAGAAACTCAATAAAAATTCATAAGGCTCTTTTCATAATTGTCATAAGTTGTCATCGTTTTTTTTATCATAAATTAACACACGTGATAAATTTACAAAAAATCGATAAACTTATAATAAATTTATCCTCTGTGATTTTATCTTTAAATTGCTAAATTTAATTACACAACACAGTCGGTTTAGATTTTATCATCTTTTATCAAAGATGTATTACTAATTTTCATTCAATTTTATTAAAATTAACGAATAATAAATTTATCATATGTGTATTAGTCTAGAGTAAATTTATCAGTTTAAAAAAATTGTGATATAAAAAATAAAAAAGGAAATTCCATTTCAGAACACAAAGTGAGAGGCCCAAAGAAGAAAGAAGAGGAGAGGGAGGGGGCGGGAGCAAAAATATCGGGGGAGGATCGCGAAGGGCCAACGGGAAAACTAGGAGTGACGGCACAACCACGGCTTGCCAAGTGGCAGATTCTGTGACGCCCATCGCAGCAGAACAGCATAGATAGCAGCAGAGAGGTGGTGGCCCCCGCCCTTCCCTCCAATGCTTTGCGCTACGCTTTTTTCTGCCACGTCGGTGCCCCGCCACCCGCGCCGCGCCGCGCCGCGCTCCGCTCAGCTCGAGCGGCCCCCGGAAGCCTCGAGCCGAGCACACGCTCGCTTTTGTTTTCTTTACGCCTGCGTGCTTCTCGAAGATTGGGTGGACGGAAGAACGCAAGGTTTCATCCACGAAAGCATCGAAATGATTTCTCTATATCCCTAGGAAACGCAAATGCATCATCATGCCCATTCGGATAAATCCATTATTTATTCTTTCTCCAATCCGGAAACCTCTTGTTGATTTCTCTTTTTATCTCGTTTCCTTCTTTTATCTCGAGTGAAATAATCTAATGAGTAGTTTATGAGATGTGGAGTCCTCAAAATTCAAGAAAAATTCATCGTTCTATAGATTTCCTCAATCCTCCCGTCGTCGAAATGGGTCAAATTCGTAATAAATGTTAACACGACTTCATCACGTCATTCGACGGCACGGGCGCAGGAACCTAACTGCCAACCCTGTATGGATAACACTTGTACCGATTTCCTCCCCACCACCAGCTCTATCCTCAACCGCAAAACACGTGAATTCGAATGGCCTCCGTTAATGATGGTTACCCATAACATCCTGGCGGAGGCGAGTCCCAGCCAAAAATCCCAATGACGGAAGTGCAAAAAGTCGGCAATAACTAATTTTGGGGGATCCTTCTTTTGTTTTCACTTTCCTTTTTGGGGCCAATCATGCGGCACGAGATCAACAGTGAACAGCACTTCCCATTTTTTTAGGGAAGAAGGGGGAGGGGGGGCATTTTTTCTGGTGGAGACAAACTTCGGTCGCCCCCACCGCCTAAAATCGATAACGCCAGCCCCAAAATTTCCCAAGATAACAAAAAAAAAGCGAATTGAGAAATAAAAAAAATGGAGAATGTTTAGCTTTGAAAAAATGGAGGCCACAAGAAGCAACGCCTTCCTGGGTTGCTGCCACGTGCCCCTTCACCTCATCCGCCAAGCCGAGGTCATCGAAATGTGAGGCGGAGAGGACCTTTCGTAAGATATTCGCGTCCGGATTCCGTGACCCCACGCTTCCCCACCTCCCCATCCTGTCAGCTTCTCATCTTTATATTATTATTTTTTTCCTGAAAAATGAGTGATTTTTAACTAATTGCTGCGACGGTATTTCAATATTCGAATTATTGATTATATACGGCACGACGACTAGAGTGAGGTATCGAATTTCGCGAGCTCCCTTTGTTTCAGCACTTTGAATCCATATCCACGGAAGGCGAAGTTGGATCAGTGAGAACATTTCGTATGATGGGTCAGAATCTAATTCTTCTCCATGTCCATGTACAATCCACTAATGTTTTACGCGTCTTTTCTTCGCATTATTGCGAAAATAATTCCCATTATTTCCCATGGTGGGGGGGAGTAAAAAATGTACAGGTCAGATTGCGGGCTCGCTTTCGTCGGGTTGCGCGGGATTTGTTGTGTCAGGAGCTGCGACAGTGATTTTCTGGCCTAAAAGGGCAAAAACTAAAGAGGAAGAAGGAAAAAAAAATAATATATATATATATATATATATATCAGTAATTTTAAAAGAAAAATAGAAAAGGGGCAAAATATATATTTGCGCGGCTGAGAAAAAGAGAGAGATGATGAAATCCCAAGAAAGTTGTGAGCCAAGAGATCGATACGGGCACAATCCAGATCTGGCGAGATAGATCCGCTGAGCTTTTTTTCTCTCTCTCTTTTTATTAATCTTCTGCTCCAGGATTCTGGTGCCCCTCAGCACCTTCTCGTGCCCTCGCCATTCTATTCCTCCATCTCCAGCGTTCGCGTGCAACTCTGCCATTTGCTCTTGCGCTGGTTCATGCTTCATTCCTTTTTGTGCATGATTTGTTGGTCAAGATACGTTTATGATGTGATAATGATAATGATGATGATGAGATAGTTCGAAAGATGGGTAGACTCTGCTAATTGGGAAGGTTTCGAGTTGTTGGGCCCGCTCGATGCGGTTGGAACGAGGCATGTAGACATAGAAATGCATGGTGGAAGACCGATGGTCCCAAGTCATAAATGATCCGGCATTGAAGATGTTTCGACCTGCTTTCCTATCCTACGCAAAAAAGTATCCATTTCCGTTATTTGTACGTGTAAAAGGATTTTCAAAGAAAAGTAAGCTCGAGAATGGGATATTCAACTGTCGATATGCGAGGGGAACCGATAAAATTTGCGACAACCCAAATATCCCTATCACTTTCGCTTTTCATCTAGGCAACTTAATATCTTATTTTCAGTTAAGAAGGTTGAGATGGATAAAGAGGATAGGGCAACGAAGAAAAGTTAGCGAGAGGAAGCGATGAAAACGAAATGACCAAAATTCGATGGGCCCAGAAAAAAGGACCACAAGGGCCCAAACGAAAGGGCGATTTTCAACGCCTTCTCGTGAAAATATTTTCGGGTGTTCCTTAAAGTTTAAGATCTACGTTACACAATAAAGTGCTGCTCATTTTGTAGAAAATAACCTCCAAAAAAATATTTTTTGATATTCATTTCACAAGATATAAACCATTTGTGAAAAATATTTTTCATAAAAAAAAAAAAAAATCTTCTAAAAAGAGAGGAAAATGTCTTCCCCAATTGGAAGACATTTTCCCTACTCTCTCTTATTTCATACCCTTGAAGCTCCCCTTCTTTCTTTCTCTTTATTAAAATTTGAGTTTTTAATTATTTTTCTTTTTCTTTTTTCTTCCACCTTCTTCTTCGATCGGCCGTCGCCACAACTATGGCTAGTGACTAGCCACAGGCGAGCCTCGAGCTTAGCGGCAAGCTCGAGCTCGACGTTCCAACAAACCGACGACGGGCGCAAGCCTCTAACTCGCTAATCTGGCGAGGCCCAAGGCCAATGAGCCAATGGAAGCTCTCCTTTGGCTGGTCTCTAGCGACCAACCAATGAAAAAGATAAAAAGAAAGAAAAGAAAAAGGAAATTTAAAAATAATAATAAACTATTTAAAAAATAAAAAACTAAAAATCGATTAAAAATAAATAAATAAAATATTGAAAAAAAAATTCTTACCAAATAGTGAAAAATATTTTCCACTTCATTTTTAAGTCTTAACCGAATATCGAAAAATAATTACATTTTCTTAAAAAATGGTTTCTTGGAAAATATTTTCCAAAAACACTATTTTTTCCGTGAAACGAATGGGCGAAATCAAAATTCAAATATCATTTATGTCTTTTCCCCATCATCAATATACATGCTAACTAGAATTACCCCCAAGACATTCATGTCATCATTTTAGAACAGTTCAAAGGTGGAGCTAGATATATAATTTTTAAGAGGGTTTGATTTAAACATCGGCAACAGGTCTAACCTAAACTAGGCTCCTTGATGATCAAATCCAATAAGAGATATGATTAATTTTCTTTAACTTGTTACGTAACGAACTCTACAAACCAAGAGAACAAAAGTTACACTTTTCACGACATGATTGATTGTTTGTCGTTCCTACTAACTGAGTGGTCTGGTGAAGGATTCAAATCATACAAACATGTGTAACGGGCCGATCGGTTGGATCGCGACCGCGCGGCGACTCGGGCACTTTTGGATCGAATTGGATCGCCAAGCTCCTAAGCCAAGCCTTACTCAATCGAACGCACACTCGCTCGCTTACTCGGATCGTAGAGAGAGAAAGAGTTTCTAGAGAGAGGAGCTCTAGAAAGACTTAAGCTTTATATTGCGGAAGTAGTGGATGCTTACAAATGAAGGAGGACACCCCTTCTTATAGTCGAGGGCATCGGCTTACAACCATTGATCTAGAATTCTACCGGCGGACGAGATCGCACTGCCTCAACTACCGACACTAATGGCGGCTAGTAACCACCGACATAAATGAAAACTATCAACTACCGACATTAAGTAAAGAGAGGCTAATGACGGTGACGCCCGCCCTTGGAAACTTCGGGGAGAAGGTTTGGTGGGAATCCGAGTGAGAGTAGGAGGTCCACGGGTGAGTTGCGATCGCCCCTTGGGAACCTCTCGGATAGGCTAACATTCGGCCCGTGACATTCTCCCCCACTCAATCGAGCGACGTCCTCGTCGCTCTCAGCTTGGCGAGCAGCCTTACGGGCCTTGGCACGAGCTCTCTTGTTCTTGTTTCGCTTCGCTCGGACGCTCACGAACGAAGGACCACAACCTTCGATGATGAACTCAGACTTGGCATGCGGCTCCACCTTTGGCTTGGGCGTGGCATGCGACGAGCACTCAACCTTGGGGAAGAGCACTTGAATTGGCATGGCGTTTGTTGGGGTAGGATCCAACTCGCTCTTCGGCTTTACCTCAGACAGCTTGTTGATGCGCATCACGGCCTTCAAGCTCTTGTCGAGGCGCCGAATCGACGCGATGGTCTTAGTGTCGACCACCCCTTTGATCATGGGGATCATCGACGGGCATTTTTGGTCGAGGATCATCATGCACTTGGTCCTCATGTCGATCATGGCTCCCACACTATGGAAAAATTGCATCCCAAGGATGAGATCATAATCGTCAAGAGGGATTACCTCGAACGCCATTTTGCCTTTCCATCCGCCAATCTTGACATCCACGTCGGGAGTTGCTCCTACGCCATGGAAGTCGCCCGAATTGATGGGCTTGTACAACTTCCCGGATGGTTCCACGTGAAGTCCCAAGGTTTTGGCTACCTCGGTCGACATGAACATGTTCGACGCACCAGTGTCGACCAAAAGCGTTCGGCCGCCCACTTCGACCTCCACGAAGAACATGTCTGTGTTCAGTGCAATCACTTCTTCTTTGGACGGCGATCGAGCTTGGACCGAGTTGATCATCCTCACAGCTCCAATCCGGATCTGCCGCTTATCCTCTTTGGGCTCCTCCTTTTCTTCCTCGATGGCAAGGAGGGTGTTGATTCGACCCTTCTTCGGGCACTTTTGGGTCCAGTGCGGACCTTGGCAAATGAAACAAGGAGAAGGCGGGGGTTGATCGAACTTACTTGCGTAGTCCATTGGTGGTCGACCCCTTTGGTAGGCCGGCTTGGAAGGCCCTTCTCCCCACGTCTTGACTCGGCCGCTTTGATCATGCGCGCCACGGGGAGTGTTCCTTCCTTCGTCCTCGGATCGTTCCGACCTCCACTCTCTTGGTCAACTCCTTGGTTTGGCTTTGGTGAGGTCAACGAGTGACTCGGCCACGCTAAGTGCTCTCGCGAGACTCGTCACGTCCCTCCGTTTAAGCTCGAGTAATGCCCATGGCTTCAGCCCATCCATGAATGCTCCGAGAGCTTCCTCTTCGCTTAGGTTGCGAATTTGGAGTTTGAGCTCCGTGAACTCTTTCACGTACTCTCGGATCGCACCCCTTTGTTCAAGGCGATGGAGCTTGCTACGGGCTTCTTGCTGAGCGAACTCGGGGAAGAAATAGTCGCGGAACTCTCTTACAAAGTCATCCCATGTGCTCACAGGATTGGTGCCGCGTCTAGTCTCGTCACACCTATTGCGCCACCAAAGCATTGCCGTATCAGATAGGAACATTGAAGCGGTTCGTACCTTGATCGACTCGTCTTGGATGTTGACAGCGCCGAAGTATTGCTCCATGCTCCAGACGAAGTTGTCCACCTCCTTGGCGGATCGTTCGCCTTTGAACTCTTTGGGCTTTGGCACCTCAATTTTGGGCATCGCTTGAGTAGGCATTGCACCGTTGGTGATGCTCAGCTTGCATAGGGCGAGCTCGGTCTTGAGCTCTTGGATCTCCGCTTTCATGGCTTCGACGTCGTCCCTACACGGGCTTACCTCTTCGATCACCTGGACGCGCTCGTTCAAACCATCGATCGATGCTTCGAGGGCCTCGTCCTTGTCGAACAACGGAGCTATGGCTTGGTTGATGTCGGTCGTGAAGTCTTCACGGAGCGAGCCCTCAACCTCCATGATCCGGTCTCGCATATCGTCAAGACCTTCCATGAGTTCGAGTACGGCACTCCGGACCTTCCCGATCTTTTCATCGAACATAGCCACGACATCCACCGAGGTTTCCCTTTTCTTTGCTCGGCCGTGAGTCTCCTTGACTTGCACGGCCTCTCCATCTATAGCTGCTTCTTGGCTTGACATTCTCTCGAACATATGGCATACCTCAATCTCTTGGAAACGGATCTCTCTTTGGCTCTGATACCACTTGTCACGGGCCGATCGGTTGGATCGCGACCACGCGGCGACTCGGGCACTTTTGGATCGAATTGGATCGCCAAGCTCCTAAGCCAAGCCTTGCTCGATCGAACGCACACTCGCTCGCTTACCCAGATCGTAGAGAGAGAAAGAGTTTCTAGAGAGAGGAGCTTTGGAAAGACTTAAGCTTTATATTGCGGAAGTAGTGGATGCTTACAAATGAAGGAGGACACCCCTTCTTATAGTCGAGGGCCTTGGCTTACAACCATTGATCTAGAATTCTACCGGCAGACGAGATCGCACCGCCTCAACTACCGACACTAATGGCGGCTACTAACCACCGACATAAATGAAATCTATCAACTACCGACATTAAGTAAAGAGAGGCTAATGACGGTGATGCCCGCCCTTGGAAACCTCGGGGATAAGGTTTGGTGGGAATCCGAGTGAGAGCAGGAGGTCCACGGGTGAGTTGCGATCGCCCCTTGGGAACCTCTCGGATCGGCTAACATTCGGCTCGTGACACATGGGTGATTCCCTGCTGACAACATCGCAAGAAGTCCACTAAATCTTATAATTTAGAGGAAAAAGAAGCTGCAACAAGGTTTCCATAAGTGAAACCGCGGAAGAATCATTATCGAATCATTCCTAAAAGAATGACCAGAGAACTCAATGAGAGATGGTGGGTTCTTTTGCCCAACGCTCCTTGACGCTTGTATCGCTCTGTGTCTAGCGAGTCGGGCCTTTCTTGGCAGCACAACGAACCTGAGGACGGAATGCGGCAAGGAACCTAAACAAGATAGCGCAATGGACTAAGGTTCGGCCTGAGTGGTTGTCAAGGAAAAGGAATTACTGAGGACACTTGCTAACTCTAAGGTCGCGTTCATCTAAATAAAGAAGAATCACAGCAGTCTTCACGTACGCATCAACCACATTAGAAGATGGACCTCCAAACACATAATATAGAGGCAGAACCTACTCCCTTTTCTTTTTTTTTTAAGGTCGATCCAAGTCAACCGGCAGTCAGTTGGCATCCGGCTTATGCCGTGTACAACTTATCCAGAGTCCAAAAAGAAGAAAAATCAAGGATGCCCCCGCTGCTGCCGCTGCCCATCACGTTTTGAGCAAGGTTCTGACCGAACCGTTGAGTGACTTGCTCAACCGAACCATGCTCGGCCGCTGCCACCATGGAAAAAGCTCTGACCCCGGTAGCCGATGGTCTCATCATGGGTTGCGCTAGCGCTTGATGAGAACTCCCTATATTCATGCCACTGGGGTTATATAGAACTCCCTGCATGTTTCTATGCCTTAAAACAGATGAGCTTGATGTTGGCGCTGATGATTCAATCCCGAAGAAATGTAAACCGGCTGTGCGGCCACCATGATGCCTGTTGAGGTGCCGGTGGTACTACCCGAACAGGCCTGGCCCTAGCGACAACGGCACATTCTAAATGCACGTCAAAATTACAGTAACTGCAGCGATATATCCAGTGATTACCCCCTGCGGCACGACAGACATTGCAATTAAACCCTCTTGTCTCGTACAGACTGTTAAAAGCAAGATTGAGGTCGTGACAGTGAGACTGGTGGCGGATTTGCAGGGGCTTTGATGCACAGACTATGTGGAGATCGAAGCTGCACTCGACGCAGTGGTAGCTGAAGCCACAACCTTGTTGGCCGCACCCATCACAGTTGAACCAGCCGCAGGCATAAGCGAGGCCGGCGAGGAGCTTCAGAGAGTGCTTTTTGTGGCCCGGATGGGTGATGAGGGGTGGCATATGGGCGCATGGTGCATGGATAGCGAACTTGAGAGGCTTGCATGAGTAGATGTGTCCTGAGGCCTGGCACTTGCAACCTCAGCACAGTGGGCAGAGGTTGGCAGCATGCCTCAGCGAGTTCAAGACATCGGAGAGCTCGAGTCGGTGAGGGTGGCCCGGGTGGTGGATGTGTGAGTCATAGCCGAGCCTAGTCATCTCTCTAAGGTGATAATTGGTTCTAATGGATCCAAGGAGGAGAGTGGGAGGGTAGGATGATCGAGGCAGAGAGGGCAACGGTGACCTGCTGGGCTTTCCAGAGTCAAATCATGATACGCGTTAGGCTGGAGACTCAAAGCACAATGGTTGCTATTTTATTTACGAGCAATGCAAGGGGAAACCGACCACGGTACTAGACATTCTTCGTTAAATGATGCCATTTCTTTTGTCTATTACTTAAAACCAATGATTAAGTTGATGAATTCATTTAATTCATCAATTAGTCTAATGACGCCATTATATAAACAGGATTTAGCACTCTCATTTGTAGGTCCTACGGCATTCCCCTTTAGATATTGTATGACGTATTAATATGACGACTGAATGGATGTGCATGACACTTCTTTTGGGCTGAAGTCGCCGATCTCTAGTTGGCTTCCATTCCTTTGGTCGTTTCAAGAACTCTTAACAGTTTACAGACTGCAAATATAAGGCATGCAGTACCTTGAGTTTTGTTTCATGTTTTGGTAATAAGCAGGCCTTACGTTCTCCTTCAGAAGCTCTGCTGTAATCACACACTACATGAAAGAACAGATGAAAACAAATCTGCATTTCTCCCTTTCAGAATGGAAATCTCAGACAAAATAACGGCAATAAAAAGAAACGAAAGGAGTCCATGAGGTAAGTTGGACCCAAAGAGATAAGAGATCAACTTTGCTCGCTAAAACATCCAAAATCCAGTTCAACAGGTTTTGTATTTGACTCGAGAAAGAAAATGCGGTTAAGAATTGAAAAGATTCACATTTCACACAATCAAAACCCATTAATATGCTACAAGCTCCATATAGACATGTCTCACCGAGTAAGTAAGGCAACGATATTCACGGTATGACACCAACATCCTTGAAGTATTCGTGCTCAAGAGCGACCTTGGCAGTTATTCTTCTTCTAGGATCCATGCACAGCATTTTCTGGAATCCAGCAATTGCATCAGTAATAAGAATGCTCTATTGGCAATTTAATATCACTTCATACATTATGTTCCCTTGGTTCAGGGCAACAAAGGAGACATGATCTCCACCCTCGTCTATGATTTTCAGTAGAGGATGGTCCATTACCAGTTTTTACAAGTTCACTGATATAAAGATAGCAACACATAAAATAAGGTCAATGGTGTAAAGATCACTTGCCTATCAAGGAACGAAATCAGACATCCACAGAATATTTTTTGACCCATCTTTGCAAAAGCAGGGTGTTATTCAGTCTGAATAAGTCTAATGTTTGAGCCATTAACGGGATAATTGCAGAAACAGGACTTGGTGCTTTGGTCATTGGTGAATTGGGGATTGAGGATATATTTTGGTCAATTGAGGACTTGAGGTTTTAAAAAAGGCCCAACCTAGTCCTGTTTCTTCACTTATCTTGCCATTTAAGATTAACCATATTACAGTTGAAGTCCCTGCTGGCTTGCCTAACATTCTTTTCTACAAAGGCGAATTTCTAGCAAGTCGATTTCCTCCTAATGAAAAACTTGTAAATGTGATCATTCAAATGTATTATCTTCCTGATGGAGATTAAGAACTAAATAATGCTTTCCTTCCTATTTCTGGCGGGGATCACTAAAAAGCTCCGGAACATGCATGAATTTTGTCGACTTACAGAAAGAAGATCGATGCCAGCTGGATCAAGAGTTGGCGTAACAGTTTTTAGGTCCTGCAAGATAAAGTGCATGATATTAATTTTTAAGATAACACGGATAGTTTATAATCTGCCCTGATTACAGCAGAGAAGACCAGCTACCTGTGAAGCCCACTTAGGAAAGGTTGATTTAAAATCAGGCAAAGAAGTCACTCCGGGCCATGAATCTTCATTTGGCGTGCCCATTATTCTTCATCCAAGAAAAATAAAAGGAATAAACATAGCACCTATGAGTAATTGATGGACTTAACAATCTATTAATGTTTCAGTCTATAGGCAAAAGGAAAAGGAAAAAGAAATTCATGGCATTTTCTTAATGACTAACTTGATCTTCCCACTTTCTAGTCAATAAGATAGTCTGCATTTTGGAGAATGTAGAACTAGAAAGAGGACAGCAGTGATAACGCATCCTATGATTCTGCAAGACTAAGTATTGCAGCATTACTGAACCGAGCTAACCTTTACAAGAGGAGATATTTGAAGGTGTTCTAGGGCCATGACTCAGTTGTCAGAATCTAAAATAAATATACATTGATGCAAGCTAGCTATAAGCTAACTAGGAAAAGACAAACATTCGCGGCATCTATTTACAATTTATTAACCTTTTGGATAAATTTTTGAAAATAATTGTAATAAGCGATCTAAATAGCCCAATCAATCTCCACTTTATTTCATGACAAAACAATGTGCAAAGTTGTTTTAAGGTGCATTATAAAAGCATGCTCTTCAAATGCATAAACATCAAGTGCCCATTGTCTACCTTTCCGATTAATTTCTGACCAAAGAGCTACTTTCAAGCAGTGGCAGAGAGCATAACTTGACAAACTAGAGGATCTGACTAGAAAGAAAGGGGTAGAGAAAAGGATTCCTGAGACTTAGATAGACTATAGCACCTGAAAATCTTAAACAATTCATCAATCTCAGAGTCCCCAGGAAATAGTGGTCGCCGGTTCACCATCTCTGCAAATATACAACCCACAGACCACACGTCAACGGGCGTTGAGTAATGGCGGGATCCAAGGAGTATCTCAGGAGCTCTATACCATAAAGTCACCACCTACAGAGAAACATAACAAAACTGAAATAAACCGTGAACATGATGTGGCCATTTACAGAAGCTTGCTCCATTCTGTGGGGGTTAACTGTTAATCCAATTGCACAAAGAAGAATAGAAGAAAAGAAAAGCAAGTTGGCAAGAAAGAAAGGCCTACAGAAAATAAGTGGAGAGTTATTCATGAAAATGGTTAGGCTATATAACCTCAGTCTGCTGTGAATGTCCTAACAAGGTACCACAGATTCCAAAGGTTATAGATTCGTGGGACTTTTCAATTATTGCTACTATAAAAATCCATAAGGCTGAGTTTCCCGTTTTGACCAAAATCATTATGTTCTCCTAAACCATCGGTGCGGTTTTTGGCAGGAATGAGAGTAGGTGGAGACTTATCGAAAATTAGGATCCCTGAAACCGATTTCAAAGCAATTTCTAGCCCAACATGAATATGGACACAAGAACATCAGAACAATTACAACTCGCAATCTCTTGGCTGAGTAAGAGGAGACAATATACAGATATCTTCAATGCTTCATGATTTAAAAAACATTGCATCATACTGTTCATGCAGTGTCCTGAACTTGTGACTGAATCATGGCAGAAAAACAACTTAAATACCTCATGGGTAAATGTCCTAACAGGAATCCCAAAAGCCCTGGCCAGCCCAAAGTCAGCTAGCTTCAATGAATTAGTACGACGATCTAGCAGCAAATTCTGGGGCTTCAAATCTCGATGTAAAACTCTATGAGAATGGCAATAGGAAATGCCACGCAGGATCTGATAAAGGAACATCTGCAAGGAGAAATTTGCTATGTTATGAAAATGGTAAACAATCACACTAAGAATTCAATCCGATCTACATAGACAGAAGAAACAATGAGTAAAGCATAGAAACAACAAACAAAGCAAATCCATAAGAAGAGCTCAAAGATCCAAAAGTCATCCGCCTCATCCAAAGAGGACTGTGGATCGACTGCAAGTGTTTTCAAATATTGGTCGCTCCATATACAACGGAGCCACATTAAGCTTATTGGGCTCTATTTGACATTTATACCGTCATTTTTGCCCATTACAGCCACGTGAATTGAACATGGTGGACATATTAAAAAATAAAGAGCCAAAGTAAGAAGATTATACGAAGTAAGAACATGATTCTTCTAGATATTGTCCACTTATTTGGTGGGACATTTTCATCTCTTACTAACCCATGATTCAATCCAAAAGGACAGTCCAATCATCTTAACAAGAATACGTATTCTGAAAAGTCTCAATGATATCACACTTGAGCATGGTATTACAGGCATGGACTTCTGCCATCCAGAAGATAGCACATCCAAACAGATAGAACCAAGATAAGTTACCGCAATATTGTTCTGTAAATTAAAACTCAAATAAGGCTATGACACCATAAAAATTACACAAAGCATAAACTCCACGAGGGAAAGAGAGCTCACTCACTTTTATTGTGCGGGTGTCCTTAGAAAATTCTGGACATGAATCCATGTGCTTTTTCAAATCCAAGTCCAAGTACTCAAA
Source organism: Eucalyptus guilfoylei (assembly GCA_016097605.1). Taxonomy (NCBI): domain Eukaryota; kingdom Viridiplantae; phylum Streptophyta; class Magnoliopsida; order Myrtales; family Myrtaceae; genus Eucalyptus; species Eucalyptus guilfoylei. The sequence continues at coordinate 22,441,325 of CM027870.1, read as the reverse complement.
AACTAGATATAGACGCCTCTCACTGTGCACTACGTCCTGCAACCTGCCACTCATAAGTGTATGAGCTATAATATGATTAAACCATAACAAAGACATCTCAAACAGAACTTGCATATTATTTAAAATGAACTAAATCTTTTTTTTTTCTTTTTTCTTTTTTGTAATATATGAGCATTGATCAGTCTCCTATTCTGAAAAATTCAGAACTACAGAAACGCGACCTAGTGAATCAATTTATGGGTATGGACAGCACCATGCACCAGCAAGTAATTACTTGCAGCGTCCAAATTGCATGAATTTTCCATGTCAGACATGTTAGACAGGATAATGCCAGTTATGTCATCAGAGGATGTAGAGCTAATACATGCTCCATCTAATGAAATCCTCTTTTTTGGCCTGATATTTATTTTAAGAAACTTCCTTAAAACCAAAGAGAAGTTGTATGGCATCAGAGGATGTAGAGCAAATGCATGCTCAGTCTAATGAAATCCCTTTTTTCAGGCCTGATATCTATTGTAAGAGACATCCTTTAAACCAAAGAGAAGTCGTAAGAGACAGTGCTAGGAAAGGGAAGATAGAATGAAATAAAATAGCTGAAAAAGGCTGTTCATGTCACCTCTCCAAACACTCCTAGGAGAAAAGCAGGTCTCCCATAGATTTCCTTTTTTTCCTTTTTTTATTTTCAAGTTTTAACATCATTATTGCCTGTTGTATGCATCAACTTATTTAAGAAAAGGGAATTTTGACATATACTCGCCTCCCAAGTTAACCAGAAGAACGCTAATAGCCACCATGAGCACCTTAAGACCGAGTCACACCCTGCTGAAATGAGATGCAGTAAGCACTCGCATGGATGAATTTTTTCCTTCTACCCTATGTCCCCCACAACACCTAAGTTTTACTCAAAGGATGGCCCTCCCACAAATATTGGAATTAGACATATGATTAATGGAGTCCTCATAAAAGGCCACCACAACCAGTGGTGAAACAAAGATTTGGATTACATCCCATTTTCTTTGATACTGCTTGCATGTGGGATTGCTCTTTTTATGCAAATATATCCATGAGCTTATTTCGCTTTCAGCCACTGACATTGTTTGATACATGATGTGAATCTGTTAAAAAAGGTGGCTACAGGATTTAAAGTTCCTGGCTAATAAAGCACAGAGTTAATCACTTAAAGCAAAGGAGTATGCTAGAGCAGCTATAGCTGCAGTCCAATGAGGTTGATATGAGAACGACCTCAATTATGCAATGCTGAATGCCTCAGAATATTATGGTAAAGGACAGTCTTCAAGTATCAAATACATTCCAATTTGATGAAGAAAAAATATAAGTACAGCATATCTCCTCGCTACTGCTGGAAAAAACCAATCGACAAATCTATATGGTTACTTAAATAAGAGAACATCTAGTAGAACATCACGTACTTGACAATGTTTCCATGCTGCATTTCTTTCAAGAGAGAGATTTCTCTGATTGCAGTACTTGGAACTCCTTCATCTTCCTGTTCCAAACGAATTTTCTTCAGAGCAATTGTCTTATTGTTGGAGCGATCAATAGCCTTATAGACCACGCCATAAGTTCCTTCCCCGATCTTCTCAATCTTCTCATACTGTCAGACAAAAAATCCAAGGAGATACATCATGCATAACTATAAAACCAGTGATTGAAAAAAAAAAAAAGCTAGAAAAAAAGGAGGAACAGCATCGGATAGACAAAATTAGAAGTATCGAACAAAATTAAGCATGCATACCTGATCCATTCAACTCCAGTTCAAAGATGCCGCGCAATGCAACAGCAACCTAATAATAGCAAACGAACAAACATACTAAGAAACGATAGTACCAAAATCAGCTCTAAGCAGATTCTTATGCACCAGCATTCCACATAGAAGCTACATACGTCAGCTCTCCTCTCTTTATCCACAAATGTACTTAGCACTTCCGATCAACCTCTTCCTCTCATCGCACGACAATACCAAGCGACAATCGACGAACACGACACCTCGAGAAAGTCAGTCAAACACTAGCCTAACAGCTCATAACAGAAGCTCCGCAAGAAAACCGGCCGAACTAAGGCAACAAAAGCACGCGACGCTTTCGCAGGTTGCACAGAGTAAAGAAGGAGGTAGATCGGATCTCAAGCAAAGAGGCAATCCGGCCGAGAGATCGATCGGAACGCTTCCGCATCGGAACGCCTCGGCCGCGAGCCGGGAGCCCGAACGCGTCGCTCGGCGCCGCCGGGAGACGGCATTCCGTCGTCGGCGGGGAGCGCGACGGCGAGAATATGCTCGGGTGAAGTGGAAGACGGGAAAGGCATCGCCGGGAGAGGCGAAGCGGATAGGCTTTTCTCGGGAGGAGGAGAGTACCTGGAGGGGGCAGTAATGGCGGCCGGTTGCTGCTGCTGCTGCTGCCGCCGCCGCTGCTGGTGGTGGTGGTGGTGGTGGCGTTGGCGCTGGCGAAGAGTGAATTGGACTCGCTCGCTTTTTGCTGCTGTTGTTCGCCTTCTTTTTATTTGAGAGCCCTGCAAGTCAGAGAGGGAGAGAGGAGAGAGAGAGTGGAGATGCGGTAATTATTGGGTGGACTACGGTCAACGTTGGTTCTACTGCCGTTGCGTCTTCTGCCTTTTTCTTTTTTACTGAGGTCCAACTCCCAATGGCCAATGATGTGACGACACGTAAGAACGGCGTGGGGATTTATTTATACGGTTTCACCTAATCCATTTGGGACGGTAGTGATTTCGAAATTCTCACACCAGTATAAAACGATTTTAGCAAAAGGCTCTCGCATTTCAGTCCACTTCGCTAATTAACTGTTTGTTTCGTTGTGCCGTGGAAGTTTCCTTTTTGGGCGTGAAAATAAATAATTTGGAAAAAAATTCCAAAAATAATTGCTTAAAATAATTATTTAATGAAAAATATATTTCATTGCCGATGATAATTTATGTCCATATACGTCCGTGAGTGATAAAAACACTTCTTAATCATCAATTTTTTGTAAACAATATAAGTGATCATAAACAGACAAGCCTTTAAAATGAGCTCTTGAGAGTGCTCTAACTTAAATATAGAAAGAATCACTAATAAAATAACCTTTCTAAATGTTACATTTGTGCTATCACGATTGGAGATGATTCAATTCAACCTCATCTAGGATTTTGCATGGATAAAATAGAGCAAATATTTGGCCATCAAAGCGACTTTAAAAAATGGCAATTTAAGTTTATGATCTCATATTCACTCTTGATACATGGGTGTATTTCTAGCTACAAATTATGTTTTATTATTTATTTTCTGGGATTTTTATTTGTTTTGCAATTATTTGGGATTTGCTAGACTTAAAATCTTTATATGTACCTCTCGAGTATTATTATGATATATGAATGATGTATTTTTTTCAATAGAAAAAAAAAACATTCTCTATTGATGCCTTTAGAAACGTGCTTTTTTTTCCTTTTTTTAAAATTTATTTTCCACTTATACTTCACCGTACTAACGAATATAAAAGGATATATATATATATATATATATATATATATATATAATACGGGGAATGAAAATGGGAGTTATGGCGTCACGATGAGGTCGTGCAATTTTTAATCCGCTCTTCGTCGATGGGTGCGTGCTTTTTCCCGTGTACGGTGGATATGGCTCCATGATGGCGTTCATGCCTTCGGTCCTCCCTTGGACATGTTGGGCTCCGCCTTTCGTACCGCGAATCACGTCCCGTGATGCGGTTAGCTGTCGAGATTTAAAGTTGGCGTATCGGCGGACGGCAGGCTACACCTTTTTTCCCACCAACAAGGATATTCGATTGGCTCGAATCTGATGTTTTCTTTGATGAGAGATGGCATATATGAAATGTAAGTGGAGATTATTCGATATAAACAGAAAGGAGTCTCTTCTCGATGCCTGGAATCCTGCAGAATTTCGTTGTTTCGTGCTACGGAAAAAAAAATGTGTTTTTTGGGGCCTCACTAAGCATAAAACAAAATAAAAACAAAAATAGTTGGTAGGAATTCGGGCCCTAAAATAGAGAACTTAATAACTTGAATCAGGTCAACACTTCCCGATTGATAGAATACAAGTTCATCGATTACTCTAAATTATGCCCACTCTGACATAAATATTATGAATTTTTTCTGTGTCGCCAAAAACTTTAAACTTACCCAATTAGACACAAATACTTATAAATTTTATGACATGTATACATTTTATTTTACTTCCGTCAAAGATATATTTATTACACCAATACGAATTCAAGTTTTACTTCAGTCATAGGTTTAGGGTTCTATGCAATACTAATAAAAAGTACAATGTTAAGCATAATTTTGTATTTTTTGTGGTATTAAATCTAATACGATTGATCTACAAGACCTATTAATGGGATATTTAACGAGCTCATTAATTACGAGTTTTCAATGGACACGGTTTACATGAAGCGCATGACCCACGACCATGATTGATTCACTCTAGTCACGCATAAAAATTAACAATCGAGTCAATGAAATCCATTGATCCAAGATAACCGTAGTTGAGGAATTGGTCGGCCGTTACGATCGTGCAGGTCAAGACACGAGATATTTATAGGAGAAAACTATAAAGTAGAATGAACTGACCCATTAAAGGTGCACGAGACGTAAAAGAGAAGCAACCATGACCAATAAGGAAACAGCATCAAGCACAACATTCACAGAGCAAGCAAGACATCAAGTTCTAAGGTTTGGTGTACTTGAGGTGACGGATATATTGTTGTTTCCACGGTATTTGTACCGTCATGCATATTAACCAATACCCATCTTCATTTTTAAATCTACAGCGATTTCACTAAATCTAATAGAAAAAAGTTTTTTTATATGATTAGTTATGTCCATGGGGATGGGAAACCAAAATTTATTGGAAATATTATATAATCAGTTTTAAATATGTTCCATACATACTAATTCAGTTTTCAACTATTTAGTTTTGCTAACTTAGCTTTAAAAATTTATGCAAAATTCTAATATAATCACCGCGATCAATTTTTGCTGAAAAAATACCAATGTGATGGTTCAGCTATCACCGATCGACTGTTCTGTGTAATTCGATTTGTAATTAATTGGACAACTGTCTCATAATTAATCACAAAAGATAAAATAGAAATCCTTTATCCAAACCTAAATCCATGCTCGAAAAGTAGCTATCGATACATCGATAGGAAACGTGCAAATTTGAGAAAATAGAAGAGCCATTAGTAGTCATTCGAATGGACTCTATGTATGAGGTAGGTTCGGGTATCGAAATCACTTGTTAAATAATACGATTTAGCGATCGTTCACTCCACGCATTACGAAGAGAAGAAAAAGGGGAAAGTGTTCTGTCCGGGCGGGGAACAGTGGGGCACGTTTTCACGGGCGAGGCGAGACGGATTGGGTTGGATGGGGGGGGGGGGGCCCACGGCGGACGATCAATTGAGAGTTGGTCAATCTCACGTGATGTGATAGCTGACAGCATAATTGCCTCTCCTTCTGCTTTGATTTCGAGCCAATTAATCACGGTCGGTAATAATTCCCGGGGGAGCCCGTCGCCAAAAGGTGCCAAAATAATTAAAGCCGAAGTTCGAAATTTCGAAGTTCGAACCACTCGCCGTCCTTCGAAATTTCAAATTCGGCGGGGACGCGGAATTTTCTTTCGCAGCCACGAGCATGGCGTGAGTTCGATTTCTCTCTCCGAGAGAAAATTTTGTTGATTAAATACCGTTTTCTTCGTAAAAAATAAATTATTTAAAATAATTAATCAATAAAAATATTTTTCTATTAATAATAAATTTATATTTAAATATTTTATTGAACAATTAAAATACTTTTTATTCGTTCATTAATAATTTTAAAAAAATGATTCTCAAATCATTTATTTTCTACGAAATAAATGGTGCCAAATCATGAAAAATAAAAGATTTTATTAGGGGTATAACCTACACCTATTAGGAGCGAGCATGATTCAAATTGAGCCGGTTTAATGTCTAATCCATGAACCAATCCACAAAATGTTGGTCCTTAATTTTTAGGATTCAGGATCGAACTAACGCTATGAATTTGGTTCGGTTCTAGGGTCAATTCAAGATTAATTGATTATTTTTTTATTTCATTTTTTGTATTCGTTGAAAGGAATATACTATTTTAAATTACATATCAATCAACAAAGTGACATTAAGCAATCAAACTATAAACGTCAGTACGTATCGAACATAAATATAAGATGAAATAATAACAAAAATCTCCATTAATGATTATTAAGCTACGTTCACGAGGTAGGCCGAGAGAAGCAAGTGATTTTACTAGTTGAACTGCACTCGTGAGGCCAGTGAACAGAGGCAAGCAACAAGCAAGGCCAACAAAGAGAGCAAAGAGGATTTCTTTTTCCTTTTTTTTTTTCTAGAATTTGGGCTGGGTTTCTACTTTTTAATTTATATGGAAAAACAATATAAGAAAGAATTGAGGTGAAGGCACTAGGGTTTGAGTGGACAAAAAAAGAAATAATATATATATAATATTGGTCCAACTTGGATTAACCCTGAAGTCTTAAAACCAATGACCAACCTGTACGGTATAGGGTTTAGGAGTCCTAAGACCAATGATTGACTCAATTCCCCTAGGAACCGAATTAGGACTAGCCAAGTTAGGGTAGTCCAGGGTTGGTCCTGGACTTATGCTCACCTTTAACACCTGCACACTCACCTCTAGATCATCGATGGGTTAAAATAATTCGGTTACAATATGCATGTCATTCGTCAAACAGTGAATACGTGGGGGGTTTTTGTGACATTGATGATTGACCTAGTACTAGAGATAAAATGAAAAAAAGAGAAGAATTAATCTCAACAAATGACCGTGGAGTAAAATGATTCCAATATCATTCTTGACCCGAGAAAAAATGAAAAGGAAATTCCTCATTTATAAAATGTAGGCATGAAGTTCGTTGGTAGTAACATGCTAATAGGAGCGTAAAAAAAAAAAAAAAAGACCCCCTTAATTGAAACCCGAAATTGATACGAGTGGACTGAGAAGGATTTCAAGTCTTTTCCAATCGAGTTTGTTTTGATTTGGGTGGTAAGTAAAACAGCAGGTATTTGATGGTTTGGTTAAATTTTGAGAAACCCACAAAGGCCTGAAATTTTCGGGTCGAGTTGGGCTGGGTCGGTTCGATTTGGGTCGGATTTTTGTACAGTCCTAACAAGTAATAAACAACTAAAATCGCTCGTCATTTTGCAAGTGCAATCTCGTCTGATTGAAGTGGATGGAACGATTAGCATGCATTCACGAGAATACGTCGATGGTTAGAATACATAGATTCTAGCCCATGCCATTAACCAAGGAAAGAAAGGAAAAAGGAGAGGAAATTGCAAAGTGTAATTATGGACCGGGCCTCGAACGAGCCCAAGTGTTTCTCGAGTGCTGGTCGTAGGCCCAAAGCCGTTACAAAGTGGTCCCCAAGCCCAACGGGCTAATCCACAAGCTGCTTACTACGAAGCCCTCCTTTTCTGCTATCAGGAATTGGCGATCGGATTCGGGCTGAGCTCATCGGACTCTCTTCGAAAATTGCTCGGAGACGACGGAGAAGCAGGCGGCGGCACGGCGGCGGCACGGCGGCGGCGAGGCTCTCGCTCAACCAGGCATTTCTCTTCCTCTTCCTCCTCTTCGATACGCAAGCCGACCTGCTCTTCCTCCAGTAGTCGACAGTTCACGTTGTCATCGTCGACTGAAGAAGAACGGTGGGAATGCCCCGGTAGAGTTTCGCCGGTTTCCAGATGAGGAGGCTTTGCAGATACGGCCGCTGCTGCCGCAATCTCGCTCGGGAGTCCAATCCATCTCCGCCTCCTGCGCTGCTCGGTGCCGGACCTCCGATTGCGAATCCTGAATCCTCGCGGCGGATATCGCCGGGGCTGTCCGCGCCTCGCTGGTGTCTCGACGAATCCCCGTTTCCCCCGCGCCGCCCGGCTTCCGCGGCCGGCGTCGCCGTGCGGTTGTTTTGCACGGACGTCGTCTCGTCGGGGCGGCCCGAAGACGTCCGTGGCGTGGAGGACGGGGGTTTAGATAGCGATGCCGATGAGGTGTATAAAATCGTGATGGATCATTCTTGTGCGTATCATGACATGGAGAAAGCCTTGGACCAGGCCGGCATTGGCCTGACCACCGCTTTGGTCGTCGGCGTCCTTCACCGGCTTCGATACGAGGAGAAGATAGCGTTCCGTTTCTTCACGTTGGCGGGGCACCGGGAAGATTACGAGCACGAGCCTGCGGCTTATAACGCGACGATGGACATACTGTCCAGTACGAAGTACAAGGCGAAGCAGTTTCGAATTGTGTGCGACCTGTTGGATTACATGAAGAGGAAGGAGAAGAAGAGAGTCCCTATGGAAGTTCTTCTGAGGATATTGAGGGAGTACACGGAGAAGTATTTGACACATCTTCAGAAATTCGCTAAGAAGAAGAGGATTCGGGTGAAGACCCAGCCGGAGATAAATGCCTTTAACTTGCTATTGGATTCCTTGTGCAAGTGCAGTTTGGTTAAGGATGCCGAAGAACTGTTCGAGAGAGTGAAGAATAAGGTTAAACCCGATTCTAATACTTACAACATTTTGTTCTTTGGTTGGTGCAGAGTAAGAAATCCGACTAGAGGAATGAAGGTTCTGGAAGAGATGATCGAAATGGGTCTCACGCCTGATAATTTCACTTACAATACTGCGATCGATGCTTTTTGTAAAGCAGGGATGGTAACCGAGGCAGCTGAACTGTTTGAATTTATGCGAAACAAAGGCTCCACCATGTCTTCTCCCACTGCGAAGACCTACGCGATTATGATTGCGGCTTTGGTTCAGAATGATCAACTGGACGAGTGCTTTAAACTCCTGGGACATATGATAAACAGTGGTTGCCTTCCTGATGTTTCAACCTACAAGGAGTTTATTGAAGGGATGTGTAAGGCTGGGAAGGTTGAGGAAGCTTATAAGTTCCTGGAAGAGATGGGAAACAAAGGTTATCCCCCTGACATTGTCACCTATAACTGCTTCTTGAGGGTTCTTTGTGACAACAAAAAGGTGGATGAAGCGATTAGGCTTTATAGGAAAATGATCGAGGTCCAGTGCATGCCCAGCGTGCAAACCTACAATATGCTGATCTCAATGTTCTTTCAGATGGGTGATCCTGAAGGGGCATATGAGACATGGCACGAGATGGATGAGAGGGGCTGTGCACAGGATGCAGATACATACTGTGTGATGATTGAAGGGCTTTTTGACTGCAATATGGTGGAAGAAGCTCGATTTCTTCTGGACACAGTCATAAATAAAGGTTTGAAATTGCCATATCGAAAGTTTGACTCTTTTCTGATGAAGCTATCAGTAACTGGTGATCTTCAAGCCATTCATAGACTTTCAGAGCATATGAGGCAGTTTTACAATCCTGCTATGGCCAGACGACTTGCGCTGAACGAAAAGAGGAAAAGCGTGAGGTTGAGAGGAAAGTGAGAAAATATAGAGGCAGTCACAAGCCAACTCCTATGTGATCAGACAGTCGTACCTTATCGTCTCCATGCTAATTGAGGATTGTTTTACCACAAAAATACGAGAACATCCTGAGAGTTTCTCATCACAATGTGGATAACTTAGTTTAAAGCTACCTATGTGGAACTTGACCTTGAGACTTTACTGTACTTCTTTCTCATACATCGAGCCAAATTGTCCATCTTCTACAACTGCTAAGGTCTATACAAATGCTTCAAATTGGAGGTGATCAAAGTCACAGCTGATGGCATTCTTTGCTAGAATAGTTCATCTGATCAAAATGTAAGACGGAGATGTGTATAATGATGACCTCAACTAGCCTTAAGTGCCCTTCTCAAATCTGGTTTTTGTGTTGCCGATAAAAGAATGAAAGGGATATAAATGCATCATCTTTCACCATTTGCTGTTTGGGGTTCAAAATCACTTCCGTGGTTTGAAATTTCGGTGGTGCTGTCAGCAAGGAAGGAGGACACATAGAAGAGTCCTTAGCTCTATTGCATTAGCCTCGATCTGAACTCCTGAGAAGTTACCTTCAGCAATACACATAGCCTATAAATGTATCTTTCATTGCCTCTGTATGGAGAAATTCTTTTTAAGACGACAAATTTCAAGAAAAGGGAAATAGTTTTAGATGTCAGAAGATGTTCTTTTATTAATAAGATCTGCCATCATTCAAGTGCTGTTTCTGCCTAACAACGAACAAAGGAGGGCTTTCTGGCCAAAATCGGCAAGTCACTTCCAACACCAACATAGAAACAACCAACAAATCCAAAATTTACGGTTTGAAGTTCAAGAGAGAGACAGAGAGGAAAGGGCTGCTTACAAGTTTTGTTGAAATGATTTGCTTCAATTTTCACTCTTCTACAGTGCCAAGATTGATATGTCTGAACTCCTCTTCCATGTTCCACTTACTTGAAGATGGATCACAAATTGCAACATTTACTCAATTTGCTTTTGTTCTATTGTAAACGTTATCGAAATCGTGGGTTCATGGTTCTATCTGCCATTACAGGTGTGAATAACTTATGGTGCTATTCTAATAGATAATCTTTTAACAACTCAGATGTTGCCATCTGAGGTCGTGGATAGAGAGACTAGCTGATGACTTGGATTGGTAGAATTATGTAATGGGACTATCTGTGTAGTTCGATTTCTTATATAGAGATATCACACCCCGTGTTCACATTTGATGGATTTATTCTTTTCTTATGGATTTTTTCCATGGTTATGTGTACCACAAGAAGTATTTGGAAAAACCATTGATGATGGATAAACAAAGTCAATTTTAGTGTAGAGGATAAATAGGGAGTCCAGTCTCTTTCTGCGGGACTTGGGGTATTATACTCTTTTTTCATTTGATACATGTAATCAAATCGGAGCATGGTGACTTTGGCCTTCAGGTACATGGCAAACGGCCTCTCAGGAACCATTTGTCAATTAATTTCTAATGCCAAGTGCGGATCATGGAGGCTATTGAATTTGAGGTTATAAAATGTTATCAGCTTGAAGTACTTCAGTTTCTGGATCTCGCTGCTTGAGGTTAGCTGTAATTTGCTCTGCCTATAGCTTAATGCATGACGGAGGTTTTGGACTGTTCTTTAGCTTAATAATGGTAGTCCTTATAAGACCATTTATTGCTGGTTGAACTTGACATGCTGATGGATGCTTTCAAGATGATATCATGGGATGTGTTTTTCTGTCGTTCCACTTCCACGCCTACATATTCTGGAACTTCCAAGTTTTCTGTTCAATTAAACATTCAAATAGTGTTTCTGCATATATGATCCATGTAACACATCCGCACCTTTCATGAACATAAATTTCAGTTGTGCTTATTTACTTCATGTGTTGTCTCAAGTACCTAATTTGAATGTGTATTATGTATGACACCACAGTTAGTTGTTGCCACAAAACATTAATGATTTCTGTTCTATCACTCTTACTGTACAATCTGTCATCTATTTGTCTGCTCTCTCTTCCACTTAACATGTGCTGAGTTAGACGTATCTTTCTCTATTTATTTTAATAGCAGGGCACTTTGCTTCTGAAAAGTTTCTAATCTTTGGAGCAGATAATACTGACAAGATACGGATATAAGGTGAAACTTTGCTCGAGATGCAAAGATGAAAAGTGAAATGACTGGCTATTACTGCAGTTTGATCCTTGTATAGCAAATGTAGTTGGAATTAGCATTGCCGCTTAACCTTATAACTTGGCATTTGCTGATTTTAGGAATGGCCATCCATTGCTCTGCTGCTTCGTCTTAGGAAGGAGATCCATTGCATCCAATATAAGCCACCTAGTTGGGATGGCTTTGATTTTTCTTTAGTTGGGCGGCCTTTGGATGGTTAATGTAACATATTTTACAGCGTGCCTCTACCAGAGTATATTTAAACAGAGATTGGAATTGGCGGACAAAATGCTTCCGCACTTATAGAGTTAGGCATTTCGGACAAAAGTGAAATGAGGTGGCATCTGCTGAAGTTAGGTATGGCCATCCTTTTCTCTGCTGCTTCGTCTTAGGAAGGAGATCTATCACATCCAATATAAGCCACCAAGTTGGGATGGCTTTGATTTTTCTTTAGTTGGGGGGGCCTTTGGATGGTTAATTTAAGATATTTTACAGCGTGCCTCTACCAGGGTATATTTAAACGGAGATTAGAATTGGCAGACAAAATGCTTCCACACTTTTAGAGTTAGGCATTGCAGAGATAGTAGGCTGGGAAGGGCATGAGGAATATTTAGTGCACTAGTTTTAATTCCAAACTTTTAAAGTTATAGGAGCAGACTTTCTTTTTTGGCACTCATATCATGTGCTATTTTATTAAATGGGAATGGTCATGTTCGATCCGACTCTATTGCTATTATAGCACTTATGAGGTTCCCCTCTCACAAGATGCTTCTGAATACGCTAATTTGCTTCCTTCAGGATCTTCGATTAACTTACTGCTCTAAAGCGTGTTGACGAGATCACGTCTCTCTCTCTCTCGGCGATTTCGGAGGTGTGTGATGCGTATGGCCTGTAACATGCTATATGATCAAGTGTTCCCATTCTAGCATCTCCAGTCGCCTGGTTTCTCTGACCCCCAATCTGAACCCTTTTACACATTTCTTCATAGTAGTCTGATAGAATCTTTGAAAAATGCACCGATCTAAGACATATGTGATTTAAGGAATAGACTACTTTTTCGCACAAACTACAGTATTCCCATAGCTCTAAGTTATCATTTCTAATCCACTATGAGTAGCTCGTCAATGTTGGCCTATCTGTACTTTGGATAAAGTCATACTTGGCTTCGGGCATGAATTTCCTTTTTGACATTTTTCTTTTGACATTCCATTCCATTCTTCCCAGAACCTGTTTAACCCTGTCTAGGCACTATCAAATCATATGCAAGAGGACAAAAGGCATTGCAGCGTAGGCTTTATTGCTTCTTGTACTCAGTGGATCTTGACAGTATGGTTGAATTATTATTATTGTTATAATTTTTTTAATGCATAAGAGTGTTGCTGGTTTGAACCTTGGATCAGATTCAAGAATGGTCATTATGAATTAATGTAGATATAAGCTGCAACATGGAGAAATTGAATTTCTGTGGTCTCTAAATCATGGTTTAATTTGTAGATAAGTTGAAAATGTCATCCTTTATATCTCAATTAGGTAGTATAAGTATTTGCCTCTGTATTCTGTTGGAAGCATAATTGATATTTGACCGATCAACATCATATTCTGAGATTGCGCGTAACTTTAAGGGTGACGGTATTTCTTTATTTACACGCAGATGTGGTGTAATCATTTCCAGCTTTGTGGAGTACACCATGGCAATGACGATCGCAGAAGTTGGAAATTTGCATTCGGATGCTCGATGGCGTTGTCACTTTCTTGGACTTTTATTCTGTGGATGCTGCCGACTCTTGGAGTAATATTGAAGATTCTGGACGCACTCTTTTCCACATGATGCTACTCGAGAGGTTTGTTATAAAGATACGCTCCTTTATCTGTCGAATATGAACACGACAAAATGTTGTAATCATCTTGGACTTGTGAATTTGAAGTCTCAGTCCACACTTGAGCCGAAAGAAATGGTCTTTTAGTGCAGCTGTTCTTCGTGCTATTGATAAAAGTTTCCACATGAAAAGGATTTCTTCAACTAATACCTCCAATTTTATAGTGGGTGCTCCATTGTCAAGGGCTCCTCATTGGCTGTAGACATTCCTCTCCTGAAAATCTCACAATCAAAAGCACTTCTTAGATGGCCAATTCCCGGCCTTTTGCAGAAAACATTCTGCTAGATTCTCTTGCTCCCATTAGAAGCAAGCCTTAAATTAAAAATAAAAAATTGTTGCAATCAGAAAGAAGGAAAAGCTCTGTTGAATTTAGTGGTCATATAGTGAAATACAGCAAGTTTCTATTGTATAGATACGGAAGAAGGTGTCATATTCCATCAGAAATATTATTCCATTTAAAGTGACGGCTAATAATGACTTTAAGATATCCTTATCTGCCACCTAATGCCCTCAAAAGTAATTTGCACTCAAATTCATTTTGCATTTTCTCTAATTTCTTCAACTGGATTTCTGTTACGGGTATCATATTCCGAGCTACAGATACTTGAAAAGAATGGTAAAGCACTTTTTAAGAGATAGATATTGCTATGGTAAGCAAGTAGAAGGATGAGTACTATTGATTTACATACAAAAGAAGAAAAGACTTTCTTGTTTATTTTATTTTTTTATAGGTAGGAGAAAAGACTTTCAAGAGATGCTAGAGAGAGAGAGAGAGAGAGAGAGAGAGAGAGATGTTAGCGATAGATAGTTGTGAGTTGGTTATCATGTGGATAGAAGCCCAATGTGCAATGCTATTTCTTTGGAATCTGAATGGTTTATAAGTTAGCTTTCGGCTGCCCATGGTTGAGAAGTTGTGATTTCTTCTGGAATTGGAAACCCTTGATTCTGAATAAATCATAGGGGTCGTAATCAGCCGGTATGAACCAAGCAAAGAAAGGCAAGGCGTTAATCAGGTACTTGCCCATGCTTAAAGCAGAAAATAGTCTTCCTTAGAGGAACAATTTTCTATGGGTTTGTAAAAGGCATTCCTCTCACATGGTCAATTGTGGTGGTGCTACAGTCAAGTGATTACTTCATTTCAGGTTTTCCTCTTTAGTTAGATGTCCATAACAACATTCCTTTGAGAAACCCATCTGCCAAAAAAAATCTGACGTCGTACCTGTTAATTATGATTCTTATTGACTAATGCAGAGACAGATGGCCAATATCTGCTTAAGGAAGCTCTTTGGTGACCAAATATATCAGCTTGGGGATGTATACGGAGCGTTGAATACTTGCAAAAGAAGATTTCTAGACTGCACGCATAATTTGAGTTAATTCAAGATCATTACCATCTTTGTCTACATCCATGCTGATGCTGTGTTGTTGTTGTTAAGCATGCAGGTGAATTAACATGATCTTGAAGCTCCTGCGAGAATTAAACAGCCTCTCCAGCTATATCAGGAAAAATACATGTGGCTGAAGGGAAACGCATAAAGCCAAAAAAAGAAGAAGAAGAAGAAGAAGAAGAAGAAAAGAAAGTAGGTGAAACTGGTGAACAGTCAGGACTTAAGAAGAAGTTTAAGCATGAAACTACTGCTGAGCCTGTCAGTTTAATCATTCTAGTACTTTCAGAAGTTACTGTTTCACTTGATTCCACAGAACTTTTCATGGTGCAGGCGATCAACGATCACGAGTCCATCTTCACAGTTGAAGAAAGTGGAGAGAGAGAGAGAGAGAGAGAAAGGTGGTGAACACTTAAAAAGCGGTTGAATTACCAAGTTGTTCACGGTTCAAGAAACGGGTTGAGTTCAGTAGCGACGGTGACCTATGTTGTGGCCGATTTTGGTGTCTTTAAATTTAGACATATGTTGGGTGAAAAATGGGGGACGGATACGTCGAACCCATTAAACAATCTGTTTCTCCAACTTTGAGAGTGTTAGGCCAACGGTCAAAGGAAGAGACTCCTGTCTCCCTTTTCATTACTTTATTCTATGCCAAGATTAGACAAACTTCTCATCGTTGGTTGTACATTAATTATAGGATTCAGACATTCCCTCTCCGTTTCTCTAGTACTCTATCTTGATATTCGTATTATATTGTTTCTGAGGGGTATGGGTGAGACTTTACTCGTTTTTGATGTTCTTGTTTGTTTTCAATTTGAGCATTAGCTTCTCTACTCAATGAAAGTGGTAATCATTTTGAATAGAAATGATAAAAGAAGTGGGTCATAATCAATTTTAGGTGCGTTTGTTTCATCGAAAATTTAATGACAGAAGGCAAATTTTCTATGGAAATCATTTTTAAGGAAGTTAGTTTTTATATGTTTGGTAGTTTTGGGAAAATGATTTCATTCTTGTTCCAAGGAGAAGTCATATTCCCTCTATTAAAATTTGTCATTTTCAATTCATGAAAACGATTTTTGTGAATCGATTAGTTTTCCAAATCATCTAAATACCGAAGAATTGAAAAATATTTTTTTGGAAATAATTTTTCTTTAAACAAACAGATCCTAAATCACTGTCATCATTCCCTAATCCAGATTATCCATGTCGTTCATGCTGATAATTTGTGGACAAATGGGTCATCAGTTGAATCATTATCTTTGTTATTTATATTCGGCAGACTTCAATTAATCACAATCGATGTTACCTTCATATATATTAATGGCAATTATGCACTTATTTTCACTGCATGTTGACATAGTTAAAAAAAGCTGCTGTCGCTAATTAAATCAAGTGGGCATGCATTTTAGTTACTAGAGAATTGCGCCATCCACAAATTACTTCTCAACTAGAATAATTGAAGGTCGATGCTTGTAAAATTGACATAGGTAAGAAGAAAAACAGAAGAGATGGGAACATAGAAAATGGATAATCGAACATTGAAACTCCTGATATGATACTATATTAGACTTTGTACATATGATTGGCTACTCGACGCCATATGAGGACACGATGAGATATGAAATTAGATATGAATAAGGTTAGAAAACCAATACATCGATCATGCGTATAGTCTATATAGAAACTAGCGCAAGTTCACATAATAAATCAAATGAGACCACAAGCCAGAGTTCACACATTTTATAATTTAATGCGGATAAAGGCAATTTAAATGCTCATTTTGGATAAATCAAATGAGACCACTAGCCAGGTTCGCATTCTTTATAATTTATTGCATATAAAAGTAGTTTAAATGCTCATTTTGGCTAGCCAAAATGCCTTTGGACCTAAGTGCCTCTTAAACGTAGTCGATTCCAAAATCATATAATGATATATGAAGATGGGGAATGATTCGCAATGTACATTGAATTTTTCAAAAACATTTGGATACTGAACCCCGTAGCTTTACTCCTTCAATAGAAAGATCCATGGTGTTTTTTTGAAAAATTACGTAACAAAAGCAATTGTCTATATCTCATCATATAATAGAGATCCTTTTCATCGTGAAATTCCAACTAAATTGAATAACTAATTACTGCCCTAGATTACTTACAAAGGTGTTAATTCCCAAGCTCTGGGGGTGGTAACTACTATTTCTGTTATTTGGTGCAACCGCAGGTGCAAAGTCATTACAAGACTCCTGCGTTTGACTAAGAACACACCCTGGGTTTTCTTCTTTGCGAGCCTCCACGTGCAGTTCTGAGGTTCCAAGCAAATGGTCAGTTAGGTCTGAAAGGTGATCAAAACCTAAAATTCCCTCCTTTAACATCAAGCCCACATAAAATCTAACAAGAATATACCAACCCCTTCTTTATCAACTCGTGACCTAAAATATATATATAAATTGCAGAAAAAGCAGCAAAATGATTCAATTGACATAATTTTCTTCATGTCCAACACAATTGCAATGAAATAGTCAACACTTAATACAATGTAAAAAAGGCAAAAGCATCAATATTGATTGGATGTGTACATGTGTGCTAACCAAAGCGTATATATTTATTATGGATTAAGATATCGTGGGTTATACATGGACTACATGTATAAAGATGGCGTTGTAGCTAGGTTGGAAAAAACACGAGGGAAGACGTTGAGAGGGGAACGGAGTTCATCCCACCAAGCAACCTCTCTCTCTCTCTCTCAGCTATAAATATATTTATATAATATTTCATATTTGTAAGTTTAGGGCTACATATATGAATAAGTAAGAGAAAATAAGGATGTGATGACTTGCATATAAGGGTTTGTTAGCCTAGACGTTGCATCAATCGCTGGTGAAGGTCTGTCCAAACCCCTCCAAACTCACCGCACTCTCTAACGGAAAACTCTCTCTCTCTCTCTCTCTCTCTCTGCTCTTCATCATCTCCTCCTTTCGTTCACTCCCATTTCTCTCATCTTCTCCTCCAATTCCTACACATCTTATTCTTTATATTCTCACCCTCCTTCCCGCTTCCCTCTCTATCTCTATTTTTTATATCTCAAAGTACACTCCTTGCCATCCTCTCTCTCTCACATCTATATATAAGCCAGTACAATCAAGAAAGCTAGCAGATATATCGTTCTTCAGATTCTGTGGTTTCTGAAGAGATCTAACCACACCCTCTTCTTGTGCTGTGGAGGAAAGAAAAGCTATTGCGAGTTTTGGAACGGTGGTTTCGAGATTAGGGTTTCTGATCTTGTTCCGCTGTTTCTAGGTTTTTCTTGTTTGGAACATCCTCACTCATCTCGTGTAAGAGCTTTAGCTAGAGAGGACTTTGATCAGATGTGCACCAGAGGCCACTGGAGGCCCACCGAAGATGAGAAGCTCCGCGAGCTGGTGGAACGGTACGGACCCCATAACTGGAACGCCATCGCCGAGAAGCTACAAGGAAGATCAGGTGCTTGCTTGGTCTTGGCTTTGGTCTTTATCAAGTTTGCAACTTCCATGCAGGAGTTTCTGTTTTTCATCTAATATATGCATGGTATATAAGGTTTCAATCTTAGCTAGGCTTCGATGGACATTAGAAAAATGATAAGGCAAGTCCTTACTTGGTCTAGACTCGCTTAAGGAAATTAAGATCGAGTTGGACATGTTAGGTGGAAGTAGCTGCCATGTTTTAGCCAATCGTGGATGAGAGAGATCGGTTCTAGTTCGTTTGATCATAGTCATTTAATATAGCCAATCTCTTATATCATCTAATCGTTGTGATGGTATGTAGTCCATTTGACCTGATCTATTGAAGAACCACTCGTTCTGTGAAGTGAGATCCATGCGAGCCTCACGAATCCATTGCTTTAAACATGACTAATCTATGTATTAATCCTTTATTATGACAAGTTTATAATGATTTTGTCTGCACCGAAGCAGCAACTAATTATGGGAAGTGTGGTTTGGTGATGATCAGGGAAGAGTTGTAGGTTGAGGTGGTTCAATCAGCTGGATCCAAGAATCAATCGAAGCCCTTTCACCGAAGAGGAAGAAGAAAAGCTTCTGGCTTCCCATCGTATCCACGGCAACAGGTGGTCTGTCATCGCAAGGCTATTCCCCGGTCGGACCGATAATGCGGTCAAGAACCACTGGCATGTGATCATGGCGAGGCGGAGTCGAGAGAGGTCGAGGCTCTACGCCAAGAGAGCAGCCCAGACCCTGATGGAGGAAAGGACGAGATATTCTTCGCCTTCATTGGCTAACAAACAACAAGACATGCAGATGATGAACATGATGATGAGCGCTAGTGCTACCGCAAATTACCAGCTCGCTTCATCGTTTGTCGACAACTTGTCTGGTTTAGGCCAGTGCGCTTTTGCTCATGCCGGTCTTCCATTGACCAAACAATTCCACACTGACCATCAGAGTACTCCCGACATTCCTGTTCGTGAAGGTAATTACATCGTTGAAACGGTGAATTCTAGATAAGATATATTCTAGAGTTAGTGAAGACACCGTTAGATAATTTCCCTATAATTCCATTTTGATGAATCACATTACTGCACTTAGTTTTTTATACTTTGTCATTCCCTTTGTTCGAAATATGGCAGTTCTTGTCTCGTCAAATTATTTTATTAAAACCATATCATGTGTTTATGTGCATATAATAAACTTCTACTTGATTTAAAAAATGTTCTAGACGATAGACATATTGCAGTTTGTTTACTCAACTTATTGCAAAATAATTTTTCTCTCTGCGGATAGACATAATAATTTTTTGTTGAACTTTCAAAGGAGCCTTGGGGACGAAATATCAACAAAATGAGTACTTCAAAGGGTAAAATGCTTCAACTTAATTACAAAGTATGAACTGAACAGGCAACATGAGGATGGGTTAGAGTAATCCTGATAATCTTAGAGCTTAAATCACTACAGAAATGCGATTTCTGAGCTTTTCCAGATGCATGATTATCTTATTCTCTTTTTGTATATGTCTTTGCAGATAAACTTCAGCCTACTGAGTTTTATGATTTTCTCCAAGTAAATACCGACTCTAACAAAAGTGAGGTCATCGACGTCGTCCATGCAAGAAGAGACGATGAAGAGGTCGATCAAGAAGCGGCTAATGACAGTGCAGATAATCAAGCCAAGGGTGGTAGTGTTCCATTCTTTGATTTCTTATCGGTCAGAAGCTCTTGTTAGCCTGGGTATTTCGCAAAAGACAGCACGCGCAAATTACCCGTTGATTAATTAAGAATGGCTTCGTAGAGCCTCAATATTACGTAGATCCGCCGGCCACTTTGATATTGACAGAGATACGGACTTTTAATTATTCAAAGAGATATATGAATGTATAGCTCTAGCTAGAAAAAAAAGGCATTATGTACTCCATTAGAAACCAGAACGTAGCTGAGCTACATGTTAGTGTAAAACCATACACACATTGGAGAAAAAGCAGGAATTTTCAACATTTCAGCATCTCCAAATTATAGTATCTTGCATATGGATGTTGCATATGTCTGTTACCTGCTCTGATTTCCCCCAGTAGTAACCTTAACGTATGCATATTTTAATCATCTGAATCCTTAACTGCTACATGAAGTTTACATTGAAAGGGATTTCGAAATTAAAGGGGGATTTTCGAGTAATTTCTTGAAGGGAAATTATGTTACACGCATCATGTTATGATCCCCCCATGCAAAAGGTCAGTGTGCGAGGGCTGAACACTTGGCGAAATGAGAAACCCTAATCGGATGAACATGCATCAATTACTCGAATCATGGTCAAGGCGAATTGCCTGTATTTTTTACTTTTCAAAAGGGTAGACAAAATAATGAACTTTTACGTCATACGGCGCTGGTAAAAGATTAGTTTTCACCGACGTGTCATCATCGTGCATTTTGAATTTACAAAAGTAATTGCGTCTTCATAATACAGGCTTAAATTTACTTCATTCATTTCGTGAAACTAGTCTTTATTTATTTATTTGTTTATTTATTTGCCCCTGCAGATATTGATAAACAATAATCTTGTTGATTTATCGGTGGTTTGCATGATTATTCTATGACATGATGTAATATAGATAATGGAGCAATATTGTCTTGATTGGACCTATAACTACCCAATTCACTTGATTCAAGCATAATACCTTAACAAACCAGAAAATAATGGGAAGCTTGATGGTTCTTCCGCAAGGCTCGCACATCAAAATATAGTTTTCGACAGCGACTTTTAACAACATTCGAACCCATCTTCATCACTGTGAATCTTTAGTTGATCCCACCATTCAAAATATTCCTCGTACTAAGAAGAGGAAAAAAGCTGATTCTGGCAATGTCTCAACTCAATCAGGATACAAAATCCATGTCCTGATTAAATCCGTGCATCATGTATACCGCAAAACATCTCGCTAGTGAGAAAAATCAACTCTTGCTTCAATGTCTAATGAGCACATTGAATGAGATAAACAATCAAAATTTCAATCTCAATTATAAATACGCTAGATGCATTCTTTTAGTGAAAAAATTTGGATGATGCGAAGCATGTACCTGCATTAGGTAGTTTAATTTGCATCAGTTACTCTCCAGAAATACCATCATGGCGAGCATCACTGCCAAAACCATTATAGTATCATTATTCTTGTAGCAACTAACTAAAACCCAATTTAATCGCATACAACCTCACAGGTTCATTGTAACAGTTTTCTGTGTGGTCTCATTGGTTCCATTCATATATTTTCACCGCGAAAAAGATAGGAGTCCTCACGTGTCAAGTTATGCACTCACAAGTGAAATCAATTCTTCCAGATTCCGTGTCTTGAAAAATTGTTTGGAGCCTTAATCGAGCTTGCAACTCTATCTCTCTCTATCTATCATTTATTATGTCTATTTAATTAGGTAAAACTGAATAATCTAGAAATTATTTTTGTGATTGGGTTTCATATTCCGTCCCCATTGTATGTCTCGGTTTCATGCATAGATAGAATGTGGGATTGGTGGACTGTAAACGTCAAAGGCATCAATAACTACTCTCAGACGAATCAAAGAAAACTGAAATTGCCCAAAATTCCCCCCCCAAAAAAAAACTTAACAAAAAGGGAAGGAAAAAGAGAGAAAAGGGTTCTTGCACCAAGAACAACGACCTAAGGTCTTGCCGGTGGAAACAGTTTTGACCCTCCAACTCAAAAACATTGTCCTTTCCTTTTCTGGGACAGGCTTCATGTCTTCTTCATTCGTGGTTCGATCGTTGGTATTGTCTTTGCCATTCCAACCAACTTGGGTTGCTACCTCCCTCTCTCCCTCTCTCTCTCTTTGTATTCTTGCTTACATAACAACCTTGTACAAAATGTCACAGTACTCCTGCCAAGTCAACCATCAATGGGGTGGTATTCCAATTCTCCAACCACCATCGAGCCTCCCTCCCTCTCTCTCTCTTACTTCCAACGTACGAATACTAATCAGCTCCAGTTTAAGGTCATTTAATAAGAGCCTTCGATTAGATCTACTAATGGTGGAAAGAAAAGGAAGTTAATCAACAACTCTCGTGTAGATAGGTTCCGCATCTACTATGAATAACATAACGAGGTGAAGTCTTTTTGATGTAAGCACGAATCTAGTTTAAAGTTCTTACGCAAGACATGAATGAGAACGCTAGTATTGTTATAAGGCACATGGAAAAATGTCATCGTGAAGTATTGGCATATTTAAGTATTGTCGATATTATCTTTGCATAAAAGAAAAAAAAATGGGAAAACGATAATTACGTGTATAATTTGCAAAACGTGGCATGGTTGGAAAAGTATCAAGAAATTCAGGTGTCTCATTCACAGTCCGAGCCTTAGAATGAGATGGTAAACGGCTCCAAATTCAGTCATTATGAATACCAAGTTTGCTTGAGTGTTTTTTTTAAAATAGATAGATGTCTAGATGATAGAAATGGCTCAGCATCCGCGAATGAGTTAGTACTGGGGGTTGACTTTTGATCAATAATGCTTGCTACAAAATAATGTTTCATTACATAAAGTATGCGATGCAACGAATATGAACATTTTGTATGCGCTCTTCTGATTTGATTTTCTAAATAAATATTTCTTGCGGGCCTTTCGTACGGGGAATTCATTATTTCATCAAAATTTCCCCTCCATAGGTCACATGGTGATTAGTGGGCGGGCTCGACAGTCGACATGCCATTGCAGGTGATCGGGCCATCGTATAACAAACGTGCGGGTGGGCCAGGATTGGGCCCAAAGATGCTTTTGGGTCCTTTAACTTGCGCCCGAACCGGGTAAGCCCGTGGGGCAATGAAAAATGGAGTGATATGGTCATTTTCCCATGTCAAGTCCCAAGGATCAACAAATGCGATCGGCATTTAAGGGAAAAATTTCCAAAGAATTCTTAAACTTATTATATTTATACTAATCTAATCATAAACCTTTCAATTTGATTAATTTGATCTTAAATATTTTGAGAATTTTCCAATTCAATTCATTAGGCCAATTATGGCTAGAAATTGATGATATGGATACCGATTATTCTTTGTGATATGGATAGCGCTTGCATGACTACCCTCGTCAACTATGTGCAAGGGTGGCGAGCCCTCATCGGCCACTAGATAAGGGCTCATGGCCCTAGGTCATAATTGGGTGAGTGTTGTAGCTGGCGAGGATGAGGATTGTAAATCCTTGCTTGGTGGTCGATGAAGTCTTGTGTGAGGGTGGTGAGCTCTTGTTGACCATTGGGCAAAGGTTGCGGCCCTTACTTAGCTTTGAGTAAGGGCCACGAGCCTGCATCCAGTGGCCAATAGCCCTATGTTAAACCCTTATCAATAAAAAAAAAAAATTTTTAAAAATTTTCTACGCCAATGAAGATCATGCCACATGCGACACCTAGAGGCCATATCATCGATTTCTAGTTAAAATTGGTTAGAGAGATTTAATTATTATCAAAAGATTTATGACTAAATTTGCTAAATTAAAATATTTATGATTGAATTGGCATAAATATAATAATCTTAATGTTTTTTTTTTTGATAATTTTCCTACATTTGAGGTATGGTAAAGCTCTTGAGTAGAAACAATTTGAGGTAATTCTAGAAGGTCGCTGTTCATCTAATTTCAGGAATATAAGGCATCTTTTGTTTCACTGAATATCGATAATTTATAAAATATTTTCCTAAAATTGATCATTTATAAATAAAAGAAAAATATTTTAGTCGTTCACAAAAATGTTTTAACATAAATTGCCGTCGGTACTAAAAATATTCTCCATTAATTAATTAATTTTAGCAATGCAAACGATATTTTTAGGAAAATTATTCTTCTTCCTTTTTTTTTTTTTTGACAAGAACGCGGGAAAGTCAAATGCCAAGCAGTCAAAAAGTGCAAGTGTTTTTCAGCCCCCGGTAATAAACTAATCCAGTTCCCCTGCGGAGAGTTGACGAGCAACGAAGTCTCCCTCTTCGTCTCCATCTCATTCTCATATACTGGCCTCTCCTTGCTCAGTGTCGGCTCACGGAGACCATGAAGAAGGAGACCATCTTCGCAATCTTCGACCTCGCCTTCGTGGCGCTCGGCTTCGTTCAGGCGGCGACGTCGAGCCCGTCCGGCCAACGCTACAAGGAAGGCGAGCCGGTCCCTCTCTACGCGAACAAAGTCGGTCCTTTCCACAATCCGAGGTGAGAGCACTCCGCGGACACGACCTGGCTCGATCACGATACGACGTTGTCGGATTCAGAATTCCTGGTCTCTCTGGTTTTTCATTCGTAGATTTCGATCAGCGTTTCGCGATGTCGAGTGGGTGATGTTTAAGCGACTCGAGTATGCCAGTTCGGAGAAACGTGAGCTTCGATAAGTTGAACTGGTAGAGTCGGTAGTAACTCGTGCGTGTCCATTCGTTTAGGTGAGCGGGTGTTGCTTATCTGGATCTCGTTCTTGTCCATGCACAGCTGTCATTACTACTTTCTTGAGGCTGCCATTTGCTTTGAGAGTTTTGCATTTTGTTATATATGGTGAGAGAAGTAGTAGCTGATAAACATTCCCTTTATTGCTGATAACATGTAATCTGAACCTTGCTTGCGTTGCCATCAAGTACCGATTTCTTGTTGTCTTCTTGTCCTAAGTATGGGCAATTGACCCTGAATAACCAAGCCGAAGATGCTGTCGCATCTGATCGTTGAGGTATTTGGTTGAACATAGATGGATGCCCTAGTTGATCTTACGTCCTTTGAGTTTCTGGATGGTGTGGAGCATGACATAAGAGCCTAAACATTGATGAATTCATCACGACACCTTCTCGAACCAAGGAAAGTGAAAAAAATTGATGATCTAACTCAAGACTTTCTGTGTCGAAATTGTTCATGTCTTGTGATCAATAATGGTTGAATACTGAGAGAGGCAATGTAAATTTTCTTTGCAAATTGAAGTCGAATGAATATAGTTTATGTCATTTACGACACAGCTAGTGATTTGAACCAGAAAGAAGAAAATATGTTGAATTTGACAGGACTGATATTTGGAAGGCAGGTAACTCTAAGGATTTCCAAGATTTGCTATATATGTTCTTTCAAACCTGTACGTATCTGCTTCAGCTCGTAGCTTTCTGTCCTCCACTTTTCCACAGAGTCTCTTCTTAGGGTAAAAATCCTAGAAACTTTCATATCTCAAGCCAAGCTTATGATTTTGTCATTTTCTTCATGCAGCGAAACATATCGCTACTTCGATCTTCCGTATTGTACACCAGGTCTGTGTGCTGATATCTCCAGAGTTGGGTTTTTTTCTGCATTATTATATCTCAAAAGCCTTGATTCTTTAAATTGATTTCCATCACAGATCGTGTGAAAGAGAAAAAAGAAACTCTGGGTGAAGTTTTAAATGGAGATCGTTTAGTTAGTGCTCCCTTCAAGCTGGAGTTTTTAGTGAATAAGGAAGACGAAGTTGCTTGCAGGAAAACACTCTCAAAGGTAGAAGTGGCACGATTTCGGACTGCACTCATCCGGGACTATTACTTTCAGATGTATTATGATGACTTGCCCATTTGGGGTTTTATTGGGAGGACTGACAAGGAGGGCAGGGATCCAAATGAATACAAGTATCTTCTTTATAAGCGCGTTATATTCGAGATCTTTTACAACAAGGACCGCGTGATCGAAATTACTGTCAGGACAGACCCAAAGAGCATTGCAGATCTTACAGAAGACAAAGAAGTTGATTTTCAGTTTATGTACTCAGCAAAGTGGAAAGAAACAATTATTCCTTATGAGAAAAGGATGGATAAATACACTTGGTCATCTTTTTCGCCTTATCATCTTGAGACTCACTTGTTTTTGAACGTAAATTCTTGTGGTACAGTTCTTCTGTTGACTGGAATTCTTGCCACAATCCTCTGGAGAGCTCTGAAGAAAGATTTTGTCAAGTTAGGATCACCCTCTCATTACCCGTTTGCCTACCTGATTTTCTCTAAACATGAAAAGTTATGTGCCTTCTTTCTTTCTATGAACATGATAGGACAGCTCTGTCTTTGTTCTGTTTTTGTTTATGACAAATAGATATGCCCATGATGAAGAATCGGCTGAAGACGAGGAGAAGACTGGATGGAAATTCATACACGGGGATGTGTTCAGGTTCCCAAAGTATATATCTCTTTTTGCCGCTGCAGTTGGTTCTGGTACTCAGCTGTTTACTCTGTAAGTATCAAGATCATCTGGTGTCTGTTGAAGCATATTTGCAATAGGAATTTGCACCACCTTTTATAGCAACCATATTCCTCTGTTTATCTTAATTAGGCAATTCGTGATTTGTATTCTGCAGTACCGTATTCATCTTTATATTGGCATCGATTGGTGTCTTTTATCCGTACAACCGAGGCGCGCTATTTACAGCACTGGTTGTTATCTATGCACTCACGTCAGGAATTGCAGGCTATACTGCTACTTCCTTATACTGTCAGCTGGAGGGAACAAACTGGGTATGCAGCAGCGAAATTTTTCCTATGGATGTTATATACAGCACACTGCTTGTTGATTGAATTTCTTTCTTTCTAACATGGCAGGTCAGGAATCTAGTATTGACTGGATGCCTCTTCTGTGGGCCTCTCTTTCTCACATTCTGCTTCTTAAACAGTGTCGCTGTTGTCTACACTGCCACTGCAGCTCTTCCATTTGGCACGATTTTGGTCATAGTTCTCATATGGACACTAGTAGCATCACCGTTGCTCGTATTGGGCGGGATTGCTGGGAAGAATAGCAAGGCCGAATTTCAAGCTCCATGCCACACCACTGAGTACCCGAGAGAGATTCCACCGTTGCCATGGTATAGGGGCACAATCCCTCAGATGGCAATGGCTGGTTTTCTCCCGTTCATTGTTATATACATTGAGCTATACTACATTTTTGCCAGTGTCTGGGGTCACAGGATCTATACCATATACAACATCTTGTTTATTGTTTTCATCATTCTCTTGATAGTCACTGCTTTTATCACGGTGGCATTGACCTACCTCCAACTTGCTGCCGAGGACCATAAATGGTGGTGGAGGTATGCCATGCAATGATTCCTTATTTTTTGATCTTTGGCTTATTTATATAATATGCTGTAGATTCCTGCTTGCTGGTTTTCCTTTGAGTTGCCCTTCACAGTTAAAAAATGAATACTAAACACCATGCTTGGCATCCCCAGTCACGTTTAACTTGCTTGAGTCAAATTGTTTACCTATGATCATATGAGTTGCAAAAGTGACGGGAAGATGTTGGAAGAAGATAGCGAAGATTGCTAACCAATGTCACGCCTCTGTTTAGCTTTTATTTACACATGGAAGCACTTCAATCACAATTTAGTGATGCTCAGTTATCCTATTTTATATGTTGTTTATTACACATGGACAAGCTTTGAAATTTAGAATTTTGACTGGCTGAATTATGGAAGGGGAGAAACTACCTTCTCAGAGAAGATATATACGAACTAGGTCATGAGAAGGCATCGGTGCCACATTCCTTGTGGGACAACGGGCTAGAAGCAGCACAATACCGACAATCTTAATTAGGTGCCGGAAATGGCTTATTCTATGCAAAGTATCTGTTCCAATGAATTTGACTGATGATGCGTATTCTTCTGATTTTACTTGAAAAGTTTCATGTTAGCTAGTATTAGTCAATAAACTCAGAAGATTTGGTAATGCCACAGGGACTGATCGTCCTCACTCTATTCTTAGAGAGCAGTTAGCAGAAAATTGCCATTAGTGGCTTCAGATAGATTGGTGGTTGCTACTTTCTCTTTGTCGATAGTTTCTTCACAACTTGAAGTTTCACAAGCTCTGGCTGCGAGGAGCTTCCACATACTCTTGGAGAAATCCTGCACATAGCCATGGCGGTCGCAATAATTTGTTTATCTTAAGTCATCCGTGCTCGACACAAGGTCGAATCGACTTGTCCTTTTAAAGGCGCTAGGATTTTCTCTTCAGTTGAATATGACATGGCATACATACGTGAGTTTTGACTGTGCTGACAGCAGCCTGATGCCTTTGTCATTTGGCAGGTCTTTTCTCTGTGGTGGATCAACTGGATTATTTATCTATGGGTATTGCTTTTACTACTACTATGCACGGTCAGATATGGACGGGTTCATGCAAATTTCATTCTTCTTTGGCTACATGGCCTGCATCTGCTATGGAGTTTTCCTCGTGCTTGGGACAGTAGGTTTTTGCGCAGCCTTATTATTCATCCGACGCATATACGGATCCATCAAGTGCGAGTAGGCAGGTGGTCCTTGTCAATCTCCGCATCGTCTTCCGTCTCTTATTAGCTGCCCTGTGCAGTAGCCTTTTCGCAAGATGCTTTTGGTGCTTGTGTCAAGAGCAGAAGCGTATAGTTCTCCTCAGATATCTTGCTACCTGAGAAAGCGGGCATGACTTATCCTGCATGTTTGTGCCGATTTCTAGAAATGGTTTTTGTGATTGGTTTCGTGTTCCATCCACATTGTATGTATCTCTTGTTAACACTATCATGGTGTTTGATAATATTTATTTCCGAGAATAATTTCTTTTCGAAATAATTTTTTTATTTATATTTCTTGGAATAGTTTCTAAGTAAAAGAATATCTTTGATAACTATATAAAATTTCTATTTCCAGAATAGAAAAAAAAAATAGGAACGTTTTTTTGTACGATCTAGATGTACAATTTTTTTTTTAATTTTTTAATAATTTTTTGATATATTTCTATTTTTTCTCTAATTTTTTTTTTCCTATCTTCTACTTCCTCCTCTAGCCCATCGCCGGCTAGCAGGCAAGTAGGCGGTGGCGGGCGGACTAGTTAGAAAAGAAAGAAGAAAAAAAAAAAAAAAAAAAAAAAATTCTTTTAGAATAAGCAACTCCTTTCTTCTTATTGTTTTTAATTCAAATTTATTCCTCGTCTACTTTTTTATTTTGTGGAATAGTAAAATTAACTGACGTTATCAAATTGATTTATATTTTTTTCTATTTTGGAGAATAAAAAAAATAGAAAACTAGAGAAATAAAAAAGTTAATAAACGGAGCCCTAGTGATGATACCAAACGTAGTTAATGGTCTTGCCTATGGAAATAGCTTTCACCCTTCAACACAGCAACGCTGTGTTTTCTCTTTCTGGGACAGGCTTCATCATGTCTCCTGCAATCATAGGAAAATGTTTGATTGTATTGTCATATCAAGTTAACCATCGACGGGTCCTTCTGGGCCGGGCCTTCGGCCGAAGATGCATTCGATTGGGCCAGATCTGGGCGAGCCCGCGGGGCTTCGGGCGCGGGATCAGCCCTCTAATTCTCTAATTTCATAATCAATGGGCCAAACGCCGTCGTAACCGGAAGGCCCAAACGTCCAAAAGTGTTGGCCTGCCACTGACCCAACTTGTAATGGGCCGTCCACGTGGCAGCGGGCCCACGAAAGGTCTGTGTTGGACAAGAGGCCATTGAAGATCCGAGGGCGGTGATTCGGATGTGAAGGGTGGAAAGTTATGTTTCCTAGGTATTGACCAGATCTCACGCGATGCGGGTACCACCCCACGCACCAATCAGGAGGCGCCAATCAATCATAACACCTCGTGTCTGGAAAAAAAGCCATGTCGAAGGCTTGGCTCGGTGTCTATAAAAAGTCAACGTTTAAGGTTAATCGGATGTTTTACCGACCGAAAAAAGAAAGGTTAATCGGATGTTTTGACCCAGAAAAGGAAAAAGAAAAGGTTAATCGGATGCGTCCGATGCGATCAGGAGGACTAATGCATGCCCCCGTCTTTCACGGTTTCCATCTATGCGTACATTCTACTCCAAATTAAATATAATGAGTCAATAATATATTTACTTCGATCACAGGCAATAATTTTTAAGATTAATATTATGAAAAATTTTAAATTAATATATTCATGACAAATTAACCTTAAAATTTAATTTTTTTCACTATAAAAAAATTCAAACTAATATATTTATAACAAATTTACTCAAAATTAATTTTTTGACCATTAAAATATATATATATATATATATATATAAATATTTATGATAAATTACTTATATTAGTTCCGTTAAATTGAATTACTAACGCGAAAAATTACAAACAGGTACACTTCTTACTAACATAAGATAAAATATCAAATTGGTATATCCGTTAATTGTTACGTGTTATCAAACTTATAAATTTAATAGTAAATTTAATGATAACTAACCAAGGGCAAATTTGTGAAGTTTACTAATTTGGAGTTTTGGGTATTTCGTGACATTAACTCTTATATAAAGAGCTCCAAAACAAGATTTGAAATGACAAATTTTGATAAAACATTCAATAAAAAATAATTAAATTTGACACGAGAGAGACGCAATAAATTCAAATTTGAATCCAGCTCAATATTTAATGAAAATCAAGCATGAGGAGCAATGATATTATTTATTTGAGCAACAAAGGCGAAATTGTCGACTCTAGCAATGGTCTTGTACGAAACAATAGTGGTGGCTCGCTTAGGCTAACTAATTTCGGTCGACTTAAAATAACTCAAGATATACTTATCGTTTTCTTAAAGAAAAAAAAAAACTTGGCACATAGAAACACTATGAAGAAGTAATTCTAATTCTAGACTTCAATTAAATTTTACGCATATGTAAGAAATTAAAAGTATTGAAAGTCAAACCCGCCATGCATTAAAAGTGAAGCAATTTCGATCCCCCGCCCATCTCTTTCGTTCGACCCGGCGATTAATAATAAAAATAATTCATTTCCCGTTGATGAAAACAAGAAAACCAAGCAACGTAGAGAGAGAATTAGAGAGAGAGAGATAGAATTAGAGGTGACGACTGGCGAGCGCCGATCTCTCCGCCTCCTGCGCCTCCTTGACTGGCCTCCTCTCTCTCTCTCGTCGCGCGGCCATGGCGAAGAAGACGATCGCCACGATCCTCGGCCTCGCCGTCGTGGCTCTCTGCTTGGCTCCGGCGGCCGTGTCGAGCCCCTCCAACCACCGCTACAAGGAGCGCGACCCCGTCCCTCTCTACGCCAACAAAGTCGGCCCCTTTCACAACCCCAGGTGAGCCGTTTGGATTCCGAATTCCGGCCCCCACCCCCCCCTCTCTCTGTGTTTTCCTTCGCGCGTGGGTTTCGATCGGCATTGCGATGTCGGATCGAGTCTGTCGGTTCGGAGAGGAACGTGAGTTCCCGATTCGGCGAGCGAATGGATGGGTAAGGGCGGAGGTGGGAGATTTGAGACGGTCAGGGGTTTACTCTTATATTGAGTATTAGTGATTTTGCGCGTGTCTTCCTGGGCTCGATTGAGTTCCGATGCCATCGGGATTAGAACGTCCATTTCAGAATTGAGGGATCGCGCTGTTTGCTTCGCGGTTGCTATAGTATAATGCAATGGAATCGGGCCTGTGTAGAGCCTGAATTAGTTCTGGGTGGGGAAATTACATCCATCATGCGTTCGCTCGAGACTCAGGGATTACTCATGCTACCGTTTTTGATTCTTTTTATCTGGAATCGATCCAAGAAATGAGCGAAATGGTAAATTTTGTGGGGGGTCGTATTGATAAATCTACAGGTTTCTTTTCTTGCTTTTCATATACGACGTGGGCATTTCCTGCTTTGCTGCTTTATCCCCAAAAAGTGAAAAGATAAAGCGGGGAAATGACTTTAGGAGTTTGCTTCAACATTACCAGATTCTTAGGATGCTAATGAATCTCATTCTTGTTTATGCACGGCAATAGTTACTACTTCCTTGAAGCTGCCTTTGCTTTTATTGCTGATAACACATAATCTAATTCTTGTCTGCATTGTCATGATAAACGGATCTCTTGTGACTTTAGATAGGAAACCAATAATTTTGTCTTAAAGGAAAACTTTTGTCTTCTTGTCCTAAGTATGAGCAATTTGACCCTGAATAACCAAATAGAAAATGCCATGGCACCAGCTGGACTAGTTGATCTTGAGTCCTTCAGGTTTCTAACATGGCTTCAGCAGGATATAAGAGCCGAATTATTGATGGATTCATCATAACGCCTTCTTAAATCGAGGAAAGTGAAAAAATGATTATCTAACCCAGATTTTGTTTGTGAAAATTTGTTGTAAATTGTGATTCTTCTTAACTGTGTCATTCGAACGAGAAACAAGAACAGATTTTAAATCTAATAAAAGGGGATAATTTCAGAGGCATGTAACTTTAAGAATCTCCTAGATTTGCTATGCAATGTTCTTTCAAGCCTGTGCATATCTGCTTCGTTCATAGCTTTCTGTTCTCCACTTGTCCATAGAGTCTATTCTAAGGGTAATAATCCAAGGAACTTTTATATCTCAAGCCAAGCTTATGATTTGACATTTTCTTTATGCAGTGAAACATATCGCTACTTCGATCTTCCATATTGCACACCAGGTCTGTATGCTGATATTTCCAGAGTTGGGTTTCTTTCTGCATCATTATATGTCAGAAGCCTTGATTCGTTAATTTGTTTCCTATCGCAGATCATATGAAAGATAAAACAGAAGCTCTGGGTGAAGTGTTAAATGGAGATCGTTTAGTCAGTGCTCCCTTTGAGCTGAACTTTTTAACGAATAAAGAATATGAAGTTGTTTGCAAGAAAAAACTTTCAAAGGCAGAAGTGGCACGATTCCGGTCTGCAATCATCCAGGACTATTACTTTCAGATGTATTATGACGACTTGCCCATTTGGGGTTTCATTGGGAAGGTTGACAAGGAGGACAGGGATCCAAGTGAATACAAGTATCTTCTTTATAAGCACATTATCTTCGAGATCTTTTACAACAGGAACCGTGTGATTGAAATTAATGTCCGGACAGACCCAAACAGCGTCGCAGATCTTACAGAAGACAAAGAAGTTGATTTTCAGTTTATGTACTCGGCAAAGTGGAAAGAAACAACTATTACTTTTGAGAAAAGGATGGATAAATACTCTCATTCTTCTTCCCTGCCTCATCATCTCGAGATTCATTGGTTTTCAATCGTGAATTCATGTGTTACAGTTCTTTTGTTGACTGGATTTCTTGCCACAATCCTCATGAGAGTTCTCAAGAATGATTTCGTCAAGTTAGGATCCCTCTCTCATTACTCGTTTGCTTCCCTAATTTTCTCTAAACATGAAAGTTGTGTGCCTTCCTTATTTCTATTAACATGATAGGACCGCTCTGTCTTTGTTCTGTTTTTGTTTATGACAAATAGGTATGCCCATGATGAAGAATCGGCTGAAGACGAGGAGGAAACTGGATGGAAATACCTACATGGAGATGTGTTTAGGTTCCCAAAGTATAAGTCTCTTTTTGCTGCTGCAGTTGGTTCTGGTACTCAGCTGTTTACTCTGTAAGTATCAAGATCATCTGGCGTCTGTTGAAGCTTATTTGCAATAGGAATTTGCACCACCTTTTATTGGAACCGTATTCCTCTGTTTATCTTAATTGGGCAATTTGTGATTTGTGTTCTGCAGCACTGTATTCATCTTTATATTGGCATTGGTTGGTGTGTTTTATCCATACAACCGAGGCGCACTATTTACGGCACTGGTTGTTATCTATGCACTCACGTCAGGAATTGCAGGCTATACTGCGACCTCCTTTTACTGTCAGCTGGAGGGAACAAACTGGGTATGTGATACTGAATTCTTCCTATGGACATTATTTACAGCACATCTGTTTGTTGATTGAATTTCTTTTTTTTTTCTGACATGGCAGGTCAGGAATTTACTATTGACTGGATGCCTCTTCTGTGGGCCTCTGTTTCTCACATTCTGCTTCTTAAATACAGTTGCTATTGTCTACACTGCAACTGCAGCTCTTCCATTTGGCACGATTTTGGTCATAGTTCTTATATGGACACTTGTGACATCACCTTTGCTCATACTAGGCGGGATTGCTGGGAAGAATGGCAAGGCCGAATTTCAAGCTCCATGTCGCACTACTAAGTACCCCAGAGAGATTCCACCATTGCCATGGTATAGGGGCACCATCCCTCAGATGGCAATGGCTGGTTTTCTCCCATTCAGTGCTATATACATTGAACTATACTACATTTTTGCCAGTGTCTGGGGTCACAGGATTTATACCATATATAGCATCTTGTTTGTTGTTTTCATCATTCTCTTGATAGTCACTGCTTTTATCACGGTGGCATTGACCTACTTCCAACTTGCTGCTGAGGACCACAAATGGTGGTGGAGGTATGCCATACAATGATATCCTATTTGTTTATCTTTGGCTTATTCATATAATGTGCTGTAGATTCCTGCTTGCTGGTTTTCCTTTGAGTTGCCCTTCACAGTTAAAAATGAATACTAAACATGATGCTTGGCATCCCCAGTGACATTTAGCTTGCTTGAGTCAAATTGTTTACCTATGATCGTATGAGTTGCCAAAGTGATGGTAAGATATTGGTAGAAGATATCGAAGATTGCTAAGCAATGTCACATCTCTGTTTAGCTTTTACTTACACATGGAAGCACTTCAATCACAATTTAGTGATGCTCGTCCTATTTTATATGTTGTTTATTTGACAAGGACAAACTTTGAAATTTAGAATTTTGACTGGCTGAATTGTGGAAGGGGGAAAACTACCTTCTCAGAGGAGATATATTAACTAGGTCATAAGAAGGTGTGGGTGCCACATTACTTGTAAGACAACGGGCTAGAAGCAGCACAAAACTGACAATTGTAATTAGGTGTTGGAAGTGGCTCGTTCTCTGCGAAGTATCTGTTTTGATGAATTTGGCTGATGATGCATATTCTTCTGATTTAAATTGAAAAGTTTAATGTTTACACGTATTAGTCAATAAACTCAGAAGATTTGGTGATGCCACGGGACTGATCGTCCTCAATGTTCTATTGTCAGAGAGCAATTAGCAGAATAATGCCAATAGTGGCTTCAGATCGGTGTTTGTTATTTTCTTTTTGTCAATAGTTTCTTCACAACTTGAAGGTTCACAAGCTTTAGCTGCTACTAGTTATTGAGTGAAAATTTGTAAAGATCCCATCAAATGTACGTTTTAAAAGCTGGTTTGTTTGTGGAATATGAATTCTTTGTTGTTGATGTCTGCGAGCTTCCACGTACTCTTGAAGAAATCCTGCACATAGCCATGGCGATTGCAATTATTAGTTTATCTTAAGTCATCTGTGCTCGACAGTCGACATAAGGTCGAACCAACTTGTCCTTTTTAAGGTGCTGGGATTTTATCTTCAGTTGAATATGTACGTGGCATACATACGTTAGTTTTGACTGTGCTGACAGCAGCCTGACGCCTGTATCATTTGGCAGGTCTTTTCTTTGTGGTGGATCAACTGGATTATTCATCTATGGGTATTGCTTATACTACTACTATGCACGGTCAGATATGTCTGGATTTATGCAGACTTCATTCTTCTTCGGCTACATGGCCTGCATCTGCTATGGATTTTTCCTCATGCTTGGTACCGTAGGTTTTCGCGCAGCCTTGCTGTTCATCCGACACATATACCGATCCATTAAGTG
Source organism: Eucalyptus guilfoylei (assembly GCA_016097605.1). Taxonomy (NCBI): domain Eukaryota; kingdom Viridiplantae; phylum Streptophyta; class Magnoliopsida; order Myrtales; family Myrtaceae; genus Eucalyptus; species Eucalyptus guilfoylei. The sequence continues at coordinate 22,405,414 of CM027870.1, read as the reverse complement.
CGAGTAGATGGGTGGTCCTCGTCAATCTTTCTTTTTCTCTTCCCTTTCTTCTTAGCTGCCCTGTATAATAACCTTTTCACAAAATGCTTTCGGGCTTTGTATTAAAAGCAGAAGCATATAGTTCTCCTCACACATCCTGCTACTTGAGAAAAACGAGCTTAGCATTACTTATACTGAATGTTTTGTTCTGATTTTTTTCCGGTTGATTTAGGAAGATGATTCTTTTTTTGATCGGTATATTTCGACTCGCCTTTTGCACTTTGTGTCTGATTCTCCATCTCTTCTTACCATTCTCCGGCACACTTGATTCAATGTCCATGACACATTGGAATCTAACCGTTGGTTGAGTATCGAGACTATTTGGTTTTCGCAGCTGAGCGCCAACGTGAAAAGGAAGAAACTAGGAGCAAGTTTTGACATGGCAGTGTAGCCTATTCACTGGTGATTCTGATCCTGGTCTTCTCTTCTGAACTTCCGATGTGATGAATCTTTGCTAATGAATTTTTCCTTCAAAAGGCCTAATGCGGACGTTGATTAGTTGCTAATGTCATTTCGAACCTGGTGATTTCTAGAGTTTTACTAGAATCACCTCTGGCGGGGAATCGTTGTTGTTCTGGTTGGGGCCACCGCAAGTGGTGTTAGATCGTTGAAGCATGGGGCACCAAATGAATATCCACTCTGGATTTTTTTATTATTCCAAGTTCCATTGAGATATCTTTCACAAATTAGAAGTTGCTTTTCGCTTTGCATTAGGCGAAAGTCAACTAGTTAGCGGTGGGTCGAATCCTGAATGTGGTTAAATTTTCTTACAAAAAGTTGTCGATTGTAGTTAGTGAACATCTGGTTATTCTTCCATCTAGAAAGTCATTATTTACGGGAAAAATGTTTGTAATCATTGATGGGTAAATAGTTCTTTCTCCTTCGTTAAACCAGTTTCGATTTGACTAATGGCAGGGAAATTGTCCAGTTAGCCATAAGCTTATAGTATAGCTGTCAAGCTATAAATATTTCGATTTTGTCAATTTGGTGATAAACATTTATGAATTCTAATATAATTATTTAGACCAATATTTGCCATTAATGGCTAACTTGGTGCTGGACGTCTTGCATGATTCATTGTCACGTTAGTCATTTTTGGCAAAAATTAGCTAAATTGACTACATTAAAATTGTGTAAATATTTATGATTAAATGGAAAAATTGAAAAATTTAGAACTGAATTAATAGCCGTACAATAAGTTTTGGATTGACTAGGTAATTTTCCCGACAAAAGGTGGCGAACAAACATTTGTCATGTACTCTATTTAAACATGAGTAAGAAAGATCTCTTAACTCTTCTAGTCTTTACAGCAGTAGAAATATAGAAATCTTCGGAAGTTGAGTTCCCTAGTTTGCCATACTTTTCCTGCATTTACAAATTCGTTCATTACATTCACCACCATCGAACTTTCACACTTGCAGTGTAATAGCGACATAAAAAAGCCCCTATTTCTAGAAAGAATGTAGTTTCTATATGTGAAAATTGCATGAAACCCCATGAGACTATTTATATAGAGACCTTGTAAGTATTTGTAACCCGATATTGATCTATTTAGAATCTATTTATTTTGTGAAAAATGAACGATTTGGAAATTATTTTTTCAAAAATGATTGATTATATTGCTTAAAATTATTGACAATAATTTCTACATGAATAATTTTGTAAATTACGTAAATACTTTTTTTCATTTATTTTTATAAGTGTATAACTAATCATTTTTCGTAATTTTTTTTTTAAACCTAGTTTTTTCACGAAAAAATAAATTTTTAAATTTTGTGTTTGTTAGTCCATAGTCGACTCTAGTCGTGGTAGTAATTTCATACCAATGCATGTCGATTGTCAAGGTTCCAAACTTAGACTAAATAGCTCACACCCACCAAAATCTGTTTGGATCAGACTTACACTCTCAAAATTTTGAAGCTTCGCAGATGTTGTAATGCATCGTTCTTTAATTTCCTTTTTTTCAGAAAAAAGCACATGAAAAACTTTCAAATTATCATATTATTTTATTGTAACGCTTTACAATTTAAATGAATATGGGATATGTTCAGCAAAAGTCCTAAAACTTGTCAAGAAAGTGCAATTGAGTCCTAAAACTTACAAAAAGTTCAATCAAATCCTAAAACTTATCAAGTTGGTTCAATTGAGTCCTAAAGTTAAAACCGTTAGCCTTTTCTGTTAAAAATGCTGACATGACATTTTAAATTATTTTTTTTATTTTCCACGCAGATTTTTTTAATGATTTTTTATTCATTTAAAAAAAATTAGATTTAAAAACTAAAAAGTTAGATTTATTCATTTTATCTTATTTTCTCCAAAAACTAAAAAGAAAAGTTAAATTTTTTTTATTTTTTTTAAATTGTTTAAAAAAAAAAATCGTGGCTCTTCTCCCCGCCACCGTTGCCCATCACCGGAGGGGCCGGGCGACGGTCGTCGGCCCTGGGCGGGGGTGGCCGGCGAGGGTGAGGGCCGGCGACCATTGCTCGCCCTAGGCAAGGCCTTGTTGGCCCTCGCTTGAGGTCGGCGACCGTCGCTCGCCCTGGGTGAGGCCTCGTCAGCCCTCGCTTGGGGCCGGCCCCTCGTGAGGGCCGGTGAAGACTCGCCCAGGGCGGGCGATGGCCGCCGGCCCCCTGTGAGGGTCGGTGTGCCCAGATCTGGGCGTCCTCGCCCGACTTGACGAGGGTGGCTGGCCCTCACCTGGGGCCGGCGAGGCCTCGCCTGAGCAAGGGCCAGCGAGGCCTTGCCCGGGCAAGGGCCGACCACTCCGCCTAGGTCGCCGCCCCCTCCGGCGATGGGCGGCGGCGAAAGTCCACCGGTGCCTCTCTTTTTTTTTTCGAACGGTTTTGTTTTTTAAATAAATTTAGATTTTCCTTTTTAGTTTTTAATCTAATTTTTAAAGATTTTGAATAAAAAATAATTTAAAAAAGCCATTTGAAAAATAAAAAAATCATTTAAAATATGATGTCGGCGTCACGTCGCAATTTCCGTTAACTTTCTTGACGGTGTTAATTTTAGGATTTAATTAAACTAACTTGACAAGTTTTATGACTTGATTGCACTTTTTGTAAGTTTTAGGACTCAATTGCACTTTCTTGACAAGTTTTAGGACTTTTGCTGAACATATCCTAATGAATATTTTAAATTTCGACGCAAAAGTCCATACATAAATTTTTTTTTAACTTATGAAAAGTTAGCACCAACTTCAAGAAATGGATTCCATTCCACTTTTGCACCAGCAACATGTGTTTTTTCTCTTCTTTTCTCTTTTGGATTTTTACTGCTGGAAATGAAGGATGCATGGTGGCGTGGATGCACGTTGGGAGTTCCTCCTCCAAAAGGAAAAAGAGACAGCTTTTTCATCTTTTCGATTTGATGCTTTGACTTTTGGACTTTCTCCGGCCAAGTTAGCTTTATTATTTATTTTTTATCCTTTTTCCTTCGCCCTTTAGTCGCGCCTTATTCCCCCACTCACATGCTTCGTTTCTCATTCAACCATCTTCAGCTTTTTTTTTTTTTCATTATCAAAGGGTTTCCCAACTTCTGTGGCCAGAACGAAGAACAGTAAGGGATTGCTGAAAAGCAAAGGGACCCAACACAACACGAGCTTGATGATTAGGGTTCGTGGTGTTACCTAACTTCCTCAGGACCCCAGTTATTAATTGCTTCATCTTCGCCAAGACTGATGAACATCCAGTACTCCACACATGGTCTCCTAAGAAAGAAAGTGGAAAGCGAAAATGAGGAAAGAAGGAAAAAGGGGAAATTACCCTGTGACACATTCATACGCATAACCTTTTTCCTTCCAAAGTGTTTTGATGGGTTAGGGGACCATTTTGGAACTTCTTTGCTCCTTCGCTTTTTGTTTGTATCTCTGTCCCTTGGAGCTTTGAGTGCATGAAGAAATGATGGGGGATTTTGAATCTCTCCCGTTCCGGAAAGTGACGCTGCAACTAGAAATTAAATGGAACTGGGGACCTGGATAAAGCGAAATCATTATGTGACCAGCCGGGCTAGATTGCTTTATCTCTCAGTTATATGTTGCCACGCGATTTTGAACCCTAAGTATAGTCTCATCTTCACCAAAATGTCAGGCTCTTGACCTTATGATCTCTACCGAGAACTCTTCGTGGCTTGCATATGCCAAGCCCAAAGTTTGATAATATGTTGGGTGCAGTATAGTTGCAGATAGGTTAACTAAAAGGTTTTTTTCTTGGAAGAATTTATGGAAGAATTAGTGCAAGAAGAAAGGGATGGAATTAAACGAAGATGAGGAAGATATGTTCGTGTTGGAGGCTCGAATAGGTTTTAAGCCAATTCATCACAATTTGTCTCTTTCAGATGTGAAAGCAAGAGTCAAATATTTATCATCTTGTCTCTTGTTTAAAGATCCTTGAAAGGAAGAGAGGAGGGGGGCCCCCGGGGGGGTTGGGGGAGGTGAATTGGTTGCTGCAAAGCTAGCTTTTCCTTCCACTTTCTTGTGCGTGTTCATGCAGTCGCGCTTGAGAACCTTTTTTTATTTGACTCATCACATGTCATGATCATAAGGGATCAAATTAGCAGAAAGAATGTGCTTTTCTGTGCAAATTGAAGAAAAAGCAAATCCCTTAACTGAAGTGCATTGAGAATTCTTCAAGATTCTTATTAAAGCCAACGATATATCTGCTTAATGATAGTGTGCAAAGATTGGACAAAGATTGGACCATCGTGGTTGGATGCACATTAAAAAGTGAAGCTTCACACTTGAAATTTCCACTTTTAGATTGAAGCACTCCATCATACATATGGCAAGTAGAGCCTTACAACTTCGCGTCAGCCTTACCTAAGGTTGTTGAAAAAAGAGAAATAATTGGATGCAGCTCACAGAGAAGAAAGGTGATTATTTTAGTAATACTTTAGTTCCATCTGTCAAAATAGCAAAAGTGAGTCTTTTCTATGGTTGCACAACCCAAATAAGGTCGTTGGGGTCTAAGTAAGTTTTCATGTACTCCTTATATTTCAAGGTACCAATTCGAACGGCATGAAAAATCAGTCATCACGAGCGGTTACATTAGCACAAAGTTATGGCTACGTCTCTTGTATAATTTATACGTGCACACAATACAAGCTCATAAATAAGATACAATTGCAATTCAATTCAGTTCGGTACCTAACACCTGATCGAGTGTTAGGCATGCTAGACTGTGTACATTGTGACAGTCGTGTAGAAAGTGAAGAAGAGCTAGCTTCTCATTGTACGCTATGAAAGCACTGAGAGGGAAAGGAAGAAAGAGGGGAAATGAAGGTCTGGTAGATAGGCCTTTAGCATCTCAATTCAACTTCGTACTGTTTTCTTTTATTTTTGTTTTTTGCCTTCTTTTTTTATTCTGGGTTTTTGGTATTTCAAGAAGAGTTGGAGAATACATGTCTTTTTGGCCAGATTAGCGACTGCGTCGTTGATAAAACAAACAAAATTATTGAATGGTGTCTGCATAAACAAGAAAGATGCTGAGCTTTTTCGTCTGTTGCTGTTGCTGCTGCAACTGCTAGCCCCACGCAGGTTTATCAGGCTCCCTGATTCTCACAAAAAAGACACATGGACACAGGAGGGAGGGGAGGAGAGAGAGAGAGAGGTGGTGGTGGTACTGATGATAGGGATGAATGGAGCTTTGTTTGTGTCTGTGTTGTTTGAAAGCGACCACTGATCTCTCTCTGTTGATCCTTCTCTCTCAAACTATGGCACTGAAAACCATGGCCTCTCTCTTTTGCATTTATAATTCACCCTCCAATCTCTCTCTCTCTCTCTCCACACATGTAAAGGAAAATTCCACATAATCTTATGGATAACCCAATTAGGTCCATTGTACTTTTCTTATGAGTCATGTAGTGCGGTAATAACGGACGCATACATGGAATGGATCTTATTTTATTTTATAATTCAAAAATCTCATATTCAACTTACTTTTTCCTCAACACGTTATCCGTACAATATTATTAGTGATATATAAAATTCATGGTCATGGAAATGTCTAAATTTAAATTAAATACCGTACATAAAATATTTCTCTAGGCATTAACACTTTGAAGAATGAAAGCCTATTGCATATATGTTGAACTGTTATCTGCCTTGAGTGAATTGAATGGAAAGCTCTTGCATAACTACGTGTAAGATAACCCATTATAATACTATTAGGAAACCATTTCTCTCTCCCTCTCTCCCTCTCTCCCTCTCTCTTAGTCAAGAACACATGCTGCCACTATTAATGCTTTAAGAGGAGACTTTAATTTGACAGACACCCCCCCTATAAAGATCCCCACATAGTCCAAACAGAAAGTCCAACTCTATCAACACTAGAACTAAGAAGAAATATGAGTGCCTCTGAAACTCGCCATTCAATGTCAATATTGGTTTCAGGGTAAAAAGTAATACCTCATGATGATGTTGTCCTTATCAGAATATATTTTTGAATATTATAATTTGATTAATTCAGGAGGCAAGCAGATGCCCTGCCCAACTTGCAGCTCTCATTCAAGCAACAAAAACTCATGATGATACCCTCTCCTCCCAGACGACTTTATTAATGCAAACGACATCAAAGCAACCGCAAGAAGATTTCACAAGATCTACTTTGTAGGTTTTTAAAATATTTTGTCTTTTCTAATATATCTGGCATTGCTTACCACAATCGTTAACATATTCTAACCCCCACATGAAAATGAGGAGCTAAAGTTTCCTAAGATAAATTTCTAGTTTAGAAACTTTCTTTAGTCTCAACTTAAACCATATGCGTAGTGCGGCATTTCACCTCTAACCGCAATTATAGTACAATTGTCCTAGAATATCGCCCACGATCAACCAAAGAAGAATCATAAAAGAATTCGCGACTCGTGGTTTATATGGAGCTTTTCCTTCTTATACATTATTACCGCTTGCATGGTGAGGACCAATAAGCATAAGCATGTTAAAGAAGCAACTGAACTGATGATTCTATCTAGTAGTAATCCTTGCCAATCTATCATCTCTCTCCAACCTCTCCTTCTGTAACGACTGATGACACGTAACTCAACACCAGAACAGAAGACTTCTCATCCTCACTAGCCATGTCCCTTACAGCCCTTGCTTGAAACTGCTTCTTGCAAGCGTGACAAGTGACCTGGAGGATGGGGGAATTTATTTGCTTAGATGCATGCTCTCTAAGTGCCAAGGCCTTGTCCAGCTCACTTTGTGCTTGTTGCCTAATTCTCTGTGCATTGGCAAACTCCTGCTCGGCCATTTGAATCTGCCTCCTGGCCACCTCTCTCGCCTCCTCAGCATAAGCCTTCTCCGCCATCGCCAATCTCAACTGCTCACGCGCCTCTTCTCTCATCTGTAAAGCGGGGACGACGCTATTGGGTCTATCGCCCATGTTGCTCATCAAGTGACTCGCGTTGTTCGACTCATTCTTTTCCCTGGCATCGCATGACGACCCAATCGAGAGCTGCAATGGGGTCGAGTCCTTTTCGTCGCTCTTGGAGGAAATGGAAGCCACTTCGGCGAGGATCGATGAGCTTGAGAGCTGAAGCTCCAAATTGTGATGGTGGTTATCCTGACCATTTCTGGAAGAGCAGTCTTTCGTAGGGCTCAATAAGAGAATGGGATTTCCCATTGGCTTTGGCAATATGAAAGGCGGTAAACTAGGAGTTGCACTGAAATTGGTGTCGCTGGAAGGGGTAGGGCTAGAGGCAGTTCTTGAAAGACACGCTGGCTGCAAAGGTTGCAGCTCGGACCGAACTCGACCCATGTTGCAAGAATCTTGGTGCTCAATGAAGCTTTCGACCCTGTAGAAAGGTACACGGAACCATATGAATTATGGGTTCGTATGCCAAAAAAAAGAATATGCAGTTGCTCTGGCTGTCACAGGAAGGGCAGCAAGAGAGGGTCCTTCTCTTTTCCTATCTTTTTTTGTTTATTTCGCCTGTCTTGTCAATGGAGATATGCAGAGAACCAAGGCGATAGAAGGAGATGAAGTCGTCAACCTCGTACAAATGTACCATTAACAATATTATTCATATGTACGAGTCATTAAATTCATTTAAAAATTGCACCCTTTAAGGCGAGAGTGCAAATTATGAAAGAGAGTGTAGCGAACGTATAACGTACGCCCATGCTAAAACGAGGAAGACAGTCGAAATTATTTATTTGAACCTAAGAGTCGGTTCTTGGGTTCCTAAAAAGGAGATTTTCAGCAAAATAACACAACACAACCAACAAAATCTGATTTTAGGGAACCGTGTTTCCGCTGTCTTCAAGAAAACAACGGTTGTCGAAACGCCATCAGACTTAAGGTTTTCCATGGCCAGTCAACACCTAGAGCAAGGTATATACCCTTTCCCACTTTCGACTTTAGCCTTTTAGAATCAATCAGAAAAAGGCAATGAAAAGGGTTGAGCAAAGGAAAATGTCTTCACACATCAAAAGCATCTAAATTAAAATAGACTCTCATTTGCAACAGTATAATAACTTTTAATCCCATGGCTTGAGTCGAGTTCAAGATCCAACCTGGAAAAAACTCTTCCACAGTCACAAGAATGGCCTCTGGTGCCACAAGTCTTGAGATGGGCCTTGTAATCAGACTGCACGGCATAACCCTTGGAGCACCTCTCACACACCCACTGCTTCTGGTTGCTGTGCTTCCTCCGATAGTGCTTCTTGATCCCAACGAGGTCGCCAAGCGCGTGGCGGGGGTCGTGGTGTAGGCAGGTCGGCTCGGGGCACACGAACACCCGCTTCCTCGCCACCGCTCCCGGCCCCGCGGGATTCTCCCTCTTGAGCAGCTTCCATGGCACCTTGTGCCGCCGACGGTGCATCTGGAGGTTCTGGTCCCTCTGGAACCCCTGGTTGCAGATCTCGCACACGTAGCGGTCCGACTCCAATAGGGTTTTCGGCGATAGCGAAACTACCTCCGCGTCGGGATCTGACAATTGGTCAGTTAAAGAAGTCACGCCTTCTTCTCGGAGCCCCACCTTTCTCAAATAACAATCGAATGAAAGTGAACGATTGATTGAGACAAGAGAAAGGAAGATAAATGGAAGTACCTGGAGTGCCTGCCGGTCTTCTTTTCCTCTTATTGCTGCTGCTGTTGTTATTTCCATTTTCTGGTTCAGAAGAAGCAGGAACAAATGGGGCAGAACTAGAAGTGTTGGCGTTGCCTAACATCAGTATTGATTCAAGTTGAGTTTTCCTTTTCTTCGTAGGAACTTTGTAATATACAGTTGAAGAGACGAGAAGTAGAGAAATGAAAGAAAAGCCAATTTCTAATGGTTTCTGAAACCGTTGATCTTGGGTTTCTGTCTTTTTGAAGGATTCTTCTTCATGAGATGATGACTCAGATCACTAGAGAGAGAGAGAGAGAGAGAGAGAGAGAGAGAGAGAGAGAGAGTGAGAGAGAGAGAGGCGCAACAAGAAGCCTAGAGGCAAGACCATAGGGAAAAAAGAAAGCCTTTAACTTTCGGTCATCAGCTTTCTTTTTGGCTTTAAACATTCAGCTTTTCTATGCATCAGCCTTGCTTCTCCCTTTCTCTCTCTCTAGACCCTCTTGATCTTCATCTGAAGTTTCTGTGAACTCTCCTACAAGGAAAGACTCCGAACAATGGATGGAGGGGGAGAGAGAGAGAGAGAGAGAGAGAGAGAGAGAGAGAAAGCACTGTGGTGCTGAAAGGGGGTAGAGCCAATCAATTGCTAGATAAGCTTTGATCACGCAACAAGAAATGGGCCAGAAGGAGAGAAGGAACAAAAGCTTTATAGGTAAATACATTTTGCACAGTAAAAGAAATTTTGCATGCATTAGTACAGGGCTGCTAGAGAAACACACAAGCCTTCCTCTCTCTCTCCCCCACCACATTATCTTCTGCTACTGATTATGGCAACGTGCATTGACAAAAGTACCCACTTGCCATGGCTGCTCAAACCTGTAATTAATTACAATGTGAAGCAGCTTTTTGTAAAAGTAGAATTGAATATGTCCCCTTGATGTTAATAAGTCAGCAAGAAGGCATAACATTAGCTGTCTGCCCAAGCCTTGTGTCTAATTTCTTCGATGATTGATCTTTTCATCTCCTTTCAAAAGATTGCATGTTCACATTCCTTTTTCTTTTTTCTTTTTACTTTATTTTTATTTTTATGGTAAGTCAGCATATAAAACAGTATTCAATATCAGCTTTAAGAAATGTTACTATACGGAAGCTTACCTAGAAAGATTCTACGATTCTTTACAAAATGATTATATTAAATTAACGTCCAAAACGTTTCATATGATATGGAATCGAGCATTTTCAAAAAGTGTGATCTGCTTATGAATTTGATGAGAATCGTGCAATTAAGTCTTGAACGTTCTCCGTGGATTAAGTGCGCAACAAATTACAAGGTCCACATCACTAACTGCAGGTGGTAACCTAGGCAAACCATTCAAGCGATAACAAGAAAGGATTCTCGTCTACACTTGTGTCATCCTATGTGATTCTCTCCTCGTCATTATTGTGGAAAAAAGGTTGATTTATTGCTTCTATTTGCGAGATTTAGGTGCGTTTGGTAAGATTTCAATTCTAGGGAACAATTTATTTTCACAAATAGTTTTTTTCTATTTTTATTCCCTAGAATAATTTCTGAGTAAAATAAGGTGTTTGGTAACTACACAAAATTTCTATTCTACGAGTAGAAAAAGAATAGGAATACGTTTAGTACAACTCACAAATTTCTTTTTAATTTTTTAATAATTTTTTAGAATTTTCTTTTTTCTTTTCTCTTTTTCCACTCTTTTTTCTCTTGTTCTAGTCGGCGGTAGTGATGTCGAGCTACTGGCGATCGGCAGTGGTGGTGGGCAGCGAAGGCTGTTGACCAGCAACTTGCAGCCGGTGGTGAGTTTCCACTGGCCGATTAGAAGAGGAATAAGAAGAAAAGAAAAAAAAAAGAAAAGAAATAAAAGACTTATTTCTAGAAATTATTCTCAAGAATAAAAAGTTATTTTTTTAACTTGTTTCTATTCCAAATCTATTTTCTGGTCACTTTTTTATTTCAGAGAATAGAAAAATTAATTGATATTAAAAAACAGATTTCTACCATTTTCCTATTTTGGAGAATAAAAGAATAAAAAGATCAAGAAACAAAAATGTTATCATGCAAGCCGTACCTACGAATTATAAGCATAAATGCCATAAGACATTGGAGTAGGTATGATTACCCGTTGACTATGCCGTTTCTTTTTTGTTCCCTCATATTCCAGCGCTGACTTTTGATGCCTAGTAAAATAACAGCAAATTAATTTGTTGGTAAGATCAATAATGCTGGAATTAGTATCCCTTTATAAGTGGGTAAAACTTGCGTGGGGTCAAGCCACGTCACATGCACACCTACGAGCTTTACCCAGCAATTTCACTTTTGGTAGTCACTTTGGTCGATCACTAATGTCGACGAGTTTCTAAATCTTATTCACACGTTATTTATGTGTACATAGATATATTTTCTTTATTTGATAAAGATGTTACATCGAATGTTCAATGTAAAATATATCATTAAAGAGATACGACTCAACACTTACAGATAAATGAATCACTTTAACAATTCTCTAATCCTACCAAATATCTCTAATTTTGCATCTCTAGTTCCTTATATTGTTTACGTATAGATAGATTCTCTTTTGTCTTGCAATTTGTTAAATAAATAATATTATTTTTTCGTCAGAAAATAGATGATATTAGATGATCACTAAAAATAACTCATCACTGAGAAGATTCATCTACAGTAGTATAATATTTATTTATGTTACTCTAATTATCAATGTTGCAAATTGATAATTAGTAAAAGCAAAGTCGTTCTTGTGTTCTTCGTCTTGTCTTGACCGTTCATTTGGCATCCATCCACATGTTCTCTGTTTTTATTTTCATTTTTTTTTCAGAGAATGAAATTATGAAATCAAGTCAGTCATGTTTGAAAGGCATAGTACAAATTAGGCGGAGCTGAAGCGTGCTCGAAGCATCATGACATGATGCTGTCAAAATTAAACAACAGAAACTTTAAAAATGAGATATAAAATCATGATACGACATGCACTACGGCCCGCACCACACGATGAGAAAATCTTGATCGAATTTGGTGAATGGGAACTCGTTCTCTCTCAACTATTATATCATTTGAAATTTCATGCGTAATTACATTGTCTGATTGTACCGAGTGAGAAGCAGGAGATCACTACTTCGAGATTTTTTTTTTTTAAGTGTTCAATGAGCACAAAGATTTTCGCGTTTTCTGCATTACGGAGGAATTTTCTTGTGAAAAATCGAAATTATCGATATTTATCATAGAAGTGATATCCATTAATAGAGTAGTCGAGAATATAGCTATCATTATGTGCATCTCTAACATCAATGCATGTGATCCATCGGATCATGTGGATCTCATGTAAGGTTCACATGATCTCATAAATTACATACATTGAGCTTGTATTCTAGATAATAGTCATTAATGAATCTATAATCATACTAAGGAGTTTCTTTTTATATATATTAGGGAGGTTGATATGCCGGGATACTATGTGATTTTTTATTTTTTTAAAACGTGAGATTGTAATTTGTAGGCTTATCCCTCTTGTCTAGTCAAACCAATAATTGCACGTGAATCGTTGTCTTTAAAAAGCTTTAAGGAAAAACTGTAATCAACTGGACAATTTACAGATTGACTTAAACAAATAGAGACATTGTCCTATTATAACGCTTCAACATGATAGTATGTTTATTTTATATCTAAATATTTTCGTGAAAAATGAAAATAATTTTTGTTCGTTTATTTTTATAAGCGATACAAGCGATTATTTTAGGAAATATTTTTCAAATTATTCATTTTGTGCAAAATAAGTGCACCATTTATTTCATTTCTTACTCTCAACATTATTTCACAACCCTTATCTTTTTTTGGTCAACCGGTTTTATATTGGAAAATGCATAAGGAATGGGGTAAATGAATTATTGGAGCAAAAAACGAAGTGAATATATACAAAAATTAAAATAAAGGAAAAAAGATCACGGGTAGAGAGTAAAAAATAAACATTGTCGAATCAAATGCTTAATCAATAGCCGTATTCTTTGAGTTAATTCAATTTAGGGAAAATGATACAAATAATTCATGAACTTTGACGTAACGTGCAATGTTGTTCTAACTTTTAATTTGTTTAATCTAGTCCCTAAAGTTTAATCAAATATGAAATGTGGTTCTTGAATTTTTAACTTATTCAATGTGGTTTATGAACTTTCATTGCATTTTTAATTTTTAAATTATATGAACATGTTCGATGTTATCCCTAAATTTGGATCAATGGAAGGATGATATTAGATATTTTCATATAATTTATGAACTAAATTAAATATTTACCAAAAGTCATTGAATTATATTAAACAAGTTAAAAGTTTAGGAATAATATTATATATTGAGCCAAAATTTAAAAATTATTTGTATCATTATCCTTTCGATCTACGGTGCGCATTTAATAGCGCTCTTCCCTCATTTTCCAAAATCAACGACAATTGGAAAGGTGGTTTGGCAATCGAAATGCGAGCGGCAAGTTTTCAAATCATTTGGAGAGCAATCGATTCGATACTTAAAAAGGAAGAGAGAGAGAGAGAGAGAGTCTCCACTAGCCCTCCACCACAAATGGAGCGGAACGAGCTCCAAAAGCAATCATACGCGACTTACTTTAGGCGAACAGTCATGTGCGAGAGAGCTTTAAATTTTATCAAGAGCTTAGACCATTTCCTTGGAGCTTCCTACCCACCTTGATCAGTCACGGAGCTTCGTAGCTTAAATTCTCAACACTCTCTAGTCTCTACACGTAGTAGCTATTCCACTCATCTTTCGTTGCCAACTGGCTTAAACTTTCTGACGGTGCACATGTATTTCAAGAAAAATCACTAAAAAAATTCATAAATTTATTTTACGATGACTGATTCAATTTTAAGTTTTATAACTTTGTCAATTTAATCCTAAATTTTTTGACGATTTACTAATGTAGTCATTCTAATCAATTTTGGCTGGAAATTATTAATGTGGATATTGATCATTCTAAATGACAAGACTGATATTGATGTGAGCGATTTTTGTAATTTAAAAAAATTCAAATTTTGTTTTCTCTTAATTGCATTTGTGATTGGTGGAGGGAAATATGAAAAAAAAAAAGAAAAAAGAGAAAATGGACAGAGTTTAGTTAAAGTTGACCGGAAAAATTACATGGTCCTTCAAGTGAGAGGCAATATTGAAGGGAGAGAGGGAGGATGCTTTAGATGGTTAGATAATAATTGAGTATATAGAGTTTTAGATACGGGAAATCAAGAACCCTAGACAAAAATGATTACAGAGGACGGTTCTTTCTCTCTCTCTCTCTCTCTCTCTTTTTTATAAATTTTTTGCAGTGATATTTGCATGCATGTTTTGGAGAATCTGGATCCCACCATCCCTCCATTCACTTCAAAATAATTAAAAAAATAATTAAACAAAATCGGAAGTTAAAATCAACAACTTTTACTTTTGTACTCACTATTAATTATGTGTCATCATGGGCTAAGACCGCTGACACGTATCAACCTCACTCAGTTCTCATTCCATGTCCCGCCCCCCCCCCCCCCCCCCAAAAAAAAAAAGATGGAGGGAAAAGAGCATATTGCAAAAATTAATAAAACCTTTTGGTCAATGGGTTGAATGTGAAGCTAAAGCTCTGCATTATGAAGCCTTGTTTTGAAAATAAAACTAATGAACTTAGCATGGAATTATAAACTAAGAAGATAATATGTTATAATGAAATTTTAGGAGGATTCGCGACATGCACAATATACCAAATTATGGGTATGAATGTGTTAATGATCTAAAGTTTAGAAAAATTGTTAAAAAGTCCGAAATTTATTATATTTTTATTAATTCAATCATAAAATTTTTAAATAATGTCAATTGAGTCATAAATCTTTTCACTTTATCAATTGAGTCAATCTGGATAATTTTGATTGGAAATTATTGACGTGGACATTGATCATTTTATATGGTATGACCGGTACTGACATGGATAATTTTAATCAAACTTTTTTAATTTTCAATTTTTTCTTCTCTTTTCCTTATTTACTCTCTCTCTCTCTTCCTTTTTCCTCTGTTGGCCATCATCGATCCTCATCAATGGCCAGCGAAGGTTGTCGATCTTAGATGAGGACAACCCTTGTTGGCCTCGAGCAAGGGATGCTCGGGCTTGGGCCGATGAGGGCTATTCTCGCCCAATTAGGCGACGGTTGCCCTTGCATGACAACGCTAGACGCTCGCACTTGGCTTGGAGAGGGCAGCCCTCGCCTGAGGCCAGCGTGAGGTCTAGCAATGGCCAGCGGAGGGGAAAAAGAAAAAAAGGTAAACAAGAAAAAAAGAGAAGGAAAAAAAAAGAATATTAGTAAATATTGTCAACGTTAGTATTGGTTGTATCATATAGGATGACTGACATCTATGTTAGCGAATTCAAATCAAAATTGAATTTTCGAAACTTGAAAAATATTTAGAATTCAATCGGCACAATTAAAAAAATTACGATTAAATTGATAAAAAATTAATAAATTTAGGATTTTTCAGACGATTTTCTCCCTAAGGTTTAGCCACGAAGAAGTAATGTGGTTTCAACATCGTGGGATCGGGTGATTCCCAATTATATGCCGGGAAACAGGATCGTCGGTTTTTCCCGCAATGATCTCTTCATGGGTGAGGATGAGTCGCGGGCCCCACTAACTTCCTATTCCTCGATGCTCATCGCTGTTTTATGCGCTGTCCATGTTTTTGTAGCGATTGTAAGTGAAATTGATAGGTGAAGGAGGCCAAAACATGGAGCCTCCCTGGTTTTCTTGTGCGGTCCGTGCCCATGCTTGGATGGAGAATATGACTTTGAACGATGCTGGCGATATTGTGATCGATATTGCCAAATCTAGTTACAAAGTGATGTGACGGATTGTGAAATAATCGAGTTAGTGGGATTTCGTTATGAGTCGTATCTGTCACATCTTTGCTATAACTTTCAATTACAAGAGAAGAGATTATAAATATTTAACGGTTATTCATAGGCTCAACTTTAAATTAATTGCCAATAAAATATGAATTCAAACTATAAATTCCCTTTGATGTCTTGAATGTTGCCTCTGCAACCTCCGTTGGGATGATCCTCGGACCCCTCATGTCTACCTATCGATAGGACTACAACCCAACATTAAGCAGCTAACAAAGATATGCCACGTCAGTTTATGAGCAAATGTAGTGCTAGTAAATTCTCAAATCTCGAAGTGTGGCTTTTCTTTCCGTAGTTTCCATTCACTTACTATAAGCACATTGGTTGTCTATCAATGTGGCATTGGGCTAAATGTATCTTAGAATCGGCATCATGAAGTGTGACTCGCGAACACAAAGCGGTATCTAAATAAGAAACAATTCATGTTACGATACAAATATCACGTAAAATTCATCTGAGAAACGTGCCAATCTAATAGATCGCATATGATTGGTCTGATACGTCGCACCATAAATAGATGGAGTCTTACATGACAATTTCGTGCTCAGGAGAGGAGTGATGATCAAGCACGCAAAGGGACCACACCATCTCATGATCGTTCATAGAAGCCTCAATTTCATTGGCTTTTTATGTGGGATTTTTCAGAAGTTTCGTTTGTCATTTTCGCGTCCAAATTTGGGATCCCAAATGGACGGACGTGAGAACTGGAATCGCCAATTCAACGTCCATGTTCTTCGTCCAATCCAAGCCCATCGTACCATACGTATAAACGAAATTGGATGTAATTGGAGGTCTGGGAAGCTCACTCTTCATGCCTTTTTCATATGGCGATCCCGTGAGTCCATCCTTCGATTTTTGGATTTTTGCACGGTGGTACATCGATGTCTTGGTTTTCACGGATACGATAGGGTCGGATCATTCTTCTTGCCATATCCATTTTAATTTTGAATGGTTGATGATTCTGCCTACAAAAATAGCTTCGAAATTCGTCGAGGACGGGCTGTGTAATCAAGCTCTTTTAGACGGTTTATGATGGAAAAAACCTTTATTTGTAGGCTAATTTATTTGAGGGAATAGCATATAAGAGTTGGTAGGTACTAATTAAAATTAATATTAATTAAAAATTTGAACTCTAATGCAATCTCATTTGTTTTCGGAATTAATTAAGTTCTAATTTATATACGAGAGAAGTGGCAAATAATGAGCAACCATACCATCATCTTCATGACAACGTTTCCTGTTGAATTTTCAATCTTCCCTATACATTATTTGTGTAGAAAAAGAAAATCATTGAAAAAGAGCATATTCTAATAAAAAAAATAATCGAGATATTCCGCATGCAATAATTCTGATATCAAGCACCCAAACAAGGGAAATTTCGATATCTTTTTTTTTTTTTGGACGAAAAGAGATTTATAGCAGAAATTTCGATATCACGTGATCTATAAAATGGACCCTCTAAATTCTTGATGTTCTTGTTTGTAACTTGTAACGTTGCAACATCCTCTTGGAATTATTCCATGATTGAGGCGGCATGTTTTCCTTGTGCTCATACTTAACAGCATCATGATTTATGACATCACTTGTCATCTCAATTCCTGCTTTTGGTTATGTCTTGATGCTCAGTGTAATAACTCAAAAGACAAACACAAAGGAGGAGCCATGCACCAAATGATTCTCTCAGTGATTTAACTTTTGTAAAAAGTACGTAATAATAGTGAAAATTACAGATCTTGATATATTTCTTCCCCAAGAAAGAACGTCTAACCTAATCATTTTTTTTTTTTTTTGGTTGAAAGTAAATATTTCTTCGTATGTCAAAATCTCAATATCATACATGAAAGGTTCAAAATAAAGCAACAGCAAAGTAAAACAATAATGCTTTCATCTCGTAAGAAAAGATTTGTCTCAGCATCAAAACCGTGGCCGATTCTAAATCTTGCATCATCACAGTAATTTCCTTCTTCAATAGCTACAGCTTGCTTAGTGGGTAGTGCACGCTTAAGTTTAACTTCATCAACACCATCACCATATGGAAACACCAAAAATAGGTTGAATAGTACATCTAAATCTAGATTGGGAGAGGTTATATCTCTTTAACTATATACTGTTGCTATCTCACTGGTATCACTTGCTTACACTGTTTCAGGAGCAACAAAATGAAGAGAATCAAGCCATAAAGTAATCGGTCATTAGCCAGAACCCCGGTCATTTTCTGGTTTGTATAATTATAGCTTAAAAGGAACTTGAAAGATCAGGAAGCTGACATCCTTTCCTTGACAGCTGATGCAGCTGCCCTATACCATGAAGCCACGGCCATCGCACCTGGATCCGGAACCGATTGGAGGTTTGCCTCAGAGATATAAGATGCACGCCCAGCCTATACGAATAGTGTAATTATGAATCCACAATCTTTTACACAAAAATGTCAAGAAAATTGCAGTGTCAACTATAAGTAGCATTAATTCCTTTGAGGTAGTCATGATGTTCTGTCAAAACTAAGCATTGATACTAAATCCCCGAGCATATTCTTCTGCACCTGAAATTAGAAAAGCTACACTGCAGATAGCAAACTCCGACATCTGAGACCTGAATCTAGTCAAGGTTGCTTATCGTGATATGTGAACTTGCGCCTGATCCTCTTGCTTAAATTTTGAAGTATGGTCTTATCCTAATGATGACCCTTGTGGTTTATAAAAGTCAGGATGCGATGAACAAATGCAAAGGTCAAGTAAGCCCTTATCATTTTATAATCCAACGTCCAGTGAATCTGAAGCAAACTCTGCAAGAAATGGCCTAAAAGTTTTTTGGCACCTTCAGATTTTGAAGTCCTTCACAGTTCACACTTATTGAGTAAGATGCCAGATATCCAATTCAGTTGAGTTAATCTTGTCTACTAACGTTATCTCTTTAGTCGACAACAATTGTACAACTCAACAGTCAGCCCCATGCAGTTCCAACGATATGCTGAGTAAAGATCTTTCTTGCAGATTTAGTGCCATTAAGTAGGCGAAGAAGACAGTGTTCTAATTAATTATATCACCTGTGCTTGCATCCCTTTTGTTGACTCTGCTCCAGCCAATGCTGCGTCAGATGAAAGAACAAATGCAGTTACAGGATCCACGCCGGCATCCAGCTTCTGTTGATGAAAGAAATTATAAAAAACCAAGGGATTGTACAGTGAAAATGTCAACAACACGGGGGCAAAACAGCATTGTATTTGTTATCAATGACCTCATGAAGAACTCTAGACGCTGGAATCAAGGCATCCAACATTGTGCGGTAACCGGCACTTGCTCCTCCATACTTACTGATAGCATTGATGCCAGCTTCAAATGCTTCGGCCCCTGAATCAAGAAAATGAGTGAGGCCAGGGTCATCAAACATATCAAAGTATCAGAAGGAGAGCGTAATCTCACATTGCTCAGGTGAAATAGCACTCCCTTTCAATTTTGCACTTACAGCCTTAGAGAATATGTTGTATCTGTTCCAAAAAGGGGAAAAGGGGGTTGCACACTTAGTTGGAATACACATGTAAACATAATATCCGACCCTCGTCTAAGAGAGAGCAAAGGAGAGTACATTACATGATCCCACTAGTTCCACCCATCACTCTCATGGATGTCCCGACCTCGTTTACTGTCTCTGCAGCATCATTGAGAGGATAGCTGGGAAGTAGAAGGAAACAAATAAAGCAATCAGTGCAAATATTCAAGGATTGGTGTTACCATCCAAAAGCTACTTATTTATTAGATAGGGTAACATTTCATAATCATGGCCTTTACTTGAACTTCATCAATGGCGAGAAGGTACAAGGAAAATCGAATTTCATGGAGTTGGACTAAGTTCTAATGGAACTCACTGGCTTTTCAAGTCTTCCAAAATAGCTGTTGCACCTTTAAACAACTGCAGAACAGGTAAATATTGAGCGGGAAGCCAAAAGGGTGGGAAGAAAAAATGTGCCAATGGCAAAGAAGAAGAAACTTTAAAAGGACTTACTGTTGACCCACAGTCAGCATCTCCTGCTTCGCCATCCCACTCATTCAACTGGTCTTTAATATCAATAACTGCTTTTGCTGCTGCTTCAATAGCTGCCTCGAGGAGCAGGCCCTGTTTGCTCAGCTCCCGTGGCCGACTTGATGACTAATCAGAATTAAATCATAATCAATGAGCTTTGATCAAGGAGATAGTCATCGATAAACTTCAAGAAGCATATGGCCGTTATAGAAAATCTCAAACTTCCTCTTGTACACAAATTACATACCACATTCATAGCTTTTAAGGAAGATGGCGGCATTGGAACTGGAAACTTTGGTGTTGGGCGATTCCCTGCACGACAAACCACGCTGAGCTCCATGATTGCATTATAAAACTCATGTTGAACTAGTAATAGAAAAGCAACATGTTCTTGAAAGCATGCACATCTTCACTCTGAAGGTTGGTACCAACCTCAGTAAAGTAGTTTTATTTCTTCTTGTTCTAACCATGAAATATAAGTACCAAGGAGGAGGAGGAGGAGGAGGAGGGAAAAGCTTAAATGCACACGCACCATTAACTCCAACAGGCCATGCTGGAGCCTTAGTTGCAGCATCTAACCGCTGCAAAATTGATTCATCTGCCTTCATAATAGTGATTGAAAACCCTGATAGAAACATAACGATCAGAACTAGTCCATCAAAGTAATAGCACATAAAAAGCGACCGACCTGCCATATCGAGAGAAGTCATAAATGACCCAACATATACTCTATCAACAGCTAATCCATGTTCTAGCTGCAGTTTAGTTACTGTTTTTCCCGATGCAATCATGAGTTCCATAATCGGGGTGGCACCGAGCCTATAATTCAGAAAGGAAGTGTAAGAGATGTTTAAAGCTGCAATCCTATTGTCTAAACAGAATCTAAGAACTTCATGGTTATCCAGCACACCAGAAGACAAAGGTTAGAGAGTAGACTCACCCATTTATCATAATAATCACCCTATTACCTCGCGAAATGGGGACATAGTTCGACTCCTGAGGAGATCAATCAATCAATCAATCAGAGATTGTTAATTTATTTGAAATTCATACTTCTGCCACATCCATCATGTGAAGAAATTTGCTAAGAGAGTACATAGAGTCATGGACAGAATATTCGAGGAAGAAAAGGACTTGTTAAATGATGGATATAATAGTAAAACTTGCAGAACCATAACTCAAACTAAATAAATGGGATCATTTTCCCTAAGGTGTCGAAAAGTTCATCAAGGTATGTAGGACAAATTATGGCTCAAGAGAACTAGGAATGTCAAGAAACAATCAGGGAAAACTGTCCCATCTGTTCTTGAAGAATTGTTCTCTCATTAAAAAAATCGCCTGTTCAAGTAAAACAAGCCAATCCATTTTGCTTATAAAACAGAACTAAAGCAGAAACTAGTTCTGTTTAAGGTACTTGTATAAGTGGACAACAATGTATACAAGTACGTTCCATGTGAATATGTTAAGACATGAGGTCAAGGCATTTAAAACTTCAGTAAAAATAATAATAATAATAATAATAATATTACAGAAACAGAGAGAGCCCAAGGAAAATGATTTTGAATAGAGTTAGAAAAAAGGGATATTTACTTCACTTGATTTGCAACGAAATCCTTAGTACCCTAGTTAAAGGTCATACCGGTGACAATATTTTTGTCAAAACATGAGAAATCACCATGTCCACTGGCTGAATGTTAGCCACAGCCACACCTGGTTCTCCATGCTGTCAGAGAAGATTGTGCTATTTAGTCAAATAATTATATGGAGTCGAAACATAGCCAAAAGATTTCAGACAAGCACACATGCAAGAATGCTTGCATTAGAAGGGGACATTATAAAGGAGATGCTTCTCATGAATGATAGGGAAGCTCAACATAGATTGAACTATGTGAGTAGTGGAGCCATTAGCCAGTATATCATTATCACTTACTTGTAAGCTTGTATTCGCTGCATGGTCATAAATATAATGCAGAGAATTCAAGATAACTCACAATTCCGAGGCCAAGTTCCATCTTTCCCGGTCCTAAACGATTTGAAGTAGCCTGACCTGGTAGAGTGCAAATGGATAATGCAACACCCATCGTCCCAACCATTTCTGATGCACGCTTCGCCTCTGCTGCAACATCCTTAAGTGAGAGCCCAGCTGCGGCTGCAGCTCCGGCGACCTTATATTGACAAATGAAAGCAAAGAATCATATCAGTATTCTTCACTTTCACTACTCATAAACGTAGGACAAGAAGTGTGGAGTCTCTCAACAACAATGAACCATAGATATTGCCAGATGCATGAAAACTTCAGAAGAATAATCTGAAAGGGATGTCCTTCTGACTTTCTTAATTAAAAATTTAAAAACTTTCTACAAATTGATTTGCCAAAACAGGAGCTTCCTATGTTAAAGATCTATTACAACAAGCAAAAACAAGAGTTTTTAAAGTTGACGTAGTCACTTGAATAGATGAAAGTGATGGTGGCAAAAATTAAGGATACAAGCGTGGACCATGAGAAGGGGGGAAGGAAAAGATTCTTGTTTAGTGCCAAAAGGGACATTTAAAGCACAACCTTTCAGAGAGAAAAAGACCACAAACCTTGTGAACTAGAATAGTCCCTGCCAATCCTCTCCTCCCGACTATGCCTCGAGGGGGAGGTAAAGCACAATCATCTCCTACAATCACCATCTGCAATAAGGCCCAACCTTTTGACACCAGTCTCCAGCATATGTTAAAATCACAATCACATCTGGAAGTAATTACAGGGGAAGTACCTCAACCATGTAACCTTCAGATTTAGCCAGCTCAGCAGCCAATCCAAAGTTCAAGCGATCACCTGTATAATTCTGCAAAAGGGAGATTGTAATCCTTCTTCTGTTAGATCTTCTGTTTTGGACAGATGTCATAGCACAGGGAAATAAGTACTTGTGGTCTATGTGGCTGCTAGAACTGCATAAACTCCCAGAATTTCCGTGGCAATGAAAGTGCCGTTTACAAATTTTTTAGTTTTTCCCTTGTATACACAAGCTTACATGTATGCCAAAATAATCTATAAGGTGGTAGGATAAAGTAAAGGAAGTACCTTGACAATAAGTAGACACCCCATTGGACCAGTTACAGCTCGGATGCCCTGAAATATATACAATAGAGCAAAATGAATCTCATAGACAAGGAGACAAAAAATAAAGCAAGAGATCCATGACATTTTCCTTGTTTAGTCATATAATCATGAGAAAACATACAGCTAGAACAGCATCAATTGGTGGAGAAGCAAAAACATCACCACATATTGCAGCTGCTAGCATCCCTTCACCCACGAATCCAGCATGAGCTGGCTCATGGCCGCTACCGCCACCTGACAAAGAAATAGCATAGATCATTGAACTGGAGATTCTTATGCATATATCACGCCCCGCTGTTGAAGTCCATCACTTTCCTTCTAAATGATTGAACTGTAAATGAATTAATTGGGTAGATGAAGTAGAAGCTGTGGGGAATGAGGAGTTGCGAACAGATCAACGGTTTCTAAATGAGAGGAAAAAAAGTGTTTCTGAATATAGAAACATTGGCAGGAACTGAAAGATAACAACTATATCATGTTGATGCCATGGACGTCACTGACAAAATAAGAATTCAAGAAATTCAATGCGCACAATTACATTCTAAAACATTAACATAGAAATGCAGGGAAGACAACATTAACCTGATATAACGACAACCTTGTCATATGTAGCAGGCGAAATATCAGCCCGCAACACGACCTTCACCTGCATTTCCACCAATAGGATTGGAACGGTCGTGTGAGTCACTAAATAAACTGTAAGACTCATGAAAGAAGCATCCAAAAAATAAACTTATGAAAGTCGGAATCACCTCAGGAAAACCATCCAAGTACTGCAAATTAGGATAGGTTTCAACAAGACCCTCGATGAACTCGGTCACCACATCTGCAATTACATCAAACAGATGTAAAGGATACATTTCCTTTCTGTTTCCCTTTTCTCTTTTTTCATCCATGAGTGACACAGATAATTCATGTCATCGAAACGCTTAAATGCCGATAAAGACATGAAATAACACGTCCAGGACAAAATAAAAAGATTAAACTCCCAAGATTTTAGCGACAACGTCATGCAAGATTACATCTTTCTGATTTACACCAAACCATGAACAGACCAAAGGCACCCAGGAACCAAAACGAAGCGAAATGTCAAAGAGGGCAGAAGAAGAAATCGTGTGCAAACCATCTGGGTCGTTGATGAGTTTCTTTGCCTGCGAAGCCATGTTCTTGCCGGAAAAGCTCAAAACTTCGAAGAGCGATGGTTCTGGTTGACTCAACACCTGTGCATCGAACAGTGATGAAGTCCCAGAGAAGGCTGTGATCAGCGACTATGGCTGGTTCAGATGTCAGTGTCAAACAAGCCTACGAATCTCGATATGCCACGCGAACCAAGAAAGAAGGGAGACACCTCACCGCGCTTTCTGTCGGGTCAAACCTCACTGCGCTTCTTGAGTCGAGAGAAAATGTGGATTGCGTTACTTTCTGAGCACCTGGGAAGCGTCTCTTGCTTAAATTTATGTGCGTCTTATCTCCATTTTTTGTTCTGCTGATCTGGGTAAAGCTTATGTCAGAATTTGCTTGCACGTGAATTGTGCTATTGAAGGGCAAACATTTAGTAGAAAATCTCAAGAAAAAGTCAGGATTCCTCTTATGATATGAGCTGGTTGAAAGCTAGTTCGCCGTCGCTTGAAAAAGTGGGACATTCAATAGTATTTTTTTTTTGGTGACCTAGAACCGTACAACTGGCGGCCGGCGAGTAAACCTAAGGAGACACGTAAGCAGGAGGACCCACCACCCCCGGCGTCTCACTTAAGATCCCAAGCGACCATGAGGGGATTCGAACTCCTCCCAATCGTAAGGGGGAGAGACCAAACCATTGCGGCCACCAAGGCGGTGGTTCAATCGTATTTTTTAATTTTGAGAAAAGACTACCAAAAATCCCAAAGTTTGCCTAAAGTGACAAATTTATTCTAAACTTTTTTTTATGGCATGAAAAATCATGAACTTTGTCAATCGAGACACATTCACCCAAAATATTTTTTTGTGATACAAAAAACTCTGAATTTCTATCTGTGTGACACATTTACCCTAAACTATAGGGCATTTTGGTCTTTTTACTTTTTAAAATTTTTTGATTTTTTTTTGTTCTTCTTCTCTCTTTCCTTCGCCGGCCATGGCGAAGCTGACGGAGGGAAGCCGGCGTCCGGCAAGGGCTACCCTCGCCGATGTCCAATGAGGGTCGCCCTCGCCTAGGCTGGCTAGGGTCGCCTTCGCCAATGTTGGGCGAGGGGTGCCCTTGTAGATTTGGTGAGGGCTGTCCTCGCCCAATGTAGGCGAGGGCAACCCTTGTTGGCGTCGGGCAGCCCTAGCTAGCCCAGGTGAGGGCGACCCTCGCCGGACATTGGCTTCCTTCTGCCAGCTTCGCCCTAGCCAACATAAGAAAGAGAGAAGAAGAAAAAAAAAGGAAAAAAAAGGAAAAAAAAAAGACGAAAATGCCCCTGGTGGGGTAGTTTGCAAAGTTTGGGGTTTTTTATGTCACAAAAAAAATTTAGGATAAATTTGTCATTTTGAGCAAAATTTGGGGTTTTTGGTGATCTTTTCCCTTTAATTTTTGATGCACAAATTCAAGACCTTCTGTTCAAAATAAACCTCTCTCAAAATTAATTCTCAAAATAAATCCTACTACATTCCATTCCAAACAGGACTTCTCACTGATAAATTATTCCTAAAGTTGCCTAGCCATCCTACTCATACTAGTCACTTTCTCTTCTCTCTTAAAAATTATAAAAATAGTTTTTGATGTTTCTCACAATCTATAATATTTTTAGAATTAATCTATCATAAAAAATTAAAATTCTCCATGTAATGCATCCATCATCCTGATAAGATAAGCAAGGGGTCCTTGCTTGCTCAGTTCTTCAGCTAGCTTCAATAAATGCTGATGCCACCAAAATTTACAGAAATGCATGGATATATGAGGGCTCTTATGATACATGATCGCTTAAATAAGCATAGACTCTTCCTTTAAATGCTCTTTCCAATTCGATGACCTAAAATTCCCTCATCTGCCCGTGCAAGCTGTCTAGCTGCCTGAACCTAATAGTTCTCTGGGACATTCAGTTTGCTGCATGAACGGTCAAGCTGGCCACGTCTCTTCTAACTGTCAACATTTGTAAGCTAGCAGCGGAATATTCAGGATTGGACACAAGCCGGTTGAGTAATATTAAACATTTGCAAGCTAGTAGCAGAATATGCAAAGGAAGAAGTAAAGCCAAAAAGATACTAAGATGCTGATCATAATCAGTACCCCTCTTTCAAGATTTCTGGTGGCTCAGTAGGGCCTCCTGCTTCTACAAATATCTCTGATGTCAATGCAAAATCAACATAAGAAAGTTTGCTCCATTGGATATCTTGTGTTCCATAAGGACTTAAAAGCCAGCTGTTCCAGCTGAGGCTAAAAATGCCAGAAGCATTGTTGCTCTTTTTTGAAGCTTCAAGTCCTAAAAGTGGACACTAAGTGGAATTTCAATGAAGAGATGATTTTGTTCATACTATCATTAGTAGAAATTCTTGCGTAAAATACATATTGACGAAAAGAAGAAATGAGCCTTTTGCTGATATAAGTGCGATGTCAATGTCTATCAAAGCATTTATAAAACAAAGAACACCTGAAAAACTATACTTACTTGTATGCCACTTACCCTAGAAGATACACGATCTGCCAAGCCCTCAAGAATAAAATCAGATCCTTGAAAATTTGTCATTGTTTTGTCATTGTTGTAATCTATAGGAAAAGCACATTCTCTAATTTTATAACTGCAGAAGAACGTGTCCAAGATTTTTGGACCTGCAGATAATGCTAGAAACTTAAATGAAAGTTGGGGTATGAACTTATGCTAGCAAAAAGCACATCTACCAAGCCCCTTTCCAAGGTCCAGGGCTGAGGCAACCATGCTAATTAACCTCAATCTGATCCCTTTAGTCTCAGCAAACCGTGCTCATAGAATGAAGTACAAACTTCCTTCTTTAGGAGTGTCGAAATGCTTTCCAGAACCACTGAACATCCAAACCTATTCACTAGAAGTCAATTAAGTCAAGTCTAAAACAGAGTCAAATAATTGCTCATCTTGTTCTTGGCAGTATACATATATATTTATATAGATATATACAAGTTGCTCATCCTAAAATTGTTCTAGTTTTTACAAGCAGGTGCAATCAGAGCTTACTTTTCCCTGTCATCATAAGCACAGCCCCTTAGCAGAATCAAATTCACGACAGAAACAGCCTTTACCCTTACACCTTCTCCAGTGTTCTTCTTGGACAAGTTGACGCATAAGTTCAGAGACAGAAACCCAGTCGTGAATGGAGAACAACAGATGGCTCTTCATCAACTGAATTTCTGGATTAGAAGAGCTAAAGCCATGTGAACCATAGACAGCGTAAAATGTCTCATCGCAATTCACAGAAAGAGGGCGTCAACTGATATATTCACATTTGTCTGCAAAGCTCTTCTTGGATAGAAGTCCCTCTGCTAAGTCACTGTCCCTTAGTAGGGTGCACTGGAAAAATCATATTAAAGCCCATTAGCATCTAGTTATTGCTTAATTGAATTGAGTTAACGTAACATCAAGGTACAAGGGATTTAGGCACTAATCATGTTACCGAGAAGGTATTTAATGTGACGGATACACTACTTACCAGTTACACAGGAGGTAACAAATCAATCGAAAGTGAGATGCACACATACATGACACCAAGTAAAATGAGATTCGTATCACACGGGCAATGGTAATTGATCGTTACACCACTTCGTTATTGTTTGTAGTGCATCCATTACATAAAATACTTTCTTCATGTCGCCATCATATGTTACATGAAAAGGTTTCCTCACCTCAAACTTTTCTTATCAGGATATAAAACAATTTCACCGTAGAGGTGGAAATAACGCATGAGTTAGATTGGGTAATAATTCCGTAAACTGAATATAAAATGTATAAGCAACTATTAAAATCTACAAGCAAATACACGATGCTACCATGCATCAAATTACTGCCGGACAAGAGCAAGCAAACATCTGATGTCAAAATCGAAGATACTACCATTCAGAAAACTGAAGTTAAATGATGCAAGAGAAGAATCAATTATATACTTTTGCCCACATTTCCTTTCAACGCCATGCTTCAGAATCGGGTGAAGTAGAGAGAGATAATATTAAAAATAATAGAATTGAAGTGCTTCATTTCGATTTGAATCATGAAAATAGACCGAAGATCTCCTAAAAAATCACGGGCACCCTATGTTCATATACTATCGAACTCTCCGTTAGATTCAATATTAAGAATGCACAATGAAATTCGGTATAGAATCATTATATTTGGAATATTTAGTCTCCCAGATATAAGAAGAAGGTAGACTCCATGGTTCTCTCGGCCAACTCATCGGCCATATCTTGGTTTATTTCCTCTAGCTGATGAGCCGATGAATTCCTGCCCATGACACAGCCGAGAGTCCGGACGACATGCAAAACTCGCCCACGCCCGATCGACTGCTTCGAGCACCAGTGTCAGGCGGTAGATGCTTAGGCCAGCGCGGCCAGGAACTCAAAAGGTGTCTCTCCATTGCTTATCCGAGCGAGTGCCTCGGAAATGTCTTGGTTCGGATTTAAGGAGCTCTTTTGAGTTTCCTGGTTATGGTTAGATTATACTCCATATAGAGAATATCAAATTTAGCCAGAGAGTATATTTTATGTATTTAGAGTCAGGAATACAATTCTGTATTTAAATTTCTCGATTGTGATTGTAGAACGTTAATAGAAATTCAGGCAGATCGACCCAATCGTCAACCCTGTAATCATATGTTCCTATTTCACAACATATGCAATGTAGTTTGCTTAAAACTGCAGATACATATGGAACTGTGAGCTGGAGGTCTACTCCAACGCTTACGATGAACAGGGTCCTTTTCTCTCTTTCGTAAAAACTTCAGCTGATCTTTCAGATAAATAAATACTGGCAAGTTGAAATTGTTTTTTGAATCAGTCAGATTCCCTTCAAATGCATTGACGAGAAGGAACTGAAATAGCTTCTCTTTCCTACCTCTCTACTCTACAATTCAGCCACTCAATTATTTCCTTCATAATGGCTTCGCGCTCTGGCTCTGGCTCGAAGAGCAGATCGTGCAAGTGCCCTTCCAACAATCTGATTGTCTTGTCTCTGGCGGATGCTTCCTCGTAAAACTTCATGGAAGCATCTGGGTTGGTCACTCTATCCGCAGCGCCGTGGAGGACCAAAAAAGGAACTCTCAGTCTCCTGAGGTTCTGCTGCAAGTAGGATGCTATCCGGAGGATCTCATACCCCGTTCTCACGCGGATGGATCCGGTATAGACGAGGGGATCAGAGTACTTGGCTAGGAGCGCTTCTGGGTCCCTTGATACCACCGAGCCGTTCTTATTCGCAGCCCCAACTTGGTGTCTCGGCAATAAGAGGGAGACGATCGGTGCGAGTATCTGCAGAGGTTATTACAAAGTCAGGGATGCATTTACTCATTTTCCAGAGTCCTCGTATAGTTTGCAGGCCTGAAGAAAAGAAAGTATCTCCAGGGTCCTTACCGAGTGAATCGGGTGCGATGGCTGAACTCCTACAGCAGGTGAAGTTACCACAATGCCTGATATGCAGGCTTCGACTTTTGGGTCGAGAGCAGCCTGTATGTGCATTTCAAAAGATGGGCGATTTACTTACAAGAAAAAGATCAGTAACCAATGGGGGGAGAGCATGATCCGCTGAAGAATGACACGCTGAGTTTTTCACGTTGCTCAATTTGAAATCTTACCTTAAGAATGATTGCCGCGCCTGTTGAGTGCCCAAAACAAAAACAAGGGAGCCCTGGATTCTCAGCCAAGACTCTTCCGATGAATGATTTCTGTAAAACAAGAAAAGAAGAAAAAAAGGAGATCGCATCACACTCCCTAAATTTATTATAAAAAAAAAAGGCTTAATGAAGTGTATGAAATGGACATCATACTCACCAGATCGCATACAGCGTCATCAAGAGAATGAACATAAGCATGCAACCCATCACTTCCACCGTGGCCTGAGAGATGATAAAAGAGTCGAACAAAAGCACATTAGAGCAATACCAGTCAAATCTTTTAGGAAGGTATCTGTCAGTCATGACAAGTAACGTATGTTGTCGACTACACAGACACTCAAAACCTTGCAATTGTACAATCGCCTAGCAATCTTGTCATCCTCATGAGACCATTCAGGAATTTGATAGCCATGACGATTCAAAAACCCGTTTTTCATCCGCTCAAAATACAAACTACACAGATGCATCTCGCAATTGCAGACAACTAATACCTTAATCTCCAAATTGACACTTGACTCCACTGTGAAGAGAGGGAGAGGAGGGAGGCAGATATGAGTGCGAGATGGCATTTTCAGTTTGCACAATGTAGAACGTAAATGCAATGCAATTTCCGTCTAAGGTTTAACTTAAACATTTAGCCAGTTTCTCCTCAGCTTAGCTTTTCAAATATTTGCGTATGCCACCTACATAATCATAGAAGCTCAAGGCCAGGCAACATTCTGACATTGCTTACACAAAAGCAGAGGCTTCCCACCCAAAAGCATCTGAAATGAAATACTCATTTCCTGCATCCAAATATAGATGCATTGTTGATAATAAATGATTCTTCTCAATGTGATAACTACGAAACATTTGAAATTTTTCTAAAAGAACATCAATAAATAAAGCACGTTAGAATTATGTAAAGCAGTTCACTGTTTGTGAAAGCAGCCATCTCTTGATGGGGGTTTTGGATATGTCTGCTTGGAACGTAATAATATATAGCAAACAAATAAGCAGAGGGAAACCAAATTGCTTGCATCTGACATTAAGAGTACGCAAATTCTGTCGAATTGCGTAATTTTTGTAACACCGTAGTAAGTTGTCACCTCATCACACACAGAATAAGCAGTGGACAAAAGTAAAGAAACCCTAAGTCTCAAGCCACTTGACGAAATTAGAATTTTGTTCATGCAAATAACACTCTATAGGTGAAAATGTACATTAGTATAAGAATGGCCAGTGATGGTGCAAAACAATCAGGAAGTCATATGTCTGAAGTTTCAAAAAGCAGCTCTATCCTGAAGTTAAGATGGAGTTTTGAGCGAAGTAGATTCATCATATACTTCCTCCAGAGTTGAGTCTCCTGTTGAAGCTGGTGTACTTTAAGGTGAACTTTATATGTAGTTTCTGGATTTTTTGCTTATGATAAGCTGCTAAATTAACCTGTTTCCTGTTGTTCGTGCCAAAGAAGAGCAGTTTGTTTTTGTAAATGAGGACATCCTCCATTCCATAATCAGCTTCCAGTACAGGGTCACTAAAATAAATCAGAAGAACTAGGAGATTGCGTAGAGTGGCTCACATTCTAGGAAAACAGGGACGAGTATCACGAACTCCAGGTTCTTTTAACAATGCAAAGAGGATAATTGGAATGTGAACATTTTGGTTCCCAGGAGCGAACTCTAACTTGAAATAAGCAAACTGAGACAGATTTGGACTCACCAATCCAATCCATTCCGTAAACGTTGAAACCATTGGCATTCAGCTTTTTTGCAAAATTACTATACCTCCCACTGGCACAATAGACGGAAAGAAATCTCAATCATCAGGTCCAGAGATTCTAGCAGCATATTAACACCTGAGCTCAGGTGGAAAACAAACCTGTGTTCATTCAGACCATGCAAAAGAATAACCAATCCCCTGCAAAAACATAAGCATGCTTTGTCATAAGAGCGACCAAAACTAAATTTGACATGTTTGTTCCAGGGTTAAGTGCACAATGCAAGAAAACAAGATATCACACAAAAGAACATGCAGAGTATGAACTCACGTAGGTAAATATCAATGCAGAAATGTGATTAAGCAATCTTAAAAATGCTATCAATGCAAATTTCACACAATGGACCCGGTCTGACAAAATGTACATTCCACAGTGCAGAATAGACAAACTCTCGATCGCTTATAATTTTCAGCAAATGTGACAAACATTTTTTCCCAAATTAATGTTCTGCAAAATCAGAACCGAGCAGGAAAATTTTGAATTAAAAATCTTAACAAAATAGGCAGCAAACCAAAAACAATTTGTGCTTCTAGTTCACCTGATCTCCCCATCAACAGGTCTCCAAGATTGCATGAACAATGCATCACCCCTTGCGGTCGTGAAAATCGAAAAATCCCTAATGATAGTTTCATCGCCATCCTGCACCACCCGCTTCTTTGCCATCGCTCTCCGTGCCGCCACCTCCTGCTCCACCAACAATGACGCCGCCCTCCTCCACAGCAGTGCCATTCCTGGGACCCTCACCATAGGCCCGACTTTCTGGTTACTCCCATCGTCGCTCTCACTCCTCTCATCCTTGGACTTCTCTGCTGCGGTCATCGAGACAAGAAAGACCCGCTTCCGGCCCCAGAATGGCATGAGAAGCATTAGGATGAAGGTGCGGATTAGCATCAACGGGCTCTTCAATGCGCGCAGTGAGAACAGTGCATTTACGTGCCCACTTGTGTGAGTCACTGCATAAACTGTAAGATTCACGAAAGAAGCATCCAAAAAAAAAAAATATCACGAAAGTCGGAATCACCTCAGGAAAATTAAGTACTGCAAATTAGGATAAGTTTCCACAAGACTCTCCATGAACTTGGTCACCACATCTGCAGTTACATCAAACAGATGTAACAGATTCATTCCCTTTTTGTTGACTTCTACTCTATTTTTTCATCCATTAGTGACAGATAATTTCATGTCATCGAACCTCGTAAATGCCAATAAAGACATGAAATAGCATGTCAAGAAAAAAATATACATATATATTAGCTCCCAAGATTAAACGACACCATCATGCAAGGTTACATCAAACGTGAACAGAGCAAAAGCACCAGGAACCACAATGAAGCGGAATGTCAAGAGGCAGAGGAAGAAATCGGGTGCCAACCATCTGGGTCGTTGATGAGTTCCTTTCCCTCCGAAGACATGTTTCTGCTGAAAAAGCTGAAAACTTCGAAGAGTGATGGTTCAGGTTGACTCAGCACCTATGCATCAAACAGTAATGAAGTCCCACAAAAGGGTGTGATCGGCGACTATGGCTGGTTCAGATGGCAGTGTCAAACAAGCTACTTCCGAGCACCTTTGAAGCGTCTCTTGGTTGATTTCTGTGGATCTTATCTCCATTTTTTCCCCCGCTTATTTAGGTAAAAGCTTGTGTAAGAATTTGTTGACAGGTGGAGTGTGCCATTACAGGGAAAAACACCAGAGGATCCTTCTGATGAAGTAAGGTAGTTATAAGCTAGTTGGTTATCGCTTGGTACTCGCAGATTTATTTCCCTTTCTTATCTTTTCTTTTCTTTTCTTTTCTTTTTTCCCGAAATATCCCTTTCTTGAAAAGTGGGACGTTGAATCATATTTCTATTTAAATTTAAATGCCCACATTGAGGACCTTTTGTCGAAAATAAATCTCTCCTAAAAATTAATTCTCAAAATAGATCTCTCCCAAAAAACTACGTTCCAAACCGGAGTTTTCACTGATAAATAATTCCTAAAATTGCCTAGCCATCCTCTTCATACTAGTCACTTTATCTTCTCTCGTCAAAAATATGAAATTGGTTTTTGATGTTTCTCACGATCTTTAATATTTTTTAGAACTAATCTACCATAAATAGTTAAAATCTAAACATAAGTTACATGCAATTAACAACTCACTTTTCTGAAGTATTTATAAAAGTACCGCATAATTACTGAAGTGTCGTAAAATAAATCTTTTTATTTTACAAAAAATTAATCAAAAGTTGAATGTTAAAAAATTAAACTATTTGACAAATAAATATGTTTTACAATTCGAATTGCAGAATTATTTCCTCATTACATCCAAATTTATTAATAGATAAGAACAAAAATATGTTACCCATTATTTCCTAATTAATTTCAATCCATAAACTAGAAAGAAGACAATCATATTGGAAGTTAATTACTTTTATTGCTAGTTAAGGTAAAATATATTTGAATATTAAATAGCTCATAATATATCCTGTTGATTATATAAGCTTGTAATTATCTTAAGCATTAATGAGATCGAGAAAAAAAGAACTTATCAACAAAGACAACTTGAAGCCTTTATTTGCTGATAAATCTTCATTATTAACTCTCAGATATACAACTTATCAATATATTTTCTGCTCCAAAATTTATTAATTATAGCAAGATGTTTTGGTGATTAAATAACTTCTTTTCCATAGTTCTTGATTATCAACTATTTTGCTCCAAAATTTATAGCAAGTTGTCTTTGGTGATTAAATAACTTCTTTACTCCGCCTGTTTTTGTACGGCTTCCTTCCACTCTTTTGAGCCTGTTCATTAGAGTGTAAGTTTTTGAAGCCGGTTCTTTGTACTTTTTGACCTCCCCTTATAATACTTACCTTTTCACCAAAAAAAACTATTTTGCTAAACAAAAATAGCTACATCGTTATTTAATTTTTATATTATACTTTAACTAAAAATAAAGTGGACTGTATATTGTCTTTTATCCATTAAAAGAAATAAGAAGTTAATTCACACTTAAACTGCAATTTCTCATTTATCAATTAGATATTATAATATTTTTAACTTATTATTTAAATGGTACTATTTTACAATGTTTTGATAATCATATTCAACATAGGCTACTTAATTTTAAGTTGTATTTCAAAATACTTTTTACCTGTAGTTTTAGTCTAAACTTCATTAGAAATTGAATTAGTGGGCTAACAAATCAAAAAATTAAAAATCATCCGTTGATTGGGTGCAACATAATTTCGATTTTAATTGTTTATGATAATAAATATTGTGCAAAATATTTGATATTATCTTAATAATTGTAAGAGAGATGTAAAAGTGACTAGGATGAAAAGGGTTATGACTGGGTAATTTGGTGGGAGAGATTTATTTTGAGAAGTGCTTTTGACAGTAATCTATTTTAGGAAAAAAAAAGTCCAAATTAAATGGACCATTTGAGGATAAGACAAAAGTAGAGGTTGTGTGAAAGGAAATACACATAGATATCTTTTATGAATTAATTGGAGAATGTCTTTGTTCTACATAATTCAAAAGATCAAAAGTTCAAATTTTTTGGACATTATAACGAGGTGGGAATTCGAAATTTTTGGACATTATAACGAGGTGGGAAAAAGCTTATTTCGTAACACAATGTCTATTTGTAGATTATGTGGTAAGGACATAAAAAAGACTCATGACAGGAAAGAGCCTAAACTATCCGCTAATTCCACTGAATTCACTCTAAAATTTATTCTTTATTAATAAAAAATGAAAGGACTTACATGAATCCTAGTCCCACTTAGAGCCACGGCTACAGCTCCCTATCACAAGAAATGGAAGGAAACAAAGCCAACTTATTTTTTTTTGGTAAAGGAAACAAAGCCAACTTATTCATGTTGTAAAAAAATGGGAAAAGTACCAAAAAAGTTTTAAGCCTATTGCATTGGTACCAATTCAATCCTAAATATTTCAATTAGGCTAATTTAGTCATAAACTTTCTTACATTAGTACCAATTCAGTTATAAACTTTCTGATTAAATTTATTTAGTTCTAAACCTTTTTACATTAGTATCAATTCAGTCCATCCGGCCAATTTTAGCCAATTAGCGCTGACATGGACGCCGGCCAATGGTTAGACACT
Organism: Eucalyptus guilfoylei; assembly: GCA_016097605.1. NCBI lineage: Eukaryota > Viridiplantae > Streptophyta > Magnoliopsida > Myrtales > Myrtaceae > Eucalyptus > Eucalyptus guilfoylei. The sequence continues at coordinate 22,369,556 of CM027870.1, read as the reverse complement.
GACGTGGCAATTTTCAAATAATTTTTAATTTTTTTTTCGAATTTTTTATTTATTTTCTTTTTCCTTTTCTTTTCCATCTTCTTCCTCCTTGGACTTTCCTTGCAATGGTCGACGAGGCTTGTCGGCCACTAGGCGAGGGCCGCCAAGCCCTCATCGGCCACCGGCAAGGATCGTGGCCCTCGCTCGGCCTTGCCTAAGGCTATGGGCGAGGCAACTTTGCCTAGGGCCACGGGTGAGGGCAGCCTCGCCCGCGACAAGGCTAGCCTTGCTTAGATTTGGGCGAAGCCACCTTGCCCATGGCTCTGGGCAAAGCTGCCTTGCCCGCGGCCCTCACACAATGGCCACCACGAGCCTCATCAAAGGCTCACTGGCCACTACAAGAAAAGTTCAAGGAGGAGGAAGAAGGAAAAGAAAATGAAAAGAAAAAAAAAATTATTTAAAAATTATCATGTCAATGTTCAGCCACCAACCGACATCCAGGACAGTATCAGCCGGTCAAAATTGACTGGATAGACTAAATTGGTACAAATGTGAAAAGATTTAGAACTAAATTGATCTAATTAAAAGATTTAAGACTAAATTGGTACCGATGTAAACATTTATGACTAAATTGATACAAATGCAATAGATTTAGGTTTTTTTTTTTGCTAAATAGTCGTTTTCTTCCAAACAAAGATGCTCGGTAGCTGACAAAAGAATAGACATTCATTTTCAGTATTTGACAGAAGAAAAGAGACAAACATTTTCATCAATTTCTTGAAGCAGGTTGTCTCATACCGTCGGCTTTCCAGCTCCATTTGTCTAGGAAATCCACTAGTTCTCTTCTTTTCAGGATAGTTTTTTTAAACCTGTTTGAAGATCCTATTTTGCATTGCACTTTCACCCTTCATATAGCATCAACGAAGAAACGAAATCCAGCAAGAAATTGGTAAGCTTTCTAAATACATGACTGGACAGCAGAAGCAATCAATTGAGCGCAAAGAATTTTCTCTCTAACGTACAATCAACTTCCTTGGCCATATTTTCACCCAAAAAAAAAAAAATTTCACCAAAAAAAACTTCCTTGGCCATACAAATATCCACCATACAAGGATGGAATATTGCTGAAGAGGAAAAGCTCTTCCACTAAAAAACTGTATATATTTCCTATATGTTCTGCAACATCTCCAAGGGCATGCTATTACTTCCAAAGTACCGGGCGGAAGATCTGCAACAGGACTGGTGTCATAAAGATGCTAAGAACTTCCTCAATCAGTGCAAAAGAATAGCACCAATGTTTCTCGCTAAAGCTCCAGTCCTTTTCACTAAGTAGTTTAATGTTCAAAATGCTGTTGATGAGATCATACCATCTAGCTGCCCTAGGAGACTGACAGACATGCAGTCGGAAAAAATTCCCTGAGGCCAGTTATGAAAATGTCAGCATGAACAATCAGTGTCCCATGCAGAATCATTCTTATTGATTGCAAAACTTCACAGCATGCCGAAACAATGTTCTCAGTTGCATTGTCAGAGATAATTACATTTCTGAGAGCTTTTATAATAGCCAAATTAAATTAGTTGACCAGCCATGCACTACGGAGAACATGAACAAAAGCTAGAATCTGGAACCGACCAAAGCCTCTGCTTATGATCCCCTTGGCGCCAACATCATCCACCTTGATTATGATCCACTTAAGTATGCCAAAACTCCCCATCTAATGCATCCATCGTCCTGAAAAGATAAGCAAGGGGTCCTCGCTTGTTCAGTTCTTCAGCTAGCTCTAGCTTCATGATGCCATCGAAATTACTAAAATGCACGATTGTAGGAGGGCTCTTATGATACATGATCACCTAAATAAGCTTAAACTCTTCCTTTAAATGTCCTTCCAATTCAATGACCTCAAATTCCCTCATCTGCCAATGTAAGCTGTCTTAGCTGCATAAACCTAATAGCTCTTTGAGACATCTAGTTTGCTGCATTAACAGTCGAGCTGGCCATGTCTCTGCTATTTGTTGACATTTGTAAGCTAGCAGCAGAATATGCAGGATTGGACACAAGCCGGTTGTAATATCAAAGATTCCCACATTAGTCAAGAGCAAAGACCCATGATAGGGATGTTAAAGGACTAATAATCAACTGGTATTTCAAGAATAACAAGCTGAAAATAAAAGCAAGCACAAGTGCCTTCATATCTCAGATAATGGCACTGCCATATATGACTAGGGTGTTAAATTTTAGCTTTGTAACAAATAAATCATCAAATAGAGAAGACTTAAGGAGTTTTACAATAAACGAATAAATCAAGCTATATGCAAAGGATGAAGTATAACCAAAAAGACACCAAGATGCTGGTCATAATCAAGTACCTCTCTATCAAGATTTCCGGTGGCTCTGGAGGGCCTCTTGCTTCACATCCATCTCTGAGGCAACCGTGCTAATTAACCTCAATCTGATCTCTTAAATCTCAGCAAGCCATGCTCATAGAATGAAGCACAAAAGGAAAGATCATGTAAACTACACATACCATTTAATAGAAGGAACAGCAGATCTAATGCTTCCTCTTGGAAGCATAATCCAGATTCCTTCTTTTGGAGTGTCGAAATGCTTTCCAGGACCAGTAAACATCCAAACCTGTTCAATAGAAGTCAGAAAAGTCAAGTCTAAAACAGAGTCATTTAATTGCTCATTTTTCTTATATATATATACATAGCAGGTGCAATCAGAGCTTACCTTTCCCTGTCCTCATAAGCACAGCCCCTCAGCAGAATCAAATTCGTTACAGAAACAGCCTCTACCCTTACACATTCTTCAGTGTTCTTCTTGGACAAGTTGACACATAAGTTCAAAGACAAAAGCCCAGTGTAGAAAGGAGAACAACAGCATGCTATGGCTCTTCATCAACTGAATTTCTGGATCAGAAGCGCTAAAGCCCTGTGAACCATAGACAGCACAAAATGTCCCATCATAATTCACAGGAAGAGGGCGTCAACTGATATATTCATGTGTGTCTGCAAAGCTCTTCTTGGATAGAAGTCCCTCTGCTAAGTCATTGTCCCGGACTAGAGTGAACTGGAAAAATGATTCTAAAGCTCATAAGCATCTACATATTCTTAATTGAATCAAGGTAACCTAACATCAAGGTACAAGGCATCTAGGCACCAATATGTTACTGAGAAGGTATTTAATGTGATGGATACATTACTTATCAGTTACACAGCATGTAGCAAGCCAATCAAAATTGAGATGCATACGCACATGACACCAAGTAAGATGAAATTCATACCACGTGGGCAAGTAGTGATGGGCGGTTACATCACTTCATTACTGCATGTAGTGTATCCATTACATAAATTACTTTCTTCATGTCGCCATCACATACTACAGGAAAAGGTATCCTCACCACAAACTTTTCTATTTAGTAAATAAAACAATTTAACCGTAGTAATGGAAATAACACATGAGCTAGAAAGGCCAATAATTCGGTGGATTGAATATAAAATGTACAGGCCACTATTAAAACGTACAAGCATATACATGATGCTGCCATGCATCAAATTACTACTGGATAAGAACAAGCAAACATCTGATGTCAAAATCGAAGATACTACTATTCAGAAAACTGAAGTTAAATGATGCATGAGAAGAATCAATTATATACCTTTCCCCACATGTCCTTTATGCACCATGCTTCAGAATCAGGCGAAGTATAGAGAGGGACCTATATATAATAGTGACCTGTTCCCAGGGAAAAAAAAAGGGTCACCCAACATAATATAGATTAAAAATGCATCTGGGGAAAAATCCAACTTCAGCTAGAAAGACAGCAGGAAAAAAAAGGAGGCAGCTAAAAAGTGCATCGCCAAAAAATTATTAACCCCTATCAAACCAAGTTCCTTATTGTAACAGATATACAAGAATCAAGAAGATGCTTCGCAAAATCAACCTCCCTCACCCATGAGGTAAAGAAGGATAACGTACGAGACAAAACAACTAATCAAGATTGCTGAACCTGTGACTGAGAAGGCATAAAGCAACATATGGGATTTCCAAGTCAAAAACATGTTAAGATGTGACAAGAAAATATCCGTGCATGAACAAACAATGGAAAGTGCAGAGACCGGCCTGAAGGGATGCGAATGACTTATTACCCTCAAAGATTCTTAACTGAGGGCATCATGAAAGAAAATATCCTGAGTTTGTATCACAACATACAAGATAACGACTCTTAGGGCTTTAAATAGAAAACTTTATTCGACAATTCACTTTCTAAATGACTATATTCTAATTCTTTTCCCTTTTGAATGATAAATAAAGTTTCTATTAGAAAGTCCAACCCAAGAGCTTAAGGTGATAGATAAAGACAGACCACATAAATATAAAGAGCATTTAGGACCCGCAAAATTTTGACTATGCACATTCACGTTGAATTTTGACCACGCACATTAGCAAAAGGGATAGCACTAGTCCCGATACTATATTAGAAAGTTCAATTCAAAAGCTTAAGCCGATAGGTGGAGATAAACCACATGATCCATTGTCAAGCAATATGGGACAATATTTCAAAAGTTTCATTAAGAAGGTACCAAGAGGGCACTCCCCCTAGGCAAAATGGCTTAAACCAGAACATATTTACAAAATTATGCACCCATCTATATATCGCGTTCTCATAATAATACACCTTGAGTTACTCCATGGGACATTCAGATAGACCAACTGTGTAAAAGAAAAGCAAGGGCCAAAAAAAAAAAGAACAAAACAAGAAAGAAGTATGGAACACATGCAATTGTAACATATTTCAGCTACTTAAATTTTTTTTCTCCTACATCAGATGACTATCTTGGAATCATCATTTCTACTATCAAAATAATATTTGCCTTCAGCATTTGCTTATAGCTTTGAATAGGAGTAAATCCTTACAATAATATTAAATTATGATAGAACTTAAAATTTGCCACCAAAGCAGTCTTCATTACTTACTTCGTCTAAACGGAAAAGATCAAATAGGGGTTGGATCAGGACTTCTAAACATCACACAAGATACTGTCTCACGCTTCCAATTTCTCAAATGCTGCTTCTCTACTTCTGAAGTTTGCACCGACTAAGAAAGTCTTGGTAGGGATCAAAGCTTTCTTGCCGCTTTAAGTACTGTCCTTTCAATATGTTGTAGATAGTTAGTTCCGTAGACCCAAAATCCCGTTGACTAGAATTGAACGTCATCTTGATTGGGCATATATTATCGAAAATTTCTAACCCAGTAGCATCGGTGCTCTTGCTTGAAATGGCCTTAGAGTCAACAACTTTGGAGACCATATGAGAACATACAGGATGCGCGTAAGGCTTAAAAGAACCTATGTGGTACAAAAAGAACGGTTTTTCTTGTTGTGACGGGGTCCAGGTCTCTTCTCTGTCATCTGCAAGCGAAATGGCACGCTCATCATGAGCCTCAGGACCTGAGTCCGACATGGCCACTTTGGTAGCCACCTGCATAACCTCACCAAATTGCAGGCTAAGTTCCGCCTCTGAAGAAAGTCCAACTGATGCTTCTGAAGAGCCATCTCTGACCCGATGAAGTGTTGATAGGAAGGGGACAGGAAGCACAGGACCAACAAGAGCATCACTTCGATGCACTTTATTTGACCACTTGTTGCTGCGGAATGAAGGTTCTCTCAGAATGAAAGGCTGCAATTGCACCGTCTCTGGAACAACCAAGAATTCCAGAGACACTTTCTTCTGGTCCAAAAGCACTTCAAGGAATTCAGAGTAGCCAGAAAATGCTAAAAGTAAAAGCTCTGTGGACAAACCTGCACACTTTTTCCTCGATATAATCTCACCAATTGTAGTTGGTGAACGAATGTTGTCAAAAGACAATGCTGAAGGTGATCCAAGTTGGAAACCAGAACTCTTGAGCATTTTACACAAAGCTACGTGACAAGTGGGGTCAAAAGATTCCTTTTCTTTGGGGCAACTAGAAGTCTTTTGAATTTTTGCTTCTACCACTGAAGCAAGATTGCCCTTTAAAAAACTGTAGAGGTAGTCAAGTTTCAGATACTTGAATCTTTTGGGGAACTTGTAATCATCTTCCACCACTGAACACAGACCATTATCCATGAATGAGAGATTAACATCTTTCTGGCAACTTCTTTCAACATCCCAAGATGCGGAGTATCTCTGATATTCAAGCTTCCCAGAGGACATCAACCTGATAAGTGTGAAGCCACCATATTCATCATCATCAGAAGCTGGTGAAGAGAGATCACTGCCTAAAATTCCAAATCCCAAAACCAAATCTCTTTTCCGTCGCCAATCAACCCATTGAGGTGGAGATTTCTTCAAGAATTCTTCTTGCAAAAGGCAGCTTCCAGAGCTACACTCACTACCTGAAAGTGAGAGTTCTGAGGGGAGGCCCCATGCATAAAAAGAGTCACAAATCCCTGAAACTTTTGAAGGAGATGATCCTCTGGCATCAGGTAAAGGAGGCCCATAGCAGAACAGGCTCCACTCACAGTTCCAGAGAGATCCTAGTAGAATACAGAAACCCAATTTGGAAGCATGCTCATAGGTGTCTTGTTTAGAGTTTGATCTCAATTTGGACAGTTTAAACACGTCGATGTAGCAGGGCCTATCAAGACCATGGGACCATTGCAACACTGGCTTCAGCGGCTTACGCGTATCACACAGAAGTAAAAGCTTGTTTGAAGCTAAGGCAAAGTGAAAACCATCAGACCCGGCCCGAGAAAATGCAAGAAACTGATCCTTCTCCGTAGACGCATAAATACCCGACATCCCAATATTTGCTATGCAACGTATAATGCATTGCTCGGATCTAAAATCCACTAGAAAGACTGCATCTGATCGTGCAACGATCAAGATTTTCGGATGCCAGCTGAACTCACATCCTAACCATTTAGCACTCTTTGAACTGGCGGTATGATTCCACAAAACTCTCAACTGAGTACCTTTCAAGTTATGTTCCAAACCAACTTTATGCAAGATATGCTCGAGATCAAACAAATATATATTTCCATTCTCCAACAAGACCACACTCAATTCAGGCAACTCAGGAGACCAACAAGCATGCACAATAGAGCAAGTCTTGAAAACCTTACTACCCAAAAAGACCAACACCGGTACCCCGGAATTTCCGCCCCTCCTCACAACAAACCAGTGCACTGAGTACATTGTGTATGCCAACAGATACCCGACACTGCTCGACATACACTTCCCCGAGTCCGGAATTGAGTTAACAACAATTCGGACAATGGAGTGATAAAATCTCTTCTTGGACCTAAAAACATCACCATCCTCACCAATCTTGACGTCGAACTTCCCATCCTCCACAGACAAAATTAAGAACCCAATCTGATCAGAATTATCACCCGTCGGGAAGAACGCGATCACCTCGCTACTGTCCGGGCAGCGAAGGAACTGGACGCGGTTGTGCGCGAAGCCGGGAGCCGCGTCGGCCTGCTCCGGGCCGAACGAAGCTTCGATTTTGGAGGACGCCGAAGGGGGCACCGGAGAGGTAGTGCTGAGGAATCTGGCGAGGGAGAGCTGAGGGAGGGGAGGCAAGACCGGCGGCGGAGCAAGAGAAGGAGAAGACAGGACCTCGGTTCGAGAACCTGGCTTGGGGTTAAAGACCAGAGGACCCAGTTGAGAATTCGAGGAGGAAGGGTCGGACGCGAGGAGGAGTGGGGACTTGAAGACCGCGTTGATCGGAAACTTGGACTTCCATTCTTGGTCGAAGTCCATGGTCGTCCAAGAACTCTCAAGGTCCGAACATCAGAGATTTTTCTTCTGGGCGCGATCAAGATCGGAGCTTTTTGTCCACAGATTCCGGCACCGATGAACGGAACGGCACGGCACGGCGGCGATCGGTGGAAGAGGATTTTCCCGGAAGAGCTCGACTCCGCGGGAGAATCTCGATGCCGGTTTCTCTGTGCAGGGCGCCGCCTTTCAACTGTTCGAGGGATTGCGAAAGAGGCTGCAAACTGCAAGCACTTCGTTTTGCAACTCGACAACCCCTGTTAGGATTAGGCGCATATTCACGGTGATTCATATTAGGATTACATTCCATTATAATTAGCACATCTTGCTCCTTCAATAAAACACGAGCTTCCACGCTATCAATAGAGTATGAACTCGAATTATAAAAGCCCTTCGAAAAATAACAGAGCTTGGAAGTAAGGTATTTAATTAAATGATGATTATTTTAAATTCTCTCGATTATATAAAAATATCAATTAAATTAGACATATATTGTTTATTATTCGATATTACTAATATAGTGCTAATAAATATTGACATCGGTATTCGACCAAAAGAACTAATAATATTAATATTAGTGGAAATACATATTATTTTTTAATTAGTAGTTAAAAATTTCTATTATAAAGATTAGTATTTCTACTTTCTAGAACATGCAATAAAATCCTAATCCAGTTATTCTACGTTCTATTTAGTATTTTGATTTAATTCGATTCTACTTATTCAATATTGTTACGTCATATTTCAACTTTATATATAAATGATACAATAATAAATCAAATTATGTAATAAAATATTAGAGATAATATGAAAAAATTGAATTGTTTCACTTCGATACGAATTAAGAAAATGATCTAAAGGTCTCAAAAGGCGCCCTATATTTAAAGAATGTTGTATTCTTTGTTAGATTCAATATTAAGAAAGCATGATGAAATTTGGTATTAAGCGTTCTCATTATATACCCTTGAAATATTTTAGAATCTCCTAGATATGAGAAGAATCTAGACTACATCTTGTCCAACTCATAGACAATATCTTGGCCTAGTTCCTCAAGAGGGTGAGCCAGTGAATTCCTGCCCATGATACAAGGCCAGAGCCCCGACGACACGCGAAACTTGCCCACGCCCCATCGACCGATCAAGCACCAAAGTCAGGCAATATGCGCTAGGCCCTTAGGCCAGGGCGGCCAGGCATGGCATCATTCCTATAGCTTATCTGAGCGAGTGTCCCAAAAAAAAATTCCGATTATGATTTAAAGAGTTCTTTTCAATTGTAGTTGGATCATACTCCATATAAAGAATATCAATATAATTGGTTCGTAAGAATTTTCGCGAGTTAACTTTTCAGTCATGAATCTATTATATGTAATTTAAAGTTAGGAATACCGATTGTGAGTGTAGAGCAATAATAGTAATTCAGGCAGATCGACCAAATCCCCTATTCAGATTTTCCTATTTCACAGCTTCTCCAATGTAGTTTGCTTGAAAAACTGCAGATATTAAAACTGTAAGCCGGAGTTCAACTCCGATGCTTTCGATGAATGGGGTCCTTTTTTCTTCTCTTTCATAAAAAACCTCAGCTGATCTTTCAGATAAGAAAAGAACTGGAAAGTTGAATCCTTTTTTTTTTTTAGAATCAATCAGATTCCCTTCAAATGCATTGACAAGAAGGAACTGAAATTGCTTCTCTTTCCTACCTCTCTACTCTACAATTCAGCCACTCAATTATTTCCTTCATAATGGCTTCGCGCTCGGGCTCTGGCTCGAAGAGTAGATCGTGTAAGTGCCCTTCCAACAATCTGATCGTCTTGTCCGTCGCGGATGCTTGCTCGTACAACTTCAAGGAAGCATCTGGATCGGTCACTCTATCCGCGGTGCCGTGGAGGAGCAAAAAGGGTACTCTGACTTGCCTGAGGTTCTGCTGCAAGTAGGCTGCTATCCGGAGGATCTCGTACCCCGTTCTCACGCGTATGGATCCGGTATAGACGAGGGGATCGGAGTACTTGGCTACGAGCTCTTCCGGGTCCCTTGATACCACCGAGCCCTTCTTATTCGCAGCCCCGACTTGGTATCTTGGCAATAAGAGGGACACGATTGGAGCGAGTATCTGCAAAGGTTATTACAAAGTCAGGGATGCATTTACTCATTTCCTAGGGCCCCTGTATAGTTTGCGGGACTGAAGAAAAGAAAGTGTCGCTTGGGTCCTTACCGTGTAAATCGAGTGCGATGGCTGAACTCCTACAGCAGGTGAAGTTAGCACAATGCCTGATATGCATGCTTCAACTTTTGGGTCAAGAGCAGCCTGTATATGCATGCGATTCACTTGTGAGAAGCAGATCAGTAACAATGGGGAGAGATCGTGATTTTCACGTTGCTCACTTTGAAGTCTTACCTTAAGAATGATCGATGCACCGGTTGAGTGCCCAAAACAAAAACAAGGGAGCCCTGGATTCTCAACCAAGACGCTTCTGATGAATGATTTCTGCAAGTATAGGAAATGAAGAAAAAAAGGAGATCGCACCACACTCCCAATTTTTTTTTTTAAAAAAAAGAGGGCTTTATGGAAGTGTATGAGATGGACATCATACTTACCAGATCGAATACAGCGTCATCAAGAGAATTGACATAAGCATGTAACCCATCGCTTCCACCGTGGCCTGAGAAATGACAAAATATTCGAACAAGACCACATTAGAGCAAGGCCAGTCAAATCTTTAAGGAACGTATCTGTCAAATTTCAAAGAGTCGCGACAAGTAACGTATGTTGTCAACTGCACAAACGCTCAAAACCTCACAATTATACAATCGCCTAGCAATCTTGTATTCAACCGGGTCATTTATCAAGAACAATAGCCAATGGCCCTAGTACTGCCACTTAGATCTGATGAGACCATTCTGCATTTTCACAGCCATGACAATTCACACCTGTTTTTCATCCACTCAAAATACAAACTATACAGATGCATCTTGCAATTGCAGACACCTAGTACCACAATCTCCAGCTAGACACTTAACTCAATGTGAAGAGAGGGAGAGAAGGGAGGGAGATAGGAGTGGGAGATGGCATTTTCAGTTTGCCCAGTGCAAAACGCAAATGCAATGCAGTTTCCATCTGATAAGTTGGCTAAGGTCTCACTTCAACATTTAGACAGTTTCTCCTAGGCTTGACTTTTCATATTGGCGTGTTCCATCTACATAATCATAGAAGTTCAAGGCCAGGCAACATTCTGATATTATGCTTACACATAAGCAGAGGCTTCCCACCCAAAAGCATCTGAAATGAAATACTCATTTCCTGCATCCAAATATAGATGCATTGTTGATAATAAATGATTCTTCTCAATGCAATAACTACAAAACATTTTAAATTTTTCTAAAAGAACATCAATAAATGAAACACATCAGAATTATGTAAAGCAGTTCGAGTTTGTGAAAGCAGCCATCTCTTGATGGGGGTTTTGGATATGTCTGCTTGGAAACATAACTATACATAGTGAACAAAAAAGCAGAGGGAAACCAAATTGCTTGCGTGAAATGGATCACATCTGACATTAAGAGCATGGGAGCGCAAATTCTATCGAATTGCAAAATTTCTGTAACATCAGAAAAAGTTATCACCTCATCAGACACAGAGTAAGCAGCGGATACAAGTAAAGAAACTGTAAGTCTCAAGCCAATTGACGAAATTATGACTTTGTTCATGCAAATAACACTTGACCCCCTATATTTGAAAATGCACATTTGTATGTGAATGGCCATTGATGGAGCAAAACGATCAGGAATTCACAAGACTAAAGTTTCAAAAGGCAACTCTGTCCTGACGTTAAGATGCAGTTTCGAGTGAAGTTGATCCATCATATACTTCCTCCAGAGTTGAGTATACTGTTGAAGCTGGTATACCAGGTAAACTTCATATGTAATTTCTGTATATTCAGCTTATGTTAAGCTGCTAATTTAGCCTAATTATCATAAGAAGAGTGGTTTGTTTATGTAAACTGGGACATCCTCCGCTCCATAATCAGCTTCCAGTTAAAACTGGGTCACTGAGACAACTAGAAGAACAAGGAGATTGCGTAGAGTAGCTCACATTCTAGGAAAACAGGGAAGAGAATCGTGAACTGCAGGTTTCTTTGACAATACAAAGAGGACAATTGGAATGCGAACATTTCGTTCCCAGGAGCGAACACTAACTTGGATTACGCAAACTGAGACAAATTTGGACTTACCAATCCAATCCATTCCGTAAACATTGAAACCATTGGCGTTCAGCTTCTTTGCAAAATTACTGTACCTCCCGCTGGCACAAAAGGCGAAAAGAAATCTCAGTCATCAGGTCCAGAGATAACCAGCAGCATATTAACACCTGAGCTCAGGTGGAAACAAACCTGTGTTCATTCAGACCATGCAAAAGAATGACCAATCCCCTGCAAAAACATAAGCGTGCCTTGTTATAATAACGACCGACGCTAAGTTTGTCATGTATGTTCCAGTGTTAGATGCGCAACGTAAGAAAACAAGATATCATACAGAAGAGCATGCAGAGTATGAACTCACCTAGGTAATTCATCAATGCAGAAATGTGATTAGACAATCTTAAAATGTTCTGCTGTTTTTTCCTGGTCTGACAAAATGGACATTCCAGAAGTACAGAAATGATAAATTCTCGATCGCGTATAATTTTAAGCAAATGCGACAAACCTCCTCTCCCAAATTAACTTTCTGAAAAATCATTTCAGAACTCAGCAGGCAAATTTCGAATTAAAATTCCTAACAAAATAGGCAGTTAACCAAAAAAAAAAAAAAATTGTGCTTCTAGTTCACCTGTTCTCCCCATTAACAGGTCTCCAAGATTGCGTGAACAATGCATCACCTCTCGCAGTCGTGAAAATTGAATACTCCCGAACGACAGTTTCATCGCCATCCTGCAACACCCGCTTCTTTGCCAATGCTCTCCGCGCCGCCACCTCCTGCTCCACCAACGACGACGCTGCCCTCCTCCACGGCAGGGCCGTCGCTGGGACCCTCACCACAGGCCCGACTTTCCGGTTACTCCCACCGTTGCTCTCACTCCTCTCATCCTTCGACCTCTCTGCCGCGTTCGCCGAGACCAGAACGACCCGCTTCCGGCCCCGGAACGGCATGAGAAGCAGCAGCACGACTGCGCGGATCAGCACCAACAGGCTCTTCAACGCGTGCAGCGAGAACAGGGCATTAATTCTGCCACTCGCGCCCGATGTCAGCATCACGCCCTGTCTTGGTTCCATCGCCATTAAAATCCTCGCGATTGCCAGTGATTTTTGGTCGGACGAGCGAGTTTCTAAAGATGGGTATGTCCTTCTGGGCTTGAAGTTGCCGACTTTACCATGAGATCGAGGTTCTGTCTTGAGGGTGCGGATCGAAATGGTTGCGAACGCTGTCGTTCGCAGCGAGACCATCCGAGAGGATAAAGGGATCCAAATGGAGGACCCCCAAAAATAACCAACCGACCGGAATCAAGGGCGGGGTTCGATTCAGAGCTTCCTGGTTAATCGGGAGCAGAGGAACCCAGAATTAGGAGCGGAAACGATGCTCTCTTGCACGACTATGATAACGGGTCCGCGCACGAACACGAAGATGAGAGCGGTTTCGAGATTGGGAAGTCAAGTTCGAATCGCTTTCGTCACCCCAGCCGTAATCCCGACGCTTGCAACTGGACGGCTCTCGAGACGACAGCTGTCGGGGCCATGGCCAGAGGGCGAAACGGTGGAACCGAAGGATCAGCACGGCGGCAGCCTGGCAGGTGTCGACAGGACGACGTCCCACGTGGCGAAATCGGTGACCTGTCGTCCTCGGCAAGTTGCAGAAAAGGTCAAAGAGGATGGATTGGAGGAAGCGCCTGACACGTGGCTCCGTCTAAGTGGGGGACGCGAGAGCGTAGGTTACCCCTTTCGACACGTGTCCAGTTTATGGGGAAGGTGACGTTTCTTATGCTCTAGTTCTCCAAGGATACGCCTGGCTGTATGGACCTAATCGACACCGTCCCATGATCCAATGATTATTATATGTCTGATTTATCATTGGTCCCATGAGCCGTCGACCCTCCCAAAATTATCATGGAATTTCTTATAACAGGTTCCCTTATTACACAAAAAAATAATTTAAAAAATATTTTTCTGAAAATAATTATTTATATTATCTCGTTTATAAAAATTTAATTAACAATATTTTTCTCATTTATAAAAATATTCAAACATAAATCGTTATCATTATTGAATAATTATTCTATATGATACAAGTGGTGATTTTTAAAAAAATTTAAGTCATTTATTTTTCATGAAATAAACAAAGTAATGTTATAAGATATTTCTTTTAAAAACGTAAAAATCTTTCGATTAATTAATATAAATAAAATGAAGTTGTTGTTGCAAGTTAGAAGAGGTTTTCATTCGTAGGGTGGCAAGTTGACAAGATTATTTTAATGGGTGATTGAGTGTTCGGCATGAGATTGATTACACGCAAGCCAAATGCTTGATAACTCCATCAAAGATTTGCTGTTTCGAATTTCTTGAGTACTTGTAAAACGCTTTATTTCTATAATGATTAGTTACTTTTATCGAAAAATAACTCATAATAGTTTAGTACGATAGCCTATTCGATGGACGAGGATTCTCTGTCCAAATGCTCCTTTGCAAAAAAAGCTTTGCCTAAAGTTCTAGAGAGATAAAGCAAGAGGGCCTTTGAATATTATTATTGAAAATGTTAAAGTTGATTTAGCCTTTAAGTAGTATGAAGAGAAGCTCATGGTGTACCCATCTTCTTTATATTAAACCAAAAACCATCCAATTAATTTACTTCTCTTCCTACCAAAACTACCCTTTTTAAAATATTTACATAAAATTAACAATTAAATTCTGCCCGCAATCTAAGCACCGACTTGCTTTACTCAAAGAGTAACTACCCTCGCTCATTTTTTGAGACGACTCTCAATCTAGTATTCTTTTTCTTCTTTAACGAAGTAATTCAAGTACACACGCGTTTCGACGAAAAAAAATGCATATTGCGCTAAACTCTAATTTAAATTTAATCTGTTTCACAAAAAATGAATAACTTGAAAAACATTATCCAAAAATGATCGTTGTTATCATATGAAATATTAACCAATGAAAAATATTTTCATTACCTACAATAATTCATGTCTAATATTTTCGTGAACGATGAAAATATATTTCGTCATTCATTTTTATGCGCATATAAGAAAATCATTTTTAGGAAATTTTTTTCTAAATGTCATTTTTCGCAAAACAAATGAATTATAATTATTGCATCACTCCATAAATTAACTTTGTAAACTAGCACCAACCTACCGACAAAAAAGAAAACTAGCACCAACCTTTTCTGTGGATAAGTTGAGCAATCTTATTCAAACACTAGAATACAGGTGAGTGTTGTCACGCTACAAACTCAGTCTAAAAATCCATCACGAGAAAAATTTTCTGTTCATAAGTACAAGGATCAACTAAACAAATATACACCATTTCTCACTAATATCTTCGTGAAAATCACATATCATCTTTCTTGCTGGACGCTGTGCATAAGTATTCATCTTATTCTATGGGTTAGGCAACATATATCTGTTCTTAAACTATGCATTACTCCTGTGATCAGTCAAGACATAAACACTACAATTGTTCTAGTGACCACCTTTACCATATGAGAAGTGGGAATAATATTGTCGTGTCAAATTAGAGTTATATCATAGATTATGGTCTTTTTGGGCTGTACATTGTCCAAGACAAGATCTTCCTTCGAACATGTCCATGATTAATCTCTTTCTATAATACGTATAGCTTGCAGTTTATAACCTAAAACATAGAGAGAGAGAGAGAGAGAGAGAGAGAGAGAGAGAGAGAGAGAGATAATAATCTTAAAATTTACCGTCAATGATATTCCTAAAGATACTCTAGTATGATATTCTCGTTTACATAATTAGTTTTAAAAGAGTACACTACGCATGAGCAATTACTTTTAAGATTAATTATATTATGATGATAGTGCCCCTAATCGTGTCAATATTTGTGAAAAATGAGATCAAATGGCGATTACATATACATAGAAAAAAGTTGGTGGCTTCTCAACGAATGGGTATTATATATAACAAGAGGGTAACTTTGAAAAGTGAAAAGCAAGACAAACGGTGGTTTTGGCTTACTTAGATAAATATCGATCAGATATAACCATTTTAACACCAAAACCCTCTTCTCCACCCCCCCCCCCCTTCTCTCTCAATGTACATGCGTCTCATTTACCATTCTATTTTTCAATTCAAGTCACTAATCCATGATGATTTTTGCATAATGAAGAATCCACACTTACAATTAGTTCTACGTGTAATGTTGATGATATACACGCGCACGAATCAGAGATAGAGAAGAGGTTTGCGTCGCTTAAGAAGTGTCCCAGAAGAACAATGCTGGAAACAGAAGCATAGATTGAATATAGAGAGGATTTTGAATACAATCCGTTTGTTAATAAGTGGTTGCGCTTTATCGGATGACTCGAATCCATCTTTGTACCCTAGGGAAGGAGAGAGGGAGAGAGACTAACCTGGAATCTCATAAGCTGGAGAGAAGGAAAGAGAGAGAGAGAGAGAGAGAGAAAGGAGGGAGGGAGGGGAATGAAGCCTGGTCCGAGAGAAATCTCCTGAGGGATCGACATGGCCAGTTTAACAAATTTCTTGAGCCAGACAACATTCCCCTCACCCCCCACTTTGTCGGACTTCTCACTTCGGCCTATTCAGTGCCACCATTCCCTTCAACACAGCACTTATGCTAGAGAGAGAGAGAGAGAGAGAGAGAGAGAGAGAGAGAGAGTTGTTAAGCCATTGTTGAGGAGGGTGGTCTTCCCTTTGAAGCTCAAACTTGGGGTTTGGAGTCTTAGCCGTGAAGCTTTGCCAAAGTTGAGTATGGCATGGTTACGCAGCTTTCTTTCTTTTTACAGCTCACCATTCTCTTTTCCAACTTTTCCCCTGGTGGGTAGCTCACGAGCGCACAAATCATCGCCCCTTTGCCTTACTTATGCAAAGTTCTTTTTGTTTCCTGAATTTGCGCGGGTACCCTTTAGAAACCCCAGTTCTGTATAGGGAAAAAATAAAAATAAAGAGAGAAATAATTGTATCGGTTTATTTTTGGAAAGGCAAAATTACGCCAAAAGCGTTAAACATTTTAACAAATTTCAGTGACACGGGACACCGTGTTTTTGCGCGACGATGGTTGATTCAATCTCTCTTTCGTGTTTTTCCTTTGAGAAATGTGAAAAAGACGGTGATATCACCTTATGGAAGGTGACGGTCTACTCTTGACCACAAAATCATCTCCTAAAAGGAGAATGAATTTTCATCCGGTTTCTATGGAAGTTATGCAAAAAAAAAAAAATACTAAATCGTGGACAATCCTTCTACGAGTTAAGAAAGTTCATTCTACTACCACCGCCTGCGGTGGCCCAGTTGAATAAGGCTCCCATGATCTTTTGCGAGGAGGAGAGAAGTTCAAATCCCGTTGGCCGCACGAGATCTTAAGTGTGACGTCGGAGTGGTTGGTTCTCCGCTAGCGTTACCCGGTTTTTACTCGCTGCCATTTGCCATTTGTGCGGGGTTCCTGCGTCATCAAAAAAAAAAAGTTCATTCTACTTAATATTTGTTAGATTGGAATTATCAAGATTTCTGTCATTCTATAATGTTGCTAAAACATTATAATATATAAAAGCCTACATAATCATTTACATGACACATTATAATGTTGATATACCACACCTTATGTTTAAATGTCCTCACTCGAGCCTATCCTTGGCACAATATTATTTATTCTAGTCATGATCACCTCATTTTCATAATTTCATAACGTGTGTTACAAGCTTGTAGTTTTGGCGAGTCTAGCTAGTCAACAAAAGCAACAATTCAAACTCAGGCAACATGGAATCAGAGGCATGATTGGAATAAAAAGCGAATCTAACTCCCCACATTATACAATTTTGCTTGAACAAAATTTATCTTTTACTAAGTTTCTATGCATTTTATCATATATCACCCTATAAATTCGAATGTATGAGATGTTTTGTCTCGCTTTTTAGGCTATGATTCTTCATGCCAATATGAAAACTATACTATCATTATTTATGCGAAATCTGTCGCAAAGCTAGCAATACATTGTTGTAACTTTTTACTTCTTGAAAAATCAATTAACTTTTGCATTTCCCTTTTGAAAATTGTGCACGATATTTTACCAATTAATTTTAGTGCAAAGCACGAGACCTAAAATAAATATGAATAATGGGTTTAGCTTTTGTGGTTTTATAGCGCAAGGGCTATTTTTGACAATTAGCTTTGGAAGTTTTATATTCCAGCTGCCAAAATGAGTATAGCTGGCATAATGTGAGAATTGTGGTCACAATAGCACCGTCACAAATTCATTGTAACGGTGCCGTTAGGCTAGCTGCACTCTTTTCCTTTCTTCTTTTTTTCCGTTTATATTTCAACATCATATCAAAGGTCTACTGAATGGTTCAACTGGCACCAACGTGATCATTTATAGAACTCGCTGAAATTTTTTATTAAAATTCAAAGAGTCTTTAAATTGCGTTTGGTAGTCCAAATAGGATAAATTCTATCTGGTATTTGACAATTAGCTTTGCATAGACAACGGTAGTCACGGGATAGCCGATCGAGAGGGCGATGGATAGAATGGCAGACTAAGGGCACTATATGGAGTGTTGGACGTGGTGGGTTGAGGTTAAAGCAGCTGGACACAAGGAAGGATTTTCGATGTTTTTCGATCTTTTTGCAGGTTTTACCGAATGTACGATAGAATTTTCGGGAAAATTGTCAAAAGAGTCCTAAACCTATTGTATTTTTGTCAATTCAGTCGTAAACATTTTAACTTTGCCAATTGAGTCCTAAATCTTTTCACTTCTTACCGATTCAGTCCATCCGGCCAATTTTGGCCAAAAAATGCTGACGTGGACGCCGGCGGCGCCATGTAGGATTGCCGCGCCGACGTTGACAATTTTTAATAATATTTTAATATTTTTTTTGAGTTTTTTTGAATTTTTGAATTTTTATTATTTTTTTTTCGGCGAGGGAGCCCTCGCTAGGGCTCGCCCTCGCCCAGGTGAGCATCGGCCTTGCCCAGACCAGATCTGGCGAGGGCGAGCCCCGGCAAGGGCTTCCCTCGCCAGATTTGGTAAGGCCGGCCCTCGCCGAGGCCAGGGCGGCGTCGCCGTCACCCGGTTGACACCGGCGAGGCCGCCCTCGCCAAGGCCGGTCGGCCTCTCCCAAGCGACCCTGGCCGGGCCGCGCCTGGGCGAGGGCTCCCCTCGCCGGGGATCCTCCTTGCCCGGCCGGGCCTCGCCTGTGGCGGGCGAGGCCCAGCCCGGCTAGGCGTGGCCGGTGGCCGGCCGTCGCTTGTGGCCGGTGGCCGGCCACCGAAAAAGCCAAGAAAAAAAGCCAAAAAGAGAAAAAAAAAATCGGAAAAAATAGAAAAAAAAATCAAAAAATATTAAAATATTATTAAAAATTGTCAACATCGTCGCAGCCGTGATCCCCTACGTGGCACCTTCGGCGTCCACGTCAGCATTTTCCGGCCAAAATTGGCTGGATGGACTGAATGGCAATAAGTGAAAAGGTTTGGGACTCAATTGGCAAAGTTAAAAGGTTTAGGATTGAATTGACAAAAGTTAGGTTTAAAACTTTTTGGACAATTCTCCTAGAATTTTCTATAATCTAAAAAATATTTTAAGAATATCTATTATATTATCTTATGCCATCCCAATTCGAATTCAGCCGTCCAAACACGATATCATTCCTTTGAAATACGTGCTCTTTGCTCTCAAAACATTCGGGTTCGAATCAATCAATGCATTAGTCTCTTTTTGACTATTTAACTTTAGTCCTTTTCTAGTGCTTTCATTGATGCATTCATTGCCTATATCCGCAATCTGGGCAAGTTGTGCCTGAGGCGGCTTTCAAAAAGGGCAGATCCAACACGTTGGTTCGAACCCCTTCTTCTCGATTAATTGCCAAGCCGATGCGTCGTATCCATATCACTGCCATCCGCCTTCCTTGACAGAGAAGATGAAAAGCTTCGGACCACTGGTGGTTAGTGCCTAATGATTTTGTCCGACTAGGGCTACTCGCTAGGGCCGTGCACATCCTCAAATAAAGGTAAAATATTATTTCGAGTGACGGGCTTCGCGTGAATTGCGCATGATTCAATGATGGCAACAAGATGTACATCTACTTCACGTTCCCATCTCGATGGCAATGACTCGTTAGAGACAGTCTTAAGAAGCAAAGCGCAACTTCCGGTTTACAAGTTTCAATGGGAACGAAATAGTAAGGCCTCGAATGACGGAAAACAATGTCGCACTTTTGAGTGTAAAACACATGTCCGCAGAGAAGTAAGCAGCTAATAATGTCATTCATCTTAAAGTCATTATTACCGCCTAATTTTCATGACATGATCCACTTAGAAATTGAATTTGGACGGTGTCGTCTCGATGAAGTCAAGACTGTAGTTGGTTCACTCGCCAATGGAAGCCGTCGCCTCCCTTAAAGGTGGACCCCCTTCCCCCTCCTTTCACCACCTTCCTCCTCCCTTCTCCTCCGCCATCGTCTTCTTCCAATCCTTCTCGTCTCAGCCGTCACCCCCTCTCTCGCTCACTTATATACTCCACCTTTTCTCCACCAGAGAGAGTCCAAACACTCTCTCCCTCTCTCCCACGATCACATGGCCCTCGTCCGCCACCGCCGGCAACTCAACCTCCGCCTATCCTTGCCGGAGCCCTCCGACCTCCTCCCACCCTTCCCCGCCCCCTCCGCCTCCTCCTCCTCTGCTGCCGCCGCAACCCCCACCATCTCCCCCTCTGACCTCGAGACCATCCACGTCCTCGGCCACGGCAACGGCGGCACCATCTACAAGGTCCGGCACAGGCGCACCTCCGCTGTCTACGCCCTCAAGGTCATCCGCTCCAGCTCCGACGCCTCCGCCCGCCGCGGTGCCCGACGCGAGGTTGAGGTCCTGCGCCGCACCGCCGACTCCCCCAACGTGGTCCACTGCCACGGCTCCTTCGAGGAGCCGTGCGGGGACGTCGCCATCCTCCTCGAGTACATGGACCTGGGGAACCTGGGGTCGGTGCTCCGGAACTACGGCCCGTTCAGTGAGTCGGACCTCGCCGACATCGCTCGCCAGGTCCTGAACGGTCTCGACCAACTCCACTCGCGCAAGATCATACACCGAGACATCAAGCCATCGAATCTGCTCGTGAACTCGAAGATGGAGGTCAAGATCGCCGACTTCGGCGTGAGCAAAATCATGTGCAGGTGCGGCTGCATAAATTCATACAAATCCTCTATTTTCATGAACGTGCCAAACCGTCTGTAAACATGTTGACAGTCGCATGCCACTGCAGGACGCTCGAAGCGTGCGACTCGTACGTCGGCACGTGCGCCTACATGAGTCCGGAGCGGTTCGACCCGGACTCCAACGGTGGCAGTTATAACGGTTACGCGGGGGACGTGTGGGGGTTGGGGCTGACCCTGCTGGAGCTGTACCTGGGCTACTTTCCGTTCCTGGATCCGGGACAGCGGCCCGATTGGGCCAGCCTCGTGTGCGCCATCTGCTTCGGCGAGATACCGCGCCTGCCGGAGCGGGCAAGCAGCGAGTTCCGGAGCTTCGTCGAGTGCTGCTTGCAGAAGGAGTCCGGCAAGAGGTGGACGGTGTCGCAGCTTCTGACCCACCCGTTTGTGTGCAAGGATCCGACATCCGGGGCGTGAAGTGGTCGACCCGAATGAAGTGTCCAACATTATTCGGACCTTTTTTTTTTTTTTTTTTTTTTTTTTTTTTTTTTTTCCTTTAGAGATTTTGATCTTGTACATAATGGGATAATTGTAGGAATTACATTTTTTTGCTCTAAATTTGATTAATCAAGGTTCATGACAATGGATGAGCATCTTTTGCAATCCTTCTCTTCTTAGCTGGTTTAAGTTGTTTATGACGTGGTATGACTGCAGTAAGATTTAAGAACGAATAATTATAGAAACAGGACAATAATCAATTCACTACAAATAAATAAACACGTAAATGAAAAGGAAAACTTACCGTTAGACCCGAACTATTAAAGTTATTCGCGTTTTGATCGGGGTAGAAGTTTCATACCAAACCTAATCTTAATTTGAAAAAGTTCCGACAGCAAAATTGAATGGTAAATGCGAAAGTGAAACTTGAAATTTTTTTTTTTCTCGCATTTTATATCCAGGAGCACAAGCGTGAAGACCTAAATATGTGAAAGCCCATGAAACACCTAACAAGTCTCATTAATTAATTAAGTTCAGACTATTAATCTTACATTACATGTAGTGCAATTTGAACAAGTAATCTCTAACTTTTGAACTGGAAATATCTCAACTCCTGAGCAATTGCGCTAACTTAGGGGTTACTTTTGAAATATTTCAGCTTTTGTTAGGTGCTAGACTTTTATTGTACATTTTTTTCCCAATAATGCCTCGAACCTAATTTTTATTTATTTTTATGAGTGACGAGGACCCGCGCCGTCCTCAATGGCACGAATTGTGGCTGCCTTCGACTTTCTATAGATATTTTCTCTTCCAAATTATATCCTCTAAGTCCATGGACAAAGTTAGAATCCCACGAAACCATTAAATTATATTTTAGTACTGCACAAATCTATTTTGGCAATGACAAATTTTCAAATATACGAAGCATGCAAGCGTGGATCTCCTTAATCCATGAGCACACGTAAGTAGAGTAGTAATTCACCTTCCAAGGATCGAAAGCCGTTAGAGACTCGGTCAATTTCAAGTTCCATTTGTTGGTCAGGGACTGCTATCGAAAGCCGTCTAGCCACGTCTCACCTTCGCAAGTGACCGGCCCATATATTTCTCTTTAAGTCGGCCAACCGTTTATGAAAAAGCTTGAAAAATATCGAATTTAACTCATTAAATAATGTAGCAATGTTTGGTTGGGCACTCAAGTAGGACCCCATCGATCAAATTTTCCCGCTTGATAAGTTGACAAAACGAAACGAGACAAAAAAGGATAATTTGGCCAAAAGCCGAACAAAGACGAAAAGTTCTTCGAAAATGATGCTCTCACCCTTCCTTGTCTATTGTAATCTTGGCCCTTTAATGGAAATTTATACAAGAGAAGGTAGTTCACTTGCATGGGTAATCATCCTATTCCTTGGCCCACAAAAGTATCAGAACGAAGCATGTACATCGAAACGAAGTATGCAAACAAATACTTTGTCCTTTCCCTTCGTTATATACAAATAGGACAATGAAAACAACTGAGATTGTAATGGAAATTTAAATTCGTGTATATAGCCATAACTGGGGGCCATCTAGTTTGGCGTTTTCAAACCTCCTTAGAGTCTCAAAGCCTTTTAAAGAAATTTAGAAGTGTTTAACAACCATTTTCAATGGGCTCTGGAGTGAAAACTAGCATTGAAAATGTTGAAAACCCAATACTAAGGCCCCGTTTGGTTCGGCCTTTCAAATGGGCTTTTGGCCTCTAAAGTTTCTTGGCCAAATGCAAACACATTTGGTTCGATTTTTTGGGCAACTTTGGCAATATACAATTATATCTCCAAATGGCTCTAAGGGCCCTTAGCCCAAAACAAATCTGGAGGTACTTTGGGAAGTTGCATCTTCGGAATGCAAGTCCTCAGTATTGTTTATATTCTCCAAAACTACCGCACGGAAGTCGATCAAAAGCCGACGACTGCCGGCCAAGGGGTCGCGCGCGTCGGCAACGCGCCGACGCCACCAGCCAAGGGTCACCCGACCTCGGCCAAGCGGCCAGATCTAGCCATCTGGCGGTCCGGTGGCCGAACATCAAAAAAGAAAATAGAATTTTTTTTTAATTTAATAAAAGTCATTTACAAATGTAAATTTTACCAAACGGTATTTTGGCCAAAGTTGTATCTCAATGCAAATTTTACCAAACGATATTTGCATTTAAAAACCCCTTTCACCCAAAGGTATTTCCATTCTCCAAAAGCCGAACCAAACGGGCCCTAATAAGGACTAGACTTGGGCAGAATGCTATATCTAGAATCATTTTCTTTCCATCATGCCTTCACTATTTTTAGGGTTTGTGACTGCTCATCGACACCAATGATCCGCCTAGGGTCGCGTGACTTAGGCGACCCTCGCTGAGGACGCAAGTCACCCAAGGTAGTGTGACCTTGACCAATAGCTGCCAATGCCTAGCTTGCTAGCCCTTTGCATCAATGAGGGGTTTGATTTTTTAATAAAAAAAAAATTACAATCAAAATCCTTTGTAAAATCAAAGTTGGTGTTACAAATGAGTTTTTATCAAACTAATTTACCTTTCTCCGATGAATTTTGGCTTTTAGTATCTGTAGTGTACCTAAAGCCTATTCTAAAGTGGAATCAAACTCACCCTAATCGATGCCATTTACGTAAGCACGTTCCTCTGTTTGTAGTTCGAAGAGGCAGATGCTTCGGCGCAGCTTCTTGATGACGATCCCTCTAGGAACGGAAGCGCATGTACGTCTCTTCTCGATCAAATCGGAAGTGATTTTCCGATTTGATGCGTGAACGTGAACCGAACGTCACCACTTGACTGTTTGTCGCCCGTGAAAGCGACATTAAAATAGAGTCATCTCTGGCAATGGCACGTCAAATAAGGAGAAAAAAAATTTGCAGCGCACGCTTTCCCGTGAATGATGGTAAACGTGGAGGCAGGATTGCGGGACAGACAGAATCATCCCTCTGACATTTTAATTGTGCCTACACAATAAGATTACCGAAGATGTAAATTTAAGACACATATGTTGTCTCCTATAGGGCCATTAATCCATCATCTATGCGCATACCATCATCGGATCTTAGTCAGCTATTCATTAGATATCCTAGACAAAAAAATTCTCTCTCGCCAAAAATCACCCGTCAACATTTAAATATCCCAAAATTAGACTTCTAAACTAAGGATGGTGATACCGAAAAGTAATTAACTTACTTCTACGACATGATCATCAAGCTCTTACTCTTGAAGCTTGCTTCTATGTTCTACTCTTATAACATGAGATGTGTCCTTGTATATTGGTCAATTGTGGGCAAGAAGAAACACAAATATCGGATCAATACTTCATTGGCTTGATCCCCCTCCCCCTCCCCCCCCCCAAATCATTTCTCTTCCCAACAACTGTCAACATGAACTATTGAGATGTATGTGTAAATTATGTTAAAAAAAAATCCAACATCTAATAACTATTGTAGTGCGAAATAATTAATAAATTATAATTGACTTATAACTCATTGTTTTAAGTTTTTTAATGAATATGGTTCAGCTAAATATGTTGACGAGGTCGGTTTTAGATTTGACAATCTTCTTAGGTAAAGGTATTAGCTTTCGTTACTCACTCTCAACAAATGATATCGATATTTGGTGAGATCAATGTGATTTAATGGTGATGATGAAGGTGGGCCCACTCCCAATTTGCTGAATAGCTCAAGGCCTTCATGGTTTGATCTGGCAAATTTTTTATGAATATCTTAATAAGAGATCCCATGACCAATGATTTCATGACCTTCATGGTTTGATATGGTGGAAGAGATGGGCACTTAAGTTGAGATATGTTGGTTGTGAAGGATACAATTAAGAGATAGTAGACCAAAACTAAGATCACAAGTGAGGGGATTAAGATGCATGCAAGAGTTGTGTGGCATGAAGTAGTTAATATGTTATAGTTGATCAATAAATTATTAATGAACGTAAGTCCAATTAGATATGTTGATAGGTTTGAACTTGAGTGTTCTCTTGGCAATTTCCTAGGATAAAGTGTGACATCCGAAATTTTCTTTATATGATATTTCGGATATATAATGAATATAATAGGGATCGATATGCTCTTGCATACGTACCAAATAATTTTCCAACATTAAATTTTTATTGAGTTAAGGTTTCCCTATTGTTCTATATCTTTTGTAAATAATTTTAGTGATTTCAAAATAATTTTCCAATTTACCGACATTTCAAACGAATACCGATATCCATGTTTATTAACTGTAATGTAAAGTATCTATCCAAACTAACCTAATATCTCCATTTTTTAGTTAAATTATGCCATTTGTCACTACTTTAGTTTGGAAAAATGTCTTAATTCTCACTTTATTGAATCCATTGGATCTAGTTCTTATAACCTCATGCATGACGTTCAAAGGAAAAACATGAAAGAGAGCATATTGGCATTACTCCACTTTAGTATTCCTTGTAAATTAGAAGAAGGATTGTCGAGTAACATACAAGTGTGAGGCATGCCCAAATGATTATTCTTGTCAATACTCCTTTTGATAGTCTAACTCGTGCGAATCAAATTGAGTCAATAGAAATCGAGCGATCGCTGACATCAGTCATTGGATTACAAAGCACTCTTCATTGTCGGATTAAGTATATATAATGTTAATCGAGACAAAACAGCATCGTAGACCATACCGTATGATTGATTGAAGAATCTACATTGTTCTAGAGTAGAATAAGGAAAATTAGAAGAGGGATTGTCGAGTGATACATAAGTGAGAGCCATTCCCAAATGATTATCATTGTCAATACTCCTTTGGATAGTTTGACCTGTGCGAATCGGATTGAGTTAATAGAAATTGAGCGATCACTATTCTCACACTCATATGCATGATCCATCTATCCATCATGTATAGTCTAATGATAAGAAATTTTGCCACATTGCATTGATTTTCACAATGTGCTATTCAATGACTAAACGTCCACATATGTAACTGTGCCAATATTTCCGATCTCTCATGAAATGCATGACACAATTTTGGCAACAAAACTGTAATATTACAAATTCCTAGATGATTGAAAAGTCATTCGTGTCCAACTAGATAAATTAGTCAACACTAGTGACTCCCTTCTACCATACGCACATATATCACGGCGATGTGTTCCACCGTCGGATCCAAGAGATGCGACGTCAATCGTTGGATGATAAAGCACTCTTCATTGCGGAATTAAGTATATACAATGTTAATCAGGACAAAACAGCATCTTAGACCATACCGGATGGCTGAATGAAGAGACTGCATTGTTCTGGGAGCAGAATAAGGAATATCCGGCTGTTTCCTATTTGTTGAGTGTCGGTAATATGAAACCGAACCACGTGGAATCTTAGCAGATCACGTTATCGTTTGTGATTTAATGACATCATCCAAAGGTTTCCCACTCACCATTCCAACCATTATTGGCTAACGACTCTGCACACATTAATCAATGGGCGAGATTAGGCAGCACCAATTACTCTTCAGTCCGACCATTTCTTTCATTTTCTTTTAACCTACTTATTCTATAATAAAAAACGACACAAATATTCTATAAACTTTACCTCAACATATAATATGATTCCTAAATTTTTAAAATACCCAATGTGATCTATAAATTTTTAATGCATATTCAATTTAGTCCCTAAAATTACATTTCCTGAATTTAAATTAATGAAAAGACTAGTTACTGGGACTAAATTGAATATATAAAAATCTTTTAAGGACTACATTGATAAATTAAAAATTTATATACCATATTGAATATCGGTATAAAATTTATAAATCATATCGAATAAATTAAATTTAAAGATGATTCATGTCATCATCCCTTATATACTCGTCATTACATCTATTTTATGAAGAAAAAGTTCAAAAAAAGAAAAAAAAGACACGATGGATCAAGTTCAGCCATGTCTTTTTTTTTATTTTGTCGGTTTTACTCTATTCCTACTCTAACTCTCACTCTCAGACTTTTGGCCTGCCTCCTTGTAAGGCGTGGGAGTCGAAACTCACTCCTGAAATGAAATCGTCCTCACCCCAATCCTTGAGAAGGTGGGGATTCGAACCCCCACCTCCCTATTCCTTGGAAGGGTGGCCATTGAAGCAAATCCCAAAAATTGAGTCCTGCCATGTCAAACGCTTTCGAAAGTTAGATTTAGCGTGGTAAAATCCGATTTTACATCAATCATGTTCTCCTAAATCGGGCACAGAAAGTACGGAAAAGAGTATAAAAAAGAAAGAAAAAAAGTGGGGTTCCAATTATGACACCGCCCGTCCGGTGATGCAGCAACGTCAAACCCCGGAATAATAAAAAAAGGATAGCCATCCGCTTCCCCCACGCACATGCAGAATCCTCCTCCACCGTCAGCACTCCGCTCCTTCCTCCATTAGAATATTCAAAATCCTCCAGCTCGAAACAGCAGCTACAAGACGCAAACGATTCCCCCTCGATCCCCTCCTCCGTCCTCCGTCCTCCGCCCCCGAAGAATATCCAGCTCGGATTCACCGGCCGCAACTCCTCGATCTCGCTCGCCGCCGACATCGCCGCCCATGGCTTCCCTCGGTCTGAAGCAGCTCGGAGGCGGCCACCGCCCCGCCGCCGACGTCGCCGGTCTCCGGTGCCGCCCCCGGCCGGGCCTCGCCCCGCCCAGCAGGGTCGGGTTCCGGGTGCTGGCGTCCGGGGATCGGGCGGAGCCCGACCTCAGCGTCACCGTCAATGGACTGCACATGCCGAATCCGTTCGTCATCGGGTCCGGACCGCCCGGGACCAACTACACCGTGATGAAGAGGGCCTTCGACGAGGGCTGGGGGGCCGTGATCGCCAAGACCGTAAGTTCCTCGCTCGTCGGTGATGTCGGAAGTTCGTATTTTTTGGTTCGTCGGTGAGGTTAGGACTTGGGCGATTGCCGAGATCTCGAGTTCCCTTTTAGTTCTAGGAAATCGGCCACCGTCGTTATCGGAGTATCTGTCTGAGGTTAGAATTTCGGGGAAGCTGAGCTTTCCTGATGGGTGATTATGTGTTTCTGTAGATCGCTTCTGAAAATTTGCATTTTTGAGTTAAGGCTATTCCGTTATCTGAATTCCAGTCGGTTCGTCTGCTCTGCTGCTCCGTCGACCGTGTTTTCCGTGATCCGAGTTACGGTTGCTTCATCTGCTCTGCTGCTCTGTCGATCCTGTTTTTCCTTCAAGTAAAATTGAGTGGCACGTAAAGATTTAGTTTTGCTTCTGTGGGTCGGTATATAATGTTGTTATCTATTCTCGATAATGTATGAGCAAGTGTTTGCTTTCCTATGCAATGTTTGCGAGGTGCAAACTACTTTCGTTGTACATCAGATGCATTTGGAGCGTCATTTGGGAAACCCTGTGCGTGGACGAGGCATAAGTCGTGGTATGTTGAGGTTGCTCGGTGGATCTTTAGATATTCACTGAATTAGTATTGATAATGAAGTAAGGAGATAGAGACTTAAGGCTGTTAACTTGAGGGGAAAAACAGAGCATTGAGGTTTCATGGACGTTTCTATCAGCAAGTGAACTCGTTGAAAGAAAAAGAAAGGACCTGAACTAGGATTGAGTGTGTCGATTGTCTTTAAAGTAGCAGAACGTAGCTGCCATTGTGGATTATCATATTCGTATCCTTTTCTCTCTACCCTTTGGACTTTTATGGAAGGGACTTTCTTGTGGCTTTTCTTCCGCAATTTTGGCTTGTTGTCGGAATTATATCTATTACTGTGAACAAATCGTGCTGATGATATTGTGTCCTTTACTAATTTTTTGTCCACCCTTGTAAATCATTCTGCTAGGTTTCCCTGGAGGCCGACAAAGTTATAAATGTCACCCCTCGATATGCTCGGCTACGTGCAGGAGTAAATGGATCGGCTAAGGGACAAATTATAGGGTGGGAGAATATAGAACTCATCAGTGACCGACCTCTTGAGACGATGCTGAAAGAATTTAAACAGTTGAAAGAAGAGTATCCAGATAGGATTCTTATTGCTTCTATTATGGAAGAATACAACAAAGCTGCATGGGAAGAACTCATTGATCGAGTTGAGCAAAGTGGAGTTGTAAGTTAAACTAGTATTTTTATATCTGTTTTTCCTCAAATGGCTAAATCAAGTTGATGACCTCTCCATCTGACAATATGTACTGTTTCTTTAGGATGCCATTGAAATCAACTTCTCATGTCCACATGGTATGCCAGAGCGTAAAAT
Organism: Eucalyptus guilfoylei; assembly: GCA_016097605.1. Classification (NCBI taxonomy): domain Eukaryota; kingdom Viridiplantae; phylum Streptophyta; class Magnoliopsida; order Myrtales; family Myrtaceae; genus Eucalyptus; species Eucalyptus guilfoylei. The sequence continues at coordinate 22,339,751 of CM027870.1, read as the reverse complement.
GGGTGCTGCAGTCGGCCAGGATTGCGCTCTTTTGGAGGAGGTCTGTGGATGGATTAACGCAAAAGCTACTATTCCTGTTTGGGCAAAGATGACTCCTAATATTACAGACATAACGCAGGTTAGCTCTCAGTGTTGCAGATTCTGCGTTCAGTGAAGAATGAGCACTAGTGTCCATCAGTTTTTGATGGAAATAACTGCTTGTCATTTTTAAAAGAGGAGAAGAAGGTGCAGGTGTTAGATCCATTGGGAGCCTGTTTATATTGTCATATAAGAATGTGCTCTCATGGCCACTTGATGCCTGTGTCTCTCCAATTTGCTTGGTGCTTATACTCTGAATTAGTATCCCAGCCGTTTGATGCCTGTGTGCAGCTGTGGGATGGTCAACCAAGATGATAAAAGGATTATTTTTCTGTGAGTGGTGGACTGCTCACCATGTAGAATTAAGAATTATAATTAAAATTGGCTTTTTTACTCTGTTCTTTTTTCTCTTGCCCTTATGTTAAATGGAGGACTTTTAGACTTAGGTTTGAAGCATGCTAGAAATTACATTTTGTCACGTGATTATGATATAACTAATCAAATCATAGATCAACTAAGCACGTATCTTCATAATACTACTGCTTTAGTAGTACCGGTTAGGTTTTTAGGAGAGATGTTGCATGAGAAGTCCCAAACATTGGGTATGAAATGCAGTGAAGTCATAAACCTTTCAATCCGTGCAACCATCTAAACCTTTACTCATACTATTGAGTCTTAAATTTTTTTAAATTTTTGCAATCATGTTTTAAACCATTATTGAGAAGTGCATCTAAGTCCTAAATATGATATTAGAACTGTAATTTAAGGCCGTCGCGTAGGCAATTCTCTATTACAAATAGGATCCTCGACTGCATTTTTTTGAAAAAGTTTTAAGGATTTTGATTGTATTCCTTGGGAGGTTAGGACTTCTAGTGCAGTGACATTTAGATTACACCACCACTATTAATAACCAAAAGTAGATGCATGGAAGGAGGGCATTCTTGGCCTGTTGATTGCAACATCAAGTTTGTGTATAACCAAATATTAGTCACGCTTTAACTTCTCCTTGATCTTGAAGCTTGAAACCAGTGATGACTTACGTGCATATTGATTAATGCATCTGTTTGTTCTGCAGCCAGCAAGGGTGGCTCTAAAGTCAGGATGTGAGGGGGTATCTGCTATCAATACGATCATGAGCGTGATGGGAATCAATCTTGAAACGTTACGGCCCGAGCCTTGTGTTGAAGGGTACTTTTAACTCTTTTGCATCGACTACCTTTTTATTCTTTTTTTGGTATTGTAAAATATAATCCTAAGTTTGATATTTTAGGTATTCAACTCCTGGGGGCTATTCTTCCAAGGCAGTTCATCCTATCGCACTTGCAAAAGTCATGAGTATGGCAAAGATGATGAAGTCGGAATTTGATGATAAGGACCACACTCTTTCAGCCATTGGAGGTGTTGAAACAGGAGGTGATGCTGCTGAGTTCATTCTACTTGGAGCAGATACTGTTCAGGTACAACAGGGGATTAGCTATTGTTACTATCCTTGGAGTGTTTATAATGCAAATTTCACCCCCTTTTCACAGTGTCTGACTGAATTTATCAGTTAGTTCGTTTGTTAAGATTCCCTAAATGTTACCGAGCACTTCAGATAATGAGCTGGTAAAATTCTTTTTTGTACTCCTTTTCCTTGTTCTTGCCGTCCTCCTCCAAAAGGTAGGGTAAACCAACAGCATGTTATTCTGCAATGTCCTTTTCCACTAAAGCCTGGGCGGAATTGTTTACTTCAGTTGACAGCCACTAGATCTGCCGTGTGAATCCTTCCTAGTTGCTGGAAACCCAGAGTCTTTATTTGATCCAGAATGTGTGACCGAGCTTGTTGTGGGGTCAACTAGCAATGTATATTGCATTAGTGGGGATCCTCAAGGCCTCATTTTTCATGCACTGGCTTAGATCATGCTGAAAATGAAGTAATAACTTTAAGATTGGGGGCAGGGACTAATGCTATGACGTAATCCCCTTTGGATTGATGTGACATCTGTTACTGTCCATACAAATTGGTGTTTCAACCATTTTCTGTTGAATGTCTAATTCTTTTATTATGCAAAAGAAGAGAGCTTCTCGTGTGAAAGCCACTTGGCGATGTACGAACTGGGCAGAGAATCATTCATTCGTGGTTTGCAGGTATGCACAGGTGTGATGATGCAGGGCTATGGCCTTGTCAAGAAACTATGTGCTGAGCTGAAAGATTTTATGGAGATGCATAATTTCTCAACAATAGAAGATTTCAGAGGGTATAAATTATTTGGGAGAATCAAATTTTCTAAAACCTCGCTGCTCTAAATTCCCAGACGTGATGAAGTAGGGCAGGATTCTCACATTAATTTTTCTTTTTACCTCGTTGGTCTTTCAGGTCTTCTCTTCAGTATTTTACCACTCATACTGACTTGGTACAAAGGCAGCAAGAAGCAATTCGACAGAGGAAGGCAGTTCGGAAAGGCTTGCAGTCGGACAAAGATTGGACTGGAGATGGTTTTGTGAAGGAGAGTGAGAGCATGGTTTCCAACTAAAAATATGAGGATGAACTAAGCCTTTCCTTGTACACCCAAAATAAATTGCAGCTTGAATTTGTAAAATGCATGTGTAGATGATGATGTTCGTTTTCTCTGTACGCTGCAATAAAAACTGATGCTGTAAATTGCGACTCATTTATCTAACGCATCCCTGACTCTGGTAAAAGGACACCAAGAATTGACTGATTACATGAATTCATGATGTTCATTTCATCTTACATTCAGTCAGCTCCAAGCCTTCATTAGTAGATGCAAATGCCAGTACATGCACTCTGCACGTTCAGATTGATTTTTAAAATAATACAACAGAAAGAACACAAAACACCGTGCTCGGGCGGGGCAGACAGACTTGGGAAGACCGCGTCCGTAGATCATATAAATTACGGCCCCAAACAATTAAAATTCTTGAAACACACATGTAGTCCATGACGTGGAAGAAGAGCGAAGTAGCCAGAGCGGCCGATTCTTGTTATCCTCTGGTCTTCGAAACCACCTCTTTCCTATCTTCTCGACCAAAGGCCCTCCTGGTCTAGGGTCAGGCATTTGTTTATCCTGGAAGCCACGATTTAGATTAAACATATCAGCGATGAGAAATGTCACTGCCTTCCGGTTCTATGACGATTCTTACATGAAATGAGTGCATTTTCAGGGATCAAGTCCAATCATTTTTAGCTGAATACTTGGGTTCAAGATACGTTCGAATATGGAGTTGTTTTTGAGGAACAAGTTACTTGTGGGGGATTCCAACAAGGTAGAAACTACCGGATTTTCATGCGTGAAGCTAGAAAAAGTTGTCTCATCATCAATGATATTATCTTTTCAGGGTGGGGGATTCGACAAATTCATGGGTTAGGAAAGGGCCAAATGTGGAGCACAGATAGCTGGGCTCAACTAGCGACTTAAGAGCACTTGTACAGAATCGCTAAGCACTGAAGCATTGATATTCTTTATTTTCATTGTCAAAAAGTTGATAAGTTTTAAAATTACTAAATAGAGATGTGTTTTTAGTAACTTTTTCACATGAAAGTTTACTAGTCACGAGATAAGTAGTTAACCCCATATAAAATCTTACTTTCTATGTGTGCACGTTGGCTAAATTGCATTGGTACATTTCTAATTTCGAATATTTTCAAACTTGCTTTTCCCTATCAGAGTGATTATCCGCTTAAAGAAGGTATGAGTTGCTAGTATGTCAAAAGTTAACATTTTCTCGTGAAAAAACTCACTACTCAAATAAATAGTATTTCGTTAAAAATGCTCCACAAATATTTGTCAATCGAACAAACAAGATCATATGGCCATTTCCATTGGGGCGGCGATATTTCCACCCTCTTTAAAATTAAATCCACCCCCATTTTCACTAAAAAGATAATATTGTCCTCAATTTCAATCGCAATCTAAAGTGATAGCTCCAGATTTATTTAGTTTCTTTCTTTTTTAGTTTTCTATTTCTATGTGGGATTTAATTGTGATAATTAATATATCACATGCTTGTTTTTGTTTATGGCTTTTCGCCAAATGTGTACTTATTGCGATTTAAATAATAAAAAGTAGTCTTCTGTATTAATGCTCTTATAACAATTAATCTATTGTTCATCCTCTAATCTCAAAAGTTTACTTTCCTAGTATATATTTTATTTTTCAATTTCATTAATCTAAAATATAAATCAAGTCTCTATTTACTATATCAAAAAATTTGTATTTTTTTCATTTCTATTGGCGAGATGCTTTAACACGGAGCATGTTAGACATTACAAAAGTGTTTAGAAAAGCACTAACAACATTGACATAAAAAAGTTATGTCCAATAACACATCTTGATATTGTTCGTAAACACTTCGCAAATGATTTTAATTTTTGTCATAACAAAACAATGAAATTTTAATGGTACTTTACCAAAAATTCTTATTTTATGCAACGCTTTGATATAATTAGATTCCACCTTTTGAAGTTTCATGAATGAGAAAGTAACTATGATATTGTATTGGAAAAGCTTTGAAGAGTTTCTTTATTTTTTATTTTGTGGTTTCATCCGATTATTCCATAATATGTATATGTATATAACAGACAAACGATAAAAAAGATTTGATGGAAATATGCACAACAAAAATGCAAAAGTTTGTAAACACGTGACTGTGTTAAAAAGTTATCTATGTTCAATTTTTTTCTAGATTTTAGTGGACAATTTATCCATAAATTTGCTTGACAATGTAGAAAATAAGTAGGTTCCTTCAAAATTTCTCTTTTCAATAAAACTAATCTTTACAAAAGTAAAATTAAAAAAAAAAACAGAAAACATAATGCCTTTAATATACATGGGATATCCACAATAAACAAGAACAAAACATATGATATTCTTAGTTATGACAACTAAATCCTACATTAGAATAGAAAAGTAACAAAAGAAGAAAAATACATATATTGGGGGCTATCACTTTAAATTACAATTGAATAATTAAGGGGAACTTTGTCTTTTTAATGAAAATCGAATGGATTTAGTCATGTAAATGGTGGAAATAGCATCACCCTTTCTATACTTACTATTCTCGTGATATGCACAATCAATATTTTGAAAATTAAATATTTCTTCATCAAACACATTTAAGAAGTGCCTTAGGGCAATGCGGGGCATAGTTCCTGCATATGAGATGATTATCAAAAAAAGTTTTAAACCTATCATATAACAGTTAATTCAGTTTGTAATCTTTCGATTGTTCCAATTTAGTTATGAATAATTTGTCAATGTAGTCAATCCGGCTAATTTTGGTTGGAAATTCGGGTAATTTTGGTCGGAAATCGTTAACGTGAATGTCAACCGTTGGAATTAAAAAGAAAAAAAGAATAGAGAAAGAAAAGAAAATGTAAAAATCAATAATAAAAAGTTAATTAAAAAATTGCAAAAAAATTGTCTACATCAATTGTATCACGTAAAATAGCCAACATCCACATTAGTGATTTCCTACTAAAATTGGTGGAAATGACTACATTAGCAAATCGTCAAGAGTTTATGACTGAATAGTATAATTGAAAAGTTTAGAATTTTTGGAGAACAATTGTCCATTTTGAGGTGCAATCCACAAACTTCGCCCTACCCCTCCTCGGTTAACCGAGCTATCATATCTCGCCAAAGCTCATCAAGCAGCGTGGGATGGCGCTGGGGTAGCGACGTGCAGTGGCTTGAGCTCCTGCTGGGTATGAGTGGTTCTGCTTGAGATGCGGCGACCAAGGGGGGAGGACGGGGAAATAGGAGAGAGAAAGGTGGGAAAAGCTAGGGCTTTTGATTGAGTATTATGCGAGACACTTTAGTTTTCTGTATGAAAGTTACCACTGATGTGGAGAAATGCCTAACTACTGATGATTTGCAATTTACTTCATATAAAATTAACTGATCACACGAGAAAATTGCTAGCTAAAACTACGTTGTTTATTACTTTGAATGTAGAAAATCACTAAATCGGTAGAACAATTACAATGCTCGAGTAACAGTTAACTTCACTGATAATAACGATTGAAAGCTTATTTTCCTTTTGCAGGAAGTTAGTTTTACTTTTTCATGTTAAAGTAGTGGTTACTTTCTCTGTGTTATTTGTAATTTCTCATTAGGAGAAGAGGGAGTGTGAGCCTACAAATGGACACGTGATCTTTTAGATATGATTAGTAAGCTTCCGGTAGGATAAATGACTAGTAATGTAGCATGTGGTGAACTGCTCAAAATGGTAAGGGAAGTAAAATCGCATCAATGGGCAGTTTTCTTGCTGCAGATGACAGATGAGAATTGAGAAAAAAGAGAGACTCACCAGATAGAGAAGAGGTGGAAGGAAGAGGAGGAGGAGGTGGAGTTGTGATCATGTCCTCGAGCTGAGAATGCATGTCGTCGATGAAAGCCATGGTCTCCAGTTGAGGCTCTTCCATTGCTTCTCTCAACTTGCTTAGAGCTGAGCAGTAAGCTTCCTGCGGGCGTCATTTGATCTGTCATCTTGATTTGCATAATAGCGCTTCTTCATTTTTCTCTTTTGGGTGGTTACTTCTGATATGAATATACTCGTCCCAATCTAACACAGAGCTACGTACGATCTGTTTCAGATCTTACGGTTCTCAGCGCATGCTCGATGACTTAGTGCATGCCTCAAAGGGCTTGTCCCTCTTCTTCTTTTTCCCCTCTCTTCACTAAGTGGCTATATAAATGTCGAACTGCAAAATCAAGATTCTCAAGGCGACGTTCAAAACGTGCAATTTCAAATTAGGGTTAGTCTTTGCGATTAGTTGGATCTTCAAATGTTGTTTGTTTTCCTCGCATCATCTCTTTGGCTACGCATGTTTTCTGTGGACTGTCTACAAGCCACGTAAGAGATGGACAAACTCATACCAAGTAGGGTCAACAGATCTATAGGGAGATATTGGAAAAAAAATCTTTTGCTAGTCAGATATTGGAAAAAATCTCTTCCTAGGATCTGACTTTTAGTTACTAAACCTGAGAAAATTGATTGAGGGAAATGCGACCTCAATGATAGGACAAGAACAGATTGATCCACAGCTAAGAACAGTACCTCGATTTAACCTGTCTTGAACGACTTTTCTAAAAATTAAAAAAAAACCCATTTACATTTTAGGTGCTTGAACAATGATACCAAACATACGCAAACAACTGGCGAGTGGTAAGTGAATTGGTTTTATTAACACGTCAATCAATGCATTTGAAAACTCTGAACTCAAATTCCTGAATGGAGAACCAAACTACCATGCAATGGCAAATATCAGAGCTCATGTCCCTTCTTTATCTGGGCAAACAGTAAGTATTGTCGCTTTCAAGTGGATAACAGATGCCGCTTTCATCAAGCCCTTAGGGCTCAGTCACTCAAGATAAAAAGAAAAGTAAAGTGGTCAAATCCAACCACTGTAGATTTGATTTGACTCACATTTCAGTGCCCTCTCTCTCTCTCTCTCTGTCTCTCTGCACAATGTGCCCTGTTAAAGTTCCGTACTTGACAGTGACATTACTCAAGATGAATGGAGTGGAAAAAGAGATGCCCTTCTCATTGATGTGAATTTATATTGGGCATGGAAAGGTTGATATGGTAGAAAGTAATGCTTCAAAATTCCTACTTTTTGCTTGACGTAGTAATTTTACCCCCCACATACCCATTTAAGTTTGTCACCTAAAATCTTTACGTCCCTAATATTACTCATGAAAAAAAGTGATGTGTGAAAACACAGAGTTTCATGCATTTCTCTCGATATGCCAACTAAAGACCAGTTTGGAAATTATGACTTTGGAATTCTATTGCTCTGCAATTTTATGTTCCAAACATTTCCAAACAATATTGACAATTTTAAGTCTTGTTTTTATGAGCCATACTTTAATTTACAAATCTAGTTTCTTTACTGCTCTACAGTTTTATATTCCTTTATAATGAATTTACAGATATAAGTTTTCATTTGTTCCTTCGAATGCTTTGCTAGTGTGATGATCATTTATACAACCCAATCCAAGATAGATTCACTTGTTTGCTTTACCAAAGAATAATAATATACATACTGAAACGACAGTGTCTTTTGCAGATGCCACGAAATAGTAGGGCTTGTAATTAAAGGACCAGCTTACCATAAATTGGTCTAAATCGGAATGACTCGGCGTGCTGATCTTGGCTTCACCATGTTGATGTTGGCGGAGGTGTACTTGTGGATTAATCATCATCTGGTGAGTCATGTCATCTTTGCAAGCTCCACCAACCTTCAAAAGAAGAAAGTGTAAATCCTCGGCATATATAGATCAGGAAACGAAATGACATAATTCCGTGTAAATGCGTGTGTTTCGTGTGCGTGCGTGAGTGAGGGAGAGAGAGAGAGAGAGAGAGAGAGAACTTTCAAGCAGTTGAGGTGAGCTTGAACGAGCTTCCCATACAGAGGGTGGCTTGATATGCTTCTCTTGAGTGCATCATGATTTTCACACTGATCTTCTTCGCCCCTTCCTCCTCTAATTTCTTCATCTTCTTCTTCTGCTTCTCCTTCTCTTTTCACATCCCTTTCCAGAACCTCACAACAATCGTCCCTCTGACCCTCCATTTCTTGAAACCCTCCTCTAAACACGACGACACCTACATGGACCCCGACCAACCCTTTAATTTTATACTAGTTGTTGTCTGAATGTGAGCGAATATTCATATCGGATGTTGCGAGATGGGACTGACCCATGCATGCATATCTTTGCTTCTCTTTAAATGCTCCAGATCAGAAGACCCTACTGATGATGAAAGGATGGGATCTGGCCTTCACTCACAACCCTGATATTTTCGTGTCTTTTCACATGTGTTCTTGAAAGGAACGCTTCAATGCGGGGACTGCTGTGTGTTCTCGAGCAACTCAATCTTTTGACAGTACAAGACTCTATATTTAGCGCAGTACTCTCAATTTTAACTTTCTCAAGTCTTGTATCTTTCTCCTCCCACTAACTCCTCCCTCCCTCCCTCTCCCCCTCCCCGTGTCTCTCTCACACGCATACACCTTCAAAAGAAAGCTTCCAAAATGGCCACTGTACAATAATGAGGGGATGCCTGTTGTTCGTTTGCAGCTAAGGAGGGGAAACGGACGTACTTCAGTCCTCGTTGTTCGGATCTGGTCATGGCCTCATCACTATAAATGAGCAGTCGCTTATAAATGGTTAAAATAGCAGTGATTGTGAGAGTTTTGTGGTGGGACTTGCCTCATTATGTGGCCGCGAACATTGACCGAGAAAGTTACAATTCGACTACAGCGAGGATAATGGTGACTCTCCTTATCTTCTGCTTCTTCTTTTTCTTTTTCTTTTTTCCCCTTTTCGGCAAATTGTTTTTGCCCCCTTTTTGGGTTGAATTTATTTGCTTTTCAAGACTCTATTTATTTCGTAAAAAATAAATAATTTAAAAATAAAAATAAAAATGATCCTCTGCATATAATGCGGTGCTATTTCCACCCTCCAAATGACTAAACCTACCATCATTTATAGTAAAATATTTCGATTGTAGTTTTAGATAATGGCCCCACTACTTTTTTCTTTTTCTATCTAGAATAGTTATTATAATTAAGAATTTCGCATGTATTTTTTGTAGATATTCTAATAACATGTTACATGTTCCTTGTAATATTATCATGCTAATAGTGAAAAAAAAAATTTCTTTGATATGATATAAAACTGAGAAGTCCCTTTATCATGGATATTTAGTGCAAATTTATTGTTATTATTAGTTCATATTTTTTAGGCAAGTTTGGTAAAACTGAAATACAAGTGCTAAAAATAGAATTAAAACATTGTTTGATAATACTTTTTATATTACTAATCTCTTCCAAGAGATTTTTAACATTTTTATTTTTATTTTTAGCAAGATTCTAATTACCATCCATCATTCATCTTTTACACAAACTAAGTAACCCTTCCCTTACTTACCAGATTAATTAATTTTTTTGCCTAACTAAATAATTTAAGTCGATTTTATTTAGGGAATAAATCATCATAAACCTCAAATAATGTCCGCTGTGACATATTTATGCTAAACTTTTTTCCGTGACACTAAAAATCTCTAATTTATACACATGTGATACATGTATTCTTCGTCAAGATTCCACCAATGAACACCATTAAAGATGTGCCTATATGAATGCCGAAAAACACAAAATGTTGACGTGACATCTACATGACTTAATCGAAATATTAACTAAAAACCATCTAACAAAACATTAATGGATGGTAAATGTGTTATATAGGTACATATTTGAAGTTTTTTATGTCACAAGAGATCATTTAGAGTAAATATGTCAGAGTAGATATATTTTCTGATTTTTAATTTCACAAAAGAGTTTAAGATAAATGTGTTACATTGAAATAATTTGTGGTTTTTTTTGTGGCTTTTCCCCTTTTATTTAAGATTAAACAAACTTAATTTCATTAAATGTTGAATTTTTAATTTTCAACACTTAATTGGATTATCAAACGGATCCCAATCGGCATAGCTACTTACTTTTATTCTAGAACTATGAATACTTTGTTCTTCATCGTATGCAGAGATGCAGGGCGTGATTACTAATTTTTTATAGGCAAGAGAAAAGATGTGGAAATAACACAGAAGTTATTTAAACTTTTTTCTATTGTCTAATGTGATTCCTGATTTATTTATTTTTGATATATCGATCTAACTCCTATGCTTTTCCAAATCGGCTCAATATTTGGCCGATCCTGTTGGCTGACGTGAAGTGCCATCTCAATGGTGACTGGACAAGATAAATGACATGGACCGCCATCTCAATCCCATTTCTCCATCAAAGATTTGTCCCTTTTCTTTTCTATCTTTCCATTTTTTTCTTCTTTGTCCTATACCTTCGTCTAGTGATCACCAAGAAAATACTTGAATTCAAGCATGTCAATATATCAAATAAAAGTCAATTGGGGTAAACTAACCACTTAACCAATGAGTTAATAGGCTAGTGAGGGCATATTAATAGCTTATCATAAGTCGTATGAGTCAATTAAAATATATCAATTGCTTCCATTACAGTTTCCAACGTGGATATTTCTAATATAATTCATACATGCATTCTAATAATGACCATCAACCGCCTATGTGTGCATGTGTGTGTTCAACCTCCATGGAGGCATTGCGACCACAATTTGGCACCCAAATCAATCCGAAAGAACAGAAAGAGATGGTGGGACTAGTGATGGCGGTGGTGGCCAAGGGTCAATGTCAATGGTGACGTGGTCGTTTGGCCGTTGGCTAAGTTTGGCAATGATGTTTGAATCCATCGACGCTAACGAAGGTGCCTGAAATGATATGAGCGACATTTGATAGATATATATTTAAAACATCACAAACATAAGTTACCACCCTTAGATCTAGTAGAAATGACTAGATGATTTTGAAAAGCCGGGGACTAGATTAGTATTAGGCCATTACTTCAGATAAATTGATGATAGAGGCGGCAATAAGTTTATGACTCTTTTTGGTACTTTTTCCAACAGATCGATATATTAACCCCAATGTCAAGGATCTAGTCATGTCACCGATCAAAATGCACTGACAGACTCCTCCTCCTCCTCTTCTTCTTCTTTTTCCTCCTCCTCCTCCTCCTCCTCCTCTTCTTTTTCCTGATAATAAAAATGCTCATTCTCATCGCGCTGAAATTTCCTATGTCGTGGAAAGTCAGACCTCACAAGTTACTCAACTCAGATGGACCATAACGCAGTCCTCAAGTTCATATACATAACAAATACGAATTCCTGATCTACTTCGCTAAGAAGCGAGAACAAGATCAGCATGTAAGTTGGCTCACAGGTGGAGGTGAATTGTTAAAAAAAAATGAAAAACAATGGACCAGCTATATGAGCAAAGGTAAGACCGAAAGGATGGCTGAGAAAGGAGGGAAGATCGACTAACTACGGTCGTTCATGGCGGAAATGCAAAACCATGACAAAAGTAAACCAGAACAGGTCCCATAAATCCTCTCATGATCAGAGAAGGAGAGAAACTGCAGTTGATAAAGAAGGACGATAGTTATCAGAATTCACAAGCCTCGGCACTTCTGTATAATTTACTCCAAGCGGGCAACAAGCCTAGCCATGGAACAAGAATTTCCAATGGCTGCGAGATTCAAACCCAGAAATTTCGCTTGGCATAGTTCACAGCAAGTACATAGCAGCAGAACATAATCATTATGGAGAAGATACATCCGTTCTGACTCAATGTGATCGAGACTTCAAAAGGCAAATCCCTTGCAACAAGTCAATTTGTTGTTGCGACCATTTTCATCATACAAAACGAACGATGTGTTTATCCAGAAGGACATTGAAAATGATGAGTCAAAAGCATTTGAATTGTGGATATTGACCCAATGCTCTAATTTGCAAACCGTGACTTTTGCTCCAAGAAACAACAAAGAACTTTACAATTACAATTTTTTATCTTCAGGAAAAGTAAACAATGATAGAACAGCATATAATCATCCCAATTTAAATGGGTGATCAACAGAATTACCAAACAGAAAAATAATGCAACCTTGCTCCAATATACAGTGGAAGTAAGGAGATGAAAAGATTACTTGGTAGCCATCCCCTCACATATGGCTTAGCATCGCACCATCTCAAGCAAAAGCAGTCTCCCAATCATCAACTACATCGACCATGTCATTGGTTTCATGAGGAGCTACATCATGCTGTCCTTCCAGATCTGAAGCACCTATCAATTCCATCTGGGAACCAGCATTCGAGATGTTCCGAGCGGTTGCGGAAGCAGAACTTGGAGCTTCTTTTCCTTTGATAGTAGCAGAAGCGACGGACCACCCTTCATCATCATACCATGAATCATTCGCTGCACCAGGCTCCTGAACTACAACCTTCTTCCAAGAGCTGCCGCTCATGTTAGCAAATGCAGGCCCTCGCCATGCATTCGTGCTGAAGGACTGTGCAGATGAGGCCCCATTTCGAAGAAATGCGACCGCCCCATAATATACCGATCCGTGATCCAAAGTCCTCATAGCAGTTGCTGCTCGAGTCATGTCACTGAATACAGCCAATGCATTCTTGTCATTCAACCAAAGCAGCTCACATTCTCCACCGAACCTTAGGACCAATGCACTTATAGCCGATTCCCTAGGCAAGTCGAAGAAAGACACTACATATCTTGGATCCATATCCACCAAAGGGTCAAAGGTAGGTGGGTTCAGCGCATTTGCATTCATCGGGCCCTTGACACCAAGCACACGAGCCGGCGCTTTTGATTTGGGCGTGACGCAAATAACTGTAAAACATCTCTGCTCCCGACCAACCTCATGGATTGTGAGCTTCCACCTCTGTGCTATGAGCCTCAGTGCCTCTCTTTTTTCCTTATGCATCGGACGGAACACGTGGACCTTAAGACTGACCGTACTCCCCATGCTCTTGCCATACAACAAGAATTTGCATCTATCCTCGACAGATAACACCCACTTGGGATCACGCCTAAAGAGGTCTGCCACCAACTCCAAGTTCTCTTTCAAACGAAGAGCATCCAAATTTGGAGAAACAATGTTAAAAGCATCCGCAAGGACTCGTTTCCGTTCCAACCTAGCACACTCATCATCACACATCAGCTTCCTCTGTCCAAGAGGGACCCTTCCAGAAGAGGCCTCCAAATGCTGCAGTGGAGGCAATTTTTGGATAAGAGAAGCTTCAGCAACATGATTATCGTCACTCCCTCCAGCATCACATGGGACGTTTGCCTTAATCCGTGCACAAGAACACATAATTGTGACAGCGAACTTGCATCTCACATCAGGACAAGGAGATGAGGGGTGACAAGGTGCTTTACATGTATGCCTACATGCCCTCCTCGGAGCACCGCATACTTGCCCACAAGAAGCCTTATGGTGGGCTTCACCTGGGGTATCGACATCACAAGGTGCTGGGTGACAAGTGCGACCACATGCGTGCAGACCACAGCGTCTTGTCTTGCCGCATAGGTTGTTACACGTGATGTTATTAGTTCTCCCACAAGGTATGTTCCTGAGAACAACATGCCCACCTGTGCACTCCTTCACCACAGGCACCGAGCAAGGAGGACAATCCCCGAAGTGGCAGCTGTGAGAAGGCGCATGACCACAAGGTTGGACTCCTGAACAGGGAAGCGGACACAAAGGCGGAGGAGTGCCACAAGGCAATGGAGGTGGGATAGAAGTTCTCCCACACGCACAGCTTAAGTCGGTAAAGATGCTTCGGAGGCAAGGAGGGCAATGCCCACTGTGACACAGCACTTCACATGAATGCTGTCCACACCTGAGCTTTTTATCACATACCAGAGTGCAAAAATGTTGATTGGTGGCAGAATTGGATTGAGGGCAGCAACGGTCGCTGCATCTATGCCTGCCGCAGTTCTTCTTACGACTGCACGGTTTCTCACATGTAAATATTTCATCCATCATCTTGTGGCATGGCACTGTACGTGAAGTCGAGCCACAACGGCACCTCTGGATAACAGGAACTAAGCAAGGTGCGCAATCCCCAGCGTGACACTTGTCTTTACACCGGTGAATTCCGCATCTTTGGGGCTTGTCACAAGTCTCATAACATGTTGGAATTGGCTCCAAACAACTTCGCCTTTCTTCTGGCAGATTAGTTTTCCCACAATAGCAAGTTTTGATCCTGCTAGGAAGTAATTCACACTCCCCGCAAGGACCGGGGTGGCAGATTTCATGGCATTTGTGATTGCCACAACCAAGCTCCTCTCCGCAAGTTGAACCACAAGAGAACACACCTTGTTCAGCTTCTAGTTCTCCTTTCAAATCCATGTCACCGCATGGTACAACCTCTACCTTCCTCTTGCAGAAGCAAGAAGCGTCAAGCAGAGCATGGCAAGGGTCGCAAGGGCCCACGTGGCAAGTCTCTTCACACCAATGGCGTCCACATTCAAGTAGCTTGTCACACTTCTGACCACAAGTAAGAAGAGACTTCCGGTCAGAGCATCGGGCCGTAATTATTTCTTTCCCACAAGGGCATGGCTGTGGCGGAGCAAACGCCTTACAAGGAGGGCATGGACCAGGATGACATTGCAAGACACAGACATGAGGACACAGATCCTCCTCAGCGTCATCGACACTTGAGGCCCGACTCTGCAATGGCTTCCCACAAGATTCGCCACACGAATGTGGTATCAAATAGAAGTCAGAGGGCGGATCTGTCCTCTTCCCACAGAAGCATAGATATTTGATCTCATTTGAAGACATGAGCTGCACCTTCTGACATCCGGGGCACCGCCAGTTAACACCACCGTTCTCCACAGACAGATCAGAAGAGGTGGGTGCACGAGCCCACTTCCTGACACAGTTCAAGTGGAAAATGGAGTAACAGCACGGGCAAGACCAAATGGGAGCAGTTCTGCGAATCATATCGCAACATATCATGCATTCAACGGTGCCCTTCATAAGCTTCTCCTGGATTTCCTGGGCAAGCTGTGGCAAGTTCTCATCCTTCGAGCCCTTCCTTTCATCCATAACCGTCCTTCCATTGCCCCTCTCCTTCCTTTGTCCAATGACGCGACTCTGATGAAATTTTGAGCCATAACTAGCTCTGTGGCCTGAAGTACTAGTTGTTTCTCCATTACTCCCACTTAATTTCGAAGTGTTGCCTCTAAGCCAACTAGGACGATCAGAACTCACACTATCTATGGAGGGGTTTGAAACCAAACTTGATGACGAGTTCAAAGTAGCAGCACTTGGAGATATTCCACTTCGGACCAACTCCTGAGGAGCAACTCGGGAAGGAAATCTTCTAGACCCTCTTCGATTTTCTTGGATTTGAAAGCTCATAATCTAGATATGCAGAACTGAGGAAGACTCCTATCCTCCAACAAGACAGAGCAGGACACTGCTATATTAAAACAAGAGACTGAGTCACAATCTTCTTTCGTCTAGTTGTACTCAGTATAGAAAAAACAAAATCACAAAATTTCAATGGTGGCAGATCCTGCAAGTCGTAATTCATCAAATCACAGATTATACAAGAGACAATGCCAATCCATCTTGTTTGGAAAGTAGCAAGAAACATGAAATTGTGAATCTTTAACAAATTGATATGAGAGCAAGAGAATGTTGATGGCCAAATCGTGAACAGCAATCGGTGTGATCAAAGCAGTCCAAGCTCAGAAACCTTTGTTGTCAAGAAATGATGTGTGGCAGCATTTTAAACACATCTACTACAACTCACCTTATCTTTTTTCTCCTCTAGTCTCTCTCTTCAACTACAATTCTTCTTCTCTCTCAACATCCCCTCTTATTCTCTATCTACCAATCTCTGGTTCAGTCAGTGTCGTGAAAGGATCATAACACCGGTCAACTAGATACTATCTTTCTGTGCCAGTCTCTAAGTTCTATCAGCTTTCAGGGTTGTTCAGTACATCAAAAACCCCGCAACCGAGCTGACATGAAATATTCTTATGGAAGCAAGTAAAAAAAAAACAGCAGCAGCAGCAACAGCAACAATTACAAGAAGCAAAACCTGGATTTCAGACTTCCAAAATCTGATGTAATATAGCTGAACAAAGAAAAAACGAAACACCCCCCACAGAGATAACGTAATCCTAGGGACATTTCACCAACGACCAAGTTCAAGAAAAGCCGGAACCACGTCATTACCCGTCAAGATTCCTGCAAGAAGACCCGCCTCCTCGCCTCCGATCTCTTCTTGTTTTTCCTGCTTTCTTTACGAGTTCTTGGAGCCGAAGAGGTGACTTTCTTACGAGTAAAAGATGAGAAAGCATGCGAAGGTCGATCTGGTGTATATATAGGTTCATGTCGGGGGGCGGTTTTCGTGCGGCTCGGCCTTGGAGCCGAAGGAATTCGGACCCACCAGTCCGCCGTCGCCGTCACCATCACGCTGTGGCCCATTTTTTATTTGCAATTTTAGTACGTGGGGAGCACACAAGAGCCGGCACAATAGACTTGGTCTTGGGCTAGCCATGAGCTAGGCCCATACGATGAAGTCTACTACTAAGCGGCCCAGCCCAAAACTCTGGCCGCTTTCCTTTTTCGTGCTAACTCGTCGTCGATCCGAGGTTCGATCTATGGCACGAGGTTCTCGCCATAGATCCAACCCTCTGATCTCGCGCGTTGGGACGATTCTCCGGCTGCTTGTCATTTTACCGAGTTACAAATATCGAGTCTTACGCAAAATCGGAGGAGGGGTGACACTTAAGTGCTAAAAATTTGAAAAATGAAACTTAAGTATTAAAATCGGAGCAAAATTGATCACTTAAGTGCCACTCTGGCCAAAATGTTGACGTGGCGATTTTCCGGCAAATAAAGTGCAAAACGACGCCGTTTGCACGCTAACGCGTTAAACAATACAAAAACAACATCGTTTAGGTGTTGACGTCGTAAAAAAATTAATATAAAAATTAATTAAATTAAATTTAAAACTAAATGTATTTAAAAATTTTAAAAATAAAATAAAAATATTTAAAAAATAATTTTTTTAAAAACTAAATATTAAAAAAATATTAAAAAACAAAATTAAAAAAACTAAACTTATTTAAAACATTTAAAAATAAAATAAAAATATTAAAAAACTAAAAATTAAAAAAATAAACCAAAAATTTTAAAAAACAAAAAATTTAAAACATTTTAAAAATAAAAATTTTAAAAAACTAAAAATTAAAAACATTTAAAACTAAACTTATTTAAAACATTTAAAAACAAAATAAAAATATTAAAAAACTAATTTAAAAAAGGGGGGTGGGGCGGGCCCTTCTAGCGGCAACGAGGGCTCAGCTCTCTTTTTGCCCATTTTTATATAGTTTTTTTAATATTTTTATTTTATTTTTAAATGTTTTAAATAAGTTTAGTTTTTAAATGTTTTAAATTTTTATTTTTTTAATATTTTTATTTTATTTTTAAATGTTTTAAATAAATTTAGTTTTAAATTTAATTTAATTAATTTTTATATTAATTTTTTTAACACGTCGATTACCAAAATGACATCGTTTTTGTATTGTCTTACCACATCGCAAAACGGCGTCGTTTTGCACTTCTTACGCCGAAAAATCGCCACGTCGACATTTTGGCTGGATTTTGGTTGGAGTGACACTTAAGTAATCCATTTTGCTCGGATTTTGACACTTAAGTGTCACTTTCCAAATTTTTGATACTTAAGTGTCCATCCGTGCTAAGTTTTGATACTTGGGGTGTATTTCCACCTCATTTTGCCAAACCAGAAGAAAGAATGCCTCGTGATTCTTACTAGGGTGGGGCTAACGACGATTTGGTCGTTCCATGGATTTTCCTTTCCTTTCACCGCAATTTGCTTGAAGGGTAGCTTTCTTCCACTGCTCCATTTTTACGAGCCGGGACAAGACCGGAAGCTTGGTATCGAAACTAAGAAGGGTCTTCAAGGATTTTGATTTTAACAATGTAAAATCCACTCGATAGGTTTCATCTATGTTACTGACCAAAAAAAATGTGGTTTATTACACGAGAGGAAAAGAAAAGAAAAGCAAGACAGATTATTTGTATTAAGTAGGAGTGAGCATGGTTCCAAAATATTATTTGTAACTTGCAAACTAGACCAGTGAGAACTTGTCTAGTTTCAAGTTTCAAAGTATGTAGGATGGGTGTTTCAATAGATATGTTCTAAATTATAAATAAATAATTACTGGAACTTGGAACTCAGAATAAGTTTTGTGTTTTTTTTTTTATCCATATCTTTGTGCGATATTCCGATAGCATAGCTAAAGAAAAACCTTTGACATCCGACTTACCACAACATCAAAGCTAATTTGGTCTCATCACATCACGAATTGATGTGGTAGTTGTAATCTATCATAAATCGATAAGTCAAAGAGTTCTAAGTAGTATTTATCAAATCAATAATTACAATAACTTAGGAATAAACATCGAGTCAGAATTTGATGCTCGCCGATAATCACACTTATCGTAATGAACACAATTGAGTTTATCTGAGCTGACCAAGTTCTTCAAGAGAGAATGCGCCGAACTATGAAGGCATATTCTAGGTCATTCCTTCGTGCTGTTTCGTAAATTGCTTGTGAATTAAAACAAATTTATGGGTGTTTTCGTAATTGACGACGACAAAATTGCAAATAGATCGTTTTTTGCAATATTTATATTTCTTTCCTTTTGTTCTCTCCGTTGTCCAACATAATTTGGACATGTTGTGTAGCTCCATAAGAGAGAGAGAGAGAGAGAGAGAGAGAGAGAGAGAGAGAGAGAGAGAGAGAGATAAAGAGAGAGAGAGATTGCCATGATAATTGAGGGACTTTGTTGAGGTACACGGTCGCACAATGGAAGTCCTTGTAAGCAATGCACCAATTTACAATTGAACTACACTTTCGAGGAACTTTCTTATTGTTTAACACGAGTTGCTATCTGTGTCGGAGAGATGGTCGAGGGACCTCAACACATGCCTAGTCGAGGCATTAACTATACAAAAAAATACGAAAAAAAACAAACAGAGATGCAATTCTATGAATCCGACGTGTACCAATGTCGAAAAAAGGTCTTTCAACTCATCTAGAAACCTATGTGATGTATCTGCTGATAAAGTGAAAGCCATATTATATGTTTATTCGAACTTCGTAGTGAGAAATGGAGTTGATGATAATAACCTAATGTTGACACATGCATCAACTTAATCCACGCACTCATGTGCATGTTACCTGCTTAAGAAGTGTTTTTGGCGTCGTTTCTATATTCTACTGGTTTTGATTCCACTTTTATATCCTAGAATGTGCTAATTCATTTATATAGATGAAGATCTATTCTACAAATAATCTGTCTTGCATGTAGGGATACATACAGGATCTAGATTGAATTATAGAAATGTTTCGTGAAAATTGATTCGACAATGAAATACATTTTGATATATTGATGTTCCACTAAAATTGAATCAGCGATGGAATTGCTCTTTTAATATATAAGGATCAATCCGTGAATCTACAAAGGCAAGGGTTGGCAAGGCTTGAGTCCTCGCCAGCGGTTGTGAGGACAGCCTCGCGCTGGGTGAGCGAGGCTCGCCTTCACCAAATCCGACGAGGGTCAAGCCTCATCGGCCATGGACAGGGCCGAACTCGCCATATTTGGCGAGGTTGAGCCTCGCCGAGCCACTAATGAGGGCTCGAGCCCTTGTAGAAGCGACCTTGCTGCCTCGAAAATCAATTGGAAACTAAATCATCAAAGCCACAAGAAAGATATTAAAGTGAACTTGTAAGAAGGGGTAATTTGATCTTTTTGATACGGGGCTTTGGCTAGAGATACGTAAATGATATTTGCAAAAGTAGAGATTTGCAAATGGTCAGTAAGTTAAAAATTAGATGCTTTTGGTATTTTTTTCAAAGACATAAACACGCAACGTTCATCGGTCCAACCGCAAATCTAAATGCTCGAAATCATCAAATCGCAGAAGAGATTTGTGACTTGGTGGATTTGGACTATCGAACACTTTAAGATCCACTATCCTCTTATCCTGAGTCCTCGATGGAGGAAAAAGAGAACCTAAAAAGAGAAGAAAAGGTAAGAAATATTTTAGCTCCAAGGATGTCATTTCTCATAACTTTCCCGTGTTCCCCACTTGTGGACTTCTGCATTGCGTAGGTTAAGCTCCATTGACTTGACTCTAAGGCTCGATTTGTAAAAACGGTTGATTTGATTTTTTTTCTAGATTTTACTTGGAAACGAGTGAACGGTATTTGCGGAAGTAGAGATAAGTTGGTGATAATTGCTTAAAAAAAAATCAAATGTGTTTTTGGGATTTTTCAAAAACATAAATACATATGCATTCTTCAGTCCATTTGTGAATTCACATGCCTAACGACATTAAAACCGCAATAGGAGACATTGACATCATGGATTTGGACCATTTGACACTTTAAGATCCACCAACCTCTTATCCCCAGGTCCTAAATGGAGGCAAAAGGAAAAGTACTCCCAAGAAAGAAGAGGGAAAGAAATATTTTCTTTTAGTATCAAAGGTGCCTTTCCTAATAACCTTCACATGTCCGCTCCACTCGACTCATTAATGGCATTGCAGATGTTAAACTCCATTGACTTGTCTCTAGGGCTTCATTTTCAGTGATCAGCTTCCCTCAGAAAAAGAACATACTGAAAAAGGGGGTTTTCTTAATCTGCAAAATACTATTCAAAAGAGGAAATGTTATCGAAATTAACATGTGTAAATAGTCAAGAAAAGGAGGAGGGGCAAAGTGGAGTTCCGGTCAGGCGAGGGCATGGCGGCACGGTCGACAGTCATGCGGTGGCACCCACCACATTGATCAACACCTACCCTTCATCAAGAGATTGATGATCGAGATTCAAGGCCTTGACTTTAACCCACTTTTAGAATTTTCAACAACCCACTTTTATTTAAAATTTTTATTTTTTTAGGTTCTTGGATTCGAGTACGGCCCACGATGAATGATAATTCTGCAATTACCATTTTTTTAATCCTTATGAATTTCCGTATCCACTCGTGGATCAAGAAAATGTAGAGTAAAGCTCACCCGTCGCTCCGATATTCACGCGCCTGCTTCTGACTCTCTCGTCCCCCGACTTCTGTCAATTATAAATGTTGATGATTGCACAAAGAGAGCTTTGATCCAAGCCTGCCCTTCTCTCTCTCTCTCTCTTGCTGAAGCTTTTGTGGGTTCGTCCTTGAAGAAGAAGAAGAAGATGTCTCTGCTCTCGGATCTTCTGAACCTCAACCTCTCGGACTCCACCGAGAAGATCATCGCCGAGTACATATGGTACGTTCCCTCGGATCCGAGCCGGGTCCTCCGTCGCCTTGCGATTCTTTCCGTTGCCCTTCTGGCGTTGACTGCTGAATCTTCCGTTTCTTGACGTCCTTTGTCTAAAGTAGAATCTAAATCTTGGTTTCCCATGAATCTTTTTGTTTTTCTTTTGAACCAGGATCGGTGGATCGGGTATGGACTTGAGAAGCAAAGCGAGGGTATAGCGATTTCTCTTCTCGGCCTTCAAAAAAAAAGAGATCCATTACTAGTTCACATGATGGTGTTGCCTACTTTACTGGATCTTGACTTTAGTTTCTGGGAAATTTTCTTGATCTTGTAGACTCTTAATGGACCGGTCAACGATCCGGCAAAGCTTCCGAGGTGGAATTTCGATGGCTCAAGCACTGGCCAGGCTCCCGGCGAAGACAGTGAAGTCATATTATAGTATGTGCTCTCTCTCTCTCACTCCCCGTCCCTGTATGTTTTTTCTTCTGTTATTTGTACTATTCATAATTTGTTTTCTGGGGTATTGATAAGTGAAATGGCATATTTTGGTGTCTTGTGATAGTCCCCAAGCGATTTTCAAGGACCCATTTAGGAGGGGGAACAATATTTTGGTGAGCGAATCTTGGAAATCTCTTATCTTTTACGTTTATTTGCTTCCAAACCATATATTATAACGATTTTGTAAGATTAAAATTTAATTTTCCATTTAAGCAAAGCATAGAACCTCTTTCTTTATTCGTCGCCCCCTTTAGAAAAAATTAATCATGCGAGCCATATATATTTTTGTATTTGAAGGTCATGTGCGATGCTTACACTCCTGCTGGAGAGCCCATCCCCACGAACAAGAGATTCGATGCTGCCAAGATCTTCAGCCAGCCAGATGTTATGGCTGAAGTGCCTTGGTACAGTACCCAAATTTTCTCAGCTTAATCACTTTTTAATCCACTGGTTTCAACACAACTCCAGATGCTAATGAGAACTGGGGATGAGAAACAGGTATGGGATTGAGCAAGAATACACCTTGTTGCAGAAGAATGTGAGGTGGCCGCTCGGGTGGCCGGTGGGAGGTTACCCTGGACCTCAGGTGATTAGCTTAGAACCATGCCAATGCCCCTCTTTCATTGAAATAGCCTTGTTATATGCTTGTTATCTTTGTCATCCTCGTATGTGATTAGGGCTTTCATTGAATATGTTTAGCCTAAGACAATCCTTGCTTCTAGCAACTTCGGCTCCAGTTAAAGCACATTTTTTGTTTGGCTTTGTGCATCTGATAGGGACCGTACTACTGCGGTGTTGGAGCTGACAAGGCACTGGGGAGGGACATCGTGGATTCTCACTACAAGGCTTGTCTCTATGCTGGGATTAACATCAGTGGCATCAATGGCGAAGTCATGCCCGGACAGGTACACTTAAACCTCGAACCCTCCAAAAAAAATGGGGAAAAAAAAAAGGAGGAGGAATTTGTCCTGTTTCTTGCCTGTGTTCTTGAAATTTCCAAAACTTTGTTGCTTCTGAACAATTTATCGTTATTTCAAATCTCATGCCACGTTCGTAAATCTTATGATAGTGGGAATTCCAAGTCGGCCCTGCTGTTGGCATCTCCGCAGGAGATGAACTGTGGGTGGCTCGCTACATCTTGGAGGTACTTAAGAAAGAACCATTTATTTATTTATTTATTTTTGCAATTAACACTTTTTTTTGTCTTCATTGTTCTCGATGGAAGTTGAAAGTAACTCGTGATTTTGTGTTCTTCTTTCCTTATCGACAGAGGATCACCGAAATTGCGGATGTTGTCCTCTCCTTTGACCCCAAACCCATTCAGGTCAACCCGGATTTCCCAAGATGATGTTCATATGCTTCATTGTAACATTTGTCTCTAGATATTGACTCTGTAAATTACTTTTCTTTTTTTTCCCAAATAGGGTGACTGGAATGGTGCCGGTGCCCACACAAACTACAGGTAAATTTGCACAAGAGCGTTGAATAGTATGAATTCCTTTATTGACTTTGTGCATAGTTTATCAAAGGAAATGGTATGTGCAGACTGTAGAGTGTATGGTGCTTAATAAATAAGGCTTCAAATTTGAATTTGACCGTTGAGTTTTACAGTACCAAGTCAATGAGGGACGAGGGAGGATACGAGATTATCAAGAAGGCGATTGAGAAGCTCGGACTGAGGCACAAGGAGCACATTGCTGCCTATGGTGAAGGCAATGAGCGACGTCTGACCGGACGACATGAAACAGCCGACATCAACACCTTCAAATGGGTAATTAAATTTTCATTTTGCATTCAAAATACTAAGCTTTACCAATAGACCAGAGAACGTGGTAATCTTTTCAACTATATTCGCTAATCAATGTAGATGCTAGAATAAGTCATATAAGCAGCAAACTCTTCCGACCATTCGACATCCGTCAAGTGGCCAAAATTCAATGAGCTAAAAAAATGGTAGCCGATGTTAGATTATGAGTCCCAAATAGTTTGATTGAGTGATCAAGGTAGAGAGTTTGATGCAGTTACGCGCATTGGCGCAAGCTAGCCACGACTAAGATTCGTACCCCGAGCTAATCTCGAAAATGGGTGTCTTTTTACCAGGGAGTGGCCAACCGTGGAGCGTCGATTAGGGTTGGGAGAGACACGGAGAGAGAAGGCAAGGGCTACTTTGAGGACAGAAGGCCAGCGTCCAACATGGATCCATATGTGGTGACCTCCATGATTGCGGAGACCACTATCCTCTGGAACCCATGAAAGACCATAGACGATTGAGAAGCAGAAGAAGCCAACCACCACCGACTTGATTTTCTCCGAAATCAGCTTTGATGTGATCGAAAACAAGAACATTCGTTGGGCTTCTCTCTGTTTGTTGTCCTTGTGGGGAATTGTTGATAACAAGAAAAAATTGTACCTCTTTCCGTTGCTTTTCTTCTTCAAGATTTGGTTGTCTTGTGCTAGGGTTAAATCTTAGTAAATTCCACATCGTGTATATTGCCGTGATGTCTTCGGACGTCCAGGCATTGCCGCGTACGGTTTGCATTTGTCTTTATGATAAATAAAGTCGACGACTGCTCGACAACTTAGCGTGTTCCCTTTTGCTTATGATCTGTTTTTGTATTGGGAAGATGTATCTTTTCTTTATAACATTCCTCGTAATTTATGAAGCGTTGAAAAGGGTATGCAAATTGGAAGATGCAATCATGTGAAAGAACGGAACGAGAACAACATGGTAAACGCGGCGGTTGGTAGGTGGAGTCACGATTTTGAGTTGGGGAGCACAAGTAATTTTCGTAGATACAAGCGTTCTACATCACCACCAGACTCGCCATGATTAATCAGATTCTGAAATTTCACCTTGACGGGGATAGTTTGTACAGCTGTCCCGACAACACACAACAACCACAACAAGGTCAGCCGGTTCATTTTGTAGCACATCGAACTGTTTCGACGGTCAATATTACGTATAACTGAAGTTTGAAATGATGAAAGTAAGGGAGATAAAACGTAAAAAAAAGAAAGAATGGTAAAAGACGGCGAAGGCTTGGCCAAATAAAGATCCACACTACCATCCAACAGAGAACTGTAGCTCTCGTGACTTTGGGGGTCATCCTTTTCCACACAAAAAATGCCAAAATTTAGATGGCGTTTGTTTCCCAAGAACTTATCAGATTTCTAGATTAGCCCCCACAAAAAAGATAAAATCGAGAAAGAGAGAGGATTATATCATCGATTCTAAGGTGAGAATTAGGTCAAGCATCTAGATCTTTGAATCAGTCGTTGGACGATATGGTGGCGTTTGTCTTGGGAGCTACTCTTCCACAAATCTTTCCACCTGTATGGCCACACACTCGCCAACCCACCAACCCCACATGCACAGACAAGTCAATTACATCACTCATCCCATAATTGAATCTTGGAGCCCCCACCAGTTCAGATCGCTGGGAGAGAATCCCATCGTCTAGGGTTTCTTCAGTTCTCGAGTCTTAGTCTACTGAAAATTTAAAAAAAAAAATGAAAAACATATATTTATATATTTATTCTGTCCATCTCCATCTCGAGGTAGATATCTGAAGAATAGTATACGAAGTTGAATTAGAAGAAAATTAAGAGAAATAGAAGAGATATCTCCGTCTCCAACTACAACCACCTAATCCTAGGAAAGGCAACACACGCATCTAGGGTTATCAGATGTTGACGTGAATGTGTGAACTGAATTCTGACCAAAAATAAAAAATAAAAAATGTGTGAACTGAATCCTTTGTTCTAAATTTTAAACCCAATTTTGTTTACTTTGAAATTAGATCATTTTTTTAAGTAATGAGAATCCTATTACTCAACAATCACGATCCGGATTCGGTATCATCTCTCTTAGATCATTGGTCGATAGATTTTTTTTCAGGGAATATGCCTAGATCAATGACTAAATAAGACAATATTAAATCCATATAAGTGTGAGCGTTGCCTTCGGATTTAGTTCTCATCTTCCTTACATGATTTTCACGATTCGTAAACTATACTCGTGATTTACTTATGATTATGTATTGACTCGAGGCCGTGTAAGAGAGTGGAGAGCAAGAACTAATGTAGAACAGCTGACAAATGTTTATATGAGAACTTTTGAGTGTTATAAAAGTGGGCGGTCCTACTTACACCATAAATGACAGATCAGTTTTAAATGATCATAACTTTTTGGATGGGAAGGAGTTATAGCGCATATCAAATCAAAGAGGATCGAGAGATATCTAAATCTGCAAAGCTGATTTGGGTAGTGCTTGATCTCCAAATTTGTGCATTCTCCTTGATTTCCAAGTAGTCAAAGATTTCAGACGTGTTTTACAAATTTTTAGAACATGTTTTGAAGACTTTCCCCTTAATCAATATTTTTTTTCTTAATTTTGTTGTTTGATTTTAATTATTTGATTGTTTCCTAAAGGGTAACCTCTTTGTAAATAGGTGCTCAATACAATGAAAACGGTACTTCATTATTCAAAATAAATATTATCCTTTAGAATACTTTTCCAAGCATAGCTTCCCCTACGTCAAGATCATGGCATCAAAACAACACCTTATGTGTGATTGACTGCTCGATACCTTTTGAGTTGAGTAAATGCACCCAAAGATAAATTGATCATCTAGAATCATATATTTTGTCAATCTCTAATGCAAACTAGTCATATCAAAAGCATTATACTTGTTATGATAAAAAAGGGAAATTGTCAATTCTAATTTTATTGTGTGGATATCAATTCAATTATGAACTTTTAAATTTTGACAATTTAGTCCTAAATTTTTACATGAAATTCAAATGTAATCATTTTGATTAACTTTCGGCGAAAATTGCTGATGTGGCGGTCCATTCATTGGTATCTGTCTTACGTGGCACACCACCACATCAGCAATTTCTGACAAAAATTGATCGGAATAATTACATTGGAATTTCGTGCAAAGATTATACTAATAAATTGACAAAATTGGAAAGGTTATGAATGAATTGATATCCCTACAATAAGTTTATGATTGATTGGGTAATTTCCCCTTAAATTCTCATGCAAGCCCCTTAATTAGCATTGTTGGTCGAGGTGTTGAGAGATTTTCTATTTGGGAACTAGAAAAATCCATTCGAATCTCACCAATTGTGTGCAAACTATTTCGAGTTAGGATCATCTACATAAACCAAAGGTCTGAACTAAATGGATATTCCCTGGACCTCCACACCGGTGACCTTGAATTATCAAAAGAATTATACTCGTACGGCATATCATGACAAAGCTCCGTTACTCTCTTTTATTTGACCAAATATCGTGATTAAGTTGACTTTTCATAGTTTACGCTACATTATATTCATGTCGAATCTATGTCATGGCAGATGGTAGGTACCATCACCATACCACTACCTTTACACTTCATCAATCACGTTCATGTCTCTTTTCTTTTCCTCCTTTTCTTTTCCTCCGCTCATTACTCATAGAAGGCCTCAACCTACCTACGTTATAATGTCAAATTATTATGTACGACCTCCTATGATAGAGACCATGGAAAATCGGTGAAATGGATGAGAGGCCTTGACGTACCGATGCAGCAACAAGGTGTTAATTATATAGTTAACTTAGGTCTATTTCATGTTTATTTTTTTGGGTGAATGACTTCATTGACTAGTATTTAGTGTTATCTAGCCTTTGGCTTTTGGTCATGGTCCACGTCAGAGAACGCTTATCTTGTAGGCCACTGCCTAAAAAGCTAGAATAAAAGTAAAGAAAAAGCAACGAGGACAACCCAATTGAGAACGCAAAGCAGTTTATTATGTCGAGCAGAGGCTAGACATGGCTGCGAAAGGGCCTAGTGTACATAGATGCGTAATTTTAGTCCTTCATATATATATATATATATATATATATATATATATGAGAAATGAATTTATTATTTCTAGTTATAATTTTCTGAATTTATAATAAAATGTTCTTCTCAAGGATTTGTTTCGGATTTACTGAGCATAAGCATTGGTCTTTGCATAAATGATTTAGGATCGGTGGCAGGAACTTGGATTATTCTTATCTAACTATGATGTTTTAGAGAGTTTTGACTCAATGGGCTCATTAGGATGGCTTGACCTATTCTCTCGCTATTTCTAGTGGACTTGGTGTCCCGTGACATGCGATGATTCTTTGAGGGCACGTTTGGCAACTGACCAAATAGTGAAAATTTTTATTTTTTTGTTCTTAGGAGTAAATTTGGAACAAAAATCTTTTTGGTAAAATTTTTGTTTTCGGGAGTAAATTTCTATTTTTTGTTTTTGGAAGTAGATTTGGAACAAAACCGAGAAGTAAAAAAAAAAAATTGATTCTTTGTTTCCGAGAACAATTCCAAAATCAAGCCAACCTATTTTTTTTTCTTTTCTCTTCTTTCTTCTTGTTTTTCTTCTTCAACCGCTGCCACCACCATTGGTTGCACGTGAGCAATTGGGCGAGGTCCGGCGAGCTCGCCCGAGGCTCGCCTAGCCACCGATGACACGAGCCTAGCCTAGGTTTCCCTCGGTCACCAGCGAGCCTCGCCTGGCCGAGTCGCCAACAGGGCTTGACCTCATTGGGCCACCATGAAGTCAGCATTGCCTGGCCAAGGCGAGGCCAACCTCATGGTTGCCCAGCAAGATTGAGCCCCACCAGCGATTGGGCGAGCTTGGCCTCACTGGATATGAGCGAGCAGCCTCACCTAGTTGCCAGCGAGGCTCAGTCGACAAAGCGCGACCTCACCGAGGGCCGACGATGCTTCAATGAGGTCATCGGCCCTCGTCTGGCCGGTTGCCGATCATCCCAAAGCCAACGGCTGGCAAACCTTGAAGAAGAAAAAGAGGAAGAAAATAAGAAAAAAGTAATAAAATTATTTAAAAATTAAAAGAAAATGATTTGGATTAGAAATTTTTAGAAAGGTACCAAACGTAATTTTATTCCGGGAATAAAAAATTTGGACCGTTATTAAACGACTTAAAATGCTTAAAATTTATTCCCGAAAACAAAATAAAAAAGAATAATTTCTAATTAGAAATTGTTAGAAAACAAAATGATTACCAAATGCGCCCTCATTGGCCCATGTTCCTCTTCAATTGAGGTGGAGGCAATGGCCTTGAGGGATTCACCTAAGCCCGGCAAGATATGCTAGCCCCTTGCCAATGTGTGGATAGTGGCACCTCCGTTGTTCCTCAGCTACACTAACCTAATCCCCTTCTTCTCTATTCGATTTTTCTTTTCAAATTTTTATTTTTAAAATTTGTCAAAACATTTTTACATGTCTAACTGCCATGGAAACTTTTACATATGGTGACAGGTCAACATTTAATGCTTCAGTACACATCTTCTATTATCTTTAAAAAAAAAAAAAAGACCAACTAGCTTAGCCACCTAATTGGACAAAAAAATAAAATAATCACCAAGGGTTACACTAATGACCACCCTTCCAATATAGGAAGGAGGAGGTAGAGAGTTTGATTCTCCACCTTCTCATGGGAGACTAGAGGTGGGGATGTTCAGTTTCAAGTGTGAGATTCAACTCCCACACTTTGTAAAGAAGCAAAATAAAAGTTTTAAAATGAGCTAAGAGTTTAGAGTAAGACAAACAAAAAAAATTTGGGAAAAAGAAAGTTGAGGGTCTTAATTGAATATTTAGAATAATTTAAGAACCTCTAGCAGCTTTATTTTCTAGAAATTGTTCAACATTAAGCCCATCTCATTATGTGGAAAAAAAGGGGGTATAAGTACATTGAAATCCACTACTTCTTGGGCTTGAAGTCCACAAACGGGCCCATCTTTTCTGGTCTCGACCTTTTGCACGAGACGTGAGCCCACACGTTTTATGAAATCCCCCCGTTTTTCAAGTGAGAGAGGGTGTGCATGGTCGGGTCGAATGTGTTTGTATTTTGAAGCCAAAGCAATGGCAGATATACTCAGATTTATTGAGGTGCGGACGGACCGGATAGTCCAATTATCAGGTCGGAGTCGAGCGGGCATTGAAGCAAAAGCAAAGGCAAGGAAATTTAGAAGAAAATAGAGAGGGAGGGAACTCGATTTCGATGTATTCAACCATGCAACAAAACAGAGTATAAAAGGTTATAAAGCCAGGTATCCATAACGCCACTGGCAACTAGACCCTAATCTACTAATAAATCCAGAAGTAAGAAAAACCATGTCCTCATAACATAGGAAATGATGAATAAATAAACAGAATCCATCCTCCATCACCTAGCCTTTTGCTAGTTTCTGTCATGTTCGACGGATTCAAAAATCGGTCGGTAATTGGTTTTACCTGATAATCGGCAAACTTCCACAAATTTTGATCTTGGAAAAGCCGATACATATATATTGACTCTAATATCGAATTATAAAGTGGAGAAATTAGCAATAAAAATTAATGACTTCTCTTAGAAAATTGGGCCAGGTTTGATTGAAACGAAAATCCTAGGATTGGTTTCAAGGTTGGTATTACCCTGAAACCCCGTACTCCAAAGCCAGGACAAGTAAACCAAACCGATCTTGACCTATTTGCGAGTTCAAAAAAAATGGGAACCAAACCAATTCTTCCAAAAACCAACATGAAACTTGAACCAAGTTTGATTGAAACGAAAATCCTTGGATTGGTTTCAAGGTTGGTATTACCCTGGAACCCCGTACTCCAAAGCCAGGACGAGTAAACCAAACCGATCTTGACCTATTTGCGAGTTCAAAAAAATGGGAACCAAACCAATTCTTCCAAAAAACAACATGAAACAAAATGAACCTAATTGGTTTCCGACTTGACCTTGGATCATTGCTCGCCGCTAATGATTCGTCGACAAATTTAATATACAAAGAAGTGGGCCACATTCAACTCTCAACAAGAGAATTCATCGTATCACTTCATATATTGATTTTATTAATCACTTTCAATACACCCGCCATTATTTTGTAAAACAAAGATGCGATTATTGGCGGATTGGAGGATCTAGGATTCCCTTTTCTGTTCTTTCTTATCCACGAGGAAACCCACTTGAAGAAATCTTAACCAATAGCCAACGACCCCCAAATCGAATCTGCTACCTTTTGCGGTCAAGGCATATGAGCATGTCTTAGAAATTCAGACCTCTGACTTTGGTTAGTTTAGCTATTGTTAGGTAACGTGATTAGGAGACCATTCAGTCTATAATTTTACTTTTTCAGCAAGCATGCAGATTGATCCCGGAACAATGATGTCCTAAGCAAGCACGCGAATGATGGGTACAATCCGAATATTATAATCACACCCGGATGATACAAGAGGAAGAATTGAGCGTCGCGAATCTTTCAGTCATTAGTAGATTAGCCGTGAAGTTACTCCATCGACATGGAAGTATGATTCGAGGAATGATTCTCTCGCCCCCACCGCAGAACTTTGATGAGACCCACCTTCCAAGTAGGCCCATTTTGGACCTCTTTTGACAATCGTGATTGGCAGTCGATTCGCGAGGTTAATTCCAAAACCCAGTTCTTTTCTCCCACGAAATCTCTCTTTGGCCGTGAGAATTACCCTGTGCTTGCACTCGCAAATTATTCAGGAACAGAGATCAGGCTCGACATGTGTTTTGCATTCGAATTCCGTGTTTCAATCTTAGGAGCCGAAATCAGCTTCCCAGTCTGTAATTCGACTTCGTTGCTGAGGGACAGAAGCAAGAAAGTAGCCCTGCTTTTTTCATGATTTAGCGAGCGCAACCGAAAGGTAATACGATTCTACGAAAGGATAAATCGAATATCGCAGAAATCCCGATTCATCCAGTCAGAAGTTAAAAGAGAGATAGGATAAGAAGAGCACGGTATTTTCTATATTCCGCCATAGTATGTACAGAGTGGTCAAAAAACAGGGGAGCAAGAAAACAGAGGAACTCTGTATAACCGAGGCAATAACAAAAAAATTGCCACCAACAAAGAAAAGCCCCGTCTTCGTCGTCATCATCATCATCTACAAGTACAATATCACATCTACGATCACCCCCGAGACCCGGATCCGGATCAAGGATCTCCAACGGAGATGGGTCGTCCGGCGGCCAGGCCCAGCGGCGACCGGGAGCGCTGCCGCTTGATGACCTCCCTGGCTCTGAGGACGGGCCTCATCTCCGGCTGGACCGTCGAGCAGTCCACGGCCGTCGCCTCCAATTCCTCCTTGATCTTCCTCACTTGGCTGTGAACCGGGAAGCCCGCGTCGCGAACCGCCTTGTTCTTCTCCTCTGTCTCGCCGCCCCTGTTCCCGTTCCGGCTGCGGTCGTCGTCGTTCCTCTGTTCCATCTCCTCGGGTCTCTAAAGGCCTCAACAACAAAGAGACTCTCTCCCTCGCTCTCTCTCTGTAGAAGTTCGTTCGAAGCTTGTGATGAAAGGAGGTTGAGTGCGAATCTGGAGTCGGGGGAGAGCGAGATGGTCGGGGGGGATTATATATACGAGGAGACGTGGGGGAGAAGAGAGAGAAGGGGTGAGGAGTTTTCCCGCAACTCCTCGGATGAGCTCAAGACGACTCTTTTGGACCATTTTGACATTCAACAGCCATCTTCCTCTGTTCCCTCGTCGCACCCAACTTAACCTGGTCCCCCCCACTCTCTCTCTCTCTCTACAGGAAAAGGAAAAGTCACGAGGAAGAAGTCCACATGATAAGACGTTGGAATAGCGTGTACGATATAAACGCCTCTGGAGAAACATCGAACCAAAAGGAAAAGGTGTGAACAGAGAGCCAGAGAGAGAGAGAGAGAGAGAGAGAGAGAGGTGCACATTTTGGGGTCAAAATTGAGGAATTCAATAAAGGAGAATAGGTTATACCAAAAAATACCGACCCGCCGAACAGTCATTCGGTCGGGTTGACCAAGACCCGGCCTTTTTATTATTTCGATGAATTATTGATATCGACACCATCCATTGGAATCATAGACGTGACACTTTGTCATGGTTTTCTTGATCTTAGCATGTAAGGACTAGAAGAAAAGAAAACTGAGAAAAGACCACGGCCAAGGTTTGATCCTTAATTGCTGAATTTGTCGGGGCAAGAGAACTTTCTGAAAAAGTTAATATGGGAAGAAATTTCGGGTCTTAGGATTTTATTGTCAAAGGGCCCTCCATTAATGATTTTTCAGACTTTGAATCTTCTTTGATTTTTTTTGGTTTCTCACTCAATTAATGAAGTTGATCATTTTCTTTCCTATTTCCAAATTCAACACTCTCCGGCCGGCCCCATTCACTCACCCATGCCCACCTACTCACCCACACCCATCTACCACATCGACTTTACTAGACATAAACCAAATCATAACAAATATGAATTTGAATGTCACAAGATGAATATTATAAACTTTATTCAAAGTACAATCGGATTATTTAACGAAAAAGGGGGAAAATCTCAAAATTTTCAATAGTAAGGGATTTTTCTCCTTCGTTTTGAACATAGCCTCTTCAACTCTATTGACAGCCACTTCCAAAATTTAGCCAAAAAATTAAAGAATAGCATAAGATATTGATACACTAAATGGTAGAGATAGAAAATTGTTATTTAAAGTCAAATTAGTATTTACGTCAGATGATAGACTTTAAATAGCAATTAAAAAAGCGAGATACTTCCAATGAAGATTACGGCTATCATTTAATAGATCAATTTTGTAAATCAAGTTTAGTATACTGAGCATCCTTAAACGTAGATCTCAAGTTTCATTTCATGAAGCTTCCTTTCCTAAGACCGAAGGGGCAATCCTGAAATTTCGGGTGACTTTGGTGGGGCGTACGGGGAAAAAGGGAGGGTGACGTGGCATTTCGATATGGCATGGCGAGAGAGGGACGGTTAAGTTAGTTAGTGGGGCGGGCAAGCGGTCAACTTTGTTATGCGTAAAGTCACGATAAGCACGGCCACGTGGCGGGGTGACCCATCATGGCCACGTGGCGGGGTTACCCACCATGGCCCCGCATCTCAAAACCTCTTCCTTCCTCGCAACTGGGCAAACCTGTCCCGGCCGCAGTTTCATGCCGGCCACGTGGCGGGTCATTATTGAGCCGCGTGGGCGGTGTTGTTCGCCAAACACCAATGCGGTGAGTCGCCGATGGGGGAAGGGAAGAGATCGGCGACGCACATGGTTGTCGTTGCTTTTTGGTAATTCGTAGGAAGTGACGAATGGGATGGTTCGGGGATGCGAAAGGCCTTACGTCATGATTGTTCCCCGGGCGGGCCTTCACTATCTGCTTTGTTTTTGGAATTCGATGTCCTCGAGGAAAACATCAAATTATTTCGTAAAATATTGACAGGAACTAATTATCATTGAGGTTTTTTCCCCCTTTGCCAAGATTCTATCGAGTTCTCTCACGGCATCCCTCTTTATTAAAAGAGATCACAATCGTTGTATCATTGCACGTAACTACAATTGTTTCCATTCGAATCAACGTACAATGAACCGTTTGGCAAAATAGAAGTGTGAAGAGAGAGAGAGAGGCCTTTCTTGGGTAACTATAAATTATTAAGCTACCATAAAGTATCCAATTTTAACTTTCTCCATTTTGATAACCTTATTAATAGAAATGAGAAGATTGACTTGGTCTCTCTTCTTGGATAATTAGACACTATTAAGCTATCATAATGTCCCCAATATTAACTTTCTCCACTTTTTTACAGCCTTATTAATAGAAAGGAGAAGATGGACTTGGTCTCTTCTAAATGGTTAATTTTAAGTACGAAAACTACGTAACCTATTTGTTTCACAATCCATATTCATCTATAACTCATCAAACGTCATGAGGGGGAGTTGTGTAACAAATAACTTATGTATGCCGTGAATTATAAAAAAGCCCACAAAGGAAATCCTTTTTAAACACGGGTGGGTAAGAGGCCCAAACAAATATACAATGTAATATATAATTACAAACTTCTGGTCAATCACTTGAATTAAAAAAAAAAGAGACTGGATGCTTTTGTTTGTGAATTAAAAGAAAAATGGTGCTATGCACTTTTTTGTTTTTGTGTTTTTTGTAACAAGGAGAATCATACGTAAATTGCAAATGCACAAGTACCTAACTAGACTTATTATAATAAAGTAAAACGCAATGCAAATACACGTACAAAAAGACTTTGATATTAGAAGAAATACAAGCAAAACTGTCTTCTTACTCGGCCAGTCCTTCGCTTCTGGATCGAGCACGTGAATTGCCAAAAGGAAATCTTTTCACGTGGTCGAAGTGAATTCGAACATGACCGAGAGAGGGCGTTGACTTCAAGAACAGCGCGCTCCCGTGTGAAAACGGAACGTGAGAAGCAAGTGGGAAAGCCTGCGAAAGGCCCCGGATTCTTCGAAGGGAAGACTCGGGAACAGCAAGGGAAACGTTAGCAAAAGCAAAGTCAAGCTCGCGACCAAATCAAAGCACGCAAACTCCCTAAGAAAACATCCAAAACCTGGGCGGATGCGAATCGGTCAGCCCCAGCACGCGTCACGAACGAAGCTGAACTGCGAGTTCCCACGAGGGTTCTTGGGGGTATTCGCACTGTCAGGGTGTCGTCACCTGTTCTTGCACTCTTTCGCCCCGATCAATAGCTCATCGATCCCGTCTGTCTCGCGCTCTTCAGCCCACCTTTTCCTTTTCTTGGATTTTGTACTCACTGTGGTTAATCGATGAGAGGGATCGTGACCGAGGCCCGTAGATGCACGAGGCCCACGAGCAATTATAGGCATTTGAGCTGTCATGTTTAGACCTTATAGGGCTCGATCGAACGGGCTCGAGTCCAATTCCTTTAAGAATCACGGACTTTAAAGCCCAGGCCGGTTTGATTCGACCCACTATGTACCAAAACTTGATGGCGTTTTCGACTAATCGTGCCGGAATGTTAAAGAGGCGTTATGTCATGATTATTGATGCATTTGATTCCGGTGATCAAGTCAGATTTTGCATGCATTTGATATTGAACTTGAATTGTCTCGAGTGGAATTTTTTCCCTATAGATGAAACTCCAAAGCTGAATTCTATATGGTTCAAACGCAATGTCAATAGGGAATAAAAATGGAAACTAATTAACGAGTTCGGCGAACTTAAAGTAGGGATTTTCAACTAGACAGGTTACTGTAACAGAATCCCCAATCAGTTTTTGAATGATGATATTTGAGGGAACCATGATAGAGATGGAGACCATATTTTGGTTGAATGGGCCAAGTTTGAGATTTTTCTTAATATGTTTCAAATTTGAGTCCAAAGTTTATCATAATGTGTCCGAAAAGAAGTTAATGATTTAACTTGGAAATAAGCGAAATTTTATGGCCACTGTATAAAAATAAAGCACATATGTGGGATTAGGTTTGAACTCTCGGAAGTAGCCACTTGTCTAGGTCTATGAGTGCGTTTGGTTTAATATTTTGAAAGTTTATTGGCAAAATGCAAAGGCTTTTAGTCAAAAGTAGTCTCGGAGAAATGCAAGGTATATTTGGTAAAAGATCTCTCTCTCTCTCTCTCTCTCTCTCTCTCTCTCTCTCTCTCTCTCTCTCTCTCTCTCTCTCTCACATTCATTTTTTAATTAAAAAGATGGTGAGTTATATTTGGTAGCAGCGATCGTCAATTGAAGTCGCACAACCTTGGGTGACCCTCGACGAGGGCCACCTAGGTCACTTGATGCAAGCAACCATCACTTGAGTGGTCACACGACCTCATGCGACCATCGCGTGGGTTGTGCAACCTTGCTGGCCCTTTGCTAGTCAGATTTGGCCGCATTAACTCTCACCAACCGCCCTCAGGCAAAGAAGATGAACAATAACAACAAGGGGAGGGCCACCTAGGTCACTTGATGCAGGCAACCATCACTTGGGTGGTCATACGACCTCATGCGACCATCACGTGGGTTGTGCAACCTTGCTGGCCCTTTGCTAGTCAGATTTGGCCGCGTCAACTCTCACCAACTGCCCTTAGGCAAAGAAGATGAACAATAACAACAAGGGGAGGGCCACCTAGGTCACTTGACACAGGCAACCATCACTTGGGTGGTCACACAACCTCATGTGACCATCGCGTGGGTTGTGCAACCTTGCTGGCCCTTTGCTAGTTAGATTTGGCCGCATCAACTCTCACCAACCACCCTCAGGCAAAGAAGATGAACAATAACAACACGGGGCAAAACTAGAAAACAAAAGGATTGGTAAGGGTAGTTTTGAAAGGAAAAAATCATTTTAACCTTTGTTTCAACATTTTGAAGATGTTTAAAGCTCAAAGTAAGTCCCCACCTACCTTGAGTTTTTAGACTTCCTATGCTAGCTTTCACTCCAAAACCCTTTGAGACCGGTTGCCAAACACCACAAATTCTCCTCACGAGCTTTCAAAATCTGAACCAAATACATCCATACTATTATAATTAAGGGGTAACATTCACTATCAAACTCGAGTGAGACTGAATAAGTTTACACATGTATAACTATGAGGATGTCCATCTATCTATTATAAATTTTTTTGATATATTATTGAGCTTGTTTAGTGTGTATGTTCATTTTTAATTCCACAATTCATGTGGTAAATCAAACCCAATCATCATGGAAAAGATTGTATGGGGTGCAAAATAGTTTCTTTTTTCTCGTTAGAGTAAATCTGTCAAAGTAGGTCATATTCCCATTTCCTAATATATATTTAAGGGGCTAGGTTATTATATGAATTAGTTATATTCGGTAAATTGGTTATAAATGGGTTTAGATCCAACTCTATGAGTCATAAATGAGTTTAATATATGTATCCACTGGGTTTACAATTTATTTAAATCTAACCCATCTCTATGGCTCTCTTCACTCTCTCCCGGCCTCATTCAATCTTACACTTGTACACTCATTGCTCACATCTCAATTTGGGTATGAATTTTCCTAAATTCGGTTAAATAAAAAAATATTTTAGTAATATGAGTCAAGTCGAGTATAAGTTAGATATGTGTCACTGGATTTGTATAGCTTAAAAGTAGATCAAAATGGGTCCAATAAGTCAATTTGGATCAGACCTTTTTCTACTCGACGTGACATACCCGTTTGATAAGTTTACGTTTAACTACACAATTGATATATTAAATGGTTTTAATATATAACATAAACAATGGACAGAGCATATGTAGATTTGGTCACGATTTTCTTCGTGAAGTCATATCCCATCTAAAGCCATGCTTGCCCATAAAAAGAAAACCATAGTGGGATTCCTATAAATAATGGGGCATAAGATGCTTATGGTATCAAATTATCCATAAATTCTTTTGGTATTGCTCGCCCACTAAAAAAAAATCGAATTTGAATTGTAAAGAAAGGGACATGAAGGGCCACTCGAGCTGTAAATATCTTTAATGATGCGTCCAGTCCATAGGGTAGGAGTCAAAAGAGCTCCAATTGCATTTGTTCCCAATCGCATCATGCAATTGCACGATGGTGATAAAGAACAAAAGGACAAAGAAAAAGGTAAGTGCACGTCCATCAACTTTTTTTTTCTACGGTCTTATGTTTTATATTCTCGTCTTTTATTTTGTTTTTTCCCTTATAGCCTTGTCTCTTTAATGATACCCAAAAAAAAAAAAAAAAGATATTTCTTTATGCCCTACTTTTTTGGACATAATAATGCAGGACCACATAAGTGAGGACGAATGACGATTCTTTTGTTTCGTGGACAACTTGCGAGTGGTTGCTAGTCGTGTCTGCAGTTTCGCTTATGACCATCGACTTGATATGATATTATTGATATTAATTGACAAGCATATACGATACGAATAAAGTGAACCGAATAAGCACATTTGCCAAAGAAATGCCCTCTCCTTTTTCTTGCCAAAGTAAACATGAAATTTGACAATTTATTCGTTTTTTGTCACCATAATATTATAATTTTTTTACCCACCCGTGGATAACACAGTTGGTTGAGATCTCTCTCTGAAGGAGATCGGGTTCAAACCCGTTGTTAGCGATTAAAGCGGGAAAGCGCAGCCTGGTGGAGTTCTTGGGCCAATTTCCTCCAAGATATAGTCGTTGTTTGGCATCCACCGCAGAGGCCCATGAGACCCAAAATCAGCGTAAGCTGACAAGGGCAGGCTCTGACGGATCCTCAATCACCAAAAAAAAAAATAATAGAATTTTTTTGCCACCATATCATATTTTTCATTGGACCATTTAGCTTTTCTAACAACTGGCTATGATCGCATAAAATTTCATATTTTGCTTGATGGCTGCTGTTGTTAAAAAAAAACACGAAAGCATATAATTAGCTCGCTTTGACACAAAGCACTTGATTATATACCGATTTTATCTTTGCTCAAACTCAACCGTCCGCCCCTAGATCCGTCGTAATTGATCCTATAAGAAGTGGTCAGATGCATGCTCTAGCAACTCATGTGGTCAGCGATGACTTAAAACATGTACTAATCAAGAATCGTGCACGCCAACGCAAGATTGCTATCTCAAGAGGTTTAAGGGAATTTTAATTTGCTCCCACGCTTCTTCTTTTGCCTTTTCGAGTAGAACATTACATGAAAGAAAGAACTAATAGAGGTCAAAGCCTATGCAGAGTTCGGCGCGCTGTGTACGAATCGCATAGACTAAAATATGAGGCCAAGAGTCACTTAAGGATCTTTACAAAATAGGAAATAAGAAAAGAATATATAAAAGTGGAAGCACAAATTGGGTATTCGGCAGCGATACTAATAGCTAGTGAAGGAAAAAAGGCACAAAGAGATGAGATTGTGATGTGCATCTGAAGAACGTATGATACATGATATGTAAAATTTTTGTATATTTCGATATATTTCACAATTACATGAGTTTTTCTTTTTCTTTTATTGAAAAGAATACATGAACTTATTTATAAGTTTTATTAGATGATCATTTAAAAAGATAAAAATAAACATAATACCAATTATAGTCAGTGAAGGATTTGTACAATTAAAGGAAATATATGCATAATCACTATTCACGAGAGATGGAAATCAAGATATGTCGCTTTTAATATTCGTTATTATCCGATCCTCGGCTAGTGGAGAATCCATTTTTCTTTATTACATGGGGGCATTCCATCCGAATACATATCGACCCCCTCACAATCTAATCTTTGCGTGTTATAAGCGTAGGACTAAGGTTATAAAAAAGTTGATCGTTGCTATCTTCCCGTTGCACAAATCCTAATTAGAAAACCTCTTAAGCTTGACATGTAATGGAGCAAAACCGGAAAACATCTTGGAAAAGAATAGATGGGGTCGTCACACAACACGCAATAACTGACATAATCTAAGTCGTATCAATTGCCCATCCTAATCAACTTCAGTCACTGAAACCCTAGCCCGCGAGGCGAGGACTGACATTACTCACGGCGGGGGACAATACAACACTAATTCAATATGAAATTTCACAGATCAAAACATCACATTAAGCACAAAACGAGCAGATGGTGACGGGCTCCGTCACCCCCCTCGTCATCGGATTCCCGACCCCTGTTCTGTGGAAAAGGGAAGGCTCTTTTTTTCGTTTCCATCTGCTTTTAATCGGATGGGGCCTCTCTGGCCATTAACCAAGTCTTTCTGTTGGTGGGTTAGGGTAAAAGCGACGGAGATTGTGGGGCGAGAAGGGAACCCGAAGAAAGCCGTGGCCATGTGAGGCCAGTTGTTCAGCAGAAACCTGGTTTTTTTGTCGTATTGATGATGTGGAGGAGATAATAGCAGAAGTAAAAGACGAAAACAAGGACGACGTGACACGCCAACGGCTTCGGCCACACGTAGTAACTATCATTGGTAACAATCATGGTTAGCATTGACACAGATGCGCCAATAGGGTCGATGATTATGATATCGCGTGAGGTGAGAACTCTCCATCCGCAAAATTCTACTCGTGTCTCTATCTCCACCATGCGTTTGCGTTTTGGGCAATCAGTGAGTTTGGATACAATCACATCCTATGTACATCCTTGGTAGAAGTGGCAATCGTGTGTGTTGGGCCGTAACACTCCCGGCTTGTTCCCCACCCCATGTGATGAGAACGGGAGCTTATGAGTTATGATGAGAGTTGGAGGGCTCGGATAAGATGTGACTCCCACCAAATTTTTAAAATGGCCAATGGGAAGGGATAAATCAGGTTGGGGATGAAATGTGAAGTATGAGCCTATAAGCCTCGGATGGATGATGCGACCGCTTGATGAATGTTGAGATGTCAATATTATGATTGTTTAGTCAAAGCATTGCTTGAATGGGTAAACCTTGCGGTGAAGTGTACTTTCTCGCCCCCATCCTTTTATCAGATGATAAAAACACGCGTGGTTAGACTAGACTCGAGAGTGACCGACCAAAAAATAAAAAGACTAGACTCGAGAGTGAGTCAACATACTCAATACTCAAGTAATTGACAAATGAATCTGAAATATCAACTCAAATAGAAATAGAGCGAAGCAGATGAGATTAGGAGCAGGACGCAGTGTTCATTGCATGATTTGATGCGATTGATGGGCTTGGAACAACGGTGGCCCGGAGAAAGCGACCGTGCTCGCGATGGCGAGACGGGCCGGGTGCCCCCTCTAAAAAAAAAAAAAGGAGCACCACCAATGTTAAGAGCGTGGGCATCTAGAAAGAGAAGGGAAGTGTGGGAGCTCAAGGCAGTGAAGAGAGAGAGAGAGAGAGAGAGAGAGACGGGTCAGCCCTGGGAGTCAGCCTAGAGAGTCGTCGTTCAGAGGTAAAACGCTGAAAGCGCGTTGATGAGATATATCGCGGAGGCACCGAGTTGGGAGTTGGGTGACACACACGACGACGCGACTCCGCTCCAACTTTTTGATCCGACTAGAGAAACCGAGTGCTCCCGCGCCATTTGCTTTATTTATTCACTGTCGCTCCTTCCCGCTCGCTCTGCTCTCTTCTGTTCCACTCCTGTCTTCGACAGCGACGTCCCTGACGCGTCCACGTCCCCGCCTTCCGTAGGATAAGCACCACTCGTACTCCCTCCCCGCGTCCGTCCTTTCCCGCTTTTCCGCCCCACTCTCCCTCGCCTCCCGCGTGCCCCCCACCCTCGCTCGGATTCTTTCCCTTTTGGTCTTCTCTCTCTCTCTCTCTTCTTTCTTTGTGATGATAAGTTGACTTGCTTCGATTTTTACCCGATCCCGACCTTTAAAGCCTCGTTCCCGGCTCGAGAAGTTGAAAAGGGATTGAGGAAAATTCATTTGGGGTTGGGGTCGATGTTGGTGTCACGATCACTTGATCGGTCAAATATTAGTTGAGATTTTCTATAAGGTTAATATGGTCTAAAGACGATCAATTTCCAAAAATGAATAATTTCAATGTTAATTTAGCTCGATTTACAACGTTTTAGGATACTTTGAGTTGTTTCTTTCTTTAAATTTATTTTACTTGTCTCGATTAAGTAAGGAAGGGTTGTAATTGGGATGTTTGAACCGAAGCTTTCATGATCACATTCTCTTGGTAAAAAAATGTTGAAATTCGGATATTCCCTCGATTTGCACACTCAAAACTAAGAGTAACTTGCATTTGTTTTCAAGCAACGCGTTAATTAATCGACCACGTGTGACATAATCTTCATATTGTCTTCTCTAGCTAAGCAAGTACAAATCTAGTAATTAACCAATCTAATGAGGGTCAGAGAATAGTTGCACTCAATAAAATACAATCAGACTCAAACATCCCTATTGTCTTTTACCATAATATCATAACAAATCCATACAATGATGGAAAGATAAAACATTTCATATCATCTCTTAATTGTAATTTAGATTCTTTCCAAAAATGGAAATATCGAATAAAATTTCCGTAACTTTTTCAATACATTAAGGACAATTAATAAATGATAAAAAAGTGCAGCTTCCAGTGGAAAGTGGGCAGTCAAATATTTTCGATAGAGCTAATTTGCTTCATAATACTAAAATAATATGTGTAGTTGGGAGCCTGATGAAATTCATAAGCGAGACAAAATTCAAATTACGACTTAAATATATATATGAATAGATCTAGAGAGTACTGACAATTTTTGGTTTTTGCAAAAGGCATAAAGAAGAAAGAATCACAACTTTGGCAGATAGAGCAAAAAATTCCAAACGAGCAACCGTTCGGGATGGAGGGAATCTTTGCGAGTTTCAACTTTCGCGTCCTGAGATGTTAACCGTTGCCTTCAATCGCCACGGCACGCGCGTGGGCTTCTCCTCCCCTTTCCCTCTCTGTTTCGTCCCACCTCTGTCCTCGATCGAAATCGAAATTTCTATAAAAGGGAGACTCGAGAGAACTACTCACACCCAGCTCCCATGGTTATCCACACCCGTTGCGGGGATAGAGCTGTTAGCGAATTTTCGCTGTGGAGAGCTTTCCTGGTTGTCCCAAGATAGCAAAGGAGCGTGGCGTGCCTCCTCTTCTCCGTCGGAAATTCGGGAGCGAATCCCGCCCGAGGTTCGCCGTTCCTTCTTGGGGTAGGGTGAGAAATATCCGTCGCTCCCCTCCGGTCGCTATGGGTCTGTTCCTTTCCAAGAACCTCGTGAATTTCCTCGTCTCCTTCTCGGCGAAGAAGGGCCCCGTCAAGCTCTTCCCCGTCCAGATTGAGGACGTGGTCTCTCTGGTCTCCCGCACGGGCAGGCACTTGCAGCGCTACGAGAAGGATCGTCGCCAAGTCGTCGGGTGCGTTCCAGTTCCTGGGTGCTTGCGTTCGCGTGTCAAGTTTTGATTTTTAATGGAGATTTAATCAGCCCAGGGGAAATGGAGAACTGGGTATTTGCCTGATGTGCTTTGTAATAGGCAAAAAAAAAATTTTCGTTTTTTTTTTTTTTGTGTGCCTTCGTAACTTGTTGCTGATTTTTTTTTGGGGATGAAACTCAAATTTTTGACACGTTTCTTCTACTATTGGCTCCTGCAGATGCATACCCTACAGATACAGGAAGACTGATCAATCATCTGTCGGTGGGGGTGAAGAATTAGAGTTTCTTGTTGTCAGTTCACCGAAGGGCCATCGAATGATGTTTCCCAAGGTACTACAAAAAGTCTTGAAATTTACCACTGTTAGAATGACGGCCTTACCCATTTCTTAGTAGCTGTGTGATTGAATCTCGGTAAAGGGAATTGAATGTTTTCGCGTTGCAATGTGACTACAGGGAGGATGGGAACTGGATGAGACTATAGAGCAGGCCGCTTTGCGCGAATCAGCAGAAGAAGCCGGAGTAACGGGCACTCTCGAGGTTCGTATTCGTAATTTATATGCGGACAGCGATGGTGTTTGGTTCGATTTTGCTTTATGAGTGCTGATTAGGGGTTTGAAAATTGCAGTGTAAATTGGGTGAA
The DNA here is from genome assembly GCA_016097605.1 of Eucalyptus guilfoylei. NCBI lineage: Eukaryota > Viridiplantae > Streptophyta > Magnoliopsida > Myrtales > Myrtaceae > Eucalyptus > Eucalyptus guilfoylei. The sequence continues at coordinate 22,295,165 of CM027870.1, read as the reverse complement.
TGGCGATATAAGAGCAAAAGCAATGGCAGCTTTCATGATGGCCATATGTTCCCTTTACTCGTTCAAAAGGAACTCGATTTTTGGCCGGAGAAGCACGTCAGGCAAAGACGATGGGTATGTATTTGCACGGTGGTGTATTCTGTTTGACTATTGTTTTGGTCTGAATGTGAATTAATTGGCAATGGCAACCATTCGACGGAGATGGAACGAGCCCTAATCATGGATTTTTCTGGCACATTGCAGGTGACAGCTGACGAAGCGAAAGAATTGTGTCAACAGCTGTGGATGAAGGAAGCTCTAGAATTATTAATTCAAAGATTGAGGCAACAAAAAAATGGGCAGGCAGTTGAAAGACAGCGTGCATAGAATGTGTTTCGTGGCCTTCAAAATGCTTTGAAGATTAGAATCAGCCAAACTGTAGATGAGAAGGCTTTGTTCAAGAGCCATGAAAGCAAGTTCAATGATCATCGGATTAAAAAAGTTCCATGATCATCAGATATGAGGAATATAAATTAGGATGGATGGATGGTGTCCCCCCCTCTCTTCTTTTCCCCCCTTTTTTTCGTCATTTGAACCATTCCTTGATTCTTTCACCATCTTCAACTTCTAGTGGTAGTTTCAGAGCAGTGAGACCAAAGAAATTGGTGGGAGATCCCATGAAATGTGGATCTTTTTAGGGAGAATCTTTGTACATGTACAGAACTTGCCCCATTCTTTAATTCAATATCATTTAATCTCCTGATTCTTTATTCCATTTGCACGTTCTGTTGTCTTTCTTGGGGATTCTGTGATATTCCATCCACGTTGCTTGCCGGTTGACTTGAAACAAATGATGCATTTTACATAATTGAACACGAGGAAAAGCCAAGGGATCAACCAAGGGCGCAACAACTTCTGTATGTGCATGCCGGTGATCTTTCTAAATGTCAACTGTCTAAGATTAGTCGTTAATTGCGTTGGACTCTGATAGGGGGATTCGAAGCTGAAAGGAAAACGACAATGAATTCCACTTTCTCTGTAAATGTAGATTTGACTAAGGAGCAAGTATGAGATGATTGACATCCTTACACGGATTTGTTTGTGGTTAGCAATCAGCATTTGATATCTCAAGGTTTGATTTTCATGAGAACTTGTGATTCTTGTGGAGTTGACATTCAGCTACCTTGCGAGCTATCTAATAAGTCAAATTTGGAAGATGGGTTATAAATATAGAAGACGCATAATATTGACATAATTCCAATTCTAAAGGCAAAGTTCAACAGCGACTTTGACGAAGTGTGATTTATGCATGCTTCGTCTCTTTAAAAAAGGAAGTTTTCCAAGAGGGCGCGTCTCATATTTCCCTGCAGAAGCTGCAAAGTCTTAAACAAATCGTCTTAGTAGGTAACCGTCCAAGGGTTGGGCATGAGTAAGAGCAATGAAGTTCTTGTTTGCGAGCTGTCATTGTGGCCAATGGAGGAGGGTTTGGACTGCGTCGTTGAGAGAAATAACTACACCCACCAGAAGACACTTCATTACCAAATGACCGGTGGAAGATTTTTCTCCGAGTATTAGTGTGGATTGTTTAAAGCGAATTACTGAGTGACTGGTTCTTGACAGCTCTATTTCTCTGTTACTTTGGGAAATCATATCGTGGATGGATTTAGATAAATCAGCAGTTCTTACAGATTTTGTGATCAATCGGTATCAAACTAGTGGGAGTCGTATCTGTTTTTAAGGCCTACATAGACTGCACGTAGGATTTTGAGAATATGAATTCTTAGAGCAACACAGAGAGCTTCAGAGTGATGGTATTCTAATTTCTGTTTTTGCTCTCCAACAATCGAATTTCAGTATTACTCATGGGCAAAAAAGGAGCACTCGAATAGTTGAATCCTTCTTTCATTTCATATACACGTGCTTCTTTCAACCCCAGGCTTCTTAATCTCTTCAGCTTCTAGTATCTGTGCGTCCAATTCACGAACTTCTTAGAGACTTGCTTGGTTTGCCAAGTTAAACAGAGATTCGTCTCTAGTGAATCTGTGCTTTGCACATCTCCCGTTTTACGGATGGTTTATATGAGAAGCCGCTTGGCACAAGTTATGAGCATCATCTCTTTCTGCTAGTCGAATTGCTCGCTCACGGTATTCTCTCTCCTTCAAAATTGGTGATATCCTTCGAAACGTGAGATGGTTACAGGGGAGAGACTAAAGAGAATCGATATCTATATTAAATGGACACTTAAAAGAATGAAAATTGGTCAATTTGTGCAGGCAGCATCTTAAACAGATTCTGAATATTGCATTTCAGGATGCGTACTACTTACTTAGTGAAAGAGGCCCTTTTGCAAATTATCCTTCGGTTGGAGCCGTAGAAAGGTCAGTCGGAAAGACTCGAGGTCACTGACAATGCTAAAGATACAATGCATAGAAGTAGGTAAATGTTGAGGCTCGCCGCATATTTATTAATGAGAGTGGAGAGCACTTCTTTTCTGTGACATTGTCTCACATGAGAAGTCAGTCCCTCCTCATGGGGGAAAATTGTCCAAAAAATCCTAAACCTATTGCACTTTTACTAATTCAATCATAAACCTTTTCACTTCTTGCCGATTCAGTCCATCCGGCCAATTTTGGCCGGAAAATGCTGACGTGGACGCCGGCGGTGCCACGTAGGATTGCCGGCGCGATGTGGACAATTTTTAATAATATTTTAATATTTTTTTGATTTTTTTTTTCTGTTTTTCCTTTCTTTTTTTTTTGGCTTTCTTGGCCTTTTTCGGTGGCCGGCCATAGGCGACGGCCGGCCACCGGCCAGAGCCAGCCGGCTGGCCTCGCCTGCCATAGGCGAGGCTCAGCCGAGTGGCTAGGGCGAGGGTTCCCCTCGCTGGGGCTCCTCCCCCTGGCGACGGCGATGCCAGGCGAGGGGAGCCCTCGCCGAGGCTCGCCCTCACCGGGGCTCGGCCTCGCCCAAGCTAGCGTCAGCCTCGCCCAGACCAGATCTGGCGAGGCCGGCCCTCGCCTCTGGTCGGGCGACGGCGACAATTTTGCATTGACGAGGGGGGCGACGACGCCGATCATGAATGACGAGGAGAAGAAGAAGACGACGGCGAGAACCGCATTGAGGTGTGAACGCGAGACCACCCTACGAGATCCGGCGAGGACGGACTTGGATTGGGGGCATCTACCGCAAATGCATGCCAGCTTATCGGCGAATTGCGCCAGATTCTGCGCGATGAGGTTGTAGAGCTCGATCAGCGCCTCCATTTCTCTCCCTGCCAACTAAAGAACAACGCCCCCACCCTCCCCCCGGCCCGACTCGGCTCGGCTCGGCTCGGCTCGAAGAAGAAGAAGCATCCAACCTGGAGGCCCGACGATGTTGCTATGGCGAGAAGCGGTGGCGAGGCTCCCGATCAGGTCATTGGAAGCAGGCGGGGGAGGGGGGGGAGATTGGATGCGCAATGTGATCGCATGGAGCAACGCAAGCACGCCGGCGGCGGATGACGGCGGCGGAGGACGGCGGAGGTGAGGCGGCGAGGGGGGGTTCTGCGGAGGCGAACGAAGGTGGGCATTAATGGCGATCGGGAGTGAAAGTTTCGATGGTTTCCATTCTCCTATCGCACAACAGCCAAAAAAAAAAAAAAAAGAAGAAAAAGGGAAAAAACAGAAAAAAAATAATATTTAAAAAAATTATAAAATATAAAATATTATTAAAATAGTCCACGCGCCGCGATCTTACGTGGCACCGCCGGTATTCATGTTAGTATTTTCCGATCAAAATTAGCCGGATGGACTGAATCAGCAAGAAGTGAAAAATGTTTAGGACTCAATTGGCAAAATTAAAAGGATTAGGACTAAAGCAATAGGTTTAGGACTTTTTGGACAATTTTCCCCTCCTTGTGGATATGGTAGGGGATTACAATCCGGGATGCTTCAGTATAACAGGTGGTATATAACAATGCAAAGCATAAGTACTCGGTGAAGGAGCCCAAAAGACGATGGAGATCGCCTGGTGAGGGGGCTTTTTGCATCAGATTGCTGAATGTTCTATTGTTGAATAAGCGATTCTGTATGAACTTTATGTTTCTGGAGAGACATGAATGGCTCCGTTTGGTTACCTAATACTCAGCGTTAGGAACAGCAAACCATCATGTGCTTTGTTCCAATACTGTGAACCTGTGGCTGCTCACTCTATCAATGTGCATTAGGTAAAGCTCCGATTGTGGAACGGGTGTGGCCCTTCAAGGTTAGCCTGGATGGACAACACCACAGTTCGCAATGCGAGGTCTTCCGTGTCGGGATAAAACCCTGAGTCAATCCAAACCGTCGCAATTTGTAGAAAAAGACCTTCTAACGTAAGGTTGAAGTTTTGTGGGGAGCTTTAATCACGTTGGACACCCGAACCAATCAATTGGCAACAGTTACCGCTGATATTAAAACCGCACCGTCCACGTTGTCCCACCACCTTCAAACGAACCCAAGCGTCGGTTTGGTTCGACTTTTCCAAGGGCTTTGGGCCCCCAAAGCCCCTTGAGGAAAATATTTTACGTTTGGCAAATATTTTGGAAAGCTCATTTGCCAAATATGAGCATTCCCAATGCCGAAAGCCGAATGCTGAGGAGAATGTGCTTTGAGCATTGGCATTTTGGAGATGCAATTTCCCCTGTTCACCGAGTCACTGTTCATCTTCTTCCTCGCTTGAGAGTCGAGCTTCTTCGGCAGCCGCCATCGCCGCCTGGGGGTCGCGTGTCCCTGGTGACCACCGCCTGGGGTGGTGCAACCCGCGACCTAGGCAGCGTCGTGCGACCTCAGGCCACCAGATTTGGCAATTCGAAGGCTAGATCTGGCCGTCCGGCAGCCAGATCTGGCCTCTGCAACCTCAGCCGACGGTGTCGCTTGAGGTTGCGCCCCCAAGCAGCCAGATCTGGCCGTTCGGCAGTTGGCCGGCAGTTAGCTGGCCGTCGACCGCCGGATTTGATTTTCAGATTAAAAAAAAAAATTAGCAAAAACCCATTACAAATGTGGGTTTTGCCAAACGGTGTAACATTTCGAAAAATCCTTTTACTTCAAAAATATTTGCATTCTTCAAATGGCATTTTCCCAAAACCGAACCAAACGGGCCCCACGTCCACTCGAAAAAGATACTTATCCATTTCTTGAAGACTTCCACTCGAAAAAGATACTTATTCTTGTCTTGAAGTGAGATGTAATTCAGATGAGGGGTGACTAACACTGCAGGAGGTTGTAGAAATGAGGAAGGAAAGCTCGATTTAAGCTCAACTGTCCCAACCACCCTCAATATATTCTATATGTAGGTTCAATTACATAGATCACCCATTGAAATGATGGCCCATAAGCTTTTGGTTTTGCTTTCTGACATACTTTGTTTTGAACGATTGAAACGGACTGGATTGACGGAGAAATTGCCACTTTCCTCTCTGCGGTCCATTTGCTCTCTTCTGAATTTAAGCGGGTCAAGCGGGCAAACAAGAGAAAGACAGCATAAAAAGTTGGCTCTTTCTTTCGTTTTCTCTTCCTCGCTTGGTCCTTTATGTGAACTAGAAAAGTAATAATCCAGCTTTTGGAATGCTGAAAAAGTGGTTAGCGTAATGATGAAATGAAATTTCAGCGCTTCATCTAAATCAAGAAAGTAAATAATCTGGCTTATAAAATGCTAAAAAATGGTTTATTTTTTCATTAGCATGCTAATGAAACAGGGGTTTGGCCATAAGATATTGTCCTTGCTGATGAAGTGCATTAAAAAGGGAAGGATGCGATGGTGCGTGACAAGATTGAGTGCGATTTTTTCAGGGGCCGACGCCATTTCCACGTCCTCTTCTGCTGTTTCCACACCATATATTCTAAAGAGACTAAAATACCCTCATTTAGGCCTGGTGGGTGGACTCTACTTGCTTTGTGCCTTATATCTATTGCATCAAATTTGGATCATCCAAAATGGCGGACCTCAGGAGATCTGACAGTCCAAACTGAATTTAGCATGCATATGCTACATTCGTGGAATAATTGCTCCCATTATAAAGAAAAATTTTTAGATTAACCGCAAAATAATGTTGAAATAAGTTCTAAAACAAAGACTATCTCTAGCCCGTCTTCCTTTACGTCACAACCACCTTAGTCACGATTAAGAGCCCTCAATTTACACAGTGAGTTCTAATTCAATTCAATATAAATGTAATCAATTAATTAATTAAGCAATGGAGTATAAAAAGCTTAAGATTATTTTTGCGGGCTAATTTTTCCCTTTTTTCGCTTAGAATGATCCTTGTAATTATACTTACTTCACACAAAAAAAAATAGATAAATTAAAAGACACAATAATTAACTAAAAAGCTCTTTTTTTTTTTTTTTGCTTTTGGTCGGTGACTAAAAATTTTGCGCGTATGACAACGCTTGTTTTTTAAGAGTTTTTTTTTTTTTTCGAAAATAGTTCTTTTCATTTACATTAGGGAACAATTTTTAAGTAAAAGAACCTTGTTTGGTAATTACATAAAATTTCTACTCTTGGAATAGAAAAAAGAATAGAAATGCGTTTGGTAACGCAACAATTTCTTTTTTGTATTTATTCATTTTTTATTCTTGCTACGGATCGCCACCGCCCCCCATCGCCCGCCGCCCACCGTCGCCGCCGCCCGCTCTCCACCCGCCCCGCCGCCCCGCCAGACCTGACCGCCCGGCCGTCGACCGTCACTGGCTGACCGTCGCGGGAAGCCCATCGGCCGCCCCTCCGCGGCGGTCGCGGATGAGGATCGGCGGCGGCGATGCGCGGTATGCAGCATAAGGGCGGGCGGTGGCGAGTGGCGGCGGTGGCGACGGCGACGGCGACCGACGACGGGCGACAGGGCGGGCGGCGCGGCGGCCCGCAATGGCAGCAATGCGGGGCGGGGCCGGCGGCCGACAGCGGTGGCGGTGGCTCTAGCGGTTGACGGTGGCAGCGGCAAGAAAAATAAATAAAAGAAAATCGCCTTATTTCTAGAAATTGTTCTCGGGAACAAGAAGCAACTTTTTTCTTCTCAAAACTGCGTCCCGGAACAAAAATTTAGAGAAATTGTTCCGAACAAATGTTTTTCTGCCAAACAGGGTTTATTCTTTTTTTGTTCCTAATAAAAGAACGTAAATTGGGAGAAACACGGCGTTACGCGCTACCTAAAAAGCTCTTGAAGCATAAAAATAACCCACGCGCCTCCGATAGTTGTTCGAATTTTTTTTTATTTTTTTGCCTCTATAGGAAGTAGTTAATTACATAAGAAATACCAAAAAGAAAAAAGAAATGATGAAGATTGGACAAAAACATACATTATTATTAAACTTTTGTCTTTATCATTCGGTCTCCGACACGTTTGATATCAGGAAGAAAACAACAGAAAAAATATTATATTTTCCTGCCTTACACATTTTTTTTTTATAAACGAGATACCTCCTGAGAGATACCTCCTGAGGAAGATGTGATGATACCCAGAAGCCATTATACAAATCCTCCCCCAAAATTGAACAAGATCCGGAATTTTCTCCCATGAACCGAAGTAAATTTTATACTTGATGCCATTCGATTGAGAATCAATGTCATTTTTTGAGTAATTTTTTGCCGAATCATTTATTAAAATAAATTTTTATCAACTAGCGCCTCAAAATACTTAATAAGAAATATCTAAAAATTTATGATGTTAATTAAAGATATACGCAAAAAAAATAAAAATGAAGCACCGATTTTTTTTATTGAGTAGTTATGAATCGTCCCTCACCCAAATTAATGAATTGCTTTATCTTAAACATTAGATTACTTACAATTCTCCATTTCCTCACTCTCTTCTCACCAAAGGTACAAGATCTCTCTTTCCATCTAGCCTTGCTTTAAAGATGAAATGGATAGCTAAGCAAGACCTCGTGACTTTAAATAGAGTTTTTCCTAATTTCACGTTATAATTGATTAATCTCGTGCTTAATTTCATAATATAGACATTGATTTCTATGTCTAATGATAGATTCTATGATAGTAATTGAGCTTCGGGTCAACAAATCTTAATTGATACGGCCATTTTTATGTCTAATAACAGTTTCGAAACGACGGTGTAAGTACCATGATTTAAATTCAAACCGACCTCGCATGAGTTTTTTTCTATTGAATGATTCTTGTTTACACTGAACAGCATTTGATTAGAAGACACTCTCTTGCGGAAACTGCAACCGGGAGAGGCCACAAAGATGAACACCTAATTTTTCGGCCAAAGCAAAGATGAACACCGTAAGCATTTAAGGCTCACGAACATGGAGCTAGGGAGGGGCAAAAAGATTGGGAAAAAGGAGCGAAAAGCACTAAGCAGCTCGTGTAGTTGTGTTTGACTATCGGTGCAGCTGAAGTGCGATGTCCAGCTAGGGTTTCTCTTTAACTGCCCTTTTAATGTCGTTATCTGTCTTCTTCAAACCTGCCCGGACTTCTCGCCCCCGCTCTCATCCACAAAGCACGCACGGAGAGAGAGATAGGATGCAGGAAAATGCAGCTCTTTAGTACTCACCACCTCCCTCTTTCCATTAGTTGAAAAGTTTCAAGAACTCGGTCCCTTTCCATTTCTTGAAAGAGTTTCTTGTTCTTTCCCATTTTCTTGAAACATGCAAGTGCGCAGAACCCTCCTGGTTGCGCTAGCCATTGTCGCCTCGTTCTTGTTCCCCGTTACGGGGCAAGACCTTGCTTCGGACAGGAATGCGCTTCTCGCCCTGAGATCCTCGCTCGGTGGCCGCACGCTCCTCTGGGACGCGAGCCAGCAAAGCCCCTGTTTTTGGGTAGGCGTCCAATGCCAGTCCGGCCGTGTCACGTCTCTTCGCTTTCCCGGAGCTTCGCTCTCTGGTCAAATCCCCGTCGGCATTCTCGGCAATCTGACTGGGCTGAAGACTCTCTCGCTCCGGCTCAACGCGCTTGCTGGCCAAATCCCTCCAGATCTCGCTTCTTGCACCGGCTTGCGCAACCTGTACTTGCAAGGTAATCGGTTCTCAGGCCCGATCCCTGAGTCTCTGCTGGGTCTACACGAGCTCTTGAGGCTCAGCCTTGCCTCCAACAATCTCTCTGGGGAAATTTCTCGGAGTTTCAGCAACTTGACTAGGCTCAGGACTCTGTCCCTCGAGAACAATTCGCTCTCTGGGTCGATTCCTGCCGAGCTGAGCCTGCCAAAGCTCGAGCAGTTCAATGTTTCAAATAATTTGCTTAATGGGTCAATTCCTGATGGTTTGAACAAGTTTAGTTCGGCTTCGTTTCTGGGTAATTCATTATGTGGAAAACCACTTGGTCCATGTCCTCCGGATGTCCCTATTCCTAGTGTTGGACCTAGCGTGGGTACGGGGGGTGAGAGTGGTGAAGGCGGCAAAAGGAAGAAGCTTTCTGGCTCTGCTGTCGCCGGCATTGCCATCGGTTGTGTGTTCGGTTTCATATTCATTGTCATATTGGTGATATTCTTGTGCCGCAAGAGAGGTAGCAAGAGAACGAGGTCGATTGACATGGCAGTGCTTAAGCAACAAGAGATGGTGCTTCAGGGTGAAAAGGCATCTGGGGATGCCGATATTGGAGAGTTCAATGGCGAATACTCGGTGGCAGCTGCTGCTGCGGCTGCGATGACTGTACCAACTGGAAGGAAAGAAGCGAATGGCGGTGGAGCAAGAAAGCTTGTTTTCTTTGGGAAAATGGCGAGGGCCTTCGATTTGGAGGACTTGCTGAGGGCATCAGCGGAAGTCTTGGGGAAAGGGACATTTGGGACTTCTTACAAGGCGGTCCTGGAGATGGGAAACATGGTTGCGGTGAAGAGGCTTAAGGATGTGAACATTGCAGTGGGGGAATTCAAGGAAAAGATTGAAGCCGTGGGAGCGATGAATCACGAGAATTTAGTGCCTCTTCGGTCTTACTATTACAGCAACGATGAGAAGCTTCTTGTCTACGATTACATGCCCATGGGAAGCCTATCTGCTCTATTACACGGTAAGCAATTCTGTTGCTGAATGTCCCCTTCAGTTCAGATTAGTTTCTACACGTATTATCATGATGAGTCTTATGATATGTTTGAGGTTAATTCCTGGTTTAACATGAAAAAAGAGACATTGCAGGGTAGTTTCAGGTGTTTTTATTTGGATCATAAGCATCGCCACATATCTGTCAGTTTGCCCAACTGTTTGCTTGGATTGTTCCACAGATTGAATGAGTTCCTTCTGGATGCACGAATTAACCTAATGCCCTTATTTTCTTTTCAAATTTAAGCAGTTTTTATTTCCTGTAATTGGTTGGAAGCACTATCATGTGATCAAACTCTTAGATGACCCCGTACATTCCATTCCCAAGATTTACTTCTACTTTAATCATTCTCGAAAAATCATTTTCCCCACGGTGTTAATAGGAGATTAGTAAAGTTTAGTAGTACAAGGAACAATAACAAATTTTTGCTTCCATTACTCAATCTTTTGCATTGTTATTCTTGACTTATTTTTTGAAACTAAATGCTCCAGGAAACAGGGGGGCAGGAAGAACTCCATTGAATTGGGAATTGCGCTCCATCATTGCCCTAGGAGTTGCCCGTGGCATCGAATACCTTCATTCTCAAGGACATCATGTATCTCACGGAAACATTAAGTCGTCCAACGTTCTCCTCACCAAGTCCCACAATGCTCGCCTCTCTGATTTTGGCCTGGCTCACATTGTCGGCCCCTCGGTAGTACCCACCCGTCTCGCTGGCTATCGTGCACCAGAAGTCACGGACCCTCGCAGAGTATCCCAGAAGGCTGACGTCTATAGCTTCGGTGTGTTGCTCTTGGAGCTTTTAACTGGGAAAGCCCCGGCCAATTCTGTCTTAAATGAAGAAGGCATCGACCTTCCGAGATGGGTTCAGTCCGTGGTTCGTGAGGAATGGAGCTCCGAGGTTTTCGATCTCGAGCTTCTTAGGTACCAGAACGCAGAGGAGGAGATGGTCGAGCTCCTGCAGCTGGCCATGGATTGTGCGGCTCAGTATCCTGACCAGCGCCCTTCAATGCCGGATGTGAGGAGGCGAATCGAAGAGTTGTCTCGGCGTAGCTTGCCCGATCATGGACCGCAGCCTGATCAGGTCGATGATGTGGAGGTCACGTCTTCTCACTGAATTGCTCAGGTCTCACCACTGCCGGCAGCCATGATGTATGGTCTTAATGCTCCCGGCTAGCGTGTCAATATAGTCTACTTAGGTTGTCAGAAGAAGCCGATCTTTAAGCCTGCACTTTCTTGAGAAGGAAAATTACATCTCCCCTACTTTACCTCAGGCCTAGTCTACTGTTTTTTCGGTGCTTCCCTTGTGGTATGTGTCATGGATCTTGTAATTATGACTTCCGCTTTTGCTTTTGATGCATATCCTTTGCAAACCTTTTTCTTTCCCTAGCAGAGTCATTTAAGCAAGTGGTCTTGATGTTTTCCCTGTTGAATTGGCCCCCCAAATAACCTATATCTCTCATGCTTACCAAACTTGAAGGCTGAGTACAGGGTTTTGATTGATTGAACACACGGAGAAATCTTTGGCAAGCCATGATTGTAGAGTGACTGCAGGCATGTCTCTGTTTGCAGCTAAAGTCGTTTTCGGCTAGCGGAAGTGTCTCTGAAATGGTTACATAAAAGCTCGGTTTCGCATTTATTTATTTTTTCCGCATTTCTTTGCAGCGAACTTCAAGAACATGCCACAACTTTGTTGGAATCTGATTGATCCGTTTCACCATGGTAAGATCCCTTCACGACATTCTTTCCGAGTCAGGCTGGCTCGAATTGATTGCTTTTGATTGTACAGCTGGTTAGGGTCTACAAAAGCAGATGAGCTTATCATGAAAGTGATATATAAAAAGCTCCTTTCAGGACCAAACCTGTGCTTTTAAGAATCTGAGGATTGTTGCTGTAAAGCCAGCAGACATCTTTCGGTCCTCAAATGATTGTCTAGACTCTGTTCCGTAACCAATCGTCAACGAAAATTTCTTGAAATATGCTTCTCTGTGCATGTTATAGTCACTACTCAGTGGGTGCGATGTAAAGTGAAATTGGATCATTAAATATGATAGGTCTCATTAAATCCGATGATTCAGATGCACTTATATTCAGTAATTTTTACAACTTTTTGTTTGATCTCCCGATGATTGCGCCAGCACATTCACAATTTCCACATTTTCACGTCAAATAAAAGCTTCGAGACACCCAAAATATCAATAGTAAAGGTCAAAAGTAAATTTTGACAACTTAAGAATTTATTTTTTTAGCTCTCGACTGAACTTGATCCGATGTTTTCGATGATGGGTCACCACGGCCACTAGCTTTACTTGCAGGGTATAGCAAAAACTGCAGGAGTCATTGCCTGCATTTTGATTTGGCTTGGGAAGACTTTGGAGAATTGCAACGAATTTTAGCTTGAAGTGTCTTCATAGAAAGTAAAGATAATTTGGTAGACATTAATTGAAGAGTGCTTGGAAAATAACTTTAAAGAGAAAAGGCCATTTGGTAGAAATATATTTGGAAAGTCATTTTGTGTGATGAATTTAAATTTTTAAATTTTAATTTGTTTAAAATTGAAAACTATCACTGACCATAACTTTTATATCTTCGCATTGAGAGTAACGTAATAGACGTATTAGCAAATTTATGTGTAAAAAAAAAATCACATCAAAGTGGATCTTTCTCAATTAAAAAGAGAATAATTTCATTATAACAAACATGGTCATGTATGTCCCCAAAAAAAAAGAAATTCATTATCCTTAAGAACAGCAAACCTTCTCAACCATTTCCTAAGCTCGTGGCTATTTGATCATGTAAACATGCTATGCTAGAAGATGCATTATCATTTGAAGACTCGCTTCCTCATTTACATCATTAGGGTCAATTGAATAGCCATAATCGTGATCCAAATATGCTCCTTCAAAATCCACATCAATCACGACATATCTTTGTGTATAATCATATAAAGCCATTGATGCTATGAAAATTTTCTATTGCTTTTCATATGGATGACTTGCGTATTATCTAGACTCTTCATTATATATATAAAGGCCAAAGGCTCACTCAATTTTTTATCATAACAAAAAGTGGGGAGAATTACCAAAAAAGTTATAAACCTATTATAATTATGCCAATTTAGTCCTTGGGCCAATTTAGTCATAAATCTTTTATAATTATGCCAATTCAGTCCATCCGGCCAAAATTGACCGGTCGGTGCTAACGTGGATGCCGGCCGGGGATAGTTGGCTAGCAATCGCCGATGTGGCAATTTTTAATAATTTTTGAATTTTTTGAATTTTTTTATTTATTTTATTTTATTTTTATTTTTTCTCACCTTCTTCTTCCTCTGGTCGGTGAGGTCAGCCTCGCCGGTCACTGGTGAAGGCAAGCCTCGCCCAGCGACGACGAGGCCGTCGTCGCCAAATTTGGTGAGGCCACCGTTGCCGGCCACCAGCGAGGACCGTCGCCAAATCTGGCGACCTCTCGCGCTTCTGGTCATCAGCGACCCAAGCTAGGGCCCTGCCGCCCCCTTCGGACTCTTCCTCCATCTGTACCCTCTCCGGGGAAGCCCACGAGATTTGGCAACGGTCCTCGCTAGTGGCCGGCGACGCTGTCGTCGCCGGATCTGGCGAGGCTCGACCTCGCCATGGCTGGACGAGGCTGAGGCTCACTAGATTTGGCGACGGCGGCCTTGCCATCGCTTGGCGAGGCTCACCTTCACTAGTGGCCGGCGGTGGCGAGCCTCATCGGCCGGCCAGAGGAAGAAGAAGGTGGGAAAAAAGAAAGAAAAAGAAAATAAAAAATATATTAAAAAATTGCCACATCAGCGTTCGCAGGCCAGTTGTGCCTAGCCGGCGTCCATGTCAATGCCGGCCGGCCAATTTTGGGCGGATGGACTGAATTAGCACAATTATAAAAGGTTTAGGACTAAATTGGTCAAAAAAAAAAATTTAGGACTGAATTGACACAATTGCAATAGATTTAGAACTTTTTTGGTAATTCTCCCCCAAAAAGTTGGCATGCTTGAATGCTTCTCAATTATCCATAAGTATAGGACCTTGTCAAACTCTAGTAAATGATAAATGACTATTTTATATGGCTCCAAATAATTGTGATGTCCAACATCTACCAAACAATATTTATCTACACAAGTATAATGTAAATTTGATCAACACGCACCACATAAGATATACTTGGAAAAGTATTTGGTGCCAGATAAACATATGCCACTTAAATATATTGCAAATTTAAGAAAAAGGGTGTTACGTAAGTCAGATAAACAAAAGGCAACAACCTAATTTTAGCATCTCGTCCGGGCATCACGGCACTAAAACACTACCATTTTCATCTGAAACTCGTATTACGGTTTCTGGTAATTCATTCCATTAGCCGAGATATAGCAAGACATGTACACGAATGCCATTCTACCAACAAAGCAAAAACTCATTGTAGAAGCAAAACTTGAGAAAAACTAGAATTATAAACCCTGTCCAACTTAGCTCACGAACAACTCCTGCAGAATCCTTCAACACCAACAGAAGTCTCGACACATTCAATCCTACTTTGACAGCAAAACGGATACTAATGATAATAATTTAGGAAAACAAAAAGTGGGGGCAATAGGGGAGACAAATCAGAGGGACTGACTGAGAAATCAAGTAGAAGCAATTAAAAGAAATTGATAGCCTAAATTGGAAATTCTAACAAATGTGTGAGGTGAGATGGGTTTACCTTTACAATATTCCGGAATGTATCATGGCCCTATCCATTCATCTTTTTCTTCAAAAAAAAAGAGTTCCGCATCTTTCCGGGGCCCGGGGAACAAATAGGCGCGGGGAAGAGGGAGAGGGGGGCTACGAGCCCTCTCCCGTTGCTGTTCCCGGACCACCCATCCCTTCCTTCCCCTTCGCCCGGCCCGGTGAGGTCCGATCAGATCAGATCTATCGAACGAAGTGAAGTGATAGGAAGAGAAGACTTCTGGCGGGAGATCTCTATTCATTACACCTCCTTGACTAGTAAGGGGAAAAGGGAAGTGCGCTCTTGCGCACCAGCTGAAGGAAGGAGCTTTGGAAGCTTACCAACAACCTATCAACTCCTAACAAGTTGCTGGATCGAAGTAGGACATTCTCCATCCGCCCGCCAGCAGCAGAGGGGGTTCGATTCCCCTTATACGCGATGTGGCGAAAAAGACTGATTCAACAATACATCATGCCTGCATTAAGATTTAAAACTTGTCGTCTACTTTCAGGAAATGTTCGGAAGAGAGAACTTACAATAATACAACGCCGGCTTTGTAGGCCAGTTCTCTCTCACAAAGTGACAGAGCAACCGAACCGGCTTACCTTACCTACTATAGAAGTGGAATAACCACATTGGCAGATGCTAGAGTTGGAAAGCCGCAGAGCCTGCCTTGTGATATAGCTTCCTCGAGTTAGGTTGTAGCTAGCTGGGTGTCTAAGAAAGACCTATATGAGGACAGACTCTACGGGTGCGCATGGTAACGCTTTTTGGCTGGGGAATAGTTTTTTTTTATAGAAATAGTTCTTTTCTATTTCTACTTCGGCGGGGAATAATTTCTGAGTAAAATAAGGTATTTGGTAATTACACAAAATTTCTACTCTTGAAATAGAAAAAGGAATAGAAATGCGTTTGGTACGAAACAATTTTTTTTTTGTATTTATTTGTTTTTAATTTTTGCTCACGAAGTGCCGAATGTCAACTGTCGGCCGCCAATCGTCACCGTTGCCGCACAGACCCATCGAAACGCCACCGACCGATCGCGGTGGTTGGTGGTGACGATCGCGCCAACTGGTCGTCAGCTGGCGGCGGCCGGTTAGCGACGTGCGGGTGGGCGGCGGTGGCTCTGGGCGATTGGAGGTGGCCGCGGCAAAGAGAGAAGAACAAAAGAAAAATAAAAAAGAAAATTGGCTTATTTCTAGAAATTGTTCCCAGGAACAAGAAACAACTTTTTTTTGTTTCTCGTTTCTGCTCTAAATCTATTCCCGAGAACAAAAAAATAGAGAAATTGTTCCCGGGAACAAAAATTTTACCAAACGGATTTTTGTTTTTTTTTTTAATTTCAGGGAACAAAAGAATAGAAATTCGAAGGAACATAAATGTTACCATGCAGATCCTACATATGATAAGTAATTACACCCTTATTCGTAGACAAAGCTGATTGGGAATTGTCCTCCATTCTAAGGTATAACTTGTATCCTAAAACTTTTAAAAAGTATAATCAAATTCTAAAATTTTTCAAATTAGTTAAATCAAGCTCTCCGTTGATTGTATTTTTTGAAATTTTTAGTACTCAATTGGACTTTGGAGATAAGTTTTAGAATTTAATTACATTTTTTTTTTGAAAATTTTAGGATTTTATTAAACTTTCGTGATAAGTTTTAAGACTTGATCATACTTTTTAAAAAATTTAGTACTTAATTGTATTTTTATAACAAATTTGAGGACTTTTAGCACACTTATCCTTTTTTTTTTTATTTGTTCTACTTTCAAACTCCATGTGGCAGTTTTATATGCGGTGATTGGGCGTTGATATTTGCTCAAAAGAAGGTTTGCCCTATGCGGGGAGTGGGTGTGGGGGGGACCTTTTCCTTTTCATCTTTCTTTGATCTCATTTGTCATTTTCTTTTTCTTTGCATTTTCCCCCTCTTGTGCCGCCCACATGCCCATTATATTATTTGGAATAAAAAATTCGAACATAATGCGGAAGGCACTTTGAATCTTTGTCACGTTGTCGACTTTGGACCACGAACGGAGATGACTTGGAAGGGAGAGGGAGAACGTGTAGGAAGGAACCCAAATGTTGTTCGCATCAAAAAGAACAAAAATCTTTATAGGTTCATGTCTTATTTGGCCTATAAGATTTGAGCCTTTTTCTAGCAAATAAAAGAATTTAATTCCACACCTTTTTCGAGATAAATTTGTTACTTCCTCTTTATTATATTGTGCTTTGTTTTTTTATTTCTTTTTTGGATGGAGGACAAGAGGTTGTTGAGCTGTCGCTTTGAATGGACGGCGATTTTTCTATTTGTTTAGCAGCCCCAAGATGCCCCAAAGGATGGTCAGAAAAAAATTGGTTTTATCTAATATAATTGGGAAATCTTGCGGGTTTAGACCGTGAACATCTTTAATGGCCTCAAAAGTAACTAGCCCACTTATATATGTATCCATAAAAAAAGCAGTGCAATCTCCATTCTTTTAATACGATTTGCTTTTGATTTTGCATGTGCCATTGCCACCTAAAGTGTGCAAGTGAAAGGACATTCACATGGGCTTTGTGAGAGTGATTATTATAGTAATGGATTAGAAATCTTGCTTCTCAAGTAATGGAGGCAACATCGACTTCTCTATGGTTGGTGTATGCACGTTAGTATGTAGACTTCAATAGAAGCAATGTAACCTCAGCAATGTCATTTGCATTTTTAGCCTTAATTGGATGGGGAAAGACCATTAATATATAGACGATGGATGAGAAGAGTTTTAGGAAATTCCTATGTAACGAAACATGTGAATATATGAATATATATTTATATATATGTATATATATAATAATATACGAGAGATGACGTCTTGGAGTTTTTTGTTATTTGTTTTGTCGATACGGATGGAATTATTGTATAATGTAAATTAGCTGTGCATAACATTATGGTTATCTCCCTTTTGATATGATAAATTCCGATAGAGTCTTGTTTGCATTTATTATTGTTCGTATGTCATATGTGCGTTGACCTAGCTAACAATAATAGAGGCGGGCCGTTTCAAATTTTGTATAAAAAGTGAGCTAGTTATGCTAGCTTATAAGTACGACCTAATCAACGGCTCTTTTTTTGTGCTTGACATGCTAGTTAAGAAAAATGGGCGATGTTATAGAGTTTGCAAAATTGTTCTTTGAGAGCTGGTAGCCGTTGAATTACAAGTACAACAAACCTATCTCAAATTTTCGTGGAAACCTTTCGAGTTATTGTTTTATTTGTATAGTCGGTATTCATTATTGTTTTTTTTTTAAATGCACATGGATTCGACGTCCTTTAATTGCATATCATACCATATAGACATAGGACAAAATAGTAAATTATAAGAGAAAGACAAAAGAAATGACCGAAAACTATTTCATCTATATTCTCACGACACACATTATTATGTGTGCTTGATCCACATATTCATATTGTTAGGTGTGATTGGATCTATTCTAGAGCATATCAAATTCAATCGATCGTATCTATACAGTCTCGGTATTTTCTTCATTCGTGACAAAAATCTTAACCAATCATAACTTACTTGCCACATGTGAAAATTAATATCGAGAGTAAACAATCTTAGCTACATCTGGTACACGAGCCTAATTCACATGGAATGTCCAATGAGGTGGGTTCCGCGTCGGACCCACATAATCTAACGATAGATGTGAGCCCCGTTCGCTTGACCCGAGTACACCTGATCTTTGCTCCCTAAAGAGACCAACGGGGCCATGCGTTTCTCGGTTCGTTTCGCACGTGGTTGGCAACTGGGAGCAGCCGGTTGCCTCGACCGGAACAGCCAGTTGACCAACTCCGACCAACCGAATTGGTACCAATCCGACGGTTCACATCTCACGAGGACAACGCGGAAAAGCAAAATGATTTAACTCTTCTTCTTCTTCCTCCTCTGTTCTTCACTCTGTTCTTCGTTGCATTCCCCTGCTTCACTCAAGCAGCCGAAGCGGCAAGATTCAGAATTTTTCTTTGCATTTCCGGAGATTTCCGTGATCCAAGAAGAGAATTTGCATTAATTCGGCGAGCTTTATCATTGCGTGGTGGAGATGGAGAGGGATTTCCTGAGTTTGGTTTCGAAAGATTATCGCGTTTCTGCGAAAGACGAGAAGGGTGGTGATGAATTTGCAGACCCAAGTACGCCTCACCTTCTCTTTCATCTCTTTTTCCATCTTTTGTTCTGTTTAGCTCTGCAAAGAATCTTTCGATGGGTGGTTGTTTCCTTGGCCTCGACTTTGATTGTCGTCTGAATGTTGTCGACGAGGGTAATGTTGAAACGCACGGAGTGCTTCGAATTCCGTGAATTTTAGCGAGACCTTTCTTTCGCTTAAAGGAAAAAGTTGTTTGCTATCTTGAAATTTATGACTCCTGCGAAGATGCCGCTGAGCGAAACCAAGATGAATGCGACTTGTTTGCTCACCTTGTGTTTGCGAGTAGTTCTTGGAGGAGAGTTTAAATCTGTAAAGTGATGTCTTTTTTAAGTTTATATAAAGTAAGCCGACGTGTTCCAGACTTCCAATGGATTATGTTGAGTTCCTTGTCAATTTGACACTCTTGAGCTTGAAATTTACTTGAAAGAATTTTTAAGTACTTTTTGACTTATGTCTCGATTAAGACTTCCAATGGCTAACAACTCATTGGATTTATAATATGCGCAGCACCTAGCAGCATCTCTTGCGCTGCGTGAGATGCACACATTGCTTTCTGACAATCGACGCAAGAAATTGAAATATCGCTTGCCAAACGTCGTTTGTTGTTATGGCTACAACACAACATACATTTAAACAATAAAAGACGGAGCAACGTCCAACGGAAGCGTGTTCCATTACCTTCCGCCTTAAGATAACTGAAGATGAAATTTTTATTTATAGATATCCTACCTTTTGTGTCAGTCATAAATGGGGTCGCAGAGAGATTTCTCAGAGAAAATTTGCCTAAAAAATATGTTTGGGCGCGGTGTGCAAGCGTTGGTGATCCCACAGGGTAGGTGCAAGCATTCATTCACAGAGTGGGTGCACCTTGGAACATGTTTAAAGAAATTATCACTTGTATTAGCTGCACTTGATGTCGATATCAGAAGCATTGGAATTGAAGATGAAGCAAAGTTTGGACTTTTTTGAGGTGCTCTGCTCATTTTGTTGAGGATGAGGAATACGACAATATGGGGCCACAATCATCATGCTTTTTGTGTGAGAAAATTTTGGATAAAGGCTAAAACGTGTGCTATTTAGGTTCATCCGTGGGTCAGTCAACCGAGTCAAGTAGATGAATGTCAGATTGTTCTCCATTTTGAGAGTTGGTTGTGGGAACTATTTATTTTACTTGTCCTCCCATCTCTCTCTTCACACCTGGGATTCGCAGCTTACAAAAGCCCTTCATTTCTAGCCATTTATTTTATCTGGGTAACGTGGTCCAAGCAATAAAGTATTTTCCATGTGAAACTTCTTTGCTGCTATATCTGGCTTTGGTGAAGGTGGGTTTAAAATATTGTGCTCTTAACATGTGCATGAGTTGGTGATGTGTTTCTTTATGTCTCATGTGGTGTTCTTTCTTTTTTTTTTTTTTTTTTAAAGTAGGGAGTTGCAAAGTAGTATTTGTACCTGAATAGGTGTCCAGCATCTCTGATAAAATAATATGTGGGACTGAAGAAGCGATCATATTTAATGATATAACATACTGCAATTCCAGTTGTCCAGTGCATTTGAGAAATGCACTTTCTATCATAAGCATTTAAAATGGGATTAGGAGGAGTTGTGCCTGGCTGGTTACCACCTATTCCTGTTCACTAGATAAATCGTTCCAGTTCCAAATTAACAAGAGAAGTTGTGGAGACCAAGGGTTCATGCAGCGAACCTGCTCATCAACATCAATTAAATAACCCACAAGCTTTGACATGAGTTTTTGGAAATGGTTTTTTCGAGCGGGAGGACCACCCATGCCAGAGGTCATTCTCAATATTCTTTTTGCTTTCGCTCTCGGTGGAAGATAATCGGAATTGGTTATTTGCGGATTTGGCAGTCAGCTCCATGTTCATGACCACCTTTTTATAGCGCATAATTATATCGCTTTCCTTCCGGGTCATCTCTTCTTTACGATTATATTCTACACGTTCATCTCGCTTTATCATTAGTAATATAAAATCACCTTGACAGTGCCCATTTCGAACCTTTTCCTTCATGAACAAGAGCATATTTCCTTTCAAATGTCCTTAAGCACCTCTGGTTTCTTTTGTTTTTAAGCCTACATAATTCTGCTATTCCTTACTTGGATTCTTAACCTGGGGAGGAATATTGCAACGGCAAGAAAAAGTTGAAGTGTGCGTGTTTGACCGGATATATCAACAGTCTTGTTGTGAATGCTTGGCCTGTGTTCTTCCGTCTTTGCTGATTTTTGGTGATCATTTAAAGGTTCGCAGATGCAGTGGGCTTTCTCAAACAAGGTTGCTGGCTCTTCTCAGCTCCTATCTTTCAAGGCGTTTGGAGAGGAGAGGCCAAAGAAAATTATCCATGATTCACAAACATCTTCTGGATCTATGACCACACAAATCCCAGATGTTTCAAGCTCTAAGTGGAAACTGCAATCCAGAGAGCCCCAGGTACATTTGTCCGCCTCTGCCTCTCTCTCTCTCTCTCTCTCTCTCTCTCTCTCTCTCTCTCTAAATTCTATAATTTCAGAGTTATTTTCAAGCCGTGAATCACTGGCATGCGTTGAAAATCACCTTTCTGCTTGCAATACACAATTACCAATTGTACTAGTTTGTATTGTAATAGCATAGACATGCAGTAGCGGTAAGGTACTCAAGTCCCAAAGGTGATCTTAACAGTACCTTGAGACTGTATCGGAACATAGAATATTTCTTTTCTTTCTATCGGTTATTTGTGCTAACTTGCTTCTTTCATTGCAGACGAGCACAATCGATGACAAGAA
This sequence comes from Eucalyptus guilfoylei, assembly GCA_016097605.1. Taxonomy (NCBI): domain Eukaryota; kingdom Viridiplantae; phylum Streptophyta; class Magnoliopsida; order Myrtales; family Myrtaceae; genus Eucalyptus; species Eucalyptus guilfoylei. The sequence goes on along the minus strand of CM027870.1, from coordinate 22,273,506 downwards.
AGCACCGGAAAAATGTGCTCTGACGATCTACCCACAGCAACACCTTAATGGGATTTCGGTCCATTATCCCCAAGAAGTTAAGATTTTCTCGGGATCTAATAGACCAAACAAGACTGCCTCTCTTCCTTCTAAAACTCCAGTTTTTCAGTCCAATTTCTCCTCGGTTAGGGAGAATATGGTTTGTTCTACAGTCAACTCACAACCTGTAGGCGGAGTTCTGGTTCTACCTCCTGTTTCTTTGCTTCCATCCACGAGTGCAACTGTCGGTTATACTGACTATAGGTAATACTTTTATTTAACTAAGGGAAACCTTATATTCCTAAGTTGCTGAAAACTTAATCTAGACAATGAATTGCTGTTGTAATGGCAAAGCTTTGTCCAAGAATATAGGCTGAGTCTCTTTTTCCTTTCTCAGGAGTGTTTCAAAACCCCCTAAGATGCCTGCTCAGATGACGATCTTTTACGCTGGGTCTGTGAATGTTTACGATGATGTATCTCCAGAGATGGTACTTATACCTTTTCCACCGTCGCTTTAGTCACTTCTTAGATTTCAAATGTGTCATTAATTGATATTTCGCTTTTTTTCATTGTGTTGTCTGTCCAGGCTCAGGCTATTATGCTGTTGGCCGGTAATGTGGCTCACAGTAAGACTCTTGCCACAACTCAGGGTCAGGGTCAGGGAGCAATATCAAGAATCACTACAGATGAATCTCCAAGGGGAAATCAGCCTCAGAATATTTCTGCATTTCTGGGACTTCCAAACCTTGTGTCTGTGACCTCCCGATCTGGATCTCCATCAGGAGGAAAATCTTCATGTGACAATGACGCAGCGACGATGAAACCACTAGGATCTTTTGCGTGTCCTGTTAACAAATCAGAGACCTCCAAAGTCATTACGCCCATCCGCCATGGTGCAGCATCTTTACTCCCAACTGGTAAAAGCAGTGGTCTTTGTGCTTCTTCAATTCCTATGTAATATTTTTTTGTTATGTGATGGAACATTGTTTTGCAGTTGCTTTGCCTCAGGCTCGTCAGGCGTCTTTGGCTCGATTTCTAGAGAAGCGCAAGGAACGGTAAGTAAAGAATCCTGAATTCTTGACGTTTAGTCATATTTATTTCTCCATTAAGATGAGATAATACACATAGTTGAATTACATGGTTTCTCTTCGATTTACCACCATAGTAGGAGATGTCAGAATAGGATGTACCAATTGATGGTTCGTGCATATCAATGCCCGAAATCCCTCTTCTAGCTTTTACTAACCCCTGCAATGCTATGAGAAACAATGAAAATCACTGATGTGTAGTCCTTTGATCAGGTAATGGAGGCAAATACACCTAGCTTAATTGGTTCAACAAATAACAATCTGTCTTAATGCACTATTTGCCTTGAAAATGACATCGACAGAATCTGTAATTCCTTGAATTGCTTTTACAACATCAAAGACAAGTCAGCTCAGAATGTGCTCTTTAGGAAAACCATTCTGCACATTATTAAAACTAGACCCAAATAACTTCATCATGTTCATGTTGTCGCTAATGTAAATGCTTCTTTTGTGCTTTATTCAGGGTGATAAGCTCATCCCCTTACGCCGTAAGCAAGAAATCGCCCGACTGTAGCACCAGCACGTCAAATGAAATTAGCTTTTCCATCCTCAACTCATCTGTTCCTTGTCCACAGTCAGTGGCCAAATAGAAACTTCTTGATGGGAAATTTTTGGAGAAAGCTGAAGCAATCACCTTTGATCCGGGCTCAGTGTTGTCGCCAACGAGTGGTCGATCAGGAGCTATTCAGCTTCTCATTGTTGCAGCCTATTATCTTGTATCCCCCTGTAGCAGAATAATCCATTCTATTCGCTTAGATTGCGAAAAACTCGGCGTAGGTTATCGCCAAATGAGTTACTGTACATCTCTAGAATTCATAATTTGGAGAGTAATTTCTATGCATATGCGGCGTAAGAGGCTGGAGATTTTAGTGAGATGGAGTCATTGTCAAATCATCGCTGTTGAATTATCAATCAATAAGTGTCTATTATCTCATTGAGAAGGTAAAATTAAGTAGTATAAAAAGAAAACCCTTTTGACGTTCGATAATCACAACCTTTCCTATTCACATGCTATATTTAAAACTCAAACATTAATATTGTTACAACAGAAGTCGCCCTATATATTCTGCTTGAAATAATAGAAAAATGCTAGAAACTTCCGAAGGCAAAAAGAGGCCAGGCTGCATGCAAAATGGAGTTGTTAGTAGTGAGAGAAACCTGAGAAGCTGATGGAAACCGTATCCGGACAGAGAAATCTTAGGAACAACACCAACACGAGGAACCAAAATCCTAAACATAGGAAGGAGGCTTCTAACCAATATAACTGTTTTCCTTATTAAAGATGAAGCCCTAGAGAGAATAAGAAAACAATTCCTTTCTTTACATATCTTCCTTTGTGTTCTTCTCTTTCCTCTTCTTTAACAGTAATCGATCATGGCTTCCAAGTTTCTGTTCCCATTGCTCCTCTTGTTCTCTTCATGGGCCGCTCGAATTTCTTCGCAAGGCCTCACAGATTTGGTCGGCGGAGCGAGTGCTGCGGGTTCGGCGCCATCGTGCGTGCAGAAGCTGATCCCGTGCCAAGCATACCTCCAAGGGTCATCGACACCGCCGGATTCATGCTGCGGTCCATTGACGGAGTTGGTGACCGGGGATTCACAGTGCCTGTGTCAAGTCTTCAACAACTCTGATATGCTGAAGAGCTTGGGAATCACCCAAGCTGGGGCTCTGGCTCTCGCCAAGACTTGCGGTGCCAATGCCGACATTTCGGTTTGCAATAAGGGTGATCAACGATCAATCTTTGTTAGTTCATTATAATCTTGGATTCTTGATACCTTGTCGAACCATCATAATTTGAAAATAAAAATAAAAATTGAGAGTTTCTCCTGGACGAGGATTTCTTGATCGCAGGTTCTTCCATAAGCGTTGCCTTTTTGTTTCTAAAGATGGTCATTCGTCATTTGTTTGTCATGGTAATTTTGAGACGGGGATGTACTGGCATGAATTTTTAGTGGCTGAAGCTTTTGCTGCAAATGATGTTTTAAGTTCATGCGTTTGTCGCTCCGAATTAACACAGCTCACAGATATTTGGCTCGCTCCTTATTTTGCTTGATTTAAACCACACAGTGACTGCAACTCTTCTTCTCCTCTCCTCTGATTTGCAGGAGCAGCGACTTCTCCGACCAGTTCATCGGCAACTCCTGCCGATTCACAAGCAACTCCTGCCAATAGTGAGTGCCCATTTGTTTCCCTTTCCATAACATATGCATCACTTTTCTTCACGGGGCTTCCTGCTGTTGCCCAAAAGCTTTCATCCGCAGCTGCGTGCGTTGCATTGCATGTCAGGTCTCCCATTTTTCATGAAGCTCCGCATCGAATGTCTTTGTAACTCGAGAGCAGACATTAAAAATCAACGTTTGCATAAAAAGATCCGGTTGCTTCCTAGATTTTGTCATTTAAATCAACTTAAAAGAGCATTAAAGGGAAAGGAAAATGTATGCAGTAAGCTACCGACAGCATTGTACAAAAACGCAGTGCATGGTGCAGAACCCATGGTCTTATCACCTAATGTTTCTACTTTGGCTATATGAAACAGGCTCCAACATAAGAAAAGCTAATTCGACTGCTGCAGCTCCCAAGAGCCCTGTGGACAGCGGGGCAACTTCTCGTCTTGCTGGATCTGGAGTTGTCATTCTCGGTTTCGCTTTAATCATATCAAAGCTCTGGTAGTTTCAAACTGAATCTGTCCATGAAGAGCTGCTTCACTCGGCTTTTATCCGTTCTTGCCTTTTCTTTTTCTTTGTAAACAACGAGCTTCAACTCATTTAACACAAATCCGAATGGTTAACAACCATGCTCTTTACTTATGTACGAGTTCAAACCCAATTTGGAAGAAATTATAGTTGTCATGCGCTTGTCAGACTTGCTTGGCACAGGAAAGAGGACATTTTAATACAAAAGGCCACGACGGCCATGACAAATGCAACGCAAAAGCCTATCCTTGACTAAGGTCAAGATGACTAAATCCGACAGACTCATAATTTGTGAAAACACAGGATATGCGATGCAGAGAAAGACTGAATTTTCACTATCATTTCCTGTAACTGTACAAATTTTGTACATGAGAAAGCTTGCTCGTAAAAGAATACAACCAAAGAATGATAAGACAGTAAACAAACTATGGCTCACCACATAAAATCAAGCGAAAGCACCTCAAAATAACTGGGAAGAACGAACCTAACCAAAAGAATGAAATGAATATCAAAGCAAAACAAAGGGAAGAATTACGATTCACTTCTTATGAATAGAGGGGAGCCCGTCCCGGCATGGAGTGCCTTCAACAGCGCCACAAACTGAAACAGACACGTTTCGGAGGACCACTTGAGCTTCCATGACAGAATGCCTGAAGATAAGTTCCCATGAGGAGTTGCCGCAATCTTACTGTGAACTTTTGTTGACGGCCGAAACTCCCGTGCAGCACGCTCAAGAACTAAGGTCACACAGTAGCTCACCCCACTTTCAATGACCTGAAACCGATGTTTCAACCTGACTTTGAATAGGGAACTAAACAAGCAAATGCATGTGACAAGCAACAACTAGCGTGAATGGAAAAACATCGTATTAAAGGGATGATTCGCCTAAGGGACTGAAGTGATAGGCAATCATCATGGAACATATGGCTAAATCACTAGACAAATGCTTGTTAATGCTAAAGAGTTTTTCCAGGAAAGAAGAAATACCATCTCGGACACATCAGCAATACTGCAAGTTGACACTAATGAGAAATAGGGAGGCGAGGACGAATCTCTGGAAAGAGTGCCGAACAACCTGATATCCTCGATGCATATGAGCAACTGACCTCGGGTAACAAATAACGATCTTGAAGCCCATGATTTGTCTGTCAGGTTTAAAGTCAACTAACTGTAAGAATAGCGGAAACTAACAAAACCATCTAAGATCTGCCGCATATACACAGAAGCTGCTAGCTCACATCACAGTTGCATCATTACCAAGATTTTTATTTTCAACTTCTTGGTGCAAGTTATAAAAGATTCGCTATCAGAAGCATGCGAAACCCAGAGGTTGAATTAGCAAACATAATTCGACCCCCCCAAAAAAAATTAGCTAGCATAATCTACGAATCACAAGGCACTAGCTCTTCCAACTTTCTGCTAGTAGTTTCAAGTGTGGAATCACCCGGACCTTGATCAAGGAAAAGAAGATATGTCTTTGGGCTACAAAGACACTCAGACTACTAGATATCAAAATTCGAATCCTATTTGATTGTGATAAAGAAACGTATTTCCTTTGTTGGATGATTTGTTCATGTCTTAGTTGTAAATCATGACTTACTTCTACTAATTAATAAATGTTCTAACACTTAAATTCCCTTTTTCTGTTTTTGCAAGTCACTATTTCCTATTCTAGAGTCTAGTTCTATTTTTCCTAGCAAGAGAGACCATAATGTATAAGAGGTCACAACATCTAGAAAGGAATTGCAAAGCAACCACAATACTAAGAACAAACCTTTGATTTTGTCGTGACAGAAAAGAATCATCGAGTATTGGAATATGTTCACTTTTGCGCCTCCACCTACTTGCTTGCTAAATAACTCAAACTGCACTGGCTCCAAACTGTCATTCAATTTTACAAGAAACCACAACCCATCACCACATAGTATATACGAAAAGATGTAAAGGCTACAAAGCTGCTAGGCCATATAAACTATGGACATATGGACATGGATAATATGCACGAATCTAAGTCATGCACAACCATGCACTTAGACCGAAAAAGGCTTGACTTTCAAATTAACACGCACATTAGTACAGTTAGGTACCTCTTCAAAGAACACTTTGTATCAAGCACATTGATAACTCCCAATGTTTCAAGCAGTAGTCTTGATTTATCAATGCTCCTTGTGATGAACAGGTACCTTGCTCCAGTATCAATGCGCACCCTGTGTGAATTAGAGAAGATGTTTAGAGAAATAATTGGTTAGATGAGAGCAATTCTTTAAGTGACAAAACTCGCTAACCTCACAATTTGGAAGCCCATTCCAATTGAAACTTCTCTAATATCTTCAACTATGTGGCAACCTAGCACACTCAAAATAGTTCCTGCAAGTTCCATCAATCTGAACTTCAGCATAACCTGGAAGAACTAGATGACGAATTGATTAATCAAGGTTTATTGTGAGAGATGTAACCACATTATTACTGTTACTTGAAATACCCCACCTGAACCATCGAATCTAAAAGCAATCAGAAGCACATAGAGGCGACGTTCACTGCTTCGCAACAGAGCCACTTCTCTGTATTAGAGGGGAAAAAAAAGAAGGGGTAAAAAAGGGAAGCATGATACCGCAGAAACTAAAACATAAGTTTCTTACTATCACTGTCTATTACATAAAATCAAGATACAGACATACGCAATGGGTGGCAAAAATAACAAACATCAGAATAGACTAAAAAGAGCAGAGAATATTCAGACTAGACTCAAATGAGCTGTAATCACAATCAGTTTGATTGTAGCATCCAATTATTCACCAGATCCTTGCTTCAAAGCAAAAATTAATAGGTCTTACGAAAAACTGCTTGAAATATACAATAGACATACTGCCAAATGGGTTCAGAGAACAACTTTTCAGAAGAAACCAAACCAATAGGACATGAGCAGCTACAGAATGAATGAACTGCCAAAAAGCTAAAAGCTAGGAAAAGCAACTAATGAAAGCAAAAAGCTCACTAAACAAGTCAAGAAAACAAGTTGAAATACGGATCTATGGACAACACTTAAAGTTACCTCTCTCTATAAATGGATTCTTGTTCCAGCACACAATCACAACGAAGGTATTGCTCGCAGGTTTCATGGCTTCCGGATGTTGCAACATTCATGTAAAAGTACCGCTCAATAAATTCATCAGTCCCTCCTGTTAAGCTTTTTTCCCTAGCAGTGGCTGTGTCATTCGTTTGGGTGCTAACGGCGTCCCATGCCTGCTTCTCACAAACTTCCTCCATGTCGCTCCCTCTAAAGATTTGTTTTGTTTGTCCATCTTCTAGACTACTAGTGTCCGTAGGACCACCTGAGGCTGATGGTGCTCCTGACTTGTCAAATCCCCTGCTCTCCTCTGACAAAGCCACAACTCTTTTCATAGGCTTCCTTTTGCTTTTGCGCTTCTCAGACAATTTAACCCCTTCATTGACTGACTCAAGAATCTCACCATCATCATGATGAGAACCAGAATAATATTGTACATCAAGATCGAGAATCCTAGATGGTTGTTTAGCCGGTACATCAATAAAAGATTCACGAATTTCACCTGTCCCTGGAGATGGATTTTTTAAGTCATCACACTTCTCCTCAAAGCTATTGATCAAGAAATGTCCATCCACTTTAAAATTTTGGGGCCCTCCATTCAATCTCTTATCCACATCAGACACCGATGTCCCAAATTCAGTAAGGTCATCTTCACTGCAACTGGTAGTATCCAAAGATGCTGCGGAATAGGAGTCAGCAGAAAGTTGCAGAATTTCGTCTACCATGCTGTCATGGCGCTGCAGAATGTTCTCTTGATAATGAGGCGGAGATCCATGATAAGAGGAGGACGAACGTCTCTCTATCGTGTCATCACCAGAGGGCACAGGTATGATTGAATTTGCAGCCATTTGCTGTCCATTAGCAGCAAGTTTATTGTAATGTGAGCCTTTGGTATGCTTAGACCCATGGTAGTTATGCTCATGAGTAAGATTTGTCCCTCCCACGTCAAGAAGAGAAACACCACCAGCGTTTACCACTCCATTGACCTGATCGAGGAATCGATGCCCATGTGAAGGAGCCAATGATCTATCCAATTCCAAATTATTTGTGCTGCTACCATCTCCTGAATCCTGAAAAGAATTTGAAGTGTATCTCGAGTTTTCACCGTGATGCCACTTTCTGTTTCTAGAATCAAACTTCCCATTCTCCATCAAAATCTCAGAAGACTTGTCTATCCACTCCTTAAACTCACGCAGCCAAAAAACGGAACGCTCTCTCTTCATAAGCTCCGCTCGATTCATCAAATCAACAATCTCAGCCTCATCATCACCTCTGACAGTTTCCTCTCTGCTGGATACCTCATTATCACATGAGATGGTATCATAGTCAGAGCACATGTAGATGCTTTCTTCCTCACTTTCGATAGATGCAAGACGAGATTGCTTTTTCTGCAGAAATAGAAGCAGCATTCCTCATATTACATTTTAAACCTGTCAAAAAACCAATTGCTATACAAACATTCCAAACCAAAACCAAGAAAATGATTTAGTGCTCTAATAGAACTAGTGAATTGACACTCAAAGATTAGGCAAACACAATTAAAAATTTATTTTCATTTACTTTTCTTTAGGTACTCTAATAAATCCAACTACCAAGAAAAAGTCATGTCATTATCCTGAAGAAGGTCTGCACTACGGCTCAGTACAATCAAATGCAACAAAAATGCTAACTTGTGCTAGAAACTCAAATTGAGGGTACTAGCTTCTTCCCCTTATCCTTTTGCTTACAGTAGGGGTATTCCAGGACTCTTCAATCATCCTATGAATCCCCACTAACCTGGCATTTGCCCATCCCATGCACACCCGAAAAACTAACAAAGGTCTGTGCCCCTGGATTTGGATCCATGGGAATGCGCAAGTACGATAAGAGTGAAGAGTTACTGGAGTTAACTTCACAGATTACCTACCTTTTTCCTGTTGATGCTACCCTCTCCCTCGGCATCATCCTTTGCAGGCGAATAAAATCCAAAGCTTGCAGGCCTCTTCTGCCTAGCGGCAACAAGAATCTGCCTCTTCCAATACTCTCTTTTGCTAATTCCCGTGTCATCTAACTTCAACTAGAAGAACAGGTAAATTTAGTTGGACTGAGATATAGACTTTAGTATAATTAAACCAATTACATTATGGCGAATTTATAAAGATTTAACTTACTTTATCTGGATAGGTGAAAAGGCTGAACACTTGTACTCGATACCATCGGGCAGAACATATTGGATTTCCTTCCAACCACAAACTTAGCAATGAAGGAAGGCCTGTAAGTACCTCTAGCTCTGAAAAATTGGAAATAACATTGTAGGAAACATCAAGCCCTTCAAGCGACTTCAAATTCTCAATCCCATGTAATGTCGTTATAGCATTGTTCCTCAAAACAAGTTTTACAAGATGGGACGTGACCTGCATAATCCAATGACATCCATGTATCAATCCAAAGCTAATTCCTAAATGGAAAAAAATCGAACTTGCTGAAAACACAATTAGTAGATAAGCCACAAAACGGAGTAGCAACACAGCGGAGAAGAGAAGAGTTGGATCATTTATGTAGTGGAGAGGCGGACAATAAATTTACATTTAAACAATGAAAGTTGGATGTACAAACTGTGTATGCAATATCTCTAGCTGACATGATGATTGTGGTTCCCACCAATGCATTATCAACTACCATTAAGACTGCCCGCTTCAAGAGAAGAGGCTTCCACCACTTACCTTTACATACCAAGCAAATCCTGGTGTGCACTCCACATATTTGTTTAGTAAATTCAACAAACTAGCTACCATATGTACTGTAAAGTTGATGTACCAATCGTTTCCCCTCTCAACAATACTACTATAGCTTCGGTAGCCATGTTATTTTTGAGGGACCAATCCAATCTTTCCACGCAGGCACTGGCTATGGAAAAGCTGACGTCATTGGTATGATTGACCACATCGGTTTTCAAAACATTGACCTAACCCTTGGGAATGCCCAAAGACATTGAGGGAAAATGGACAAGTTTTAAAAGATACATGTCATCTGCACAAAAACCTGTATGTCACATATATCTGCCAAGACCACTGTTTACTGTTAAATAGAAGCTAAGGACACTAGGTCAGTTCTTCTGTCATGACTAAAGGTTCCCCAAAATCTTAAGAGGCACCAGCCCTAAAATCCACATGTTGTTAGCAAGAGAAGCTCCACATTCCTTTGATCTCACTCAGCTATTCAGAAAGGTGCGGATAAAATTGGCATTGGCTTAACATCAACTTTGCTACATCAATCATTTTGCTCCCACTTAGAACATTCTGCAACTGACATAACCATGGTTCCCCCAACCCCCAAAAAGACTCCAAAAAGGAAATTAATCAACATATCAGGTCCCGAATTTTTATATTAGAAGCACAAAAGGCCTTGATAGAGACCAAAGAGATCCGTGATACCTTTGATGTGCCCCTGAAGAACACATCCTGCTTCACTGAAAAGCTTAAGAAGAGCTAACAACTTATCACAAGATAACTAACTTTGCCATTATATAACCTCTAAATACAGAATAGCAAATTGGAAAGCACAAGAAAACTATAAGAGCATCTTCAAGCCATTAGGAGAAGAAAGGAAAGACAGACTTTCATATCAAAATGTGTATCTGAAAGCTAAAATATATAATGCAAACGATAATCATAGAACAGTATTTCAATTTGATTATAACCTTCCCTACCTCAGTAAATGACGAAATTGTTCTCAAATTATTGAATCCAAGATCGAGGTGCTTCAGTTTCATGCATTTCCGGAGATTACCCAGCTTTGAGAACTTGTTTCTACTAAGATCAAGGGTTTCAACTGCAGGAAGAAGTTGCAATGACTCATCCATCAAAACCAAGCCATTGCAAGCACATGAAACAAACGATAAGCGGTTCCACTGGGGAGAGTCCTTTATCTCAGCAATTCTACTCGCAAAAACATGCCGTAGAGCATCCTATATTTCAAAAGAACAGTAGATTATTAACAAGAATTTTTGCAAAGTTGGCATTGTTGAATATTTCACATAAAAAGTCATGTACACAATCTTGTTATTAGGTTAATATTCCACATATAAAGTAGTCATAAAGTGTTTGAGAGAGAGAAAGAGAGAAGCTCACAAATCAAATGCCACAGATGAAAAGGCATATTCAGATCGAAGGAGGTGGAGCATTTATATTCTCTCTCAGGCAGAGAGTCCAAACGAAATGAAAACACCTAAAAATCCGTTCCTTAAATTTTTCGAACCACAGTTTAACAGCAATGAACCAAGAAACTTATTTAATAGAAACAACCATTTCTCCAACTAACTGAACAACATCAGCATTTGCTTTCTTTGCCTTCTGAAAGACCCAGTTATTAACAGCATTAGCCAGTCAATAAGCATTCACGGCAATCACAGTAAATACTACTCTTTTGGTTCATACTATTTCCACGGACACCTCTACACATTCAATTTGGCATAAAGACACCATTTCACCCGGTACCTCCCTTCATTCAAATTTGCATGAGGACATCATCTCTACTGATTTTCATTTAGTATGACCCGTCAACAGCATTTAAAGCAAAAGGGAAATGGAAAAAAATAACACCCAAATGAAAACGACCTTTTTCTTAATCTATAATTAACATTACTTAACCATATGGTCTACTACTTCTTTCTCTCAAGAAACCCGAACTTCAACATTATACATACATGTTCTAAACATGCAAAACCAGACCGAAGTTAAAATAAAACAATGTAATCGTGATTCACATCAGGAGAGTGACCTATATGAATATACGGGAGAATAGGGGGTGGCATGGATCTATATGGCATTAACTTTAATTTCTCATCCGCTTCTACTAAAATTCAGCCAATTTCCCCATCTAAAAAAGCGCAGAATAACTGATGAGCAGAACACCAAAATCAGCTATAGACGTAGAGTGGAAAATGAAAAACTCGGCACTCGAGATCTGAGCCAAAAGGTCGAGAGAAGCGGAAGATGGCACAGAACTCACGGTAGAATTGTGGCAAATGAGCTTCTCCAGAGTATGCCGTAACTCTAGCAACCCTCTGGCGGCTGATGTCGACAAATCACAACCCCTCAGCTCGAGGAACCTCAGCCGCCCGAACGGGAGCAGCGAGAGCGGCGTCGGATCCCGGGACTGAGGCGGGAGCACGGAGACGACCTTCAACGAAGTCAGGAGGCGCAGAATCCTCCGCAGCTGCTCGAGGGCGCGGTGATCCCCGAGGTCGGAGACGTACGCCCGGAGGTAGTCAACAGGAGCCCCCGCGAGGAGGCGCTCGAGCTCGTGCAGGGACTCCAGCCTCGACTGCACGTAGTGGAGCCCCACGGGGTTCAGCTTGAGCACTAGGGTCCCGTCGATCAGCGGGCCGGCCTGCGCCTCCACGAACCTCACCAGCCTCTCGAGGTACCGGTCCCCGGTGACGATCGCCATCCGGAAGGCGCGGGCCTCTCAATCGCGGCGGTCACGAGGGAGGAGAGGGCGGCGCATCTGGACCGGCGCGGCCACCTCCGGCGGCCCGGTCGCGCGCGACCGGGAGCACGGGAGGCGCGGGTGGGGAATCGAAGCGGCCGAGAAGGAGGAGGAGGAGGAGGAGGCGGCGCCGCCGCGGCGGGGGAAGGGAGGGGAGGAGATTCTCGGAGGAGCGGAGGCGGGAATTGACGGAACAACGCCGCCGGAGATCGACGGCGGAGGGGGAGATCAAGCCTCTTCCGATGACGCTCTGCGGCGAGGGAGTGCGGAGGGAAGAGTTGGGAGGAGACGGCGAGCGAGTCAAGCGTCGAATGGACTCAGCCGAGTCGAGAGCGAGTTAGGGAGAGAGAGGGTAGGGAGGTTGGCGAGGTTCGGGAGGAGATGGAAACGGCCATGGAGGTGCAGAGGGAGGGAGGGAGGGAGGTGATTGTTAATAGGCGCTAATGATTGGTTACTCTCGGTGGCCTATTTTGTTCCTTTTCTTCCTCTCTTTTTTTTTTTTTTCTTTTTAATCTTGATTTTTGCATCGGGGGTTAATCTCTGTCGAACGGGATTTCTGCAGAGTCGCCATTTCTCGAGACAACTGTCGTTCCCCTCTTCGCGACGCCACCCCAATAATGTTTTTTGGTCCGACATCGTTTTGCGCTAAATCTCCTGATTAATTCCTTCCTTCTTCAATTTTTTTTTTTTAAAATTCCATCGTCGTCGTCATCGTCCCCTTCGTTTCTCTAGACTTTTCTAATGGGATTCTCGCCTCCCTGGCCCCGATGGTGCTCCATGGCGTTAAAAGATCGATCTTGCGAGAATCTGAGGTTCGGGAGAATCTGAGGCTTTGAGAGGAATCATAGGATGCACGAGTCGAAATTGCACTTCTAAACTTTAATACGAAAAGGCGACATAAAATTTTATAGTCAATACTCTCGTGAAATTTTAAGTTTCATCGAGAATTATAAATCTAATTGGATTGTAAGATGGTGATTCCAATCGAATCCTTACATCAACTCCTCGAGGAAAGTCTGACAAATTTCACAAATTTCTAACTATTGTCACATTTGTGAGTACTGAAAGAAATTGAATGCTTAGTATATGTTTAGATAACACGACTTAGTTGGAAAGATTTCGAAACGTCACTTTTCAATTGATCACTTTGTAATTGCAAAACAATGTTCGAGATACGAGATACGCTTCCAAAATAAATGCAACATCCTCTCCTCCTTTTCCTTGAGGGGGTCTATTATTGAGAAGTCTGGTTATTGACTATTTCGGTGGCATTAGGGGAAGAAACTTCAATGATCCTGCTCCTCATATGGATTTTTTCAGAAGGAAAGAACCTCTCGATAATGATGGATTGGATAATATAAGAACAGATGATGGGTACTTGTCACTGCTACCATTCTTGGACTGGTATCATCATGTCAGGTCCAAACACAAAAATGGGAAAAGGACCTTTGCTGGCGCCTCTCGAACTTACATTGATGTTTGTTGTCGTTATGCATGTAATGAGACTTACAGGCATTGGGTCATTTTCCGCTTCATCACAAGGATCGACACTACTACCGCCAAATAACAGAGGCGCATTCAACAAAGTTGCACCCGCAGGGTCCCCGCAACTGTGGCTGTTTTTTGTTTGCATTTGGCCTTACAGAAGAAAAAGCACCTCATCTTGCTTCCCTCTTTTGAACGTGCGTGGGGTTTCTCTAGGTTTCTGTTTCAATCTTCGCGTTACTGGCGATTTGAAGTTGGTACGAAGTTGGATTTATCGACCCAAAGTAGGCTTGTTCATGAAGAAAGCACTAGGAAAATCATCGTGTGTAAGCAACAATCTTTAGGAAACTTTCACTACACATTAACATGGGGGAGGCAGACTTGATGGCCGTACTTATATATACAGATGGCGTGTGCACTTCAATTGATTTGCTCGCCGCTCTCTTCTCTTCTTCCACTTGTTCCAGCAAAGCTTCGAGCTCAGCTTCCGTCAAGCATAACAAGCCCGATTGAGCGTTACGAAGGAAGTAGACAGACCCGAGAGACTACATAAAGAATAAGAAGTATAAAGAAGAAGCTTCAATATGCAGGCGAAATATCCACTGCTCCTGAAAGGACATCTAGCAGTTAGATTACCACTATGCACCAACACGAGATAAACTGGTTTCATCCAGAACGGTATAATCAACAACTAATTCCTAGAAAAGAGACCCCGCTAATTTTATGTACAAAACTTACTGTCAATTTTATTCTCTTAATACTGTAGAGAGAGAGAGAGAGAGAGAGAGAGAGAGAGAGAGAGAGAGAGAGAGAGATCAGTTGACGCAAGAAAATCCCAAAGCAAGATTTCTCCAATTCACCAAGACTGACCTTGTCTTTCAACAAAGCAGCACTGTTTCCATGAAGCCACAAGAGAACAATTCAAAGAAAGATCTTGCCACAAACAAGAATAGTATACTCTACAAACAGCAGAACAAGTTCTTTTCCACCTTAAGGCGAGAATGTATGCTACCATTTCTCTTGTAACATGCAATTCTCGGCTGAACAGATGAAGTCCTTGAGGAAGAAAAGGTCAAACTTTTGAATTCCACAGAAAAGGAAAGCAAAACCTCCAATTAACTGTTAAGTGAACATCAATACAGTGCAAGGAAGCTCTCACACATGATAACAACAACCCCATGCCACTAGATAGCATCCTTGTACTGCCAAATTCAGAATCAACTGCATAACAGCTTCCTTGGTCCAAAATATTTGCTTCTACAAGAAGTAAATGGTCATAGTCAAAATAGCGTTAGATCCTTTACCTCCATGACCTTGTTCTCATAGTCACGTAGTTGCTGAGCTCATTTCCTTGTTTGAAACCCTAAATATATAAGTGGATATCCATCCAACAGTTAATCCCAACACCAGCACTAGCTGGACAACATTCCCTGCTTGTAGAGCATCAACTCCAGCAAGCTGCATAAGACACCATACACCAACCATTAGATGGCGACTTCCCATCTTAGTGCTGTTCTCTGACCAAATAACAAGCTATAGCAACCAAGGGGAAAGAACAAAGAACTATACATACTATTGCAGAATGCTCAGTAAGACCATTCAGATTCATCTCACACCAGATCATGCAATGACTTGAACAAGAATACATAAATCAAAAAGGTAAGCTGTCGTCCTTAGAAAATCCTTCAATCAATTATGAAAATCCATTGGGGAAACTGTTTGTCTTAAGTGTCTATGTGGATATGCATGAAAGCTGGACAACAGAAGAGTAGCCAAAATTTCAAGGTCAAAGAAAATTGAGAGCCACAAATTACCTCCAATCCACTTTTTAAGCCAATGCAGAGAACGGTGACTCCAAGTCCAATCAGTAGAACGTCCTTCCTGGAGTATCCAAAAGGAGCCTGCACATGGATTAACGGAACACACAGCCATTAAAAGATATAATGATGAAAACAACAACAATAACAACAAACCAAGCCTTATCCCAACAATTTCCAAAAGATAGTCGTGAATTATTAAAGCATATGTCACATAAGCTTGCGAAGCTTGTAGTGAATGCTTAGTATCACCTGCAGTTCTAAGTAATGTGAGATTGAGTAATATAAGACCCATCACTAAAGCCAGACAGTTGTGCCATTAGGTAACCCCTACCCAACTACCTGGGGGAAAGGAAAAAAAAGAAACCCAACTTTCATCACCATCTGCCAGTGAAGGAAATGTAGTGCATCAAGGAATTTAATCTGGCAGCTGGCGAGTGAAAGTGAGATATTCTAAGAACAAGGAGACATTCATCACGATTCATACCTTGCCCTGATCAGAGGAACCCTCACTAACATTGCTAGAGTCTGAGGAACCACCACTTCTGGGACTTGTAAATCTCGTCCTCTTAGGCATCATCCTGTCCAATCTACTTCTGGAGGGAAAAGAATGTCTCTCCATGTAAAAGCTTCTTACAGAAAGCCCTTCCTGTCAAAGAAGAAGCATAATCAGACCCTCACTCTCTTTTGCTCTTTCGTTTTTTTTTTTTTTTTTTCAACAAGTAAAGTGAATACAAGAGAGGACAAAGGTGTAAGTGGGCTTAATGGCGGAAGCCTACTCGAACACACAAGCTCGGCCAAGTGCTTTCAGACGCTCGGTCTCTTACTCTGGCCGAAAGAGTGAGTAATGGAAACAGACCCAGAGTTTAAATGTACTCAGAAGGTTCCTCGCTAACTACAACACAGAGGGATAAGCAACGAGAACAGCCCAGGAAATGACCGAAAACCACTAAAAGCAAAGTAAAGAATATCTTCCAACTGGAAATCCTCTCGTCTAGCCAGGCACGAACATACTCCACCATGGAAATCACGTCTCCAGAACCTCTAGTTCCAAAGAAGCTGAACGTCACGCAACAAGAATTCACAACGGCGAGCGAACGGCTGACAAGAACCCATACAAACGAAACTCACAACTGCATCCGTCATAGCTTCACGGAGTGTAACCCACCAACTCCAGAATAAGCGGAACACTGACTAAATTCACCCACCTCCGAATAAATCATTGGGTGCTCTCACATCACGACGCAGCGACGGGAGAGCTGAGGCGTCCACCGGCGAGACCCGTCCGTCCCTGGACAGAACTCCGACGTTCGAGCTTCCACGGCGAGGAAGAAGAAGAGCCATCGCTTCAGATCCTCTGTCGACGCCGCACGCGATCGAATGGAAGCTCGTGAGGCCGAATTTAAGAGACAGAGAGAACCGAAATATCGCTCGACTGACGCCATTGGCGAACGATAAGAAGCGAGAAAATATTGGCTGGGTTTTACCCTCCACGTAGGCGATGGGTAAGACCACTCAGGAGTCGACACGTGGCTCCACGTAGGCGACGGCGTCAGAGGTTCAAAATTTGCGCGCGCCTCTCCTGGGGCCCACCCTCTGACGCTCTCTCTCCTTTGCTCGCCTCTGCAACCGTGTCTCGTCCTCTCTCTCCTCTCTCTCTCTCCCCGTTCTCCGTTCCGTTGCGGGGGGAGAACAAAAATCGAACCTTGTGCTTCCATTTGCTCTTCCCCTCCTCTGCTCTCTCTCCCCGTTCTCGCCGACGCTCCTCCGCACGACGCCGACGGCCCTCCACCTCCGCCTCCGCCTCCACAGGTTGCCCGCGACGCCTACGCCCTTTCCACTTCCGCCGGTTGCCTCCGTCGCCCCCGACTCCGACGCCGACGCTGACGCCGACGCGGCCTCCGCCTCCGCCCCTGAACCCGACTCTGACGCCGACGCCCCTCCGCCGGTTGCCTCCGTCGCCCCCGACTCCGACGCCGATGCCGACGCAGCCTCCGCCTCCGCCCCTGAACCCGAGTCGGACGCCGACGCCTCTCCGCCAGTTGCCTCCGTCGCCCCCGACTCCGACGCCTCCGCCTTCGCCCCTGATGCCGATGTCGACGCCGACGCCCCTCCACCTCCGCCTCCGCCTCCACAGGTTGCCTCCGTCGCCCCCGACTCCGACACGGACGCCTCCACCTCCGCCTCCGCGAGGGACATCAACGACCTGCCGAAGAACGCGGCCAACTATCCTGTTGGTCCTTTCGGCCCGAAGGTTAGTCTCATAGAGTGGATTGCGAATCCGAGATGTGCATTTTATCTCTTCGACATGTGTTCTTACTATGAGATGTGATAGTTTGTGTCTATAGACTGATCTGTTTACACTTGGAGTGCATTATTGGTCTCATGCTGCTTTTGATAGTTGTATTTTACTTATTATCTAATCATTGTTCGTTTGATGCGCTATAGTAACGTCTCGCGTTTGATGTTTATATATGGATCTTCGCGCTGATGAGTTCCTTTCCATATTGTCGAGACATTCAAGTCAGAAGGCTGCGGTTATAGGCACTTCTAAATGTTTGAATGGGAGAGTTTTTTGGTTTTTCTGACAATGTTGGATTAGTTAATCGCTATATGTTCAAATGGTGCGGATGTTTTGTCTTTTCTATTTCTGAACGAGCGCTTACTGTGAACTCATGCTGTCACTTTGCATTCAATTTTGTCAATCCAGTGAAACAAAGTGATAAATACAATCGACTATTTTTTTTCCCTATTTGCTAAGTGCTTATCACAAAGTGAAATCATTGGCTCAACAGGACCAGTAAAGCTACATTGACCAATAATTTTGGTCAGAACAGTATAGAATTTTTGGTCAATTATGCATTGTGAAAGTGCAATTTGGAGGCTTTACATGCATTGTTATGATATTGGTCAATAAACAAAAAATACAACTCAGTACTGGGAGTTTACAAAGTTGTAGAGGCATGTCGCTTGGTGGCTGATTGTTCATTTGCGAGTCCAAGTTTGACAACCAACGAAAGCTGTTTACCATTGATTATCGAGTTAAGGTAGGAGCCTGGATTTCCTGGAGAAAATGGTTTCTCAATTACTACAGACATCAGCATAAATCCTCGCCAATCATTTGCTCCATCATGCAAGAAACCGGCCCTATAATTGCCCTCGACCTGGTCTTTCTGCTGCTGTGTCTGAATAATCGGACAAGAACGGGGACGGGTTTGAGTTTCGCCAAGAACATTTCCTTCTTGCTTATTCGTCAGTTGTAATACAGACAGAGGGAGAGAGAGGCAGGAAGAATGGGGAAAGAGAAAGCGGGTTTGGTCGCGTTGCTGATAATTGTGTCGAGCTGGTGTGTTTCGTCGTCCTCCTACTCCTCTTCTTCTTCTTTCAGAGGTGATCTGAGCAGAGGCAAAAGGCGCCTTTGACTTTTGGGTCGGCATCATCGTCGCTGGTTCTCAATCGGGTCGGGTCATCTGTTGTCTTTCCACTCCATGGCAATGTTTTCCCAACTGGGTACCCTTCTTGACCTGTCTTCAGTTCAGTTCAGCATTTCATTTATTAGTCAGAGAGAGAGAGAGAGAGAGAGAGAGGTGATGCACCTGCATTTTTGCTCCTTCAATGAATTCTTGAATGCCTGGGTGACTCTCTGCTGTGCCGTTCACGTTTAGAAAGTATGGGTCATCTCTCACATTTAACTGTCTTTGGTGATATGAAAAGGTCTTTTTTTCCTCCAAAAGTTCAAAAAGTTCCTACAGTTTGGCTTGTTACTACGTTGGATTGCTGTTTGATGACCTGAAGATTCATCCAATCCAATGTCATAGTGACTTATGTCTCCCTAAGTGGTGACCATAGATACTATTATCACCCCACTTAGGAATTCCTGAAGTTTCAGTATGTTGATCATCAGATTAAATCTTTCACGCCAAGGGAAAATTGCTTGGAAGATTCTATATGGTTTTCATCACATTAAAGCGTCTCTTTCTCGAGGGGAAGTTGTGTTTTATCAGTTTCCATACATTTTTATTCTATATGTCATAACGATGTAGTGCTTTTCTTCTCTTTCTTGATCGCTGGGTGTTTCTCAATTGTTAACTTCATTCTCACTTTGCTTGTCATTCATTTTGTGTCCCTTTTCTGTCACACTTCGCTAATTGACTGTTCAATCTTTTGAAGCATAATGCTCCTCTCTTCATGCGATAATCAGATCTGAATATTATAAAAGCTTGTGTATTTGCCAAGACTGATGATCAAGTGAACTGCCTATTTCAGGTCATATAACACAACTGTCTTCATTGGGCAGCCACCAAAGCCTTACTTTCTTGATCCCGACACTTGGTAGTGACCTCACATCGCTCCAATGTGATGCCCCTTGTGTACGATGCACCCAGGTAGATTTTATTAGTTTTCAGAGGTCATATGATTTGTTTCTCAAATCTATGAATTTTTGTTGATAATCCTAAAACTTTGCTCAGATGTTTGTTTCGAATGGTCTCATGATGTTATGCAAGGTGATAAGTGCTAATAACTTCTCATCATTTTCTTATTGTAGACGCCACATCTGCTTTATCGACCCAACAAGGACCTAGTAATCTGCAGGGACCCAATTTGCGCGTCCCTGCATTCAGGCGACTACAGATGTGACCACCCAGAGCAATGTGACTACGAGGTGGAGTATGCAGATGGCAGCTCTTCTCTTGGTGTACTTTTAAAGGATGTCGTTCATCCCAAGGATATAAACTCCTTTCTCTTTTGCAGGTCCAGAAGGTTCTAAAATTCCACCAATGGAAAAGTCTCAAAATGCTTTAACTGTTGGTCCATCATTACGACTTCAAGGATTGTTAGTACCCTTCTTCTCTTTCAAACAACCATCCCTTGGTCAAGAGAATCAAGTTACCTCCATACCTTCACTGAGATATCTCACACATTTTATGCTTTTTAAATTGCTTATCAAAAAAGAAAACATTCAGATTTTTGGCCATTGTATGTGGTATTACTGATTTCCAGGTTTTTTTTTTTTTTTAATGTGTTGCAGCTCTTTTAATTTTTGTAGTTTTCTTTGTGGATTTTATTTAAATTTGTTTGTAAAGCTTTTTCAGTAGAACATTCGACATAATGTTGCTCATGTTCATTCATCTTCCTCAGAAATGATGTTGGTCTACATGGAAAAGGCACTGCTATTGTCTCTGCTTCTGGATCATCAGACAGGTAAATATGTTGTATTGCATTCTATTTTAGTGTCTGTTGGAGTGTCTTTTTGCTTCTTCTTTTTTCCCATTAAGGCGATCGGTCGCATAATTTGACTTTTCTTCAATAGGAAAGACCTTAAATCTAAAAGAACATTTTTTATATTTATATTTTTTGGTTTAAACACACAAAACCTTGAATAGAAGAGGTTAAGGTCTACATGTGTTGGCAATTCTTCCTTTTGGTAGTTAAGAGATCACATTTGTGTAATTTAGCAAGTTTTTGATTTTTAAATTGTTTGATTCTATGAATTACTATCTGTCGTGCCTAAAGAAATTTACTCTTCATGAGTTGCTGGTCATTGTAATCGTGCTCTGAAACTAATCTACATCTAGACTAGTTGTTCTACATCACCTATTGTTGGACCCATAGCTGGTGTAGTGTCTGTTACATGCATCAGTTGCTCATGCTTTGTAATTATTCAGAGGCATCGACAAACTAGGGCAAATACCTATGTATCCTATATTTTTGGTCAAAATAGGACTTTTATATTACTGTTACTTTTTTAATATGTTGACATGCATCTATTTGCACAATCCACTGAAGTAACATCAGAACATTTCTTAATGGTTTCTGAAAAGCTGTTTCATGGATTCTCATAATTCGACTCATGCATTCAAGGATCACTGAGTCATCTTAAGTTCTGCTCTAAGGTACTTAATCTGCTTTGGCCTCATGCTCTCACTCTGTTTTTAGGAATTTGTCTACCTCAGCCATTATGGAAAGAATTCCAAGCAGGTGGCCACGTCCTGTGTGGCATCCTCCATGGAAGAACTACAGGGTGAGAATTGTGGCCTAATTTTTCTGGCAGCTAGAAGAAAGTTCTTGTTTTGTTTCAGTAATAGTTATGGTGTCATGTGATAATTATACATTTGAATTTATCATACAGCTGTGTCTTGTCCATGTTATCGTATCTGCAGTTATTTGCTCGCTTACTTGGATTGTTATGTGTTTTGTTTTCTCCTTTTTGTATGTGCAAGGTCATAAGTGGGCATTTGGGATGGGTGAGATCTATCGCATTTGATCCTAGCAATCAATGATTCTGCACTGGCTCTGCAGATTGGACAATTAAGGTATTAAGCTTTTACAATTGTGCTTTTTGATGATTCCTGGTCTTCTTTTGTTTGTAAAATTTGCTGATCATAGATGCTCATTTTTTAGTTCTTTGGTTGCTACCATTTGCTAATTTAAATTTCTATGTATAGTTCTTTTGGTTAGTTGAATGAGATGATTGTTAGAATCATTGAGTCGCCAGAAAGTTGATCACTCTTTTCTATGGCAGCATTTTGTTCTAAAACTTTTTTGAAGTGGTATCCTTAATTCTAATGTTATTTCGAATTGCATGATCTCTGTGATTTAATTGTATAAAGTACAATTTGAGATGGAAATTGCTATTAAAAGTTTTGAAATAGATGAGCGTTGACGTTGCGGAGATGAATTCTAAATGCCCCCAACTGCAATGCATGAGCTTAAAGCTTTGAGTCATAATTATTAAGCATTTTGTTATAGGTCAAAGTTCTCAACAAACTTGCTTCAGCTCGAGCTTCAGGAGCAGGTAACGGCAGCAGAGTCTTGACAGATTTGGTAGAGGGTCTTGAAGAAGCAGCTGTTGCTGTAGAATTGAGGTTGAGGATCAACCAGAGTCATCTGGACTTAAAGGGAGGGTACGTGGTTTCTTGGTTTCTAGCAATGTCGTTTTCTTTTTCCTTCTCTAAGATCCTGATAGTGTAGAGGTTATAGATCTTTCCGAGACTATGGAGAGGCAGTGTTGAAGCACTTGGAGAACTCTATTGATTTAGACCCAAAGCTTTAGAAAGCTCCAGTAAATTATGAAGGAGTAACTTTTAAATCGATGAAGTTATTCTTAATAGATTGGACCTCATCATTTCAGCAGCTATTTATATTGTGTATTATTGTGTTCATTTGCTGAGGAGACAAGTTAATGCTCTAATTCTCTATTAAAGTACATACATTCTGAATGCTCCTGGGGATGGGAGCAAGAAGGAGAGTTAAACGTCGCAATGGAGTCCATGTTGGTTCTTGATTTGTATCTACAAGAGGAGTCAAAATTATAGTCCACAATGAGTTGAGCAAAATGCTGTGTGCTTACCAAAATAATATCTGAACTAGTGACCTCAGAGGAGTATTTTACTATAAAGTAAATGCAGGTCCATCATGCTATCTAGTTAATTCCTCTCTTCTTCTCTCCCTGAATAGCGCAAGACACTGGGTGAGCTTTGCATTTTGCATGTGATGCTGATCTCTAGTCTGATTGCTGCTTAAACAGGTCCGGGTATCTGGGTTTGGAGGATGGTTCCTTCTGAGGCTCTCGCTTCATGATCCTGTTCTTCCTCTTAACATTGAGGTAGAGGAATCTCTTACACAAGCTACCATAAAAATGATTTTATTGGATTAAGAATTCAATTCAAAATTTACCTGCTGTAGGCACCAACTCACGATGATGCTGTAAAACTTGGACTTGCCGTGCTTGGGGATGTTAAGGAGTTTGCAGCTTTGGATACATCCGCTTTAGACAAGTTTGTTCAAGTATCATGAGCCAATGATGCAGAGCGCTTTGGTACAAGTATCGTTCGGCACATTATACTGGCAGTTAAAGTCGGCTTTGGCATCTACCTCTGTACAGTACGTATAATCAGTGCGTCAGTCTCTGATTCTGAGGAGGTTCATTTTTCAGATGGTTTTGGTCACAGGCACTCGAAATACTAGTTGATGGCTATGTTTACTTTAGTTTTTACTTATGTTCCATGTATGCTACAGAGATGTTATGATAAATAAGAAACTTTCTTCGACTACAGAATTTGTCGGAGGGATGTTTGAAGTTGTGATGCAACTAGTTTTTCTCGTTTTTATAATGTTCGATCAATTTTGATTGCGTGTATCTCCTGATCATTGTTCTTTACATGGAATGTGCAATTTCTGTGCTTAAATGTTGTGATGTTTCCCAAAGACATCCCACGCGTCTAATGTTTGTAATGATGAAGACTCGTATTGGACATCCTGATGAACTGACCTAAATCTCTTGCGAGCCGAGATTTTCCTGGACAGATGTCCGGCGGTTCGGCGTCATTAGCATGACCAAGTGGGGACAAAATGACAAGTCAATCTTTTTAAGCAACCGATTAAGTGTTACAATTAAATAAAGGAATCTGGTCTTTGAATTCAAAGAGTTACAAACTCGGGGTGGCAATGATGTCTCTTTATCGAGTCTTATCTTGAATTTTATCTTGTGAGGCTTTAACTCCATCGAAGATGACTTCTCCTGCAAGTCAATTTTCAAGAACTACAAATGTGTTAGAAGAAAGATGGCAAAAATATAAAATATACTAAATGCTAGGTCTAACTGAGCATATGGAGTCATTCAGCCACCAAAGATACATAACAACTTGCCAGCATGTGCCGGCTAATGCCAATGGAGTCCCAAATCTGGTCCCCTGTGCAAAATATGCAATCAAATTGAAGCCAGCTATGCGAGAGTTCTATGAACATTTTTTGTCCCACTTCAGACCACAATGTGAAACAGCATTATTTAGCTTTCTTCTTCTTTTTTTTTTTTTTTGGGGGGGGGGGGGAGGGGGAGGCTCAAGGGGAGAGAGGTCATCCATTCAACTAAGAACATCTTCAAGCTCTCAAGACAGCCATACGAGCCATAGTTTCCTTGTGCATTTGGTTGCAACTTTTCTCGACAAAATCAAGTAGCTTTCCCAAATTTTTTGCCCACAAGTTCAAGATGTCATTGCTGTCTTTTGTCATATGTTCCAGATGACTCCCATCAGCTAGTCTATCTTTTATCACAAAAGTTGAGATTATTTTCCATCCTCTGCTTCACGCTCAAGACAAAGCAACCAAAGAGGAGGCTGAGCAGCTCATTGTCCACACAATACAGTATAGTCAAAAGATGCATGAGCTCGAATTAACCAGCCATAGGATGGTTGTAGATGTACTCAATAGCAAGACGACAGGAGTCAATTTTATCAGCTTCCAAATCTGGGATTTCGAGCTTAAATTCTTCTTCCAGTGCCATTACAATCTCTATGTTGTCCAAGCTATCTAGACCCAAATCATTTTGGAAATGCACATCAGGAGTCACCTGCAAAAACAGAGAGAAACCCGTCTTATGAAATCCTTGCCAATTTGCAATGTCATTCTTTCATTTAATCATTACACGAGATTGGAAGAGCAAGATGTTCTACATACAACCAACATTTCTTTTATACACAATTTTCCATTTAAGCTTCGGCACCCTTTTGGTGCCCCAAAACAACAGTTTTGCATGGAGAAGAGGAAGATAGCAATCAAGCACGGGGCCTCTTTAATAAGAGAATGCAAATGAGTAACTTCACCTTAATAGTGTGCTCAAACTCCATCAACGAGTGAGATATATTGGGAAGCAAATATAGTGACAAAAAAGAAACTGACCAAGCACTCAAGGAACTGAGAAAATATGAGCATAAAGCAATAGGGAGGGGAAAGAAAGAGAGACATAACAAATACATATCCTCAGCAGCAGTACATGACAATTGAAAGATGAAAATCAACTAAGATTCACCAAAAATAGAGTTATGACAAAAGAAATTAGAAAGCCAATTGCAACCGAATCAATCAAAGGCTCTTTAAATGTAGTGTGTAAATCCTTTTCAGAAAGTAACCAGACATACTTCAGAATCTGATGGCAAAAAGCTGATCTTTGCGTTTTCAGTGGAACTCCAACATCTTTTAAGGACAACATACACCTATTGTCCTTGGAAATACAAAGGATTATCCATCAGAATTGGTCTTATTAAAAATTCCCATAAGCATCCATCTGTACTAATGTAGTTTAAAGGACATTCAGTCCAACATGTTATACATTTGATATTTAGGTTCTTTCCTCTTCCTCATTTTAGTTCTTTCTGTAGTTTCTCTTGTATACTGTGTGTAAGTATAAAAATATATTTGACTTTACTGACAGATCTTATATAAAAAAGCAGGGCAATTTTTAACAAAATGCCATCTCCAAGGAGCAGGAAAAACAGGGGATCTTTTCAATTGCTGGACATTCAACATAATTAAGGGAATAAAATATGATTGTCAAGATGGAATATCCAATTGTCAAATGTGATTGTCAAGATGGAATATCCAATTATTAAAAAGTTCTAAGAAAACTAAACTTACAATATTTAGCCCATCTCGTTTGACACCTACACTAATTAACTATATATTCTAAGGGAATAAAATATCCCAATCATTATCGTTTATGAGTAAAATGACATAATCCTACTACTGATATGCATGGGCTAATAATGAGAGACATTGGGACTAAATTCCACATGAAAAACAAACAGTCACTTAATAAAACTAGATGAACAAATGCCTCCAGCTTTGTCACCAACCATCTCTACCTATTACTCATGCTACATCAAGCGAAGAGGAATCAGGAGCTTTTGTTGCCGCATTCATTGCCTTGTATGAGCAAAACTCTACAAAATTCCTAGGGTAGACTGAAGGTTGCCTAGCACTTTCAAGTATCTCTTCATCAAAACGATGGCACAGTTCTTCAGTGGAAACTTTAAGGATCCTTAATATATAAGCAAGTAGATAAATCAAATCAATTTATAAGAAATACAAGAAAAAGCACCCAATCAGGCTAATAGTTAGATTGAGGTAGCTACACGAGTGCAAGACTACAATCCTAAAAGTGCCATTTTCATTTGAATGCCAATACCACTTTTTATCTAAACTCCTGAAGCCCACCTGGACTCATCATTCAGGTCCCCACTCAAGTAGAGTCATAGATAAGCAGTGGCATATTCTAAGCATTGAGGAATATCAAATATTCCATTCGAGCAACTTTCCAGGATTAAGTTAAAGCTCCATATCTGAAACAATACTAAAGTAACAGTATGTACTGCCGCGCCCTATCAAAAACCACTTCTCTCTCCAGAATATTTGCCCAAAACCATCAAAAAGCAAGAAGCTGCTGACTGCTTGCCCAAAACACATGGAAACACTCATGTCCGCACATGCATGTGCACATCAGAAACAGCTTCTCCAAGTTCATCATTGTTTAATCAGCACTAAATAAAAGACCGAAGGCAAAGGGACAGATGACTTAACACTCAGTTACAGACACCTCTTATCAGCATCTCGTTGAGCGAAACCATCAATTGCATGCCTTAAACATCAGGCGAGCGTGAACAACAGATAGGTTCCTCACAATCTCACGCGAACATTTTGGCAGCAACTACAATAGACAAGCTCATGTACGATTTCAGTCACTGCCTGATGCTAACATAGGCCTAATATCGAAACTGCCATTCAAGCCCAATCAAGTCAGCACAAGCCATCATACATTACAGCTGCCATCACCGATCCAAATTTCACAAGCATTCCTAAGTCCACACTAAATTTTCAAAAAACAAAATGCATACTGCGGCATAGTCTGAACCTAAAGCCGCCGCCGCTCTTTCAAACATTGCGCACCGAGCAGCACAAACCTCCGCCGACACCTCGAGGTACGTTCACTCGATAGAGAGTTCGAATCTCCCGGGAAAGCACATTCACTTTCAGGCTGGTCGGTCGGTCGGTCGCGAGCGGAGAAAGGAATCGGAAGCGGCGCTCACCTGGAACAGCGAGACGTGACGGAGTTGGCAAAGGGGGAGAGGAAGGGGAGGGGCCTGGGGGCGGAGGCGGAGGGGCGGCGGAGTCGGGGGCGACGGAGGCAACTGGCGGAGAGGCGTCGGCGTCCGACTCGGGTTCAGGGGCGGAGGCGAAGGTTGCGTCGGCATCGGCGTCGGAGTCGGGGCGACGGAGACAACCGGCGGAGGGGCGTCAGCGTCAGAGTCGGGTTCAGGGGCGGAGGCGGAGGCCGCGTCGGCGTCAGCATCGGCGTCGGAGTCGGGGGCGACGGAGGCAAAATTGACAATATTTTCTCAAGGGTAAAAAATAGTCGATTGTATTTATCACTTTGTTTCACTGGATTGACAAAATTGAATGCAAAGTGACAGCATGAGTTCACAGTAAGCGCTCGTTCAGAAATAGAAAAGACAAAACATCCGCACCATTTGAACATATAGCGATTAACTAATCCAACATTGTCAGAAAAACCAAAAAACTCTCCCATTCAAACATTTAGAAGTGCCTATAACCGCAGCCTTCTGACTTGAATGTCTCGACAATATGGAAAGGAACTCATCAGCGCGAAGATCCATATATAAACATCAAACGCGAGACGTTACTATAGCGCATCAAACGAACAATGATTAGATAATAAGTAAAATACAACTATCAAAAGCAGCATGAGACCAATAATGCACTCCAAGTGTAAACAGATCAGTCTATAGACACAAACTATCACATCTCATAGTAAGAACACATGTCGAAGAGATAAAATGCACATCTCGGATTCGCAATCCACTCTATGAGACTAACCTTCGGGCCGAAAGGACCAACAGGATAGTTGGCCGCGTTCTTCGGCAGGTCGTTGATGTCCCTCGCGGAGGCGGAGGTGGAGGCGTCCGTGTCGGAGTCGGGGGCGACGGAGGCAACCTGTGGAGGCGGAGGCGGAGGTGGAGGGGCGTCGGCGTCGACATCGGCATCAGGGGCGAAGGCGGAGGCGTCGGAGTCGGGGGCGACGGAGGCAACTGGCGGAGAGGCGTCGGCGTCCGACTCGGGTTCAGGGGCGGAGGCGGAGGCTGCGTCGGCATCGGCGTCGGAGTCGGGGGCGACGGAGGCAACCGGCGGAGGGGCGTCGGCGTCAGCGTCGGCGTCGGAGTCGGGGGCGACGGAGGCAACCGGCGGAAGTGGAAAGGGCGTAGGCGTCGCGGGCAACCTGTGGAGGCGGAGGCGGAGGTGGAGGGCCGTCGGCGTCGTGCGGAGGAGCGTCGGCGAGAACGGGGAGAGAGAGCAGAGGAGGGGAAGAGTAAATGGAAGCACGAGGTTCAATTTTTGTTCTCCCCCCGCAACGGAACGAAGAACGGGGAGAGAAAGAGGAGAGAGAGGACGAGACACGGTCCAGAGGCGAGCAGAGGAGAGAGAGCGTTAGAGGGGTGGGCCCTAGGAGCGGCGCGCGCAAATTTTGAACCTCTGACCCCGTCGCCTACGTGGAGCCACGTGTCGACTCCTGAGTGGTCTTACCCATCGCCTACATGGAGGGTAAAACCCAGCCAATATTTTCTCCGCCGTCGCCTACGTGGAGCCACGTGTCGACTCCTGAGTGGTCTTACCCATCGCCTACGTGGAGGGTAAAACCCAGCCAATATTTTCTCGATAAGAAGCACGTCCGTCGCACGCGTGAAGGTCTTTTTTGCTCGATTTAAGGCCCCTCCTTTTGCCACGTCACCGAGATTAAGGGAATGCGCGCGCGAAAAACTGAAAAAAATATTGCTCCGGAAAATTTTGACATGACATGTCATGTCGACTAAAAATACGCTACGTAACAATTTTATTCTTGAAAATAATTTCTAATCAAAAATAAATTTTTTTTAATTCTATTCTCTAAAATAATTTTTAAACATTTTAAATTCAAAATTCTATTTCTAAAATATAATTGTATTTGATATCGTTCTCAAAATTTCTAATTCAAATCATTTTTTTTAATGTTTTTCTTTTCTTTCTCTTCTTCTTCTTTAAACTTTGGCCCGTCGCTGACCTCAAGATAACCAGCAACCTACCAGACGAGGGTTAGTGACCTCGCCAAAGCATTGTTGGCTCCTAGAGAGACCGTGTTTCGTTGACCGAGCCTCACTGGTAGCTAGGCGAACCTCGCCCAGCCAGGCGAGGCTCGTCGGTGGCCAATGGAGGCCCATGCAAGGCCCACCTGGCTACTCGCGAACTCGTTGAATTTCGCCCTAGTCGACAACCGGTGGCAATGGACGGCGGTGATAATAGTGGTTGATAGCAGTGGTTGTGGATGAAGAAGAAAAAAGGAAGAAGAATAAGGAGAAAAGAAGAGAAAAGAGAAAAAATAAGTTGGTTTGATTCTAGAATTGTTCTCGAAAACAAATGATCGTTTTTTTAATTCCTTAATTTTGTTCCAAATCTATTATCAAGAATAAATTTATTCCTAGAAACAAAAAATCTACTAAATGAATTTTCATTTCAAATTTATTCGTAGAAACAAAAGAACATAATCAAACACTATTTGATAAGTTGTTAAACACGCCCTAAGAATCTCAAAACAATTTTTCATGCGACGCAATCATCCCAAATCTTGGACTCTACCGTAGTCTCACCAATTCGTAACAACGCCTCAACAACATTCTAAATTAGACTTCCAAATCCATAATGACCGTTAAAATCCTAATATAGGTGCATGCATGATTAATGTTACATTGAATTTTCAACATCATTAAAAACAAATCTGTGACAACATGTCTTCTTTGGACTCGAGCAGGTCCTTAAAAGGCTCCGCCAAGCCCATGTGACGTTAACCACTGGGTAGGGATTTATCCTCGCGATCCCCAATTCCAAAACTCAAGGTACAAGGCATTCGCCTCCAACGAAGGGACCTCCCCTGGGGTAGGGGGGTCAGCCGAGGAGGGGCTGTCCCAAGTTGGTCCAGCCTAAGGACCTTAAAGAAAGGCCCCAGTTATCGGAGCCCCCATTCTGGGTTACAAAAATGGAAGGGTCAACCGCCGAGGGATCTCAATGGTGTTTTTTTACCACACCTACCCCCGGGCCTGAGGAAGCCCCTCCTCGGCTGACCCCCCCTAACGTTACGTTGAATCTTCAACATCATTAAAAACAAATCTGCGACAACACGTCTTCTCGGATGATTAAAATAAGTATAAAGATATTAGAGAGACAAAGAGATGTCTACCGTAATGCATTCGATGAAAAAAAGGTTCAGAATCTTTTGCGAAAATTGTTCTTTAATAAATTTCACGACACCGCGTCAAACTTGATCTTTGGGTAACCAATATTTGATTTCCAGAGAAAGTCAACGGAGTAAGAATTAATAGTCGAGAGTGGTTCAAGAGCAAAAGATAGCCTTGTTCTCTTCGTAGGAGTAGAACTTTTGCGACGACAAGAATCCACCTGGTTTAGATGATAAATTTACCAAATTTCATCGTACAAAAGACACGCACAAAAGCACATAATGCACGCGAAACTTCAATTTGTATGGCTTCCTTCTCATGTGCTGTATAGTAAGGATTCGTTTCCCTAAGCTCGTAGAATTAGTGGTCGGGATCTCATTGATGGGCGATGTCCCGAATATCAAAACCTCACGCCATGGATGCCCACAGAGTGCTGTTCGGCTCAAAAAATGGTTGACCAACAAAGCTCGAGCTTGTTAACTTAATCATAGCCCCCGACGATGGTTTCCCCTGCTTCTTTTCTTTTAAAAGAAACTGCTGCGTCCCTTTCTTGTCTTCAAATAGATGAACTGCTACTTTCTCCAACTGTTGCCCAGTCCATTCAATTTTCCCCATGAATGCATGATCGTTGTTGAAAGCATTCTCCCCCACCTTTCAGCAAGAATCACGGTACCATCACGGACCTACTTTCCTAGATTCGCAATGTCTGAACAGTAGTTCGCCACAGTAACTTCAAGGGACACCTTGCTTCTCTAACGTGCATATAACAGAGCAGCCATCTGGTTTGTAGCAACTGAAGTTTATTGGCAAAGGCGGTAGCTCCACTCTCTCCCAAGTCTTTCCCGCAACAATTGCTCTTCTGTACTCAGCTGAGCTTATCTGGGTTTCCTGCAATTACTAGGAGCAGGACTCCTGCATCCCAATGCACATGACCAGTTTCTTCTGGGCCAAGGAAAGTCTTTCCTGACCAACACAAAATGTGAACTACGTCAACTCAACACCCACATGAAAAAACACAGAGAAAATTGTTCAGCAGGGGATAATCAAACTGTATTCAGTAATAATTCCTCCCTTTTAACATACAAGATTTCTATTACCTAAAAAGGTGACTCAACATATTCTTCTATTGCTTGTAAGGGCATGTTCTAAGAGTGCAATTGATAACAAGACTGAGCTTCTTGTGTGCGTCAGAGTAAATTTTGCAAATTTCACTGGGCCTACCAACACCACTATGAGACTTAAGGAAAAGCAGTTGCCGAGAAATGTTTGCATAATAGGCAGTTAGCCAGACTTAATTAGGGTAAAGCAATCAGTTGCAGGCAAACTTGGTTATAGCCTTACCACAGGTTAATACAAGCATAAATGAATGCCAAGTCCAGTTCAGCTTACCATCCAAAGGAGCAAGACCATAGGCACTCCACTTTCAGCCCCAGCTAAATCAGCGTAGAAGATTATCAAGAATTCAATTTGTAGCTTGAAATACATAGATTCCTGAAAGCTTCTCATGGGATACTAACGGAGTTGAGGGGGCTACTGAATTGGAGTCACCCAGGCTTCTGTACGATTCTGTCCAAAAAACACGGGCTGGTGGTTCTATTTGCACATTGCAGAGAATTTTAAAAAGATTACTTTTGTTAACAGATGCCAGTGTTAACAGATTCCTTCAGCACAGGGAGAAATTCAGCGAGTTCATTGCCAATGCCTGAAAGAGGCAGCCTCAACCCTTTCGATTCCATTTCATTATAGATCTGAAGACACTTTCCTCTGTCACCTCTCTCGAAATAGCTTGTAATCAGCATCTTATAAAGGTTCGTGTTTTTGGGTAGCGAAGGACAATCCATATGCCTTAGATACTTCTCAGCTTCACTTAACTTTCCACATCGGCAGAGGCTACTTACCAAAGAGGTAAAAACCATTGATCCACAGGGCAATCCTCTGTGCTTCATCTCATAATAGAGCTTGAGAACTTCATCACCATGGCCTTCTCTCGCATAGCCAAAAATTAATAGGGAGTACGTGGCTTCATCTGGTGAGAACCCATTATCCAACAGAAGGGTGAGCATCTCGTCAGCCTGCTTCACATTACCCATTTCACACAGCTTTGCTACCATCTCATTGAAAGCCAAACACGTAGGAGATAGTCCCATATCCAGCATTTTCTTACAGCAGCTCAAGCTCTCATCAACTCTCCCGGACTTGGCCAACCCCACAATGAGAAGATCGTAAGTCTCAGCATATGGTTTGAGACCTTTGTTTCCCATATCTTCCATCAAGTTCTTTGCTTCTTCAACCCTTCCAGTCCTAGAGTATGCTCCTATAAATTTAGTTTACAGAAACGAGTTTTCATTGAAACCTCTCTTGAGCATTCTTCATGAACTTTCCATGCGGAATCTATATCCCCAACCATAACCCTGGAGTAAATAATCATTGAATAGGCAATAGTATCGAAAACCATGTTCTTTTGCAACATCCTCTTCAGCAACACCATCGGATCGTCAATTCTACCTTCCTCGAGAATCGTATGAAGTAAGCTGGCATTAACAATAACCGAAGGGGCGCATCTCTTCCCATGGATCCTGTCCAACATGTCCACGAACATCTGCAGTTTCCCTTCCTTACACAAGGAATCGATCATAATTCTGGTCGTCACTTCGCTCGGATAAGTTCTCCTCTTAATCATATGCTCGTAGATCCTCCAAACGAGAGGATTCCGATCAGATTTCTGGATCACATTGGGAAGCTGGAATGGGCAATCAGCAAAATATTGTTAGTAAGACAAGGAGAGTGATAACTGAATTGGGGAGGTGGAGTAAGGAAAAGTTTAAAAATGCATCCCGACAATTGGATCCCCTTATGGAAAGACTCACAGGACTAACAAATGCTGAAGAAGGGGCATCAAATGGGGAGGAATACAGAAAACTAGTTGAGCAAATAGAAGCCTTATAGAGGCAAGAAGAAATGTACTGGTGCATGCGACCCATAATTAATTGGATGAAATGTGGGGATAAAAATACAAAATTTTTGCATGCCACCACGATTCAGAGAAGACAATGCAACAAAATATCTATGCTCAGGCTAGATGATCACAATTGGTGCCGAGATCCGGTTTCCCTCAAGCAACATATAATAGACTTCTACAAATCATTATATACCTCGATTGGATCTAAACATTATCAACCTATTCTAGAGCAATGCCTACTGGTGGTTACAAATGAAATGAACGAGGCTCTTGTCAGGCAAATCACTAGAGAAGAAATGCAGACGACAGTCTTTCAAATGGCAGCGACAAAGGCACCAAGGCCAGATGGACTTAATGGTTTATTCTACCAAAGCAACTGATCAGTAGTTCAAGAGGATATATTCAGGATGGTGGATTCCTTCTTCATTCAAGGTACTTTTGATCTTGAAATTAATAAGACCCAAATCATTCTTATTCCCAACGTCACAAATACTAAGAGTCTTACCCAGTATAGACCCATTAGCCTTTGTAACTTAATTATAAAATCATTGCGAAGGTTATGGCGAATAGACTAAAACCCTAGCTTCCAAATATTATATCCCTAGAACAAAGTGCTTTTGTTGATGGTCAACAAATCCAAGACAATATTTTTATTGTCCAGTAGGTATTACATCATCTGAGAGTTAGAAAGAGAAAGCGAAAGTTTCAGGCGGTTTTGAAGTTGGATTTGCAAAAAGCCTACGACAGGGTTGAATGGGATTTCCTCTGTGACTACATGTTAAAATTGGGTTTCTGTGATAAATGGGTCTCTTTAGTCAAGCATTGCATATCTTCAGCATCATTTAGCGTTACAGTTAATGGGGATCCTTGTTAAGCTTTTCATCCAACCCGTGGGATTAGACAGGGGGATCCATTATCCCCCTATCTCTTTATCATTATGGCTAATGTCTTATCTTCCCTTACGTCAAAAGCAGTGATAGATGGAAGCATAAAGGGAATCTAGTTGAATACCAATTGCCCTTGCTTACACACCTCCTCTTTTACGGATGATGCCATTTTCTTCCTCAATGGAACTATCACAGAAGCACAAAATCTTGCAAACATTTTAAACCAGTTTTGCTCTGCATCGGGTCAGTCTATTAACCTTAACAAGTCAGGTCTTTTTTTTGGGAAAAACTATCCTCAGGGGTTGAAATCAAACCTTGCGGCAAAACTACGAGTGCCTATTATTGAGAAAACAAGGAAATATTCAGGCATACCCTTAGATTGGGAACAAACGAAAAAACAAATGTTTTCTTGGGTTTTAGCAAGGGTTGATAGGAAATTAGAGGGATGGAAAGAGCAATTAATTTCGAAGGCGGGCAAGGAGGTGCTGGTCAAAACAGTTGTTCGAGCAATACCGCAATATGCCATGTCAATGTTTAAAATCCCCATCTCCATTTGTAGAGCGTTTGAGAAGAGAATTTCAGCCTTCTGGTGGAAACAAAATGCAACACGAAGAGGTGTAAATTGGAAAAGTGGAACTTATTGATGTCTAGGAAAGATCAAAGAGGTTTGGGATTTAGAGACCTAGTCGACTTTAATAGAGCTTTATTGGGAAAACAAGCCTGGAGATTGAGTCAAGCCTAGAATGC
This sequence comes from Eucalyptus guilfoylei, assembly GCA_016097605.1. Taxonomy (NCBI): domain Eukaryota; kingdom Viridiplantae; phylum Streptophyta; class Magnoliopsida; order Myrtales; family Myrtaceae; genus Eucalyptus; species Eucalyptus guilfoylei. The sequence continues at coordinate 22,238,223 of CM027870.1, read as the reverse complement.
CTTATGGAGCAGAATTTTTAGAGGGCTCTACTTTCCTAAAGGAGATTTTTGGAACGCTAAAAAAGGCCCTAGACCCTCTTGGGGTTGGCAAAGTATACTAATGGGAGAGATGTTATTGAACTGGAGATCAAATGGGAGGTAGGAGATGGGAAAACATCAAGATTAGAGAGGATAGGTGGTTCCTATCTGGGAAAATTGGAGGTCCTGCAAATCGAAGTGATCCCCACTTTGTAGCTGACTTGATTAATCAGAGATCCAGGGAATGGAACTTACAATTACTGAATGAGACTTTTGGAGAGAGTATTGTACAAGAAATATTAGTTACTCCCCTAAGCCTAAACCCTGGGCCAGACAAACTACTTTGGACAGCGAACAATTCAGGCTTGTACAAAGTAAAAAGTGGCTATAACAAACTCCGCACCCAGGGGACAACTCAAACAGAGCTTTCGACATCAACTTCTTACCAGAATCCCAAAAGATTGTGGACTGAGATTTGTAAACTACAGACCTATCCCAAAATCAGATTCCTATTGTGGAGTGTTTGCAACGATGCTCTCATCCTACCAAAGAGAACCTTTACAAGAGGATACCTGACTCGTTATGTCCTCTATGCGGCCACGCTCCAGAATCAATAGAACATCTTTTCCTTTTATGTGCCTGGACAAAGGAGATATGGTCAGATCCCAGGCTTGAAGTTGATACCTCCCCGACAAGTATTACTCGAATCGACAAAAAGGTATGTGAAGTTCTTACCTCGAAAGCCACCCCTCCATCCAAGGCTCTATTTGCAGGAGTCTTTTGGCTAATTTGGAAGTCGAGAAATGCCTTCATCTTTCAAGGACGCAAACCTCGTCCAAAACAACTCGTGGAAGAAGCTAATCATATAACCCAGCTGTTTGCAAGATGGAATACCAACATGGCTCGATCAAACTTAGCGATTAGTCCTCCAACGAAAAGCTGGAACCCACCGCCTCCGAGATCTCTGAAACTGAATGTCGACAGCTCATGGTGTAGCTCCACGATGGAAGGATCAGTTGTGGGGATCTGTAGAAATGAAGATGGAACTCTCATAGATGGGTTCGCAAAGCAAATCCAAGCCCCTTTTGTGTTTGTAGCTGAAACCTTAGCAATCAAAGAAGCTCCATCATGGATAAAACTGAGGCGTGAGTTGAGTTCTGCACAAGTACACCGAAGTCAAAGTCTTATGCACATGGAGATAGCTTCAGACAACTTAGATGCTGTGAGTTGTGTCATGGGCCAAATGGAAATCCCTTGGACTTCTAGGTCCGACATCCAGGCTTGTGGTCTTCTATTGGCCCCAACTAAGAGCAGGAATTAAACTAAAATATGAGCCCAGAGAAGCAAATCGTGTTGTGGATTGGGTAGCCAAGGCCCACCGAGCTAAAACCCTACCATCCAATTGGGTTGCTTATCCCCCTCATTCCCTTTGGTTAATTTTAAGTCTTGAATTTGGTACTGGTTGTAATTCATCTTTGAATTAGTAATCTAAAGTTATTTTTGACCAAAAAAAAAAGTTACTTTTAATTTTACCAGATCCCAATCAAATAGAAATCATCGTATTCCCTCATGTTTATAAAAAACATAGTGAGAAATAATATATAATCCATTGAACTGGCTAAATTATGTACCAATCGATCATCTAGTTAAGGTTTCATATAGATATAAATATCTTAGAAGAAGAGGAAAAAGAAGAAATTAGTAGATAATATCTATTCAAAGGGTTGTATAAATGGTCAAGAATTTGGATCTAATGCGGGACTCATCCGTAGCTAGCAAGCCACCTATAAGTAGAGTATATTGATACGTATGTGCTTGAACAATATGAAGTTTTGGATGACCTATGTTATTAAAAAATAAGAGGATATTTTAGATGCTACTATATTTTTAAGTGAAAATGCACGACTTTTTATATATATGCATAGGTACATTGAAATGTAAATCTTACAGAGCAAATTAAAGTAATTGTGTGATCATAAATCGATACATTGCAACTTGGTGCTTGAAACTAGGCTCTAACTCGACAAATTACATAAAAAATTTCCTACTCAAGCTCGATTCAATGAAAGATACTCCAGCTTGAATAACAAATAATGTTAGGGTTTTTTTTTTTCCCTCTTTACTACTATTAAATAGTTTTGAAAAGAAAATAGAAGCTCGATAGAGCTCAAAATTATCTAGGCTCGCAAGCTTGTCGAGCTAAATATTGACGAACTTGAGCTCAATTTGGCAAGATAATTGTGTAGTTCTAGCTCCAGTTCAATTTGAAATTAGACGAGTTGGTTTCAAGTGATCATCAAGTAAAGCTTGATATACTTATGAGTAAATTTGCCCAAGCTATTTACAATTTAATGGGAAATGTTTCCAAAAAAAATCTAAGCCTATTGTATTTTTTGTCAATTCAATCCAAATGATGATAGCATAACAATCACAATTACTATTGGATGTAAAAGTGTTAAGTGAGCCATCAGTTAATGCTAGCGTGGCACCAGTTGTAATGGAGGGAAGCAATTTTTTTTTTTTATAATCATTTTCGCAACTTACCCTCAGGGAGAAGGAACATGTTTAGAGATATTGCCTAAAGGACAGACCTGAGGCTCATGATTAGGCACAGGCTCTCCCAAGCCCATACCCCGCATAACATTGGGATATTTTTTAGGAATTTTGCACAAAGGGAGTCGCCACTAGCTTATTAGGGTCGGCTAGAAACCATGTGACAGTCTGATTTTCTACTTTTGTTCTCAATTGAATAAATCGGGCTTTTCGTCGACGTGCCTATAGTGCTATTCTCTGAGCCGATCACTTAGGAGATAACTAGACCAGTTGGGGGAGTCATTAAGGGATTTTAATGTAATAGGTTTGAGAATTCGATCAGGAACCAATTGCTCGGCCATGTTAGTCTGCAAGGGTCATTGTGGCACAGTCGAAAATCTATCAGAGACAGGAAATAGGTCGACTCGACTGAAATATGTAATTAGGCAAGGGTGATTCTACCTAATTGCAAAATTTTCGCCGATCGATACTAAATTGATTTTTCTATCGTGTTGGTACCCTATGCCCGTAATTGAAACCTTGAGATTTTCACGACAATCGAGAATCGCCAATGAGTCAAAAATGTACACGGTGGCTCAAAAATAATCGACCATGGGTCAGTTACACTGAAAATTTTCAAAAACTACCCGATAGTTTAGGTCGCGCTAAAATCATATCTGACTGAATTTAATTGCGAAATTTATTCTAATTTCAGAATTTGAGAACTCTAATGTGTCATGATTAATTCTAGAAATATTGTTGCATCTTTCCAAGATTTATTGACGACGGGATTGGTTGGTGAAAAGTTCAAATGCAGCAAATTAAAGGAATGGGAGAAATGCCATATTTTACATGGATTTTTGGTCTTTAATGTGGAACATTTGGAGAGGGGAATTATAAGGAATTAAATGAGGATTTATCCTTATTAACTAAGGTTATGAAATGATGAAATGAAAAAGGGAAAAGCTATTGGAAGAGATGCAAATTCGGATGTAGGCTCACCACAAGGAATTCCACTACCATTTGAATGTCATTTGTAGAAGATAAGTTTGCTTGGAAGTAGTGGGCCACATGAAAGTGAAAGGGGCTTAACTTCCATGGAAGAAGGACCAAAGCTTGTGGAAATTAGGGAGGGGGACCCTCCATGGTCCTTTTTCTCCTTCCCTTTCTCCCCATCTGCGCGTATCCCCCCCTTGGTGCTGTGCAACGCTTCTCTCTCTCCCTTTCTCTTTCTTTCCTTTTCTTAATCGTAAAGCCCCCTTGTCTTCTTCTCCTTTAAGCCATTCTATTTCAGCTCCCATGTTTCGGTTTCTTCTTGGCCGACCAAAACAGCAACCGAAAAATAGAGGAGGCTCTGTTTTGGTGCTGCCGGTGCTGGACCAGCCACCCTCTTCGACCAAGGTGCCCCTTAAGTTTCGTTTCTCATTTGTGTGGCCGTTAATTACCTCTCAACCGCCATCACCAGCGGCCCGTCAGTCCATAAAGGCCGGCGAGAACTCAGCGTCTCTTCGCCGGAAGATCAGCGCCGCTATATATGGTCGCTGCAGTGTTTCTGCTGCTCCTCCCTCTTCAATCTCAGCTCACCGCCTTCACTGGAAACAACCATCCCTTCGCCGTTGCTGCTGCCCTGTCACAAGGACCCCTGTTGCGCCGGTGCAGCCCGCCACTCGACCAAACCGCTCCACGGTGCCACTGCCTTGCCTCCAAGGAGCTCAAGCTGTTGCTGTTCAGTTTGGTCTGGCCGAGAAAACTACTTCTCAGCAGTAGGTCGAGGGCCTTGCTAGCCTGAGCAAGGCCATCCGGAGGTATTCCGATACCTCATTGGACCGAGACCTCACCGCCGTCGCCGGAAGTGATTGGGTTTTTTAGCTTAGGTGAGTTAACTTCCTAAGTTTTGATTAGGGGCTAATTACACTTGCTTAGGAGGTTAGTTAGGCTTAAGGATGGTTAGATTAGCTTAAGTAGGGATTAATGATAATCTAGAATGGTTAGATTAGCCTTATAATGGATTAATATTAGTATAATTAGTGAGATTAGCACTATAGAGGATGGGTTAGTCGAAAACAGTGGTTGTTCTTCAGAATTGATTCCTGGACACTTGCCATTTGCCAATTTTATATATCGAAATGGGCTGGGAATTTGAGATTGATGTCTTCTGGAGAAATATTTTAGACATCCTTAGCTACAACATATATTTTTCTTAAGATTTTTAGGGATTCAAAATAAGGAGATATCTTCTCCGTCATTTTCAAATAGAATCTCAGTTTTCGCTGGAACCGGTGACCTTTTAGGATTCTAGGGGTTTTTATCAACTCTTAGGGTTCGAATTTAAAAATGGTTTTTTCACAAAAGTTGTTTGTCGCCTCTTCTATTTTAACGTACTCAAATTTCAGATCAAACGGACATGTTTTGGATCTCGAACCAAACTGATTTCGGAAAACAGACTTTTTGGAAGCGGACCCAATTTTGGTGTTGGATTGAGCAATTTACTTGGCCGAATCTAGAAAGATCTGGGTTTAGGTGCCTTCATGAAAAATGTTCGTTTATGTGTCATTTACGACATGTTCAAATTTAAGAATTTTCCGAACTCGGTTAATTAAATTTATGGAATTAAAATCGGAGACGTGCAAGTGGACCATTTCTGCCAGTTAGGGTCAGTAGTAGTTTGTGATTGTTCTTAATGCTTTGCTTGCTAGAAATTGCATATTTGGTGATGTGGTTGAATTATACAATTGATTGTTGAATTGTAAAATTGGATGAATGCATAAATGATATGAGAATCCGTTACGAGCCTTTGGGGCCGGACGATACTCCTTCGGGACTGCCCCAAATCAACGGATGCCGGTCGTAGTGAATGCTGGGCCGATACTCCTAATCGGAATGCCGTCTAGATGTAGACGTTGCCGTGCTCGATGGTATGAGACAATGCCCGGTTATGCCGGAAGACCACTAACTGTTGAGTTGGTCGTGGCCGATGGGTTGAAGTCAGTGAGACTTATGAACGATTGAAATAGAGGGACCTAATTAAGAGACGGAATTGTGTAGTGCGGTATGGGACGTACCATAACAATTTGGTCTAGTAATTGGGGGCCCGTGTGATTGTGATGATATGTACGCCCATGCATATACACATGTTGAAATGTTCCTATGATATGTGATCTCAATACAGTTATGTGCGATTTGATTGATACTGACATGCAAGGAAAATGCTGGTGTTAAGGGAACTTTGAGAAATGTGGTTAGAATGCATATGGGTGTACTTTTCTCCTAATCGGGATTTAGGGGATGGACTCGCTGAGACGTTGTCTCACCCCGTTGTAGGCTAAAATTTTTCAGGTCCCTAAATGGAAGACTATCAAACCAGATGCAGAGGGTTGCAGGAAGTGGAGTATGGCTTTTTTTATAGCCTCTTCCAGATATTGACGAGTCTTCCGTCTGATTTGGATAATGGATGACAGCTCACCGGGATTATCAAAGAGTCTAGCAGGGTTGTAAGGAGGGACTTGATCCCATGGATGAGGAGCTTGGAGCGTAGATAGCTTAGAAGCTCTTCTTTTTGAAATAGACTCATGTTATGTTAGACTTTTTTTTGTATATAAACACTACTGTAAAAAGATGTGTGTTTGGTGAAAATATAATCCTATGTTTTCTATCCCATTTCTGTGTTATCTGGAGGTTGTTATTACGTTTCCGCTTGTGCAATAAAATGAATGGGTCAGCAACAATTCCTGAAATGTTGCAAATTTTTACGACCATTGAGGGATGTGTATGCGCTCGAGGTTCGGGTTGTGACAAACCAAGTGAGGTATGGGAGTGTACCTCACTTCTTACGCAACCAGAGAATCTAGGGTTGGGGACTTGATTACACTAATTAAACAATTAGTGCCATTTTGGTACCTAATCTTGTTCATTTTAACAAATTAATTTTTGGCAGGCAGTTTGGATTGATTTTATACCTATCCACTAACATGTGAGGTGATCATGCAGGTGCACAATCATTAAAGTAACAACCATAGCTACCAAGATCATAATTGCAGCAAAATTAAACACATGCAATTAAACATAATAGATATGTAAATTAAACACATGATCTAATCAACATACGAGCAAATAAAAGTCTAATTACATTAACAATGCAAAACATAGCAATTCCTACCAAACCCTACATATTTTGGATTTTTTTTAAAATTTTTTTAATTAAAATTTGTTTAAAATATAATTTTAAATTTTTTTTTTGCCCGGACTGGGTCGGGTCGAGTCGAGTCTGACCTGACTCGACCCGATCGGGTCCAATTTGACCGGGTCCGACCTGATTGGGTTAGGCTTGATCATCCTTGGTCGGGCCTAACCTCGGCCCAAACTTGGGCCCAAGAGCAAGCCCAAGCGAAAACAGGAACCGAGTGGGCCAGATCTGTGATTTGGCCCACTCGGCCGGCACCCCCTTGGTCATGACTGCCCAGTCGCGACCAGGGGTGCCAAGAGGGCGCACGCCGACAACGGCGCTACCGTGGCCAGGCAGGGGGATGATCCGACTTTCCTAGCTGTGGTAGCGTCTCTCCGACAACCAGGGATCCTAGGGCTCCACGCGGAGGAGCTTCGGGGAGGGAGAGCCTGCTCGAGCATTATGGCGAATAGGTGGAGGGCATGAGCGGACAGGGGGCTTCCGACCTAAACGAGATTTGAGGCGGTGGCGGCAGTGACCGTCAAATAATCAACGATAAATAGAAAACCATGGGAAACCTACGGAGGTCGGAGCTCGCCTGAAATGGACGGAATGAGCTCCGGCTAGCTCGACTTCAAAATTGCACACCAGGTGTTCGACAATATACCAACCTGAATTTCGGCGGGAATGGCGGCTTGGAGACGCGTCGGTGGCAGCGGCGGCGACCTGGAGACGCATCGGTGGCGGTCGCAGCGATCGGTTCTCGCCTCTCCTCCCTGCTTTCAGCACCTAGTTCTTTTCTCTTCCTCTCCGATCTCTCCCTTTCCTTTTCTTTGTTCTGTCCTCTGGGTTCTAGCGGGGTTGGAAGCGGTCGGTTGCTCCGGCGGCGATCGACCGTTCCTCTAGGAGTCCCCTCCTCCTCTCCTTTTCTCTCTATTTCGCTCTCAGTTCGCCCTCCTCGCGTTCAGCCCTTTTCTTTCTCTTTTCCCGCTCCATCGGCTCGTGCGCATGGCCTCCGCTGACCAACCAGCGGCGTCTGCCAGCCAGTTTTGACCCCAGGATCGCGCCGCTCGCCTGCCATGTGATCATGCTGCCCCCTATTGCGGCTCCTTTTTGTTTCGAGTGGCTACTTTATGCTTGGTTGCTTCCTCACGCAGAAGACGGCTGGGGGAGCAGGCAAATTCGAGCGCGGGCCGGGCCAAAAGGGATGAGGTGGCTAGGCTGCGCAAGGGAAAAAGAAAAAGGAAAAGAGAGGGGCTGGGCCAAAGGCCCAAGCGGGAAAAGAGAAGAGGAAAAGGGGCGGGCTGGGCCAAGGTCGGATCTGGCCCGACCCGACCCCCGCGGCCTCTTTTTTTTTTTTTTGGGTATCAATTTTTTTTAATTAGATTTTTTTAATGTGCTTGAAAACAAAAATTATGTGTCAACAATCATAATGCTAGCATAACACCAATTGCTTTTTCTATCAATTACATCTTGTAGTTTACATGCTGCCATTACTTGCAATAATAATGATGACCGTTAATTAAGTATTTATATTCAATCCTAAACCTTTTAACTTTACCAATTAAATCATCAATATTTTTACATTTTGCCAATTAAGTCTATCATGCCAATTTTGGTAAAAAATCATTAAGTAGATGCTAGGCATCCTATGTGGCGTAGCCGAGTTATCATGGTTAATTTTTAATAATTTTTAATTCTTTTTCTTTTCTTTTTCTTTTTTTCTCTCTTTCTTCTTTTTCTTCCCTTCTTTCTCCTCTAATTGGTTAGCGAGCCTCGAAGATGGTTGACGACTAGCCAAAAGCGAGCGTTGCCGGCCTCGTTGGCCCTCGCCTCAGCAATTAGCCAAGAGAGGAAGAAGGGAAGGAAAAAAAAATTCATAGAAAAGGAAAAAAAGGAAAAAAAAATATATATATATATATATATATTATTAAAAATTGTGAAGCTGTTCGCATCATGTAGGACGGCAGTGTCTATGTCAGCTATTTTTATTCAAAATTAGACAAATGGATTCAATTGACAAAATTGAAAAGTATATGACTAAGTTGGCAAAAATATAATAAATATAATACTTTTTGAATAATTTTCCCTGATTAAATTTACTGGGTTTCATTCAAGGACCATGATATTTAATTCCCTGCATTACTTTCCGAATTTTATGTTTTAACAATAAACAATCACGATCTCGTATATTTCCCTTGTGGGTCAAGGGATTGATTTCGCACGCAGACTACGTGAAACGGACCTTGACTTCTCGCATTTATTGAGCTATTATCAAATCGTTCCAAGTCACCCTCCTTCGCCAATATATAATCTTGTCACGCGTGGGTCATGTTAAGAAAACCCTTCTAAACAATAATCTCTGACATATCATGAAAATAAAACTGGAATTAGAATCGTTATATAGCAGTTAGTCCATCATTAATTTGATAATTATGCCTGTTCACTCTCTTGAATCAGTGGTGTATGTACAAAGAAAACTTACGTTGTTGATGTATGCTATAATGATTCTAAAAAAATCATAAGTAATGAGTAGATCTAACCATTTACCAGTAAAAGAAAATTGGACTGCGAAAACCTCTCATCATAAGAATCAATATATATATATATATATATATATATATATATATATATATATATATATATATATATACTTATAATCTTGTCTAACGTATTCCCTACGACATATTCTTTTTAAAAGGAGATATTTGCAATATATTGTCTAAATCGATAAATTAATTTTGGTACATCCAGCATTATTCATATTATAAAATTTTCACTCCTTGATGTTCAAGTATCTTTACAAGAGCGATCTCACCCATCTAAAAAACCAAAAAACAAGAAAAAGAAACCCAAGAAACATTTTTCGGGCCAATTCATTTCAAATTATATTTCCTGAGGCCGTTTATTCCAAGTAGATAATTAAACTCGCGTGCAATATAATGCACCAACCAATACAAATCTCATAGTAATTTTCATGCATTGCTGGTAAAGTTAAAATTGGCGCACGTAGTCTGCCTTCCCAGCAGCGTCGAGCTGAACCCAAGCCTCGATCTCGCCAGGTCGATCTGCACCAAGTTGTCCTGCAACTGGTACCCTCCGATCACGACCGACGTCCTCGGCCTTGACCCTCCGTCCACGAACCCTAGGCACAGCACGTCCTGGCTCACCTGCACCATCGAGTTCGACCCTGTGATCGTCCACACGACCTGGTCGCTCTGCAAGACCAAGTAGATGTATGGCACTGCCGGCCCAACGCGTGTGCTCAGTATGTTCGCCGAGCTGAAGCAGTACTCAAACGGCGATACAGCCGATGCCCTAGTGATGTTCATCGCCGTGACTTCCTTAACGAAGGCCTCGGTGAGGGTGGTGAATATGGAGGACTCAAGGACTGTGTAGGGATCGATGGTACTGATCTTGGTGCCGCCATAGCCGTTGCCGTCGATTGAGAGGAGGGTCGAGTTTAGGGATAAGTTTCTGTCGCCGACCCTGATGGAGGTCACTCCGATGAAGTACTCCGATGAGGGCTCGCCCTGGGAGTATGCCGAGGCTGTGCTCACAGGGTTGATGTATAGCGGCGTGTACGCGAGCGATTGCGAAGCGTCAATGTTGGGGAGGAGATTGTAGGAGCTATTGCCAAAGAAGATCACACCATTGGATGTGGTAGACGACGAGAGGCAGATGGCAAATTTCCGGTCGAAGTTGAAGGCAGAGGCGAATTGCGAGGGCAGAGCGATCCTGGTCCTTCCTAGGCCAGCCATTCCTTCAACGCCTTTAGCCAGGCCACCCAAGAGAGAGCTCGGGGCACAAGCAAAGACGAACCGGGTGACATCGACGGCCCGGCCTAGGTTGGACCCATCGGTGGAGTTTACCGAAACTAAGTCAGTTGCGACCTCACCTCCGGTGGCGGTGTGCGTGACGGTGTTATCTAGGATGACACCGCACGTGTTGTTGTTGTAGCCGGGCCTGGTAGCGGAGGAGCAATTGCCACACCCGCTGGCACGGGCGAGTGAGCACACAGCCGAGCCACAACGGGCAGGGCGGTACGTTGAGGAGACGTAGTTCTGCTTGCAGTCGACCCAGAGGAACTGGCCACCGAGGTCAACGACGAGGTCGACGGGGACGAGGGGGGTCCTTTGGGAGATCCGGGTTAGGTATTGGAGGGTAGAAGCATCTTTCGAGACCGGCAGCACGAGGGCCTTGGGGCGAAAGGATTGCTGGAGAGAGGGAGCGGCCGCGGCGAAGAAGAAGAGGAGAGAGAAGAGAAGAGAGCATTGGATGGAGGAAGCCATTGTTGAGGGGATGACGGAGAAATGCTCTGGTAGAGAGGGGAAGTTTGGTCATGGGGTATTTTATAATTGTTGCTTATGTTGCTTGTGGCGGTGAAGTTTCTATTGCTCAAGAATCATTAATTAATGGAAAAATGAACTGTACAGATTGATTCTATGGTTTTATATGCGGTGGATAAAAGATGCAAAAAACTTTGGGTTAATACCTTGAAAAACTCCAAACTGGTACACTCGTAACAAATTTACGCCAACTAATAATAATAAAAATCCTAAAACGGAACACTTGTGACAAATTTACCCCAAACTAATTTATTCGACTGCCAAAAACCCCAAATTGGTACATTGTGACAAATATACATTCCATTAAATTAGATTAATACCACCAAAAATTAGAAAAATTGTATAACGGTAACAAGTGGAGAATAAAATCCCAAACTAGTCCACCAATCAATTGTCATGTGTCATTCAACTTGATAACAAAATTTAACGGAAACTAACAGAAAATAAATTTGTCACAACTATCAAAATTTGTTAAATATATAGCAGTTTGGAGTTTAAATTAATTTTGGGTAAATTTGTCACAGATGTATCAGTTTGGGGCTTTTCAGGTATTAACCCAAGAACTTTCAACTCTTTGATTTGAAAAGCTTTGCCTATAATTATATTTATATCGTGTGACGTGCTGATAGGATATGGTATGATTAATTAAATATTTGTATTCATTATGATTCCCTTGAAATTATGAAGGAAAGCAAGATTCGCTCAACGGGTTTACGATACGCCAAAGGCAACTCACTTGACCCAGTAGACTCCTTCATAAAATGCCTCTTCCATTGCCAGCCGGACAGAGGCGGTGTGTTGGGGGGCGGAGCCACAGCAAGAGAGGCTGATGTCAAAGGTGGCAACTCGAACCCAGCCACCTGATCCGGAAGACCGGGTTGGTGGACTTTGACCGTGATGATTTCATCCACTGCGTCATCCGATCTTCTGAAAAATTCGTCCAGGTTGTGCTGTCCCTCGTTTTCTTAATGACGGCTCGTCAAAACATTATCTGTTCACCGCATTTGTGTCACATACGTGGAGAATTGATAGAAAGACCGCATCTAGTATGTTTGGAGGGACATACAGATCCCTGTTTTCATTATCAAGGCCGTTCGAGAGGATTTTCCTGACTTTATGATCGACGGCCGTTCCTTCGACAGTGTTCGTAGGAGAACTTGGTCCAATGCACGACGGTCATTAACTTGAAAACACGGGTACATCTCGAGAATAAGAAGTTAGAATGATAATTCATAATATGTAGATCGTGCAAATGATGTCTGAGGACCTCGTCCGTGAGTTTGGAAGACCTCTTGATCCTTTTAGATCATGTTGAGAATATTGTTGTTAACCAGCTGATGAAATTTTATGTGTTTATTGAATTAGTTATTGCCAAACGAAAATTGTGATTTTATAGGACATGTTTTTCCTTATATTTGGATTGACTATGATATAAAAAGCAAAAAAACACAAAAAAAGAAAAAGAAAAATGAAGGATCAAGTGATCCATGGGGTTTATTCTTTGTGTGCGTTGTCGACATATTCATGTGTCGTAATCCCAATATTGACAAGCCATACATGACCCTTGTTTATCGGTGGCGCCGGCCTTGGATGTACCCTCTAATGGATATGAATGATTTCTATCTCCATTTTTTGTAAATTGAATAAGATGGCATTGACTAAATTGCTTTAATTAGAAATGTGACAAATCCCTTTAAGTGGAGGAATGATTTATGTTGGGGGATAAGGATTGGTCTACCGAAGAATAGTCAAACCCCAAAATCTGATGGCGTGATAACGAATTCGATCTAATCAACCATACCGTAATCATTTTTATTATGTATATGCTGTCTGAATGCTTGTCACGATTTGCAAACGCCAGAGTCAAGAGGCCGTTTCGAGCGAATGCGTTATTGAAAGTCAACTAAAATCACTAGTAGTGTAGTACAGCCTGGAAGTTCTTTTTAAAGCAATATCCATTACAATGGGCCATTCTCCTTTTATGTATGATCAAATGCTAACAAGGAAAGCTTGGTCTAACAAAGTTGCTATTTAATATATATATGTAATGTAAGTAATCTTGACTCATAATAGTTACACACGGATTGAGGTGAGCTTGACCTGAAATTGCGTGCAATTGTCGGGATTTTAACCTAAGAGTCCAAACCGTCATTGTTATACTTTTTTTAATAATGATATGGGATAAGTACTACAGAAATTCTAAAACTTGTCACGAAAACATAATTGAGTCATAAAACTTGCAAAAAGTGCAATCAAGTTCTAAAACTTGTCAAATTGTTTCAATCGAGTCCTAAAATTAATGCCGTTGACTTTTTTAACGGAAAATTGCTGACGTGGCGTTTAAAATTAATTTTTATTTTCCATGTGACTTTTTTTATTTAAATTAGATTTAAAAATTAGAAAATAAAAGTTAAAATTTATTTAAAAAACAAAACAGTTCAAAAAAAAAAAAAAAAAAGGCAGCCGCCACCCATCGCCGGAGGGACCGGCGGTGGTCGGCCCTCGCCAAGCTCGAGCGAGGGAACCTAGATTTGGGCACGCTGACCCTTGCCTAGGGCCAACGAGGCCTCACCTTGGCCGGGCGAGGGCCGGCCACCCACGCCCGGGGTCGGCGACCGTCGTTGGCCCCTCCGGCGATGGGCGGCAACGGCGGTGGGGAGGAGCCCCTAATTTTATTTTCTTTTTTTTAAACAATTTTTTTTAAATTAACTTTTCTTTTTAGTTTTTAAATCTATTTTTTTTAAAAAAATTGAAAAAATAATTTAAAAAGCCATCTGAAAAAAAGAAAAATTATTTAAAAAATAACGTCGCGCCACGTCAACATTTTCCATTAAAAATGCTAACGGTGTTAACTTTAGAACTCGATTGAAACAATTTGACAAGTTTTAAGATTTGATTGTACTTTTTGTAAGTTTTAAATTCAATTGCATTTCCGTAATAAGTTTTAGGACTTCTGCAGCATTTATCCCTAATAATATATAAGAGAAGAGGAATTAGAGTACAAAATCTATTAAAATTGTTTTTGAAGTATATGCATTTATTAAGTATGCCGTCTCTCAACAAGTACGTGGAAACTAGCATTAATCTTGTAGGTGAGTTTCATCCGATCTCCTAATATAAACTCATGCACTCGTACTTGTCTCTGTCCTCAACTTCTTGCTTTCCGCCAAGTATCCATATTCAGGTAACAAATCTATGTTGAAACATTAGCCAATCTTAGACCTGTTAAGGGAGTGGGTCATATGGAAAATGATCCGACTCATATCGATTCATTTTTCCTCGATATATTTTGAGTGGTCCAAATCCAACTTGTCTTATACCCAATACATATCCGATCTGATTTAAATTGAGAAAGATGAGAGAGAGGACACCATATGAAGGATTCATACCCGACTCTCTCGACCTTGAAGGACTTGAGAACTAAATGCACGATATCTCAGGCAAGCATATGCAAATAATGAATCAAAGTTTGTGGGTGGACCCATTTCAAGGAAGCAAAAAGAACCCATTTCAGATTTACCAATATCAATAACTATTAATTGCCCAAAAGAATTGGAGCAAATGGAGAGGTCAAACAATATAGTCCTCGCCCTCAAAATGTCTGCAAACCAATTTATTTTTGGTTTGGATGCCTGAGGCATAAACAGAAACTACAGTTAGAGGTCAGTCCAAAAGAATGCGCACATTAATATTACACCCTTTTCGCTACTTCAGGCACAACAAAGACAAAATACAGAATCATCTTTGGCAAAGAAATTGAAACAACAACACATGATAACTGTTGTGTTGTGTCTCTTCAAGTAAATTGGATCTAGCTTAACTCAGAGCATCACTATTTTTTTTTGCCCACGGTCCGTTGGGATCAAAGATGAGCGAGGAGCTCACCTGGGACGGAGATTGATGAGTCGAGATTGAGGGAGTTGAAGAGGGAGAGAGAAGAGGCAACAAATATCGAATTTGATCAAGCAGAGACTCGATGATGAGTGAGGATGAGAGCGGACCTAGGACTACCTTCGCTCTCGTTCTCTCAAGCGGACTTTAATGACGACTAAGCGATCGCCATCTCCGAGATGCGAAGCGATGACCCTCCCTCTCTCCTGATCGTGAATGAAATGAGTCATTACTTTTTTTTTCGACGAAGTCATTACTGTTTTAGTTTAGTGGGTTTATAGCAAACCCACTTAGATCTCCCTTTTTTTCGGCTTTTCCTTTAAGAATCCATCATAACCCATTTCCACTTTGAAGTGATCCATATATAACTCACTTTAGCAATTAGGGATCAAAATATGGGCTTTAGCCCATTTTGACAAGCCTAGCTGATCTCTACACTGTAAAGATCGGCTAGGCTTGTCAAAATGGGCATATACTTTAGTGTAGAGTCGCATTTTAGTTGTGTTATGTTATGTTGTGGTGTTTTGGCTTCCTATGTCTACATAAGCCAATCTTGAATCGGAACTCTAAACCAGTACGACATGCACTTTAAGAACTCAAGAATTTGTGTTCTCTATCCGTAAGAGTTCCATGATGACTCATTTAGTCTAAGAGTAAGCATAACCAAGTTATCCCCATTTCGACTCAAAATAAAACAGAGAAATCGAAATTAAGACGCAAATGTAAGTAAGGATCATACATGTAGTCCGTCTAAATGCGGGCAGCTTATTCCATTCCTTGTACATTCCATGCTGCGGAATTACTCACCGTTCAAGCTATGCACTACGTCTAACTTCAGTGACTAATGAAATACACCACTTTCACTACAATAAGCCACTGGTTCGATGATGCAGACTTGTGCGCATGCATGCTGAACATTCTTATCAAAGGTTATGGAAACATACCTGGTGTGAGAGATTGTGTGCGTGAGAGAGAGAAATGCACTCTTAGTTAAGTAGCCATTCTTCATAAGCAGCTAGTCAATGAAAATAAGTATTTTCTCAAGCAGCATACCATTGCTTTTCGAGTTGATATTAGCCATATCCATGATAGCCGCCGACCTAGCTGATTAAGTAGTCATCTCTTTCATAATTTCCCAATCAATCGGGAGGGATTCAGTAATATTGATTTTAACACATTTCCCTTCCAACTCAATGTATAAAGCATATCGAACCACTCACCTATTCGAGCTCAATTTGACAAGATAATTATGTAGTTCTAGCTGTAAACGAGCCAATCTCGAAGCAAGTCAAGCTTGAGATACTTTTGAGTAAATTTGCCCAAACTACTAGCGAGTAATTTGACTCGGTTTCATTAAAGTCATGGACCATGCTATCTAATTTCTTGCAATCGCATCACTTTCCGAATTTTATTTTCTAACAAAAAAACAATCACAATCTCTTATTTTTCCTTTGTGGGTCAAGGAAGTGATTTCGCACGCAGATTCTTTTGAACGGACCTTGTCTTCTCGCATTTATTGGGCTAAATAATCATTCCAAGTTACCATACTTTGCCAATAAATAATCTTGTCACCATGGTCTGCACCGGGGTCATGTCATCATTATATACATATATAAAGAGACCTATAGTCCAGTCCTACGAATTCTGTCCCTGCTACATATTCTTTAAAGCGAGAAATTTGCAATATATTGAATGACGTTGACAAATTAATTTGTGTACATCAAGCATTATTCATATTATAAGTTTTTCATTCTTTGATGTTCAAGTATCTTTACAAGAGCGATCTCACCCGTTTAAAAAAAAAAAAAAGGAGAAGTGTTGGGATATAATACGTGGAACCGACATGATCTTGCAATTGATGTCAATCGAAATCACTAAAGAAATAAATGAGAAATAATAAAAATACCAGAAATTTATGTGGTTCGATCCGAATATCGGTACCTACATCCACAGGAAGAGCCAGCAGCAAATAATCAATTATAATCGGAAAATTAGAGTTTATAATCACTCACATACTCGAGTGTTTCCCACACCTAAATTTAACCCCAAACCCAAAGTGTTTATAAATAAACTCTTCACTTGAGTATAAACTCACGGTGCACAATTACCACGTGTCCAAGTCATACACCAAAAAGAAAAGATCTTCAGCTTCCTCGTGCAGCTCCTCTCTTGGCGGCGTGCGGCTTCTCGCGTAGGGCTTCGGCGGCGTCTCACGAAAAGGAAGGAAAGACCTGCAATCCTTATTTCTGTTTTATACGTGTGCGCCCAGGTCAAACTTTGACCTGGGGCCACCTCCTATTTTGGCTTCTTTCTTCGTTGAACGTATGTGTGCCCAAGGTCAAAGGTTTGACCTTGGGCCCCACCTTCTTACGCGTGCAGACGAATTCACCCGTAGCTTTTATGAGAAAATATTGGGTGGGTTTTACACTCCACGTAGGCGAAATGTAAAACCATTCAAAACTCGACACGTGGAGCCACGTGTAAATGGTGTCAGCGGTTCGAAATTTGCTCTTCTCACTCCTCTGCTCTTTCTCCTGTAGACCTGGCCCACCTATCTGCAGACACGCTCTGACGCTCTCTCTCCTCTGCGGACCGTCTCCCTCCTCTCTCTCGATCTCCCCGACGGTACTTTCCCTCTGCAGACCCTCTCATTTCTTCACGCCTCTCCTCTCCCTTCCTTCCGTAAATTCAAAATTTCAGGTTCCCTCGTCTTTGCTCTCTCCAGCGCTCGCTCGCTCTCTCCGGCGCTCGTGCTCGTGCTCGTGCTATATTTGGGCCGACGTCGTTGGCCAGGCTCCTGTTCCCGTCGACGTCCGCCGCAAGCTCGCTCGACCTCACCTCCATCTTCACCGTCACTCTCGCCCTCTCCCTCCTTCGATCTTCCCCGCCCCGCGCTGCCGTTCCGTTCGAGAACTCAAACCCCCCGAAGTTGGTGTTCCGGAGGACGGCCTCCCCAACCGGCGACGCGGTCGAGGGAGCTGAGAAGGAGGCCGCGGTGGAGTAGTCGAAGGACTTGACGTCGACGCGGCGAAGCTTGAGCTCGGGGCTCTTGACGCGGACGGTGAGGACGAACCCGAGGAAGGCGGCGCGGAGGATGACGATCGGGGCGAGGGCGTAGACGAAGCACTTGCTGCTGCTGCGCTTCTGGTTGCGGCGAGGCGGCGGCTTGGTGAAGTGGGCGAGCTCCACTTCGTCGCTCCGGAGGCTGGGTCCTGAAACTCTGGACCGTCCCGCTAACAGGGTCAAGAGTGATCGGAGCGCCCGAGTATTGCCACGCCAACTTCACCAAGTACTTCTCCGATGAGTTCTGGTTGGACACCGAGCTTCCCAAGGTCTTTGCAGGGAAAAGGCCGTGCTATTTCAACACGGGGGTGATGGTGATGGATTTGGTGAGGTGGAGAGAGGGCGATTACAGGAGGCGGATCGAGGGATGGATGGAGATTCAGAGGGAGAGGCGGATCTACGAGCTGGGCTCGCTGCCGCCGTTCTTGCTCGTGTTCGGCGGCGACATTGAGCCGATTGATAGGAGGTGGAATCAACATGGATTGGGCAGAGACAATGTGGTGAACAGCTGCAGGGCACTCCATCCTGGCCCTGTGAGCCTACTGCACTGGAGTGGTAAAGGGAAGCCCTGGACGAGGCTTGATTTGAAGATGCCCTGTCCTGTGGACTCCATATGGATGCCTTATGATTTTCACAGTTCGTAGGATAGTCCTCGCGGCACGGCGATTGTCATGAACATAGACTCTTGGGTTTGCTATGTTCGGCTTGAGATTGATTGCTGAGATTCTTTCATTTTTATGTATATACAGGGATGTTGTAAAACTCAAGTCGAGTAGGAAATATACACAGAAGAGGTTGTGTCCGGTTACAGATGGGGATAACATTTTTTGTATCGCAAGATCTGGTCATCCTTTTTTCTTTCTTTCCCTATCCTTTTACATTTTGATGATTCTTTCGTTTTCAAAATGTCCCATACTCTGGAAATGTTCATATTCTTTGATTCATTAATAGACATTCTCAGATGGCCTAGTTCGTGAATTTCGACAGACTTGTTTGATAGGACTGCTTTGTTCGCATTCACAGGCAATAACCCTTCGCAAAATTTTTGCTTCTGTAATTGCAGATGGAGGGAAGGGAACTTCCGCACAAAATTTAAAGTTTGAAATCTTCCACATTGGGCAGCCGGGACGAATTTTACCATCTAGTGTCAATGGTAAACATCCCAAGCTCTGGAAGAAAAGTGTTAACTGCTGATCTAGATACTGACTTTTCCAACAATACATCATTTAGGTGCTGATCAAAATCGAGGAGAACAGTCTTTTGTGAATTCAATGAGCCCTGGTGAAAATTGATCAATAAGATTGAATCGAGAACAAAGTATGGCTATAAAATTGATCAATTCATTCAGTAACTGCACACTGGCATTTCTTCATTCAATCATTGGGGCAATTATCCAGTCATGGATCTGGACAATGCATCAGCATCCTACTGTTGATCTGGATGTTACATAGATACATCCCAAATTAGATTTAATGGGTTAGAAACAGCGTATTTTTGACTATACAGTCGGAACATCGAGAACGTGATCCAACAAGAAGCCACATACGTTACCCTCTTCTAAGGGAGCGGTATCAAAGAGCCGAAACTAAAAACAAATCCCCGGACAAATGGTTGAACATCTGTATTCCTCTGTACTCGATCAACTTGTAAGGAACCAAGTGATCAGGCCACTTGTGGTATCTTTATGTTCCCAGCAACTTCAGTGTACCATGACTTCCATGCCTCCATGTAATGTGCAAAGAGGTCCCTCAAAGCTGCAACAGCATCAATAAGAGCCATTAGGCATGTAGTGCTGTTAGCTTATGTGTAAATGAGAAACTATAATAGGCTCGGCCACCCTGTTAAGTATGAACCAAGCATTATGAAAATCCAGAACCTCGAGGTGAAAGTCAGATACCTTGATTATGGTACTGAGGGCGATGAGTAGATGCAAGTGTTTCCCAGTCATAATCCTGCTTCACAGACTTTGGTGCAGAATTTACTGCTCTGGGCAAACACACAGGAGCAAATGGGCCATATACGTAACCCCTCGAGCCATTGTCTGCAGGTTAGCCATTAACCAAGCAACTGGTAAGTCAAAGAGCGCAGAGAAAAAAACATCAACTTGAATTTCCTCTCACAGAGGCTAAAGAAGATCCGACCAGCCCAATCGCGCCCTCCAGACCCCGCCTCCGGAGCGACGAAGTGGAGCTCGCCCACTTCACCAAGCCGCCGCCTCGCCGCAACCAGAAGCGCAGCAGCAGCAAGTGCTTCGTCTACGCCCTCGCCTCGATCGTCATCCTCCGCGCCGCCTTCCTCGGGTTCGTCCTCACCGTCCGCGTCAAGAGCCCCGAGCTCAAGCTTCGCCGCGTCAACGTCAAGTCCTTCGACTACTCCACTGCGGCCTCCTTCTCAGCTCCCTCGACCGCGTCGCCGGTTGGGGAGGCCGTCCTCCGGAACACCAACTTCGGGGGGTTCGAGTTCTCGAACGGAACGGCAGCGCGGGGCGGGGGAAGATTGAAGGAGGGAGAGGGCGAGAGTGACGGTGAAGATGGAGGTGAGGTCGAGCGAGCTTGCGGCGGACGTCGACGGGAACAGGAGCCTGGCCAGCGACGTCGGCCCAAATATAGCACGAGCACGAGCACGAGCACGAGCGCCGGAGAGAGCGAGCGAGCGCTGGAGAGAGCGAAGACGAGGGAACCTGAAATTTTGAATTTACAGAAGGAAGGGAGAGGAGAGGCGTGAAGAAATGAGAGGGTCTGCAGAGGGAAAGTACCGTCGGGGAGATCGAGAGAGAGGAGGGAGACGGTCCGCAGAGGAGAGAGAGCGTCAGAGCGTGTCTGCAGATAGGTGGGCCAGGTCTACAGGAGAGAGAGCAGAGGAGTGAGAAGAGCAAATTTCGAACCGCTGACACCATTTACACGTGGCTCCACGTGTCGAGTTTTGAATGGTTTTACATTTCGCCTACGTGGAGTGTAAAACCCACCCAATATTTTCTCGTAGCTTTATATTGTGTTTGGCTTCTGCAGGTTCCGCAAAATAGAAGAAGAAACTTTGCTCAGCATTTTTTTCTTTTTTTCCTTTTTATATTTCCTCTTTTGTGCATCTTCAAGAGTCTAGCGAATCATGTTTTGTAAACGCTCAAACTCGAGACATAATTTAACAATTCTTCACCTTAACTCGATATTTGAAATCAAGTTATGGTGCTCATCATCCATACTGCTTTCCCAACGCCCTGACGGGCGCTCACTCTCCACAGACGCCAATAGAGCTCAAGCAGAGCTTGAGTTTCACTAAAGGAACAGCCTTAGTCATCATGTCTGCCGGGTTATCTGTTGTAGCAATTTTTTTTACAATAACATTACCCTTAGCTAAGACATTTCAGATGAAGTGGTACCTGATGTTAATATGCTTCGTTCGCTCATGATAAACTGGATTATACCCCAAATATATCGCACATTGGTTATCACAGTGTATATCCACACTTTTTTGTTCTAACCCAAAGTTCGAGAGCAAACTTTGTAACCATATCGCCTCCTTCGCTACAAAGGTTAGTGCCATGTACTCTGCCTCAGTCGAAGACAAGGCAATGTGATCCTGTAAGGATGCTTTCCAACTAACTGCACCACCCGCTAGCGTAAACACATACCCTGCTAAAGACTTGCAATCATCCAGGTCACCGGTGTGATCCGATTCCACAAAACCAGTGGTCTCACTGTCATTGTTATCACTTTGATACACTATACCCACGTCTGTTGTCCCCTTCAAATATCTGATAATCCACTTCACAGCTTCCCAATTAGTTTTACCATGACGCTTCATATAGCGACTAACCATGCTCACAGCTTATGAATTATCAAGCCTAGTGCACACCATAGCATACATAATACTACCTACGGCACTAGAATAAGGAACACGGGACATATGCTCCTCCTCCTCCTCAGTCTGCGGTGATAATTTATTTGAAAGTTTAAAGTGCTTCACTAGAGGTGTACTTACAGATTTTGCTGTCTGCATATTAAAACGTGCCACAATCTTCTCAATATATTTCTTCTGAGATAGACGTAGAACTCCTGCAGTTCTGTCACGCAAAACCTCCATACCCAAAATTTTCTTTGCATCACCTAAATCTTTCATCTCAAATTCGGTATTTAACTGCCTCTTTAGTGCATCAATATCAGACATATTCTTAACTGTTATCAGCATATCATCAACATATAAGAGTAGATAAATCAAAGAATCATTCTCCAATCTCTTATAGTAAACGCAGCTATCCATCTGACTTTTTGAATAGTCTTGACTAGTCATGAAAGCATCAAAACGTTTATACCACTGTCAATGAGACTGTTTTAGCCCATACAAAGATTTCTTTAACAAGCAAACATGATATTCCTTACTCGGAATTACAAATCCCTCTGATTGCCTCATGTAAATCTGCTCCTCCAACTCACCGTGAAGAAACACATTTTCCCATCCAGTTGCTCTAACTCGAGATCCTACGAAGCAACTAAGGCAAGTAAAACACGAATAGAAGTATGTCTTATCATAGGAGAGAACACCTCATTATAGTCAATGCCCTCATGCCGTGTATACCCCTTCGCCACAAGTCTCGCCTTATACCTCGCTGCCTTGACACCAGGAATGCTCTCTTTCCGTTTAAAGACCCATTTACTTCCGACAATTTTTTGGCTCTTGGGTACTTTGACCAGCTCCCATGTCTAATTTCGATAGAGTGATTCCATCTCTTCACTCATAGCCCCTAGCCACTGTGATGACTCCGAACTAGCCATCGCCTAAGAGTAAGACGAAGGCTCATCTGTCTCCACCTCATCACCTACAGTCAATGCATAAGCAATATCTGTATAACCATAACGTACCAGTGATTTAATTTGTATTCTCTGTCTATCTGCGGCTATAGTGTGCTGCGGCTTTGCTGGTTGTTGACTATCACTGACTACAGGAACTGCGACCTCATATGCAGTTTCAACTTCTGTTACCTTCGAGGTCTCCGAAGTCTTCACCTGAAGCTCCACCTCACTGATGACACCATGATCTGTCTTCTCTGCTAGTTGTGTTTTAGAACTCCTCCGTTGAAACATTGTAGTCTCATCGAAGATCACATCTCTGCTGATCAGAAAACCGGGTGATCCGGGATTGGTGCACCACAGTTGGTAGCCTTTCATCTCATGTGCATAACCCATAAATATGCACTTCTTTGCCTTTGGCTCAAGCTTACCATCACTCGCATGAGCATACGCAGGACATGCGAATATTCGTAATCTGGAGTAATCAACAGGTTTCCCTGACCATACTTCCTCGAGAGTCTTCCACTCGATAGCAAATGATAGAGATTGATTAACCAGGTAACATGCCATGTTTACTGCTTCAGCCCAAAATTCATTGCCAAGTCCTGCATGCGAAAGCATGTATCAAGCTCGCTCAAGCAAAGTTTTGTTCTTCCGTTCTGCCACGCCATTCTGCTGTGGTGTCCCAGGTACTGTGCGGTGTCTGACAATACATTCTTTTTCGCAGAACTCAGTAAAATCTTTACCACAGAACTCCATGTCATTATCGGTTCTCAGGCACTTGATTTGTTTATCTAACTGCTTCTCAATCAATGCCTTAAATTTCTTGAACCTATCAAACACTTCATATTTGTGCTTCAGAAAGTATACCCATACCTTCCTCGAATAATCGTCGATAAATGTCAGCATATATCGGGCACCTCCTTTCGAAGGAACCGAAGACGGGCCCCAGACGTTTGAATGAATATATTCAACTGGTCGTTTGGTCGAATGAATAGCTGTAGTAGACTTAACTCGATGCTGCTTCCCATAGATACAGTGCTCACATAAGTCCAGCTTCCCTATCTTTTGACCCTTCAACAACCCCATTTCACTTAGCATCGTCATACCTGCCTCAGTCATGTGCCATAAATGCATATGCCATAATTGAGTCAAGTTAGAGGCTGACTCACCTGATGAAATTATAGTGGTTCTGGTCACGGTCTCTCCTAGTAGATGATAGAGAGTATTCACTTTCTTCCCCTTCATCACTGTCATGGCACCTTGAGAGATCTTCAGTACTCCACCTTCAACTGTGTACTTACACCCGATGTCATCGAGTGTCCCCAGAGAAATAAGGTTCTTCTTGAGCTCCGGTACATGCCTCACATCTGTCAATGTGCGCACCACTACATCGTGCATCCGAATATGAATTGTCTCTATCCCCACAGTCTTACAAACTGCAGTATTCCCGAAAAGAACTCTACCACCATATGCAGCCTGGTAAGTAGTAAACCAGTTCTTATAAGGCGTCATATGATAAGAACATCCTGAATCCAGCACCCATTTGTCTCCTGACAAGATAGCAGTCACACATAAAACAGCTTATGTATCACTATTGCTCCCCTCGACAACGTTTGCCACACTGTTTGTGGCATTTTGCCTATCAACTTTATTCCTTCGCTTTGGACAATCTCTCCTAATGTGCCCTTCCTCGTGACACTCAAAGCACTTCACGCGTCCCTTGGACTTTCTATGGCGTGATTTCGATCTACTTTTATCTCTGTTGCTACTTAGGCCCTCAATGTTGTTCTTTACCTCGAATAGTCAGTGCTTGCGTTACTCTTTACGCCAAATCGTCATATCGCAACTTTCTCTGCCACTCCTTAAAGAATAAGGCGGACTTTACCTCTTCTTAGGTAATCGTAGTATGCCCCTACAACAGTGAATCAATAAAGTGCTTCCATGACTCTAGTAAAGAGGCTAACAACATCATGCTCTGTTTTTCATCATCAAGTATCTTACTGATGTTTTTCAGATCCATCATGAGTTTATTAAATTCATCTAGGTGGGTTCCAATAGATGTACCTTCAGTATATCTAAATTGAAACATCTTCTTCAACATGTACAAGCGATTGTTCAAACATTTCTTCACATAGAGTGCTTGAAGTTTTGCCCATAACGCTGCGGCATCCTTCTCCTCAACAACCTCTTTTAAGACCTCATTTGACAAATTTAACAGGATTGTGCTCTTTGCTTTTTTCATTAGCTCTACCCTCTCGGAGGCTTTCATTATAATCGGCAACTCATCTTCACCATCCAATGCATTGGCCAAACCTTGTGTTGTTAATAAAGCTCACATCTTGATACTCCATAACACAAAGTTGTTGTTCCCGTTAAACTTCTCAATTTCAGATTTCTTCTCAGACATAATTGCAATAACAGAATTTCCAGATAATAATCAGACAAGCAAAAGCTCTAAATCACAATCAAGAAATCCAACCCCAAGCTCTGATACCAATTGTTGGGACATAATACGCGGAACCGATAGAATCTTGCAATTTATGTCAATGCGAAATCATCAGAGAAATAAACAAGAAATAATAAGGACACCAAAAATTTATGTGGTTCGGTCCGAGTATCGGTACTTACATCCACGGGGAGAATCAATAGCAAATAATCCACTATAATCGGAGAATCAGAGTTTATAATCGCTCACATGCTCGAATGTTTCCGACACTTAAATTTAATCCAAACTCAAAGTATTTATAAATAAACTCTTCACTTGGGTATAAACTCACGGTATACAATTACCGCGAATCCAAGTCATACAACAAAAAGAAAAGATCTTCAGCTTCCTCGTGCAGCTCCTCTCTCTCGGCAGCGTGCGGCTTCTCGCGTAGGGCTTCGGCGGCGTCTCACGAAAAGGAAGGAAAGACCTGCAATTCTTATTTCTGTTTTATACGTGTGGGCCCAGGTCAAACTTTGACCTGGGGCCCACCTCCTATTTTGGCTTCTTCCTTCGCTGAACGTGTGTGTGCGCCCAAGGTCAAAGGTTTGACGTTGGGCCCCACCTTTCTTACGCGTGCAGAGGAACTTTTTTTTTTTTTGGTATCACGTGCAGAGGAATTCACCCGTAGCTTTATATTGTGTTGGGCTTCAGGTTCCGCAAAATAGAAAAAAAAACTTTGCTCAGCCTTTTCTTTCTTTTTCTTTTTTTATATTTCCTCTTTTGTGCAGCTTCGAGAGTCCAGCAGATCATGTTTTATAAACACTCAAACTCGAGACATAATTTAATAAAAATAAAAATAAAATTCAGGCCAATTTATTGCAAATTATATTTCCTGAGGCCACTTATTCTAAGTAGAAAATTTAAATCATGTGCAATATGATGCACAAACTAATACGATTCATAGTAATTTTCATGCATTGCTGGTGAAGTTAAAGGTTGTGCACGTAATCTGCCTTCCGAGCAGAGTCGAGCTAAACCCTAGCCTCGACCTTGCCAGGTCGAACTGCACCAAACTGTCCTGCAACTGGTACCCTCCGATCATGATCGGCGTCCTCGGCCTCGACCCTCTGTCCATGAACCCCAGGCACAGCACATCCTGGCTCACCTCCACCATCGAGTTTGACCTTGTGATCGTCCACACCGCCTCTTCGCCCTGGGTACATCGATGCTCGTCTAGAATTTAGCTAGAGTGAACATATCATTTAGTTACCAAATCCTGGTTCAGTTTGGCTTGGGATTCTCATATGGCTGCCAAATCGAATTATACAGGGAGTTTACTAAATCAACACCATTTTGCTTCGACCTTTAACTTATTTCTCGATTCTTCCCTTGATCATCGCGATTTCAACTAGCTAGAAAATTTATCTTTCATCGAATGAGGCCAAGCTTGTCGCCGTCTCCCCACCGACACTTGAATGGGTGAATCGAATGCCATTTACTGTCGTTTCCAACTAGCGGTTTGTGCAGATCAGCTGTCTCTGTGAGAATCTCGAGCTATCGATTCTGAGGAGAAATAAAGCCTCAGTCAACTTTTTGCACACCCTTCAGGGGAATAAAAAGAAATGATATTTTTTTCATAATCACCCCGTTCATCAGCAAAATACGGCACTAGTGATATGATAAGTGCCGGTTCCATGATTGGAGATGATTGTCTTATTAGCATACACAACAACTGCGAATGCAATTCCCAGAGAACAAACTTTTTCTTTTCATTTAGCTTCAGAATCCAGCGGGGTTCTGTGTTGTTTTTTTCCTCCAGGTGCACTGGCAAAGTCTAACTAGAAAGATGCCCCTTTATTCTTTTGTTGCATCCTTACATGTCCTATTTAATTTTATCTCGAGCGGTCGTCTACGTGGAACGATATTAATCACTAAACATGCCTAATAAAATTAGTACTCTAGGACAAAATGTACAGGAAAAAAGGGCTGATCAAATCCTATTCTTCTGCAATTTGCATGCTATCTTCTTTTTCCTATTGGAAATATGAAATTCTGAACCGCTGTGCGAGAACCCTTTTGAGCCCATTGCTTTGCTTTCCCAGAAACAGCATGCCCTACCATGTTGTTGGACGGTCCAGACACCCATTAAAAATAAGAACAACTAGCATTAAGCTCAAAAGAAAGCTCACTGACCAGAGACAAAATTGAAAGTTGAAGAATAATTATTATTTTTTTCAAAGCGGCGTTATCTTTATTCTAGTAGTTGACTATTTATCATATGTGCAGACTGGTGTCCCATTTAGAGAGATGCCTATAAATACTCACTTAATATTTCTGTGACTTTGTGGTCTTCAGTTTGAGGGTCTGGAGGGAGAGAAGCTCTTTTACAACTTCTGGTTGCTCACACTCAAGTTGACCTGATCTTGACCCATCTTTTCTATTACTTATAAACCCTCCTTGGCTCTCGCATTTTGTTGAAAGGAGCTTTCCATTCTCTTGCTCCAGTTTTTCAGTTTTCTGATCTTCCATTCTCTTGCTAAGTCTCACACACTCGGCCGGCTTGTCATGAGGATTTCCATGGTGATGTGCAAGCCGACGGCCCTGCCCTTGCTCGACACCGCCAGCCTGGTCCGGAGGTTGAATATATACTTTTTGATCCCTTGGCGTCAGAAGGAGAAGGTCGTGGTGATATTAGGTGCGACCGGGGCAGGCAAGTCCAGGCTCTCTATTGACATTGCGTCCCGTTTCCCCGCTGAGATCGTGAACTCCGACAAAATCCAAGTGCACAAGGGGCGCGACATAGTCACCAACAAGATCACGGAAGAGGAGCAATGCGGCGTCCCCCACCATCTCCTCGGGACGATCCCTCCCGATGCAGACTTCACGGCGTCAGATTTTTGCAACTCAGCACTGCTTGCCATCGAGTCAATCAGGGCCCGTGGCAACACTCCAGTCATCGTTGGTGGCTCGAATTCCTACATTGAGACCTTGATCACTAACCATGATTACCGGTTTCAATCTAAGTACGAATGTTGCTTTCTATGGGTCGATGCCGCGATGCCTGTGTTGCACTCATTCGTGTCTAAGCGGGTCGATAAGATGATTGAGAGGGGAATGGTCTAAGAGTAGACAGAATATCAACATTATCATTCTCAACTTCTGGTTGCTCACACTCAAGTTGACCTGATCTTGACCCATCTTTTCTATTACTTATAAACCCTCCTTGGCTCTCGCATTTTGTTGAAAGGAGCTTTCCATTCTCTTGCTTCAGTTTTTCAGTTTTCTGATCTTCCATTCTCTTGCTAATTCTCACACACTCGGCCGGCTTGTCATGAGGATTTCCATGGTGATGTGCAAGCCGACGGCCCTGCCCTTGCTCGACACCGCCAGCCTGGTCCGGAGGTCGAATATAGACTTTTTGATCCCTTGGCGTCAGAAGGAGAAGGTCGTGGTGATATTAGGTGCGACCGGGGCAGGCAAGTCCAGGCTCTCTATTGACATTGCGTCCCGTTTCCCCGCTGAGATCGTGAACTCCGACAAAATCCAAGTGCACAAGGGGCTCGACATAGTCACCAACAAGATCACGGAAGAGGAGCAATGCGGCGTCCCCCACCATCTCCTCGGGACGATCCCTCCCGATGCAGACTTCACGGCGTCAGATTTTTGCAACTCAGCACTGCTTGCCATCGAGTCAATCAGGGCCCGTGGCAACACTCCAGTCATCGTTGGTGGCTCGAATTCCTACATTGAGACCTTGATCACTAGCCATGATTACCGGTTTCAATCTAAGTACGAATGTTGCTTTCTATGGGTCGATGCCACTTATTTCAACCATCTTATCGACCCGCTTAGACACGAATGAGTGCAACACAGGCATCGCGGCATCGATGCCACTTTATATGTGGTGATTTACCTCAAAAGAGAGAAGCAAAGAGAATCAAAAGCAATGCCCCTCACTCTCCTCAATTCTTTCAGCAAAACTTTAGAGATAATTTGCTGCTGCAATGGCAGCTTCCATGGTTGGCTCTGCACTTTATAAGGTCTCAAAGGCCTTGTGGAGCCCCCCGGAAATAGCCATATTCGCCGTGACGTTGTAAAGAAACTCGGCCACATTATTGTGCTTGGTCCCGCCACGAGCTCTTCCCACGCCTCATCGGCATCGGCCTTCCCCTGCTTGTGGAACACTTCCGTCGCGTCCATCCTGTGCAAGTTCCAACCCTTCAGGTTGCGGAGCCGGTGGATCTTCTCCAACTGGCGGTACGCCAATTTGCACGTGTTGGTCTTGATCTCCTCTATCGCTTCTTTGAGCAACCGCGCGTGGGCTTGTCGATCCAAGAACTTCTCGGTACGGAAGAACAAGTCCAGTTCAGGAAGCCCGATTGCGCGCCGGATTCCCCTTGAGTATTGCCCGTTTGGATCGAAGAAGTTCCTCGCCTCTTCGACCATTCCCCTCTCAACCATCTCATCGACCCGCTTAGACACGAATGAGTGCAACACAGGCATCGCGGCATCGACCCATAGAAAGCAACATTCGTACTTAGATTGAAACCGGTAATCATGGTTAGTGATCAAGATCTCAATGTAGGAATTCGAGCCACCAACGATGACTGGAGTGTTGCCACGGGCCCTGATTGACTTGATGGCAAGCAGTGCTGAGTTGCAAAATTCTGACGCCGTGAAGTCTGCATCGGGAGGGATCGTCCCGAGGAGATGGTGGGGGACGCCGCATTGCTCCTCTTCCGTGATCTTGTTGGTGACTATGTCGAGCCCCTTGTGCACTTGGATTTTGTCGGAGTTCACGATCTCAGCGGGAAACGGGACGCAATGTCAATAGAGAGCCTGGACTTGCCTGCCCCGGTCGCACCTAATATCACCACGACCTTCTCCTTCTGACGCCAAGGGTTCAAAAAGTCTATATTCGACCTCCGGACCAGGCTGGCGGTGTCGAGAAAGGGCAGGGCCGTCGGCTTGCACATCACCATGGAAATCCTCATGACAAGCCGGCCGAGTGTGTGAGAATTAGCAAGAGAATGGAAGATCAGAAAACTGAAAAACTGAAGCAAGAGAATGGAAAGCTCCTTTCAACAAAATGCGAGAGCCAAGGAGGGTTTATAAGTAAAAGAAAAGATGGGTCAAGATCAGGTCAACTTGAGTGTGAGCAACCAGAAGGTGAGAATGATAATGTTGATATTCTCTACTCTTAGACCATTCCCCTCTCAACCATCTTATCGACCCGCTTAGACACGAATGAGTGCAACACAGGCATCGCGGCATCGACCCATAGAAAGCAACATTCGTACTTAGATTGAAACCGGTAATCATGGCTAGTGATCAAGGTCTCAACATTCAGAGCAAAGCTACGAGGAAACGAAGTGGGGCGGCAGCAGCGAGAGAGAGAATGAGTGGAGAAGATGGGTAGCAAGAGAGAGAGAAAAATGGAGAAGCTGCGGGCGTCAGAGGGAAAATAAACGCTGGCTTTGTGGTATGGCGTCCGCACGAAGGAGATGGAGTAGGGGAATCGTGCACGAGAAGCTGCCGAAGGGGAGGATAAAATCAACCACACAAATATCTAATTCATCATGACTTGGTTCAAGAAGTCTTCAAGCTTATCCTATGGTGTCCCCCAGTTACTTTCTTGAAATTAATCTACCAATAAATCCATTTGATACCAAATGTTGCACCCCCATAGCTAGCTCCGAATTTCACTAATTTTGGTACTTCAATTTCTTCTCTAATCTCTCAATTTGATGTCCAATCTTGCCAAGGGAAAAGCCCACAAAATTTCTATAAGTTCCCATCATCAAATAGCTCAGCTTGAAAGTCAAAATTCCCTTCAAATGAGCCCATCCGAATTTCCGTTCGTTTTCCGAATCGTCCGAACAAATTTCCCGTAAAATTCCCGAACTCGACGGAATTTTTCCGAAAGATAAGACGACGTCCTGTAAATGAATCATGACATGCTCGAATGTCCGATTCCCGAAATCGAATTCAATTTTGTGGTTAAAATCGACCTGACACGATTTTAGTCCGATTCGACCTACCGGGTAGCTTTGAGGGATTTTACCGCGGTTATATCCCTTAACGGCTTCACCCAATAGATTGGTTAACTCGTGAGTAAGTAGTTTAGAGAAAAAGGACCATAGGCACGTTGACAAGATGCCCATTTCATATATTTGGGACGAGGTCGAAATTTAGGATGCCACATATTTGCAATATATTGTCTAAATCGATAAATTAATTTTGGTACATCCAACATTATTCATATTATAAATTTTTCGCTCTTTGATGTTCAAGTATCTTTACAAGAGCGATCTCATCCATTTAAAAAACCAAAAAAACAAGAAAAAGAAAAAGAAACCCAAGAAACATTTTTTGGGCCAATTCATTTGCAAATTATATTTCCCGAGGCCGTTTATTCCAAGTAGATAATTAAACTCGCGTGCAATATAATGCACCAACCAATACAAATCTCATAGTAATTTTCATGCATTGCTGGTGAAGTTAAAATTGGTGCACGTAGTCTATCTTCCCAGCAGAGTCGAGCTGAACCCAAGCCTCGATCTCGCCAGGTCGATCTGCACCAAGTTGTCCTGCAACTGGTACCCTCCGATCACGACCGACGTCCTCGGCCTTGACCCTCTGTCCACGAACCCTAGGCACAGCACGTCCTGTCTCACCTGCACCATTGAGTTCGACCCTGTCATCGTCCACACGACCTGGTCGCTCTGCAAGACCAAGTAGATGTACGGCACTGCAGGCCCAACACGTGTGCTCAATATGTTCTCCGAGCTGAAGCAGTACTCGAACGGCGATACGGCCGATGCCCTAGTGATGTTCATCGCCGTGACTTCCTCGACGAAGGCCTCGGTGAGGGTGGCGAATATGGAGGACTCAAGGACTGTGTAGGGATCGACGGTACTGATCTTGGTGCCGCCATAGCCGTTGCCGTCGATCGAGAGGAGGGTCAAGTTTAGGGATAAGTTTCTGTCGCCGACCCTGACGGAGGTCACTCCGATGAAGTACTCCGATGAGGGCTCGCCCTGGGAGTATGCCGAGGCCGTGCTCACAGGGTTGATGTTTAGTGGTGTGTACGCGAGTGATTGCGAAGCGTCGATGTTAGGGAGGAGATTGTAGGAGCTGTTGCCAAAGAAGATCACACCATTGGATGTGGTAGACGACGAGAGGCAGATGGCAAATTTCCGGTCGAAGCTGAAGGCAGAGGGGAACTGCGAGGGTAGACGATCCTGGTCCTTCCTAGGCCAGCCATTCCTTCAACGCCTTTAGCCAGGCCACCCAAGAGAGAGCTCGGGGCACAAGGAAAGACGAACCGGGTGACATTGACAGCCCGGCCTGGGTTGGACCCATCGGTGGAGTTTACTGAAACTAAGTCAGTTGCGACCTCACCTTCGGTGGCGGTGTGCGTGACGGTGTTATCCGGTATGATGCCGCACGTGTTGTTGTTGCAGCCAGGCCTGGCAGCAGAGGAGCAATCGCCACACCCGCTGGCACGGGTGAGTGAGCACACGACCGAGCCACAACGGGCAGGGCGGTACGTTGAATAGACGTAGTTTTGCTCGCAGTCGACCCAAATGAACTGGCCGCCGAGGTCAACAACGAGGTTGACGAGGACGAGGGGGGTCCTTTGGGAGATCCGGGTTAGGTATTGGAGGGTAGAAGCATCTTTCGAGACCGGCAGCACAAGGGCCTTGGGGCGAAAAGATTGCTAGAGAGAGGGAGCGGCCACGGCGAAGAAGAAGAGGAGAGAGAAGAGAAGAGAGCATCGAATGGAGGAAGCCATTGTTAAGGGGACAGCGGAGAAATGCTCTGGTAGAGAGGGGAAGTTTGGTCATGGGGTATTTTATAGTTGTTGCTTATGTTGCTTGTAGCGGTGAAGTTTCTGTTGCACAAGAATCATTAATTAATGGAAAAATGAACTGTACAGATTTGATTCTATGTTTTTATATGCGGTGGATAAAAGATGCAAACAACTTTGGGTGAATACCTTAAAAAATCCCAAATCAATATATTCGTGACAAATTTATGCTAATTAATCATAAAAAATCATAAATCGGTATACTTGTGATAAATTTACAAAAAACTAATTTATTCGACCGCCAAAAACCCTAAACTAGTACATTTGTGAAAAACATACATTCCATTAAATTAGATAAATACCACGAAAAATCAGAAAAATTGTATAATTATAATAAACAGAGAATAAAATCACAAACTAGTACACCGGTCAACTGTCAATATTGTTCAACTTAGTAATTTGACAGCAAAATTTAACGGAAATAGAGGGTAAATTTATCACAATTATATCAGTTTGAGGTAAATTTGTGGTTTTCTGCTAAAAGGCTGTCCCTGAAGGGCTTGAACTGGAGTTGTTCGCCTAATGTGGGAAGGCATACCTGCAGGAAACTGACTCGGTTCTCCCTAGTTCTAAGTCTAAGTCCATTCAATGGTATCAGAGCCATGGTTTTGTTTGTAATAATATACGTTCCATGCGCTTAGTAGGTGAATCCAGTGCTGAGAAGAACTCTTTACATCATGGCAGATCAACCAGAAATACTCGAAGCACCTGTTTCTTTTGTTATGACTCCATCTTCTTCATCCTCTTCAAATTTTCGGATTTCAAATGCTTCTAAGATAGACTATCTCTATGAAGTCTCTCTTAGTGATGAAACCAAAATCTCTGAAACCCAACTTCCACTTATGAACCCTTATTCTACTTTTGCTAAACCCACTTCGTCATTTTCTCCCATCCGCTCTATTTGACAACTCATTCGCCAGACTCCAAAGGAAGTGAAAGAGTATGTTCAATCCTCCAAATTCGACCAACACCCTATTCCTGCTACTGAGAATGAGTACTTTGTTACTCTTCAAATCCCTCAAGAATTTCCCAGACAATGGACCCAGTAGGGATATTCTCATGTGCATTATGGCGCTGTTCGTCTTGCTCTTACTTTTCATGGTCGAAAAGATTTGCCAGTTGTGGCAAGAATTGCTTTATTGGATACTAGGTTTTTAGAATATCAGCATGCTTGCATAGGTACTGTTCAAACCACTTTAAATGCTGGCACAATCTTTGTGACGTTGTATCCAAATTTCA
Organism: Eucalyptus guilfoylei; assembly: GCA_016097605.1. NCBI lineage: Eukaryota > Viridiplantae > Streptophyta > Magnoliopsida > Myrtales > Myrtaceae > Eucalyptus > Eucalyptus guilfoylei. The sequence goes on along the minus strand of CM027870.1, from coordinate 22,203,881 downwards.
ATATTGCTCTTTCAGACCCTCAGTTACTCTATTTTCTAAAAGTCCAAGTTCAACTCACTGGAGGCTCTCAAACTGCTGACTATATAGCAGCCACTTTACATTACCAGATGGTTTATCAAGTGCAAAACCATGCTCTCGACTTAAATTTTCACAATGGAAATGAAGATGCATTATTCATTTCCATGCAAAATGACCAAGCATCTTGTATTCATGTTCCCATACAGATCCCTAAAGAAAAGTTGGTCACGCTGCTTCCAAAAACTTGGATTACCAATTATGAAAAGTTGCATCAAAGCAACAAGCCTTTCCAGTCCTCGGACTCTGAATTTGTCAGAAAGAAAGATGGAACTGTTTCCATCAAATTTGGCAAAGAAAAGGAAGAAAGTCCTTCTATCTTCCAGACTCTCTTCATGATTGAACCATGTGTTCCTAAGTCAGTTTTCGAGCCAGATCCAAAAAATCTTGTCAAATATTTCAAAAGTGATGGACATCATGTTCATTACTACAAAGACCAGTATGGTCATTGTTTTTGGGATCCATTCTGTCAATGTTATTATTGTATAAACTCTCCTGACGAGGTAGATCCATTTGCAAAACCTCCACCTCGTAGGAAGCATAAAAGGCCAAAAGATCCTATGTATCAAAGGCACTTGAATGGAGATCCTTCCTTTGATACTCTTGGAGAGTGTGATAAATTTCAGTTTATGGTCTCTTATGCACCAACTCCATCACTAGAGTTTAATGTTTCTCCCTCTGCATCACCAGAACCATCGTCACCTTCTCCATCTCCACCTCAGAAAAAACCAACTATTTCTCCATTCTATAAGCCAATCGTTAAGTGGGCAAAGAAACATTCTTACCCACTTGAAGTTCCAAAAAAAAATACCATCTAGTTCTTCCATCGCCATGTTCCAAGAAACAGCTTTCCTCCTCTTGTTCGGGACAGCTCTAAACTCTCATTCCCTGCACCAGAAGAGTTTATTGATCCACAAAGCAGATATAGGCATGTCCCCAAGATACCTGCCCCTACTGATGTGGATGAGCATGGAAGACAAAAAAGAACCCCTGTTGCTGAAGCTATTCTAAATTGGCAATCAGAGACTCTCCTTGCACATAACAATGCTTTCAAAGCAATTGATTCCAAGATTGGCAATGTGCAACAAGATTTACGAAGATATGATGAAACCACCAAGAAGATGCTTTCAGACTTCCAGAAAAGGCTTCATGCCTTAGAATCTAGACAAAATTTGGGCTATCATTATTTGGAAAGTCCCAAGGGTGAGACAGATAAGCTCAAAAGGCAAATCCAAATTCTTGAAGAAAGAAAACTCAACCCAGGAAGAATCAGTCCATTTCCTTATACTTTAAGGACAGAGATCCTTCCTTCTCTACCTCCGCCACCTCAGACATCTATCTTTGCTACCCTTCCAGATATTCCTGTTACTCAAAAGACAGATGTGGCAGAGATGAGAAATCGCCTTAAAGAACTAGATCGATTGAGGAAAGAAAAGGGGAAAGAAAAAAAGACAGAAGAATCTTCGCTGGTTATAAGAGAAAGACCAGATCAACTAATGTTGTCAAATCCATTAGAATATTTTCTCAGAGACTTGGGTAATCAGGAGCCACAGCCTAATCCTCCACAGCCTCCACAACAAACTAATCATGTTATTCCAACAGATCAGATCTTGTTTCCAACAGAACCAGCCTTTCCAAACATTTTTGATACTGAATCAAACTCGATATCTCTTTCTTCTTCATCCCCTTTTTCAATCCCTACCATTGATCCTCTTCCCGTAGCACCAGTAACTTCATCAGTATTCATGGCTAATCCTCCAGACTATGACATGGATTCAGATCCTTCTAAACCAGAAGTTGTTCAGCCAAATGATCCCTCTCAAAATATCGTCACTTCATCAAAACAGTTTTTTACTATTGACGATATTCCTTATCACAAATGGCTAGAAAGACTTGAAGAATTTCATACTTGGCTAAATACCCAAGCCATTACCAATCAAGACAAGTATGATGTTCTTTTTAATTTTGTCACCAGATTCACAGGTAGCCTCAAACTTTGGTGGGCATCTGTGTCAGAACAAGATCAATTTCACTTCTTACTTGCACCAAGCTTTTAATATGCCATTACTCTTATGTACCACTTCTTTGTGGGAAAACCCGTTGATCTTATCGAACTTAGAAGAAGAGAATTTTTTGAAAGAATTGATGTTCTCTTCTGAAAAAACATCTTGATAAGCATTATCGAGAAATGCTTCAGCTCTTTTATCAAGTTGGAGCTGATGCTAATTTGAAGCATGTTTTCTTAACTTTCATTCCTAGAGAATTATCCCAACCAGTAGAGAGGAATTTTCTCTCTAGACAAAGGAAGATTCAGGATGTTACGTTGGGTGAACTCTAACAAGAAATCCATTTGTGTTTAGAAGACTTGTGTATGAAGCGCCAGATGATTCAGTCTTATGTCCATGACAACAGAGAACTTGATAGGGCATGTTCTCAACAGAAATTAAAAATCAAGTGCTCCAAGAAAGATTGTGACGATTCTTGCGGAAAACCTTCCAGGAAAAAGAAGCACTTCAAAAAAATCTGGATAAACAAATCCAACCATGGCTCCAAGCACTTCTGAAGAAAGAAGAAACGGAAATATCTACGCAAATGGAAAGACCGATCATGCCATAAGAAGTCAAACCGATGCTTCATCTGCAACAAAACAGAGCATTTCGCCAAAAATTGTCCCCAAGCGAAAAAATGTCAGAATAATTTGATACATCATATAGAGAATGAAACTGGTATTTCTCTTGGAAATGATGATATCGAATTTTTATTTTCTGCGGATGAAGAACCATGTGAGCAAACTCTTTATGTTATCCCTTGTTATCAAACTCCCAATGATACTGATTCAGATTCAGACCCTGAAGATATCTTTCACATATCTCTCACTCATTCAGAAGAAAGCATTGACATATTTTCCAACCAAACTCATTCTCCTCATTTTCCTATGAAAATATTCACTTCAAAGTTTGCTAAACCAATCACTGTCATTGCTCTCATAGACACTGGAGCTGCTTCTTTAATCTTAGATACTAAAGTTCTTCCTGAAGAATATTGGACTTCTTGTGTCCGATATTTCAACTCTGCCTCAGGAGATACTTTCTCTACAAATGTGAGGACCACTCCCATAACTGTTCAGTTTTTCCCACAGTGTTCCATAACCACAAAAATCTTTGGCTCTAGTCTCCCCAACAAAGATTTGATCATTGGTTGGGATATCATGACTCAAATTTCCCAACTTCGAATCATCCCTGGAAAAGGTCTTAAGTATAAAGACCAATTCTCTGAATTTGTCAATATTCAAAGACTTTTCTCCATTGAAATGAGTCTGCTAGATCCAATCATGCAAAAATTATTGGAATCTTGTTCAGAATCCCATTCTGAATTTGCTCAGAAATGTTCCCATCCTTTATGGAAAAACCCAGACTTCTTTGTTCGCATTCCTTTCAAGAAAAATGAAGATATCAATCCAACCAAGGCGAGTCATATGGGAATGAATCCAGAACACTTGATTTTGGCTCAAAGGGAATGCTCAGAATTGCTGCAACAATGCCTTATTGAGGTCTCACATTCTCAATGGGCTTGTGAAGCTTTCTATGTCAACAAGCGAGCTAAGCAGAACAGAGGAAAAATGAGACTAGTAATTAATTACCAGCCACTTAACATTTTTCTCCAAGATAATAAATTCCCTCTACCATCAAGAAATTCTCTTTTTGCTGGATTATCCAAAGCCCAAATCTATTCCAAATTTGATCTCAAAGCTGGATTTTGGCAATTCGGCATTCATCCTGAAGACAGACCCAAGACAGAATTCTGCATCCCTAACCAGCATTTCCAATGGAAAGTTCTTCCTTTCGGCCTAAAAGTTGCTCCATCCCCTTTTCAAAAGGCTATGTTCCGAATTTTCCAGCCAATTCTGGCAAGCGCAACAGTTTATATTGATGATATATTGCTCTATAGTCTTGATTAACAGTCACACTGTCAACTTCTTGAGCAGTTTGCTGAAATTGTGAAAAGGCATGGTATTATGCTTTCCCAAAGAAAGATGAACATCGCCCAAACAGAAATTGAATTTCTAGGTATGCACCTTAACAAAGGGACATACTATCTGGGGCCACATATTGCTCAGGAATTGTTGAAATTTCCTGAAGAAAATTTTACAAGCAAGTTTAGCAATTTCTTGGGATAATTAATTATCTCAGGAATTTTGTTCCACATATTGCAAAACTGCTAATCCCATTGCAGACAATGTTGAAAAAGAATTCCCCACCTTGGGGAAAGTCTCAGACCATTGCAGTTGCTGAACTCAAAGAGATCATGCAATCTCTTCTTCCACTGCCAATTCCATCAATAGGAAAAAGAATTCTCCAGACTGATGCTACTAATGAATATTGAGCTGCCATCCTATTTGAAGAAATTGATGGTAAGAGACATCTGTGTGCATATAAAAGTGGAAAATTTTCTCAGGCTGAAATGCATTATCATTCCACTTTTAAAGAAATCCTTGCGGTGAAAAATGGAATAAAAAAGTTTGAATTCCATCTTATTGGCCATCACTTCCTAGTTGAATTAGATATGGCATCTTTCCCTCAGATGACCAAATTCAAACAGAAGTAGGTTCCAAATTCCCAACTGCTTCGATGGGCTGAATAGTTTTCAAAATATTCTTTTGAAACCAAACATATTGCTGGAGACAAAAATGTGCTTGCTGATTTCCTCTCAAGACCAAAAGTACCAGCTGAAATCAGCATGTATATCATGAGACGTGCTTTCCATATGCGTCAATATGGTGAAAAGTACAAGATTGAGAAGATCGAAGATTGGCCAAGTTGGAAGTATCCCCGGGAAATCATTGAATATATCCAGAATGACAGTCTCACTGAAAATCTAGATAAACTCATGTAGCAATGCCACGCAGATCTGTTCAAGTTTAATGGAGGTTCGATTCTTTATCCTTTTGGATTAAATGCAGATTATCCGTTCATACATCCTCTAATCTGGAAAGAAGATGATTTTCCGAATCAGCTTCGATGGTTATTATGGTACTTAACCAATAAGTACTTGATAGCTATTGAAACTCCAACCAGAAGATTCATTGCCAACCTCACTAGGATATTTGGACTTGACAGAGGTAAGATTAAAAATGAAAATGACAAAAATCTTTTAGATTTCCTCAATTGGTTTTATCCTCCAACTCACTGGAAATGGCTCCTTGAGAAAGAACTGAGAACCACACAACCAAACCCTGAAGTTCATACTATTCTGTTCTTTCGACGGCCATGGCATTTTTTGGCTACATTATCGATGCCCCTCAGAATATAGGTACCACATCCTATAAACCTCGACTAGACAACAAAGATACTCGAGTTCACAAATCTTATCCAAGTCCTGTTGGTTACTGTGAGCACTAATATCGAGAACTCCAGAGAATCATATGCTAGGAAAACAAGATCATTCCTCCAGATGCATGGAATTATGATGTACCCACAGCATGTGATCATTATAACCTCGCACCAGAAGCCAAAGAAGTGCTCGAATAATTCAGACAAGCCGCATCATCACAAGATCACCAAATGGCAGACAAAGATGACATTGCACAGTCCTCTCAAGACCCCTATGCTACATGGGGAGGTCCTCTTTCCCAAGACCCTTATGATCAAGCACCTTTGTCCTTATCTCAAGGCATGAACATATCATTCTATGCACAGCCATCCAATTGGCCTCAGCCAAACATTCCTGCCAACACCACAGATGACAATACAGATTGAGAACAAGAACTGACATCTGCAACATATCCTCAAGAAGAAGCATCCTCATCCTACCAGCTGAACTAGATCCTTACACCAGATGACCTTGAAGCACTTGAACAAAAATATGATGCACATCTCTTAGCAACGGAACACAGTTCTGATGACTCAGACTACAGTTATAATGCTCGTGACGGACGAGACCACTGAAGTCCGTACAAGTTTACTGTAGCAAATTACTGTTCACTTTTACTGTAGCAGTAGGCTAGGGAAATCACTGGTCACTGTCACTGTTCATATCGTGCGAATAATTCCCTACCGAAATTTTCAGAAGCCTCCATCTGCTTAGGACCCGGGTGTTTTGGTCATTGCTTGTTTGTAACCTCTAATTGCCTATAAAAGGCAATGAGGATGTATTGTGTTGGACAGAGTCTCTGAAGTAAAGTGAGTGTTTTTGTGAAATTCTCTCCATGGCTTTCTAAACTCCTCTTTCTTCTCCAACCTGGTAGGATCCTCTAAGAAATGCAGCTTGGGTAGTTACAAATGTTACCATCCTAGTTCTACTTGGGTGTCTTTAGGCTCTGAAGTAAAAAAGGCTGTCCCTGAAGGGCTTGAACTGGAATTGTTCGCCTAATGTGGGAAGGCATACCTGCATGAAACTGACTTGGTTCTCCCTGGTTCTAAGTCTAGGTCCATTCTTAGAGCTTTTGGTGGTCAAAAAAATAGTTTAGGGTAAATTTGTTATAGATGAACCATTTGGGGTTTTTCAGGGTATTAACCCAAAAACTTTCAACTCCTTGATTTGAAAAGCTTTGCCTATAATTTTATTTATATCGTGTGACGTGCTAATATGATATCTTATGATTAATTAAATATTTTTATTCATTGTGATTTCCTTGAAATTATGAAGGAAAGCAAGATTCGCTCATCGGGTATACGATACGCCAAAGGCAATTCGCTTGATCCAGTAGACTTCTTCATAAAATGCTTCTTCCATTGCCGGCCGGACAGAGGCGGTGTGTTGGGGGCGGAGCCACCGCAGGAGAGGCTGATGTCAAAGGTGGTAACTCGAATCCAGCCACCTGATCCGGAAGACCGGGTTGGTGGACTTTGACCGTGATGATTTCATCCATTGCGTCATCCGATCTTCTGAAAAATTCGTCCAGGTTGTGCTGTCTCGTCCCTCGTTTTCATAATGACGGCTCGTCAAACATTATATGTTCACCGCATTTATGTGACATACGTGGAGAATTGATAGAAAGACCACATCGAGTATGTTTGGAGGGACATACAGATCCATGTTTTCATTATCAAGGCCGTTCGAGAGGATTTTCCTGATTTTAAGATCGACGGCCGTTCTTTCGACAGTGTTCGTAGGAGAACTTGGTCCAATGCACGACGGTCATTAATTTGAAAACATGGGTACATCTCGAGAATAAGAAGTTAGAATGAGAATTCATAATATGTAGATTGTGCAAATGATGTCTGAGGACCTCGTCCATGAGTTTGGAAGACCTCTTGATCCTTTTAGATCATGTTGAGAATATCGTTGTTAACCAGCTGATGAAATTTTATGTGTTTATTGAATTAGTTATTGCCAAACAAAAATTGTGATTTTACGGGACATGTTTTTCCTTACATTTGGATTGACTATGATATAAAAAGCAAAAAAAAACACAAAAAAGGAAAAAGAAAAATGAAGGATCGAGTGATCCATGGGGTTTATTCTTTGTGTGCGTTGTCGACATATTCATGTGTCGTAATCCCAATATTGACAAGTCATACACGACCCTCGTTTATCGGTGGCGCCAGCCTTGGATGTACCCTCTGATGGATATGAATGATTTCTATCTCCATTTTTTGCAAATTGAATAAGATGACATTGACTAAATTGCTTTAATTAGAAATGTGACAAATCCCTTTAAGTGGAGGAATGATTTATGTTGGGGGATAAGGATTGGTCTACCGAAGAATAGTCAAACCCCAAAATCTGATGGCGTGATAACGAATTCGATCTAATCAACCATACCGTAATCATTTTTATTATGTATATGCTGTCTGAATGCTTGTCACGATTTGCAAACGCCAGAGTCAAGAGGCCGTTTCGAGCGAATGCGTTATTGAAAGTCAACTAAAATCACTAGTAGTGTAGTACAGCCTGGAAGTTCTTTTTAAAGCAATATCCATTACAATGGGCCATTCTCCTTTTATGTATGATCAAATGCTAACAAGGAAAGCTCGGTCTAACAAAGTTGCTATTTAATATGTGTATATATGTATGTGTATGTATATATATGTGTGTGTGTAATGTAAGTAATCTTGACTCATAAAAGTTACACACGGATTGAGGTGAGCTTGACCTGAAATTGCGTGCAATTGTCGGGATTTTAACTTGAGATCTGAACAATAAATCTCTCAACGTCCCAACCGTCATTGTTATACTTTTTTTAATAATGATATATAAGAGAAGAGGAATTAGAGTACAAAATCTATTAAAATTGTTTTTGAAGTATATACATTTATTAAGTATGCCGTCTCTCAACAAGTACGTGGAAACTAGCACTAATCTTGTAGGTGAGTTTCATCGGATCTCCTAATATAAACTCATGCACTTGTACTTGTCTCGTGTCCTCAATCTTCTTGCTTTTCGCCAAGCATATTCTGGTAACAAATCTATGTTGAAACATTAGCCAATCTTAGACCCATCAAGGGAGTGGGTCATATGGAAAATGATCCAACCCATATTGATTCATTTTTCCTCGATATATTTTGAGTGACCCAAATCCAACTTGTCATATACTCAATACATACCCAATCTGATTTATATTAAGAAAGATGAGAGAGAGGACACCATATGAAGGATTCATACCCGACTCTCATCGACGGTGAAGGACTTGAGAACTAAATGCACGATATCTTAGGCAAGCATATGCAAATAATGAATCAAAGTTTGTGGGTGGACCCATTTCAAGGAAGCAAAAAGAACCCATTTCAGATTCACCATTATCAATAACTATTAATTGCCCAAAAGAATTGGAGCAAATGGAGAGGTCAAACAATATAGTCCTCGCCCTCAAAATGTCTGCAAACCAATTTATTTTTGGTTTGGATGCCTGAGGCATAAACACAAACAACAGTTAGATGTCAGTCCAAAAGAATGCGCACATTGATATTACACCCTTTTCGCTACTTCAGGCACAACAAAGACAAAATACAGAATCATCTTTGGCAAAGAAATTGAAACAACAACACATGATGACTGTTGTGTTGTGTCTCTTCAAGTAAATTGGATCTAGCTTAACTCAGAGCATCACTAATTTTTTTTGCCCACGGTAGGTTGGGATCAAAGATGAAAGAGGAGCTCACCTGGGACGGAGATTGATGAGTCGAGATTGAGGGAGTTGAAGAGGGAGAGAGAAGAGGCAACAAAGATCGAATTTGATCAAGCAGAGACTCGATGATGAGTGAGGATGAGAGCGGACCTAGGACTACCTTCGCTCTCGTTCTCTCAAGCAGACTTTAATGACGACTAAGCGATCGCCATCTCCGAGATGCGAAGCGATGACCCTCCCTCTCTCCTGATCGTGAATGAAATGAGTCATTTTTTTTTTTTCGACGAAGTCATTACTGTTTTAGTTTAGTGGGTTTATAGCAAACCCACTTAGATCTCCCTTTTTTTCGGCTTTTCCTTTAAGAACCCATCATAACCCATTTTCACTTTGAAGTGATCCATATATAACTCACTTTAACAATTATGGATCAAAATGGGCATATACTTTAGTGTAGAGTCTACACTAAAGTATATGCGCATTTTAGTTGTGTTATGGTATGTTGTGGTGTTTTGGCTTCCTATGTCTATATAAGCCAATCTTGAATCGGAACTCTAAACCAGTACGACATGCACTTTAAGAACTCGAGAATTTGTGTTCTCTATCCGTAAGAGTTCCATGATGACTCATTTAGTCTAAGAGTAAGCATAATTAAGTTATCCCCATTTCGACTCAAAATAAAACAGAGAAATCGAAATTAAGACGTAAATGTAAGTAAGGATCATACATGTAGTCCGTCTAAATGCGGGCAGCTTATTCCATTCCTTGTACATTTCATGCTGTGAATTACTCACCGTTCAAGCTATGCACTACGTCTAACTTCACTGACTAATGAAATACACCACTTTCACTACAATAAGCCACTGGTTCAATGATGCAGACTTGTGCGCATGCATACTGAACATTCTTATCAAAGGTTAAGGAAACATACCTGGTGTGAGAGATTGTCTGCGTGAGAGAGAGAAATGCACTCTTACTTAAGTAGCCATTCTTCATAAGCAGCTAGTCAATGGAAATAATGTACATCAAGCATTATTCATATTATAAGTTTTCATTTTTGATGTTCAAGTATCTTTACAAGAGCGATCTCACCCATTTAAAAAAAGAAAAAGAAAACAAGAAAACATTTTCGGGCCAATTTATTGCAAATTATATTTCCCGAGGCCACTTATTCCAAGTAGGAAATTTAAATCACGTGCAATATGATGCGCGAACTAATACAACTCATGGTAATTTTCATGCATTGCTGGTGAAGTTAAAGTTGGCGCACGTAGTCTGCCTTCCGAGCAGAGTCGAGCTAAACCCTAACCTCGACCTCGCGAGGTCGAACTGCACCAAATTGTCCTGCAACTGGAACCCTCCGATCACGATCGACGTCCTCGGCCTCGACCCTCCGTCCACGAACCCCAGGCACAGCACATCCTGGCTCACCTCCACCATCGAGTTTGACCCTGTGATCGTCCACACCGCCTCTTCGCCCTGCAAGACCAAGAAGACATACGGCACCGCTGCCCCAACACGCGTGCCCCCTATGCTCGACGAATTGAAGCAGTACTCGAATGGTGATACAGCCGATACCCTAGTGATGTTTATCGACGTGGCTTCCTTGACGAAGGCCTCAGTGAGCGAGGCATATATGGAGGACTCAAGGACGGTGTAGGGATTGACGGTGCTGATCTTGGTGCCGCCATAGCCTTCGCTGTCGATTGAGAGTAGGGTCGAGTTTAGGGATAGGGTTATGTCGCCGACTGTGATGGCAGTCACTTTAATGAAGTACTCGGACGAGGGCTCGCCCTGAGAGTACGCCGAGGCCGTGCTCACGGGGTTGATGTATAGTGGCGTGTAAGCGAGTGATTGCGAAACGTTAATGTTAGAGAGGAAATTGTAGGGGCTGTCGCCAAAGAAGATCACGCCGTTGGAAGTGGGCGATGACGAGAGGCAGATGGCAAATTTCCGGTTGAAGCTGAAGGCAGAGGCGAACTGGGAGGGCAGAGCGATCCTGGTCCTTCCTAGGCCAGCCATTCCTTGGACGCCGCTAGCCAGGCCATCCAAGAGAAAGCTTGGGGCGCAAGCAAAGACGAACCGGGTAACATCGACGGCCTGGCCTGGGTTGGACCCATCGGTGGAGTTTACCGAAACTAAGTCGGTCGCCACCTCACCTCCAGTGGCGGTGCGCGTGACGGTGTTATCCGGGATGACGCCACACGTGTTGTTGTTGCAGCCGGGGCTGGCAGCAGAGAAGCAATCGCCACACCCACTGGCACGGGCCAGTGAGCACACGGCCGAGTCACAACGGGCCGGGCGGTACGTCGAGGAGACGTAGTTCTGCTCGCAGTCGACCCAGAGGAACTGGCCGCCAAGGTCAACGACAAGGGCCACGGGGACGAGAGGGGTCCTTTGGGAAATCCGGGTTACGTATTGGAGGGAAGAAGCATCTTTCGAGACCGGGAGCACGAGGGCCTTGGGGCGAAAGGATTGCTGGAGAGAGGGAGCGACGGCGGCGAAGAAGAAGAGTGAGAAGAGAAGAGAGCATTGTATGGAGGAAGCCATTGTTAGGGGATGACGAAAATGCTTTGGTAGAGAGTCGAAGTTGCTTATGGGGTATTTATAGTTGTCGCGCAGGTTGCTTGTAGCTGGGAAAGTCTCTGTTGCACAACTAAATCATTAATTAATGGGAAAAAAAAAAAAAGGTCGTGCCGATCGATTCTATGGGTTCATGCGGCTGATAAAAGAAATTTGATACAAAGAACTTTCATACTCTTTGATTCGAGAAGCTTGACATAAAATTATATTAATATCACGTGATATACTGTTATAATATCATTTAGTAAATTAAGTATTCTCATTCATTGTGATTTCTTTTAAATTAAGAAAGCAAAGATGGCTCATCGATTTTATAATATGCCGACAGCGATTTGCATGATCTGGTATGTAAAATGCTTCTTCGATGGTGGGGTGGCGCGGGGCGGCCACCGCAAGAGAGGCTGATTCAAAGGTGGCAACTCGAACCCACTTGATCCGGAAGACTGACGGGGGTGATGGACTTTGACCGTGATGATTTTTCATTGATTGTTTTATCCGATCTTTTGGAAAAGATCGTCCAGGTTGTGCTGTCCCCCGGTTTCTCCATGATGGTTCGTCTAAACGTTATCTGTTCACTGCATTTATGTGTTCACGTGGAGAAATGATACAGAGACCGCATCTAGAATATATGGAGGGACATACCCACGTTTTCATTATCAAAGGAATTCGAGAGGATTTCACTGATTTTAGGATCGACCGCGGTTCTTTCAACGGTCTTCGTAAGCAATCTTGGTCCGGTGCACGACAGCAATTAACTTAAGAACACGGCATTATCATGATATAACTCGAGAATAAGGAAGTTAAGACGAGAATCCATAATATATAGTTTGCGTGCCAGTGATGTCTGAAGATGTGAATTGGGAAGAACTCTGGATCCTTTTATATGATGTTCAAGATATTGTTGTTAACAAGTTTGATCAAATTATATATGTTTATCCAATTAGTTATTGCCAAACGAAAATTGTGATTTTACTGGACATATTTTTCCTTATAGTTGGATAGAATTTGATATTAAAAAAATCACATAAAAAGAAAGAATTAAAGGGTCAAGTGATTCATGAGGATATTTATTTCTATGTGCTATCAACGTTTCCACATCTCATAATACATTTATAGGATGTGCCGGCCTTGAACGTGTTCTCCGATGGATATGAATGATTCCTAATTTCATTCTTGGAAATTCGAATAAAACGACATTTGACTATGGTGCAATCAATTTATAAATATTGACGAAATTATTTTAATTAGATAAGTGACAAGTCTTTTTAAGTGGGTGGGGACAAAGGGTTTGAAAAAACAGGCCTTCGTTTCGCATTCGTGGAGGAATGATCCGGGGGGTTTTTATATGCGGGGATAAAGATTGATCTTCCGAAGAATAGTCAAACTCCAAATCTGATTGCGCGATAACGATATTCATCTAATCAATCATTACCGTATATTATTATATGCTTTTTTAAATCCTCGTCACAATTTGCAGACGCCACAGTCAACAGGCCGTTTCGAGAGAACGCGTTATTCAAAGTCCACTGAAATCACTACAGCAGTTTAGAAGTTCATTTTAAAGCAATTTCCAATCGGCCGCTTCATGTAACATCAAAAGCTAACAAGGAAAGCTTCGTCTAACGAGTTTGCTCCGCCGTGGCTTGTACATATAATTCGAGGGCATAAATGTACACCCTACAAGTCATGTAAGGCTATGTTTGGCAATTGGGATAAAATTCGGAATAAGATATGATTTATCCTATCCTACGTTTGGTGCTCGCTTAGGATAGGATAAAGTCGGATATAAGGAGGATATAGGCAAGATAAAATTATCCCATGGAGGAGGTGGGATAAAGGTGAATAGGATTTCTAATGTCTATAATAGGAAAGTTATTTTTCTCGAATAACAAACTTATTAAATTAACAAAATTGAAATTATATTTCAATATAAAGAATATTTGAATTCTAATTTAAGAAATTAAAAATGAAAAAAATAGAAATTTACTTTAAATTAATATTATTTTAATTTATATATTAAACTTTAATTTTATCTTATAATAAACATTCAATCTATAAATTAGATATTTATATTTATTATATATTTTAGATATTTTTGTATTTTAGGTATGTTAGTACAGTTTATTATTTGATCAAATTTTTGAAAGGAGAAAAAAGAAATAATAAAGAAAATAATATAAAAAAGAGGAAAATAAAATAAAAATAAATAAAAACAAATTAAAGAATAATGTTACGAGAGATTTTCACTATCTCTGTTTATGAACATTTAGGTTTATTTATAATGATATGCCATTTATATATAAAAAAAAAAATGTACATGATATGATATAAATATATCCGACTTTAATACTACAATTCACCAAACAATTGACTGGATATAAAAAAATCCCAGGATTTTATATCCCAAGATTTTATATCCTATCCAATCCGGTCCTATTCTGATTAGAAATCCGAACAACCAAACGTAGCCTAATAGTTTACGTACAGATTAAGGTGATCTTGAACCAGAATTTTATGCAATTGATGGGAGTTTACTGTAGGACTGAACTATAAATCCCCCAAAGTCCTAGCCGTTATTGTTATACTTTATTTTTCATGGTTTTTCATGTGTATTTATATTCACTATAAAAGAAGAATTAGAGTACAAAATATTCTTAAATTGATTTTGAAGTATATGCATATCTTAAGACTGCGTTTGCAATTAGTATTTGGAAGGAATTTTGGATGTCCAAAGCTCATTTGACCAAATATTGAGTGTTTTGGAAAAATTTTGAAACTGACCTTAAGGAAATGTTGGCCTTTCAAAGGCTGAAAGTCCAAGACAGGTCTTAGGCTGCCTTGGGCTTTCAGCATTTTCGAAAGAGCGATCCACTATTCATCTTCTTCAACCTTGGATCCTCAGACATTGGCTGACATGGTTCTGATGGGTCCATCACGAGCTAGAGAGAGGCCGGCGTGGTCACGGCTATCCCGACAACCATCACCGGCTAGTCGCCCGACCTCGGCGAGACGGGTTGCTGCGACCTCACAACGACCCAAATCTAAGTCGCGGAGGTCACGACGAGGTTGCGCGACCTCCGTGAAAGGCCGCCTAAGGCCATGCGACCAGGTGGCCTTTGGCAGGTGTTGCCCAGCCCCAAGTGGCCCTCGCTAGTGGTCGTTGGGGGTTGCCCGACCCCAAGCGGCCCTTGCTGGTGGTCTTCGACGGCCGCTTGAGGTCATGCAACTTGAGACGTCGGCCATGGCGATGTCGGCAGCCACTTGCCCTTTGCTAGTCAATTATTTTTTTCTTTTCTTTTTATCACAAAAATCCTTTGTAAATGTAAATGTAAATGTCTCCAAACACTAATTTGTTCAAATGTACTTTACAATACACTTTTAGATTACAATTTACCAAATGGAATTTGCATTTTGAGAAACTTCTTTAACTTAGGCTCTGTTCGTTTCATGGAAAATAATTTCCGGGAAAACGTTTTCCAGATTTTCCGGCGTTCGTTTCATGGAAAATGAATTCCTTAGGAAAATGTTTTCCATGAAAGGAAAAAAGTTTTCTAAACTAGGGGAAAAGTGAAAAACATTTTCCTCACTTAATCTCTCTTATCTCACACCTCTACAAATCCTCATTTCCTCCTCCCCTTTCTTCTTTTTCTTTTCTTTTTTTATTCGAATTATTTTTTTATTTTTTTTAATTCAAATTATTTTTAATTTCCTTTTTCTTTTCTATTTCTTTTCTCTCTTTTTTTTTTTTTTTTTTTTCCTTTCTTTGTTTCCCATCTTCTTTTTTCTTGGTTAGTCGTCACCATTGCTAGGCGAACCTCGAGCTTGTCAATCTCAAGCTCGCGCTCTGCACTTTTACTTATCATTTTCTTTATTTACTCTACCCTGCAGTTGTACATTACTCAAGCAAATGGCTCTACATGCTTTGCTTCTTTTTTCTTTTGTTTATTATAACACGAAATACGTAGGGGGAGAATAGGCCACTCAACTGGAAGATTCTCACATGCTTTGCTTCTTTTCTCTTTTGCTTCTTTTTAAAATCCATACAAACATTTTTTTAGAGTAGATGAGCGTTTGACGACAATGAGAGAACAAAGATATGAAGCAAGTTTGCCTGAATTTAAAAGCAAATTCATATTTGATGAATTTATAGGTCAATAAGTGATGCATGCCTAAGTGGTGAAGTCTTAGAAAATATTTTTCTTACCGAACACCAGAAAATATTGTCATTTTACTGGAAAATGACTTCTGGGAAAATATTTTCCGCAAAACGAACGGACCCTTAAAGTCCTTTGCATTTTCCTAATAGCTTCCCCAAAAGTCTAACCCAACGCATCCTAAGTATGTGGTCTCTCAACAAATTCATATCCATTGACCCTCATTCTCGAATTTTACATATATGATCATTGTTGGGTCATCTGCCATATTTCGATTTGCACATGACGAGAATTGTTACATTCTAATATCAATCATTAGAATAACGGAGCAATATGCCCTCTTCTCACCACCAGGATTTTTTTGGGGTGCACGGCATCTTTATGCATTTTTGGCATTGTTTTTGGCAACTCAAATGTACATGCACCGAGTTTACAATAACCGTTAGATCGTGTGAATCTCACATGGAATACATATGATAATTGGACAATCAATCACCTTTTGAAGGTTGAGGTTTTTCTGGGAAGGGTCAATCAGTACAGGTGAAAATGCATCAAATATTCACAAGCTAGTGCGAGCAATATGCGTGGAATTGAAGTCGACCTCTTTTCTCACAATCACTTCTTCTCGATTGCGAAAACACGGATATCATCGTGGGTTTAAACACACAGACGGGTCTAGAGCGACCCCTGGCAAAACTTTGCAATTTTTGCCAAGAAATCGTGTGGAAACTAGCATTAAGCTTGTAGTGGAGTTCCACCTGATCTCCTCATGTATTCTCATGCACTCGTACTTGTCTCATGTCCACAAGCTTCTTGCTTTTTGCCAAGCATAGATATTCAGGTAACAAATCCATGTTGAAACGTTAGCTGACCTCTACACTAAAGCATATGTGCATTTTGGTCGTGTTGTGCTGTGGTGTGTCTCAGCTTCCATTGTCTGCATAAGCCAAGCATGAACCAGAACTCGAACCCAGTACAGCGGGCACGCTAAAAGCTCGAGAATTTGTGTTCTCATTCCACTGTGACTCATCTAGTCTAAGAGTACACATAACCAAGTTATCGGCGTTTCAGCTCAATATAAAACAGAGAAATCGAAATTGGGCAGCGAATGGAAGTTAAGGATCATACAAATTACTTCATCTAAATGCAGGCAGCTTATTCCATTCCTTACACTTTCCATGCTATGGAATTACTCACAGTTCAAGCTATGCGCTACATCTGACTTCACTCTGACTAATGAAATACACCACCTTCACTACAATCAGCCACTGGTTCAATGATGCAGACTTGTGCGCATACATACAGAACATTTTCATCAAAGGCTATGGAAACATACCCGTTGTGAGAGCGTGTGTGCACTGTTAGTTATGTAGCCCTTTTTCATAAGCAGCTAGTCAATGAAAATGTGTTTTCTCAAGCAGCAGACCATTGCTTTTCGAGTTCATATTAGCCATATCCAGGATAGCCACCGACCTACCCAATTAAGTAGACAGCAATTCCAGAGGCACTGTAGAAGCTCTTTTCTTTGCTTCCTTATTCAAAAGAATTTCACTCACAATTTCCCAATCAATCGGGAGAGATTCTGTAATGTTGGTTTTACCACATCTGTCTTCCAAATCAATGAATAAAGCATATCAAACCACCCACCAATTCAATGGCCCATGATTATCCTTCGCATTACAAAGTTCAGAATCAATTCACCGCTTACCTTGAGACTGTAGAATCAAAGCTTGAATGTTGCCCACAATTGCTTGCGGACTCAAAGAAGCATCGACCTTCAAAATGCCTTCCGCTTCATCCACCTGGAGCAACTCCAGCTGAGACTGCAAAAGCGAGGGTGGCATAAAATGCTTCCCTTCTGCAGCTCTTGTCTGTAGTCGGGCAGCGAGAACTTTGGCCTCCACATCCAACAACACAAACTTCACCAAACTAGAGAAGCTGCCTGACCGATAATTTGGGTCAGCGGATCTTAGAATTTCCCTATAATGCTTCTGCAGAGCAGAGCAGCCAAGGACCACAGTTTTTCCATCTAGCAAGTTCTCACACAAGGTGTCCCGTAGCGTTTCGAGCCACGGGATTCGATCTTCCTCGGAGAGAGGGATTCCTTTATGCATCTTTTCTGCCAAAATAATTGAACAGGTTCAAATCAAAGAGCTTATGCACTCAAATCAAAGCAAAGGGGGGCACAAGTTCCCACCTTTATTCGATGTTGGGTGGAAGTCGTCCGCATCAAGAAAGCTGCACTCCATGACCTCTGCTAGCATATGTCCTATTGTGCTGTCCAAACCACATACATTTGACATTCAAGCATCGTAACAAAGCAGAAATTTTTTCAAAAGCGTTTTGATTTTCTTCCTTCTATCAGAAAGGGATTATTTTTACTCGACAGAAGTGATGCCTTGACACATTGTCCAATGGTCCCCTAACACACAGATATAACTGATTATATGTTTGAAGATGATCATGAAGCATTGGCAAAGAACTTTACAACAATGACAGTAGGTAGCTTATTGGAATTAACTGAGAGCAGTAGTAGAAAGGTGAACTGCTGAAATTCATTCATCCCTGATGTGGTAATTCAACGCAGCTGCTCAAAACACAGACTCTCTCAGTCAATTTGCTAGCAAGAACATACTCATCCAGCTCACTAACGTCTCTTACGGGCAAGTATTGGCCTACAAATGGAATCCCCTCCATTCCAGCTATTTGATTAGATCAAAAAAAAATGTCACAGAAAACGCCACAATGGTCGATAAATTTCCCTATTTTCAACCCAAGAAAGCTAGAGAAGAAGAGGTTTTTCCACTACTTACGATTTCCCAGAACCGCTCACACCCATGATCACGATAACACTCCCTGTGCACAGAGAAACGGAAGGCATTCAGTAAATTCCCGAAACACAAACCGCACGACAGGCGACAAGAATTCGCGCAGATCATTTCAAGCACGAGCGGATCAATGGAGTGATACCCAGAATAAAGATAACGAAAACCAAGATCGAACCTTTCTGGACGGAGGCCATTCTTGGTCGAAGGAATGGTCGTCCCTGTGGCTGTGAAGCCCTCGCTCACGCGCAGCACACGTTCGCACAAACTGGGGAGTCAGAGTCGAAGGATGCCATCCTAATTTCCAAGTGCAAGTAGGAATTTTTATTCTGGGATGCGAAACCCAACATTTTCTAGAGACAAACAACTCAGGACAAGTGTCAGTGACAACGTAACCCGATGGCCAGCCGGTCAGGATCACGACGAAATCTCTGTCTTGGAAGCAAAACAGAACAGTTGTTGCTTGTTATTAGTAGGCGTACCAACTCTTCTTTAGTTGACATGGGGGTGGCTGACATTGCGGTTTGAACAACGCCATTCAATTAGGCTGAATAATACACATCGATCAGTCTGAAGCTTGCGTGAATGAATTCCACCATGATTTGAATCGCCAAAATCTGATTTGAGGAAACAGTTTGTGATTTTACTTAAGACTATCCAAATTAAAGCTTATGGCGACCCTCTCCAAAAGCAGAAGACCGGTGTAAAGGCAATGCCAAAATCAAAAAATCCTATACGATAAAGAGCCACCAATTAGGAGCTAGATATTATTCAGGAGCATGTCTCACTTACTATACAACTAAAGATCTATGTGAGAGATCTAATTACATTAGTTTGTTTGAATCGATATTCAACTTGATTCATTCCAGTTTTCGAAAACCACGTTTACATATTAAACTAATCAGGAAATCTAATGAAATTTTCCAAATTGCAAGATCAAAGTGTCCCTTACAACTTCTTATTTTTAAAATTCAATCATAGTCAGTGCTATCTCCAAAAATCATCTTAGTGTTAGAACAAAAAATCATTAGTTACACCCAGATGAAATCAGTGCTTTGAAAATTGTTTCGGCCTAACAAACAAAGTCCAAATTGAATGAACTTTGAATGAATGGAAAGCGGTAGATATCCCTACAACTCTCGTGTCCATGAGTTTTCAAATTCTGACATTAAGAACATCTAAACCTCAAAAGATTGTCACCATGCTCAGTTTGGAATTTTCCTAGCCACTGGACCAGCGAGGACACCCAAATTTCGAGGGTTCTAAGCCTATCAAGGTGAGGGGCCAAACTGACTTTCTTGAATAACAAATTTGTTAAATTAGAAAATTAAAATAATAATAATTAAGTAATATAAATAAAATAAATTTTAATTTTAATGATATTTAAATTCTAACCAAAAAATTCAAAATCACAAAACCAAAAAATAACGACAATTATCATTCTTACTTAATAGTATTCTTCATTCATACATTTTAATTTCTTTCTATTTTATAATTTGCATTTAAGTTAGTATTTCTATTTTATATATATATATAAATAGTTTATACGTTTAATATTGTTCATGACGTGCGACCTACTTGTTCCTTGTCGCTTCGAGATGCCTTTCCAAAACATGTGACTACAGGAATTTTCAAAACAGCAAGCAAACTCAAGTTCTGGCAAACTAAAATGGGCAAAACCCATATACCCAAACTTTATTCAGCGACACGCGAGGCCTTAACAGTTAGCACACGTATTTAGCATCGTCCGACGGTCAAGGTAGACAACGTGGACGAAATGAGACACGGAACGCAAAGCGCAACAAGGCATCTAAATGGGCAAGTTCGAGAGAGTCGGTTCAACGGAAGCGAAATCGAAATGGAAGAAAGCTCAACAAAATGACAACGTGGGCAAACCAACGAGACAAGGACAGCAATTAAACTCCAAATGAACGTTAACGAAACCACGAGAAGATGAATGCCCAACCGTACGAACTCCTAATCGGACAAAGATGACGGAATAAAGGGTGAATTCGTGACGTTCCAATTGATTGATCTGGAATCTCCGGAGCTTAGGACGACGACAGAACAAGCCTTTAATGATCGGAAGAGAGAGGAACCGAGAGAGGAGGACGCCGGGAAAGGTTGAGAGCGAGCGGCCGCTGGAGAGGGAATGAAGCCGATGCCAACGTCGGTGGATGATGATGGTGACAGGTGGTAGATGGGAGGGTGAGGGTTGATAGAAAAATTAGCATTTCTGGTTTTCTAGCAGGTAGCAGCCAACCTCCTACCCTCGAGAGAATAACACAAGGTTTCTTCTAGGGCTTTGTGCTATCCTATGCCGTGGCACAATCGTGAGAAGTGTGAGCTTCAAATAAATAGATTATGACATGTCAAGTGTCATGTGGAACGATTTAATTTCAAATGTAGGTTTCGACTTCCACATCCTATAAGGAAGTAGAAAAAAAGTCGAGTGAGAAATTAAAGTAATAATAGTATAATAGACAAAAAAAAAAAAAAAGAGACTGGTACTAATTTATTTAATCTAATATGAGGTCTTTAAATTTCATTATCTCTAAATCAAATATTTAGAAAATGTCAATTCTAAAAAAATGGCTAGAAGTCATTGAAATGCTAATTTTTATGTCAAAGCTCAAAGTTTTCAATTAGACTGAAAAAGTCAATAAAGGCCAAATTCGTCTTCCATACAGAAATAATTGGTTTTAGCTAGAGTTAAGGAGTTTATGTCCACTAAATATGTCTTATAAAGGACAATTAATGCAAAGTATTGACTAAAATTTCAAAGATCCCTTCAAGAATTCAAGAAGAAAATCTAAATCACATCCACATTATGCCTAAATTATCGATTACACATGAGGGCATTTCAATTGATATCAATTAGGCAAGCCTGTTGCAAGAGGATTTGTTTCTTTAGCTCCCTTGCACAAAATAAAAATAAAAAATAAAAAATGAAAGACTAGAATTAAAGGAAGAGAGAAGACGCTCAATAGGAACAACTTGAGGAGAAAACCGCATACCCCTTCTGATAAGTCTTAAGCACAACACATGCTAACCACAAGGTTCAAATTCGAAAGGAATCATATGGATGTAACAAAATCTATTTTACAGGGGTGAATGCGCATGTATGAAATGTTGGGGGACCAAATAGAAATTTTCCAATAAAGAGAGGAGAGAATTCAATAGATCCTTATATTGAGTCATAAATCACTTTCTTAACTGATATGGATATTAAATGGGTTATAAATATATTAGTCATATTGAATAAATGGGGGTTTAAACACTGGTGTTAAATGGGTCATAAATAGATTATAAATTGATTTATAATTTATTTAGACCAAACTCATTTTTCATTATTGCACTCATTAATTCTACATTCTCACCTCAATTTGGTTATAAGTTTCGTAGATTGGTTAAATATCGAAGTGTTTTTGCAATACAGGTTGGGTATAGTATGAATCGGATATGAGTCACTAGATTTGTATACGTAGAAATTAGCTAAAACGGATTAAATAGGTCTAAAATTTGACCCGATCCGCTCACTCGACGGGTTTAGAATTCAGGCAAAGGCCGATAAAGGAGCCCAAAGTTGAGCCCAACGAGAGCACAGCGATCTCTCTCGCACGCATCCCAAAAAGCGGGAGCCCACGAAGAAGGGCGGGAGCTCGAGAATTACGAGATTAGCCCCCACACGAGCACCCCCGGACGGCACGTGCGGCCTGTTCCTCGTCTCCCAAGGAATTTCCGTGGCACGCAAGGGGCATATTCTGCTGATTCGGTCACCGCCGTGCGGACACTCCGTATAAGTTCTCGCGCGTTAAGATCGAGAGCTCCACCTTGCGTCCTCCTCCTCCTCATCCTCACCATCATCATCTCCTTCATCTTCTTCTCCTCCATCGTCTCCCTCGTCGAATCCCGTCCACGAAACCCGAGCTGCGATTGGCCCCGCGCCACGGCGATCGCCTCGAGCTGAAAGGTCGAAGCTTCGTCCCCCCGGATCTCCATTCCCCGTTTCTCGAAAACCAGCATGGCGACCCCGGACGTCCTGCAGAGCCCAGACGAGCTCCTCCTGCAATCTCCCCCCCTCGGCGACGCTCCTCGCGCAGGTGATGCCCCGCTCCGAGCTTCGCGCGGATCTTTTCTCGCGCCGGATCTCTTGGAGATGTGGGGGAGACTCGGCTTTTCAGTCGGACATTTTTTGCTGATGGTTGTCTCTCTCTTTGTTCTTTTTGATGTCCCCGCCAGGCGAGAATGCCAAGTCTCGGGGGCTGTCGATCGAGAAGAAGATCGAGTTCCTGGAGAGTTTGACTGGAGGGGTGAGTGCATTGAGTGATGTGTGGATGCGGAATTCGAGCGTGAATGTGCGGTTTTTGGTTGTCTTCTTCGTTGGTTGTTTGTCGATTGGGATCTGTTGTGTGTTGAGGCTAGTTGGTTAATGTAGTTCAATCAAACGCTCGCACCGAGCAGGTGAGAAGAAACCGGCCGATTGAATGTTAAAGATTCCGATTTTAACGCTTTTGATCCAGAAAGGTGTTGACTGGTTGTAAGAGTTGACGTCTACGTTTTTTGATTGAGTTGTGGTGACTATGAGCTAGATCTTGCATAGAGACAATTATGCTTTTCTTTCTACTTCAGCATATAGTTTTATCTACTCAGGAAGCCGGTGTTCTTCATTTATAAACAAACCATTTGTTTCTTTTGTTTTCTTTCGGTTAAAGCTTACTCTTTTCAGGCCCGAGTACATACTGTTTGCCTTTTCTGTGGTTTAGGCCCAATAAAAGGGGGAAAAAGAAGAAGATTGTGAATGAAGTAGGCTAGTTATATTGACAAGTGATGGGTGATTCTGGATTAGCATGTGTCGTCTTCTAATGCTGCACATATGTGATGCTCTTTTCATGTTCAAAAGGTTTTTGCTTGCATACTTCGGAATGACCTTATGGAACCTCATTTAATTGCTATCCATAATAATCCCATTCCTGCTTCGGGGTGTTCATTCACCTGTTTACAGTAGGTTCTTTAACTCATGCAAATGTATATATTGCAGTCCTTTTGAGATGTGAACTGAACAGGATCTGTCGAAACGTATGTCTGAGAAAACCTTTTGATGTATGTAGGTAAGCAACCGGAGGTCTCGAAGATGGTTAAATGACCGTTTGTTAATGGAGCTTGTTCCTCGTCTAAATGCTGAAGAAATCAGAGGGCTCTTTGCTCCTCCACCTTGGGGTACTGAATTTCTAAAACATAATATTTTTTTCATTACTGATGATTGCACATTTCTCTTCAGAATTTTAAGTGGGTGCTAAACTCACTCCTCAGTCTCAAATCAGTTCTTTGGTTCAACTAGCTCGCCTGCGAATCTTATGAAGTGAAATAAGTGGATTGTGTTACCTACAGCTAGTTGCAAGTTCCACCTAGTTGGTTGATTGTGTGATTGAATGTGAAAGATGAGCTACACTGTCAATCGCGCAGATTTTGGGCCTGGAGTTAAGGGAAAGTGGAACAAGACTATTTCTTATTTAATTACAATATGTACATTTGCATGAGGCAATGTACTTAGGCTGAGTTTGGTTGGATTTTTGGAGAAAGCCTTTGGGGAAATGCAAAAGACTTCAAGTTAAAGGCATTTTTTGAAATGCAGATTGTGTTCATTAAATTGTAATTGAAAAGTCCGTTGTAAAGCAATTTTGGGTTAAATAGTTTTTGAAAAAATTATTCTCACAAAGGACTTTTCCTATTATAGTATTAAAAGAAAGGAAAACAAAGCTGGCAAAGGGCTTAGGCTGCCAGCCAGCGAGCCAGATTTGGTACCAGCAACTATCGTCTAAGGTTGCATAACCCCGGCAAGGGCCTCCTGAGGTTTTGTGACCCTAGGTGGCCCTCATGGAGGTCGCGTGACCCTGACCTTCCCAAGCCAAGGTCACGTGACAATCAGCCAGCCTCGCGCAACCCTCAGTGGAGCTGCATTGGTGATCTACATGGAGAAGTAGAGAAGATGAACAATTCTTACAGGGGCAAAACTGGAAAACGAAAAAATTGGTGAGGATAGTTTCGGAAGAAAAACATATTAATCCTAGGAAATGGCCTTTCGAATATGCTGAAAGCTCAAGGCAGTTGGGGACTTGCCTTGGGTTTTCAGCTTTGCCCAGGCCAGCATTTGGCCAAAGGGGTCTCAAAAAAGTTTGCCAAACACAGCAAGTTGCCTTCAAAGTTCCTTGGGAAAGTGGTTTCCAAATGGAGCCTTAATTTGGAACCTTTTTTTGGCCAAAACCCTGAAGGAGAGGGAGAGTGAGAGTTGCTTATTAGAATGATGTTAGTGTAAGGGGGGCACGGGCTGCAGTTCTGGTCCTTTTTGGGGGCAGCACCAGAGGTAGATTGACAGGCCAGGTGATGTGGAAACTAAGTGATTTTACTGGATAAATACGATGTTAGCATGTAATTTTCTTTAAAAGAATTCATAATGATATTCCTTTGGTTCATTTTCAGGCGATGATGTCCCACCATCCCCCTTTTCCATGACAAACGCTCGAGGGTGGGACAAACTTAGGAATATAGATATGGACAAAGAGGTTTGCTTTTTTTCATTTCTTTTGAATTTGTTTTTGTGATATTCAACTATAATTTTTCTCATGTCATTGATGTTAATATATTTTAGGAATATATTTTAGCAGTAAAGTATTGTCATAATATACTCAGTTGTGGTTGCACGATTAAAGCAATGATATGTATGTGCAATTAATGTTCTTGTATTGACAGGCCATGTGATGGGGCCATGAAGAATATATAGCTCATGCATTTTAATTTAAAGAGCTTTGAGATTGATTGACAATTCTGTTCTGTATGTCAGGATAAAATAACATGGTGTACAATTTTAGGGTCTCCATCTTTTTGGGGTTGTAGTGTACACTGCTCAACAACAGTGGATATGTACGATACTTCTTGTCTTTTTCATGGCATATTTCACCTTGTAACCTTGTTGCACGTGTCCTAGTATATGAAGGGCAAGTGTCCTCCACATATTGTGAGGAAGAATTGTTTTGATATTACGGGTATTTGTAGTTTTATTTTTTACTTTTTTTTTTTATTTTTACACTTTCTCCTGTTGTAGATTTTTTATGCTAGGTTTACATTTCTCTATATTTATGATGATAATGCAGCAGTTGCATCGTACCTGTATAATCATAGGGCATGAGATGATGTTTGATGAATTTGTTTCTACTGAATTGCAGGCCAATATGATTGACAATATTAATGCATCATCCAGAAGGCGCAGAGCTCATATGGACACTGATAAGGTGGCTGTCTTGAGTGCATGGCGCCGAGTTGATTGTCGGACTAGAGAGGCTCTTCGCCGTAGCTTTCTTTTTGAGCTCATTGAAGGCTATGAGGTATAATCTAGTTTGAAACTTTACGTGGCCTAGATATTGGACAGGTCTTGTCTTGTGCGTGTGAGAGTCCATGTCACTGCAGCTTAGGTTTATTGGTATTTACTGGCGAAGGGAGCTGATATATCTTTGAATCATTTATTTTTCACTCTTAATATGGGAATCAGTTATAGCTTGTCTGCAGTGTGAGGGATATATGATTAGTAAAACTGTTAAGTAATGGTTATATAGTGTAAAGTCTGCAGAAGACCAGTTAAGTTACTACTCTTCCAAAATAAGGTTAACCTATTAGTGAATAGGAAACATCGAAATAACTGAGCTGCAGGAGAACCTGCGATAATATGAAGAGGGATACCCTTGCTCTTCCCAATTCCCGTGTCTGCATAAGGAGCATGATTCTTAAAGCAACTCCTTTTTTGCATTACAAGTGTGGATTCCTCTTGATCTTTCAGTTAGCACATGTATAAAAGATGCCTTTGTCTTTAGGCTTGTGTTCGGTCCTTCATCCTGGAGAGGGGAGCTGAAGAAGTTCTCGAGCTCCAGGTTCAAGATCCTTTCCATAGGCTTCTGCTGCATGGTGTTTGTGAGGTAAATTTTTGCTTGAATTTTCACATTTTACGTTTACTTTCTGTGCTGAAATTACTATATAAAACAATCCTTAGAGGAGCTGGAATTCTGGATCTCGGTCATCTCATTGATCACTAGTTAGTAGGGTTTGTACCATCTGTAAGTACATTAAAACTGGATTGCTGGCCTTATCTTTGTTCTATGGTAGAGTTTTCGGTGCTTTTATTCCTAGCTAATAGAGGAATCCTCCATGAACAGTTCTACAACTTGGCTTCGGTCACAGTTACCCAATCAAAGGATGCAGGGTCTCTGAAGGTCACAAGGATAACTAGGAAGAAAACAGGGTCCACCGAGCTCCCTAGCATCACCTTGTCCCATTTCCTGAGAATGTCCAAGGAAGGGAGTTGGTAACATTATGCGAGAGCTTCCTGTGCTTGTCAAATGTAAAAATGAAAACTGTAGTACCGTACTTCATTGAAACTGTTAGGTGCTTAGTAGGGGGATAGAAATCTGCTTAGGTAGGACTCTAATCTCCTGGAAGGGATGTCAAACTTTCCAATCTCCCTCCCTCATGGAGATTGTGATTTCTTAGGGTTTAGCATGTACTGTATGTCCAGACCTTTATTTGTTTATTATTCTCCATTTGGTACATAAATAAAGGAGAATGAGTTTCCTAGATCTTGCATGGAATTATCAGACTTGAGGTGATAAAGTTAGGGCTATTGCTGAAATAATGGACATTGTGGCTCTAGGGAGTACCATGTAGTTTATGTCACGAACACATTATTTTCTCATTAGAACAATCTTGATAAAGTATCTGCAAAGGAATGGGAACATTTTGGAAATAGCTATTTAGGGTGCGTTTAATAAACATTTTGTTCCTGGAAACAATTTTCGTTCAAAATTGATTCTTATTTATTCTATTTTGGGAATAATTTCTAAGTATTTGAGGACGTTTGGTAATTGACTACAATTTTTATTTCCAGAATAGAGATGCGATTGATGAGAATCCTAAATTTTTTTGTTTCTTTTAATTTTTTAATATTTGTATTATATTTTTCTCTTTTTCTTTTTCCTTTTTTTTTTTCTCTTCTTGCTCCTCCTCCGTTGCCAGTCGCCGATGATGGTGGTGGCCAGCACCGGCCGAGGTCCAGTGAGCTTGCCGAAGGCTCGCTTGGCCACGGCGAGCCTCAGCCTTGCCAGATTTGGGCGAGGCTGAGGCTCACGGTGGTCAGGCGAGCCTTCGATGAGCTTGCCGAATTTTACCTAGCCAGTTGCTGGCCATCGTTGGTGGCGGCGGCGGCAATGGTTGATGACTGGTTGGGGAGAAGAAGAAGAGAGAAAGGAGAAAAAAAACAAAAGGTTTGGGTTTGATTTTGGAATTTTTTTCCGAGAACAAAGAAATAATTTTTTTTTCACTTCTTAATTCTATTCTAATCTATTATTCTCGAGAATAAAAAAAATAGATTTTTATTTTCAGGAACAAAAAATTTACCAAACAAATTTCTATTCCAAATCTATTCTTGGAAACAAAAAAATAGAATCAGTTACTATGGGGCAAGTTATCAAACGCACGCTTAGAGAAATAAACTCGTATTCTCCAAAAGAAGTGCACTTTGGGCGGTACCTCGGTTGCCATTCCCGGGTGGTACATGCTACATACCCGAAACAGTGCGGGAGTTCTTTGCATTATATGGAACATGATAGTGTAAATGAGCGCACTTGGTTACTTGGCTTGACGAAAAACTCTTCAAAAGATTCAAGAAACTGATTTTTGTCTCATCTTTACTTGGCTTGATGAAACACTCTTCAAAAGATCCAGATTCAACAAAACCAATTTTGGTTTCATCTTCCTCCTCCAAGGGATATATGCATGCAAGGCAAACCAACCAGACAAGTCATTATACTTGGATAATTCACGGTACTTTAGATTAGTGTTGTGGTATGCTGATTTCAAGGTACAAATAGGAACCTGGTAGGAATTTGAACCAATTCCTATGTCTAGAATATGTAGCACAGATTTTAGGTTCCGAAAATTGGGAAATCTATTTTAACAAATAGGTTCCAGGTTCCAAGGGTTCCGAGTGGAACTAGAAACTTGGAACCTATGAAGTCATGTTTTCTTGTTTTTTGTCTTTGCACGATCTTATGACATTTTATTACATCTGCATAATCTGAAACTGTTAATTTGAGCTTCTATTTCCAATGATATCCATGACTAAGACTTTTATTTTATTAATATTCATAATTCATGTGTTTAATTATGAGTTGTGATCAATGCAACGTAACAAATGGTGATTACTAGATGCAATCATTCCATTAAAAGTATAAGTAAAACTTAGATAAACTCCAATCGAAACCTTAGAAAAGGTAGGTTCGAGACTTTTGAGTATGCAGAACAAGTTACAAGTTCTAAAAATTAGAAAATTTATTTCGGTAGATAGGTTTTAGGTGAAACCTGAACGGAGTTTAGAATCACTCACTTCTAGTGATGTGTCACATGCAATCAAATCAGATTTCCTTTCGTTCCCCTAATCGACCAATGTGTATCACGAATTTCTCGGCGACAGTAATATGATAATGTTGAGCCCATCGATTCGCAAGCAAGAATAGTGATCAACCCCACTTGGCATTAGCGTATTGGACTTTGCTTTGTCCTTCTATTATCAATGGTGATGCGACTGAAAAGACTCCAATATTAACAAATTGGGAATGACATGCATCCTTGAGCTGATCGGACAATAATCTTTGACAGACAGTAACTTCCCACCACCCCTAGATATTTATCTTCTTCTCCGAATCCTAGTCTTCACACGCATATATCCCCGAAGCCTATGCTACCCCTAGCTTGGATTTACATAGCCTACTTAACCTATGAATTCCATCGTTCTCTTCTTTTTAATCTGAAGAACGGGTTATGTTTTCTTTATGAAATGATAGAATGGAATGATACAGACCAAAGCCATGCAAGTTGTCTTTATGTTAACTACAATGGCACAATTTTTGTCAAAAGTTTCGGAAGTTCTTTTCATACCTCAGACACGCGTGTTTAATGGTGTTCATGAGTTGACGGGCCGCTCGTCTTGTTCATGAACCTCGTATGTGATGGGGATTGCAAATGATGATTACCTGAAAGGCGCCAACTTGTGCAATGCCAATGCTTCTCATCAAACTATAGCCAAACGGCATCAAGAGAGGTTGCTGTGTGACACCAATAGCTCTCCATGAATAAGCCTACTTATTTTATATTCTGCTTCACATAAATCATTTTCTGCTAAGGAAAGCTTGCTGTAGATATTAACATACCATGTTTGAGCTTGCCGTGGAAACACTGATAAAGTTCATGACAGTTAAATGATTCCTAAACAAACCATTTTAGATAACTTTCTAACTCTCACCAATTCAAATAAAACAGCTTGAAATTAATGTTTTGTAAGTAGGTTCCAGAGAAATCATAGTAAGGCTTTTCGGCCCATGCCTAGGATCATTCGTCAAAAGTGCTCTGATAGAATGTGTGTACTATGCACTGAAAAGCCACAGACCACGCGCGAAATATTTTCGAAAGGAAATGACCGAGTTTCTGAGGACAGCAGTGAAGCCACGGCTACCATTAACTGTAGGCTTCAATAAGAGTCCTAATCGTGTCCACAAAGAGAATCTCGTTGTCGCGATTATCAGCGTGGCAGATCCCGCAAGATTTGAGCTAGTGAGGATAATGGAGTCCTAATTTTGCTGAAGCTAGTTTTACTAGTATGCATAAAGAGAATTTCGTTGTCCTGATTATCTGCCTAGCAGATCCCGCAAGATTTGATCTGATGAAGAAAATAAATTCCGGTTTTTGCTGAGTTTGCTTCAGTGGACTAGCTAAACCTATCAATTCTTTAATCAGCATGCAGCTCTTGAGTGACAGGTAGGACTCGCTTTCTTTCTAATCGCTTGATGACGACATGCCGTGAATACGTTTCCTGCCTCTGCTCTGATTGATATCGCGGTACACATGGACTACCAGTTCGTTGTTTTTGTGCGGCATAAGGGATGGAAATCATTTATCATGCACAAAAACGGACCATGTACGTCTTCAAGTGTGATGAAGGAGTATGAGAACACTAAATTTGAGAAGTATGTACCAAAGCGGTTGGTTGGTAATTATCTCATTCGAACAATCCTTCTCCTGGTTTCACTTGATCAAACAACAGGATGGCCCCCAAAGGAAAACCACTAGCTTCCCTATCATTTTGGCAGACAAATTTATTTTAGGAGCTGGCAATTTGTTCACCTCTCAATCATTTGCATATTAAATAATTCTTTGGTTACGCTGCTTTCATATGGAAATTCAGTATTTTGATGCAGACTAATGCCATAGAAGTGCAACGTGAGGTTCTAATTCTGTTTCTCTACACAGAACCCACACTGCGTTATTTCTGCTGCATGCATTACCGCCTCTTACTTGGGTACATCGATGCTCGCCTAGAATTTAGCTAGAGTGAACATATCAATCAGTTACCAAATCCTGGTTCAGTTTGGATTGGGATTCTCATATGGCTGCCAAATCGAATTATACAGGGAGTTTGCTAAATCAACACCATTTTGCTCCGACCTTTAACTTATTTCTCGATTCTTCCCTTGATCATCGCGATTTCAACTAGCTAGAAAATTTATCTTCCATCGAATGAGGCCAAGCTTGTCGCCGTCTCCCCACCGCCACTTGAATAGGAGAATCGAATGCCATTTACTGTCGTTTCCAACTAGCGGTTTGTGCAGATCAGCTGTCACTGTGAGAATCTCGAGCTATCGATTCTGAGGAGAAATAAAGCCTCAGTCAACTTTTTGCATACCCTTCGGGGGAATAAAAAGAAATTATATTTTTTTCATAATCACCCCGTTCATCAGCAATATGCGGCACTAGTGATATGATAAGTGCCGGTTCCATGATTGGAGATGATTGTCTTATTATAGCATACACAACAACTGCGAATGCAATTCCCAGAGAATCAACTTTTTCTTTTCATTTAGCTTCAGAATCCAGCGGGGTTCTGTGTTGTTTTTTTCTTCCAGGTGCACTGGCAAAGTCTAACTAGAAAGATGCCCCTTTATTCTTTTGTTGCATCCTTACATGTCCTATTTAATTTTATCTCGAGCGGTCGTCTACGTGGAACGGATATTAATCACTAAACATGCCTAATAAAATTAGTACTCTAGGACAAAATGTACAGGAGAAAAGGGCTGATCAAATCCTATTCTTCTGCAATTTGCATGCTATCTTCTTTTTCCCATTGGAAATATGAAATTCTGAACCGCTGTGCGAGAACCCTTTTGAGCCCATTGCCCATTGCTCTGCTTTCCTCGAAACAGCATGCCCTACCATGTTGTTGGACGGTCCAGACACCCATTAAGAATAAGAACAACTAGCATTAAGCTCAAAAGAAAGCTCACTGACCAGAGGAAAAATTGAAAGTTGAAGAATAATTATTTTTTTTTTCAAAGTGGCGTTATCTTTATTCTAGTAGTTGACTATTTATCATATGCGCAGACTGGTGTCCCATTTAGAGAGATGCCTATAAATACTCACTTAATGTTTCTGTGACTCTGTGGTCTTCAGTTTGAGGGTCTGGAGGGAGAGAAGCTCTTTTACAACTTCTGGTTGCTCACACTCAAGTTGACCTGATCTTGACCCATCTTTTCTATTACTTATAAACCCTCCTTGGCTCTCGCATTTTGTTGAAAGGAGCTTTCCATTCTCTTGCTTCAGTTTTTCAGTTTTCTGATCTTCCATTCTCTTGCTAATTCTCACACACTCGGCCGGCTTGTCATGAGGATTTCCATGGTGATGTGCAAGCCGACGGCCCTGCCCTTTCTCGACACCGCCAGCCTGGTCCGGAGGTCGAATATAGACTTTTTGAACCCTTGGCGTCAGAAGGAGAAGGTCGTGGTGATATTAGGTGCGACCGGGGCAGGCAAGTCCAGGCTCTCTATTGACATTGCGTCCCGTTTCCCCGCTGAGATCGTGAACTCCGACAAAATCCAAGTGCACAAGGGGCTCGACATAGTCACCAACAAGATCACGGAAGAGGAGCAATGCGGCGTCCCCCACCATCTCCTCGGGACGATCCCTCCCGATGCAGACTTCACGGCGTCAGAATTTTGCAACTCAGCACTGCTTGCCATCGAGTCAATCAGGGCCCGTGGCAACACTCCAGTCATCGTTGGTGGCTCGAATTCCTACATTGAGACCTTGATCACTAACCATGATTACCGGTTTCAATCTAAGTACGAATGTTGCTTTCTATGGGTCGATGCCGCGATGCCTGTGTTGCACTCATTCGTGTCTAAGCGGGTCGATAAGATGGTTGAGAGGGGAATGGTCGAAGAGGCGAGGAACTTCTTCGATCCGAACGGGCAATACTCAAGGGGAATCCAGCGCGCAATCGGGGTTCCTGAACTGGACTTGTTCTTCCGTACCGAGAAGTTCTTGGATCGACAAGCCCACGCGCGGTTGCTCAAAGAAGCGATAGAGGAGATCAAGACCAACACGTGCAAATTGGCGTGCCGCCAGTTGGAGAAGATCCACCGGCTCCGCAACCTGAAGGGTTGGAACTTGCACAGGATGGACGCGACGGAAGTGTTCCACAAGCAGGGGAAGGCCGATGCCGATGAGGCGTGGGAAGAGCTCGTGGCGGGACCAAGCACAATAATCGTGGCCGAGTTTCTTTACAACGTCACGGCGAATATGGCTATTTCCGGGGGCTCAACAAGGCCTTTGAGGCCTTATAAAGTGCAGAGCCAACCATTGAAGCTGCCATTGCAGCAGCAAATTATCTCTAAAGTTTTGCTGAAAGAATTTAGGAGAGTGAGGGGCATTGCTTTTGATTCTCTTTGCTTCTCTCTTTTGAGGTAAATCATCACATATACGGCGGATGTAACCTACGATGGAGAGATACTCACGATTACAAAGTAACATGGGATTTCGAACATTGTAATAAGAAACTTGTGTTCTTATTTGAGAGTGATATTTGACAAGACTCCACTTCCAAAAGTGAGATGAATTGAATGGTGTCTCATCTTGATCATTCGTCAAGTCATCGAATTAGAAAGATTAGTCTTTAAAGTTTTGGTTGTTTTACTAATTAGAAAAAGCGTGTTGACTTATTTTTGAGTGATTAATTTAAGTTTTTGTGCAGATTCAGCAACTTTAAGAATAATCTAAAATTAAGTTTGAAAAATGTTGGAGATTTAACAAATCATGATATTTATTTTTGAATTACAAGTTTGTTCCTCAGAGATTATTTTATCGTTTGAGGTGACTGCGGGGGCTGCGTTGAATATATGGGAATAAGTCTAAGCTTGAAAGTTGAGACATTTGCATTATCATAGTAGAAAGATTATTCCTCCCAAATGTCCTTATAGCATCTTCTATCATGACCCTTTGAAAGCCGCAAGTGTCAATTGGCCAATGGAACAAACTTGGCCAAAGAAAAAGTGCCAACTACCTAAAAAGTATCTCAATTTTATATATAATCTCAATTATATATTATGTTTAAATTTCATTTTAGTCTCAAATCTACTCATACGTTCAAAAATCACCCCTAGTTTCTTCAATGTTATTAACATCAAGAGGCTGTTGTTATTCCATATGAAGACGCGGGAATTAAATAAGATACAAATTCTAATAATATTTAACTACGTTGATGTTCATAATTATGAAGAAATTATTAACAATTTTTGGATACATTGACAAATTTGGCATTAAAGTGAAAATTGGAGAATTCTTTTTAGACTGAAAAAGTTCGGAGCAATAAACCTAAAATTTTGAGTCTTGTTTAGGGAATTAGGCTAAAAAAAGTTGCAATACCGACATGGGCAAGGGGATTCTGTAATATTATTATAAAATTGTTATTACTATTATTAGTATTATTATATTTTTATGTTCCTACTTTCCTTTTTTTCCTGGAACCTGGAACTGATGGAGTGGGGCCTACTGCATCTGGTGACATGACAGGGATGCTCGCAAGTTTTCGTGCGATGGGCCAAATTGATGCCATCATTGTAAAGAAATTCTGTGCCCATCCGAACTTTTCAATTTCCGTACAAAGCAAAAAGAATTTCAGCTCCTCTTTTTCTTCCGATCGCACCGTAAGATAGAATTTTGAGGTCTTGCGTTTCGACATGGCTAGGAGGGTTGCGCGCACTTCACTTGCTTCCATGTCGGCATACCCATCCCGTTGAATCTTGAAACAGATAATAATTTAATGAGAAATTATAAAAAATTGAAAATCCTGAAGTTTATCAAGTATAATCAAATTATTGTTAACTTCATCTAATTTTACTAATGAAAAGTGCTAATGTGCTTTATTTATTGTTTGTTATTTTCTTTCTCTTGCATGGTGATAACGGGCTAAAACATGAAAAGTCAAGCTAAGACAACATCGTTTTGGCTTAAATACAATTTTAAATTAGATTAAAATAAATTTAAAAAGAAAAGGGGAAGGAATAGGAAACCACAAGCCCTTGCCTACTTCCATTCTTTTCTAAAAAGATTAATTTATTTTTAACATAATTCAAATATTTTTTATTAAAAAATCAAATATAACCAAACCAACGTCGTTTTAGTTGCATCAATGCCATGTAGAAAAGAGAAAATAATAAAAAAATAATCTTGCTGGCATTTTTCATTGGGCAAGTTAGACGAATTTAGCAAAAGGATTTAATTACACAAATTTGATCAATTTTAAGATTTAATTGCACTTTTTATAAGTTTAAGGACTCTATTGTAATTTTTGCAACATGTTTTAAGACTTCTAATGCACATTTCCCAATTTTTTTAATTTAGTTTACATATACTAATTCTTTTTTAAACCTTTTGATTTGACAAATTTAATTATAGATCTGTTGACAATTAGGCAATAGTTATTCTGATCAATTTTTACAAAAAATTGCTAATATAGACACAAGTAGTTTTACGTGGCATAGTCAACCTCAAATAGGCAATACTTAATTTTGTGATTTTTTTTTTATTTTCTTCCTTTTTTTTTCAACTATGGCTAGTGAGGGCTACGACTAAGTGGCTAATAAGAGTTGTCATCCAAGATGAAAAAAAAAATTCAAAATATTAAAAAAATTACAAAATTTTCCACATCAGTGTAGAATGTATCACATAGGACGATTTACGTCACATTAGCAATTTCTGACTACATTGGTAAGTTTTCAAAGGGTTTATGATTAAACGGGTCAAATTAAAAGTCTTATAATCGAAAAGATATCTATACAATAGTTTTATGATTTTTTAGGTAATTTTTCCGATAAATTGATATAGCACCGATGGCTTTGAAATTTACATCAAATCAACATTAAAATTGTGACGATAACTATTTGTATATTTAAGCTGTAAAACGTTTTGTGAACGGATTCAATGGAAATTCCGAAACGTAGGTCCCACGCAACCTTTTGAATTTAAATGTACGAGAAATAGGTTTTAGAAGTAAAGTCCAATTTCTCATGTAAGTCCAACTTGCACCATTCTAGAAGATCTAAATGCACGGTTGAAATATTGAACAGGAGTCATATAGTAACTCTTCATTTTGTGCGAGCCCGTTATCAACGCACACCATCGGATGCTGCTTTCCGACAAAGCCGGAGTCAACCGATGCTCGTCGTACAGATCGAACCTACGCCACAGACGAACCGAAAGATTTCCGGAGACGAAACGGGCGGTCGGAGGAAATTCGAGTTCGTGATCGAAAGAGAGGTCTCCAAGCTGGGGCTCTCCACGCATTAGGAATTTTGTGCCGTAAGAGCCCCTGCTTTTGCGCAGTTGAAACCCCCATGGCGGGCCCCACGACCCGACAACGCGCGAGAGGAGAATGGCCTTGCTTTTTTCTATCGCTTCGCAGGATGTTTTTTGGGTGGTCGATACTCGATGGCTTCTTACCGTCGAAGAAGGTCGCGGGAGGAATCTCGCGAGTACGGAGCGACTTGACACCGATCCCACTCGTGCGATCCCGAATTTCTAATTTATTTGCAACGACGAAAAGGTGAAGTAATTATGATGAGAAATAAAGAAAATGGAAACAACTAAACTTTCTGAAGTCAATTATTCCTTTCCCCCTTTTCTCGCGATATAAAGATGAACAAAAGGGGACGCCGAATTCACACACTCATGAATGGGGTCGCTGTTCTATCCCTTTGATTTTTTGAAATACTGCTTTTTTCGGTTCGTGGATAGGATTGGAATATAGTTGGCAACATTGATAATCCGATAAGATTTCGACCATTCACCTTCACATCATCATATGTCGGACATTGTAAAAGATAAGCTATTACGCGGCCCATCCACTTACTAGTTATTATTTGTGTTAATAATCCTATTTTTTAGGGGCTCGCGCCATTTCCACGTTCTCGTTAGCTCTTGACATCCCAATTTACATTAAATTGGCTACACTAATCATTGCGAGCTCCACTCTAGATTTAAGATTATTTGTCATCTTTTTTTGTTTTTTTCATTTGTTTCAACTTTACTAGAGGCAAACTACCCATGCCCCTTTCAAATAATATTTATTAATAGTAAACGTAGGGCGCACTTTTGATTTAAGATTGACGCTTGCATTTATTCCTTCTTCTTTGGTTTTCTCCTTTTCTTTCTCAATTTGGAACAAAATTGGTGCACCTCGTTTTTAAAAAAAAAAAAAAAAAAAAAATATTTATTTGATAGATGGCTACTTAAGTATTATTTTCCTGGCAAAAAATATAATTATTTTGTTAGTATTTTTATATTTCTTTTTTTTCTATATTAGGAAACAATTATTCAAAAAGTAATGTAAACACAAGTAAGAGGATAATCTTCGAGTAAATTGTGTATAATGCATACATCAGGCACAATATTCAATCTTTGAGTAAATTTATACCAAATTCGAAATCGAAAAATTCACAATCATGAGGATAATATTCTAAAATAAAATAAACAATTTGTAAATAAAATTAACATTTGTTTAATATATGATTAGTGTTTGCTCAAGTTATAGTAGTGGACAATAAGTTTGGAAGAAGACAAGCATGGAGGAAACGTTGAAATGTAATAGGTGCAGATGAAGTTGTTTGAAGGTGATGTGGGTAAGTTTTTCTTTTAGTAAAATTAAAAAAAAAAAAAAAGAACGAAAGAAATAAAGGTAAGATATACAAGCGGTGGAGCATGTGGTTTAATTCGATGCAAAGCAAAGAACCCCCATTTTTTGGTGGGGATAGAACCATTCAATATATTATCACAGTCAATTATATCGAATCCCTTATACCATTAACTATAATACCTTAACCTAGGCAGATAGCGGGAGTCGAACCTGCAGCAGTACCTTGACCAACTCCAGGTCCAATAGTCAATTCGATCCCCCGATTGGATGGGGGCATAGTTAATTCAAAGTAATAAGAAGGTTAAGAGCCAATAATAAGGGGTGAAAAAGGTCAGAAATAATCTTTAATTAAGATTAGGCCCCACAGGGGTTGATGTAGTCAATTTAATGTGATAGGAGGTGTTAGGATCCAATTTTTTTTTTTTTTGTCGGTCCTAGTCTAATTCTAGACTAACACACACTTTCAGACTTTTGCCCTGCCTCCTTACAGGGCGTGGGAGTCGAAACCCACTCCTGAAAGGAAATCGTCCCCACCCCAATCCCCCCTGAGAATGTGGGGATTTGAAACCCCCACCTCCCCATTCCAAGTTAGAAGGATGACCACTGGGGCGAACCCCCAGTGGTTGTTAGGATCCAATAAAGGGGTGGAAATATGGTGAGCCTTTTTGTAGAACTTAAATTTGTAAATATTTCCTTCTGTAGTATATAGTTTTTCATTAATTTCCATTTGTTTCACAAAAAATGAAAGATTTAAAAAATATTTTTCAAAAAACTAGTTAACATAAAATGTTTTTATTACTGATAACAATCCGTGTCTATACATTTTTGTGGATGATAAAAATATTTTATATTTATTCACTTTTGTCAACTAAACAAGTGATCTTGTGAGATCCGAAATTTCACTCGACAAAATAACGAGCCCTGAATAATGCCTAAAGGTCCACGCCACATTGACGAGCTCATCATTGGACTACACCACTCACACTACCACCGTGTCATCACTGAGCAACACCAATTCCAGTTAATTCGGAACGCATCTATATCACCGAGCTGCCCCCACAACCTGTCGTTAACAACTCCAACGTCCAGTTCCATTGCGCGTCGGCACACTGCCTTTCCAGTCAACAGTACCTTCAACAACTACAAGGACCGCTCAACAGCCTTACTTGGACAGCTAACAAATTCGCCGAATTTCGTCGGTGGCACGAAAACCACGAGCTAAATAAGAGAAGACCACCCTTCACTCTTCCTTCCCTTGCAGAACGCCGAACTGATGCCACGCCCCTTCATCCCAAGAAAACTCGTGGACGACTTCTCCTTGATGCTGCTTTAGGCCACAACACCACGCCACATCCCAGCTGGCGTGAAGTGACATGCTGAGTCAACAAAAATCAACACCAGAGAGAGAGCAACTTTGACTATGGGAGGGGTGAAAAACGAACAGAGAGAGAGGGATGCCATTACTCATTTTCTGTCTTCACCGCCCACTGCCTTTAAGTTCGTCTTCAGCCGTTCTCTTCATTTTTGGGTCGCAGCCGACAAACTAGAAGTACCGAAGTCAAGCAGTTTCAGTTCCTTCCATTACTTGCTCTCAGAAGACCACCGGACCAGCGAAGATCGTCCCTTGCCATAGCAGCCACGCACACCGCCATCGTCAGCCACACCTCGTCCCACCAAGCTGCGGTCGCAATACTCTAGGACCTGAGGTAAGTAGATATCCTCCGTTCTATCCTTTATCGATCGATCGTTATTTGACAAAGATAGTTTCCTAAAAATTCATGAATGTTGTTTAGATTGTTGTTTAATTGGAGGTTTGACTACATTACCTAGGTACATTGCTGAGTTTAAAGTAGTCAAACTTGTGGTTCGGTCGTAGGAGCATAGTCGGTCCATATTTAGCGCGTACGGGGATGAGGTAGTTGAATTTTGAATTAAATTTGTGTTAAGACAGAAGACAGATTCGGATCCCAACTGACCTTGAAGTTTGCTAATTTTGTACCGACTTATTCGGTTTTAAATTTCAAGGGGAATTCTTCACAAAAGTCATCCTTTGTTGGCTATTCTACAACATACTTTAATTTTAGAATTTTGGACTTCGTACAACAAAAATATATTTGAAAAACTGTGGGATTCAAAATCTACTTTTTGGTCCTTTGAACTGACCTCTTCCTATTTTCCATTTTACACAAATTTTTTGGTCAAGAATTCTAACATATGTCCCACGTGAAAGTTGTAGAGTACGTCCTAGGATACCACATATTAAATTTCCATAATTTTGTGGTCTCATTTGGTTGGCGAAATATTTATTCTCCTATTCAATATCGTTTTGGAAATTTTGACTATTTTGGGCCCATATTGCAAAAATTATTTGGATTTGTACAAGCTGAATCAGACTTTGAGTCCTTTACAAAAAATGCCCCTCTAGGTCCTATCTACCTCATATTAAAATTTCATAATTTTTTAAACCCATTTGCTCAGGCGACAACTATCATTACTAAAGGTTCGTGAATTGCCTTATAAGGCTAGTTTGTGGCCTAGGATGTGGGAATTTTTTGATAGTTCATCTAATATCGGCACCAGCAAGTTTATATTAGACTAAATGATAAAAATGACTTATGATTCATTAGATGCATGCTTGAGTCCCTGGATAGTAGTGACGTAATGTACTTTTAATTAGATTATGGAACTGCCGCATCATGGTGTAAATGTGTGACTGAGAATACCGTCGGTCCTTATGATGACGATGCCTCGGGTTATATTAGGGATGGCTGGAAGGGTAACTGGGTTCCTCCAAGTGCTTTGGAGGTGTAACACGGTTCCCCTAGATGTCCTCGTGACATCGGATGGATTCGAGATGCCTGGGGGGCGGCATGAATTTGTATTGAATATGACTTTAATATTTCTGAATTGAACTACTAATTATTTGTTGGAAAAAGTTATTACCTGTATTGATCTGTCATGTATTTTGAAAAAGTTCTTAGGTAAGTTGATGTGCAAGTGATTTACTGAACTTTCTATTGAGGCTTTCTTTTTCAGTACGATGATCGATTTTTGTGGCATAGATCGATAAGTAGATATCCTCCATTCTATCCTTTATCAATCGATCGTTATTTGACAATGATAGTTTCCTAGAAATTCATGAATGTTGTTTAGATTGTTGTTTAATTGGAGGTTTTGACTACGTTACCTAGGTACATTGCTGAGTTTAAAGTAGTCAAACTTGTGGTTGGGTCGTAGGAGCATAGTCGGTCGATATTTAGTGCATACAGGGATGAGGTAGTTGAATTTTGAATTAAATTTGTGTTAGGACAGAAGACAGATTCGGATCCCAACCGACCTTGAAGTTTGCTAATTTTGTACCGACTTATGCGGTGTAAATTTCATGGGGCATTTTTCACGAAAGTCATCCTTTGTTGGCTGTTCTACAACATACTTTAATTTTAGAATTTTGGACTTCATACAACAAAAATATATTTGAAAAATTTCGGGATTCAAAATCTATTTTTGGGTCCTTTGGACTAACCTCTTCTTGTTTTCCATTTTACACAAATTTTTTGGTCAAGAATTCTAACATATGTCCCACGTGAAAGTTGTAGAGTACGTCCTAGGATACCACATATTAAATTTCCATAATTTTGTGGTCTCATTTGGTCGGCGAAATATTTATTCTCCTATTCAATATCGCTTTGGAAATTTTGACTATTTTGGGCCCAGATTGCAAAAATTATTTGGATTTGTACGAGCTGAATCAGACTTTGAGTCCTCTACAAAAAATGCCCCTCTAGGTCCTGTCTACCTCATATTAAAATTTCATAATTTTTTAAACCCATTTGCTCAGGCGACAACTATCATTACTAAAGGCTCGTGAAATGCCTTATAAGGCTAGTTTGTGGCCTAGGATGTGGAAATTTTTTGATAGTTCATCTAATATCGGCACCAGCAAGTTTATATTAGACTAAATGATAAAAATGACTTATGATTCATTAGATGCATGCTTGAGTCCCTGGATAGTAGTGACGTAACGTACTTTTAATTAGATTATGGAACTGCCGCATCATGGTGTAAATGTGTGACTGAGAATACCGTTGGTCCTTGTGATGACGATGCCTCGGGTTATATTAGGGATGGTTGGAAGGGTAACTGGGTTCCTCCAAATGCTTTGGAGGTGTAACACGGTTCCCCCAGATGTCCTCGTGACGTCGGATGGATTCAAGATGCCCGGGGGGCGGCATGAATTTGTATTGAATATGACTTTAATATTTCTGAATTGAACTACTAATTATTTGTTGGAAAAAGTTATTACCTGTATTGATCTGTCATGTATTTTGAAAAAGTTCTTAGGTAAGTTGATGTGCAAGTGATTAACTGAACTTTCTATTGAGGCTTTCTTTATTAATACGGTGATCGATTTTTGTGGCATAGATCAGTAAACCTTTTACTTGCTGGGTTTTGGCTCACTAGTTGTTGGTTTCATCTTTTGATATCAGTAGAATGTCGATCCCACTACCTCCCCTATGGTTTGTTATGGGGTGCCAATGGACATCACATGAGAAAGGGACAGGTTCGTAGACCTCGGTTTTTTTAATACTGTTTTTATCCGGATCAAATCTAGCATGGTCGTGGATGAGGGCCCCTAATAGGGCAAGTCACGCTTGGTTTCGTCAAGATGTACGCCTATGTCAACGAATGCATGATGGATCCACTCTCACTATTCATCAATGGGCCTGGAGATGAAGGCAGCTCCGCAGCCTAGACGGGAGGTAGGAAGGAAGCAAGTTTTTGGAGCTAGGAAGATTTTTTATAAAAGGAGGGGCCAAGGTTTAGGCAACCACTTCTACAGCTAGGTTGGGAAGGGATGACTGATGTATAACACAGTGAAGTCAATAGTACTGACATTTTGAAATTCCCTAGTGTAACCAACCTCTTGCTTGATATATATATAGAAATGAAGTTGCTCAATTCATAGAAGTCGCATGAACCCCGAAATTACTTTAGTCCCCTTATCCTTTCTTATGCTATAGTAGCTATGACGTGCTGGGTTCGTCACAGCTTAAGCAATATCAAAGAATAGGTTTAACTGGAGTAATAAGATGCGTCAGCAGTTGAAGGAGTTAGGATGAACACTTACAATAAGAGATTAAATATATGTGTTTAAATTGTTTTGGACAACGGGTGATGGATTGTCACTTGTAAATTGTGAGTAACGATTTTAAGTTACCTGTATATTTCAATGACATGCATATGTTATTAATATGATCCTGTTGTCAGTTA
The DNA here is from genome assembly GCA_016097605.1 of Eucalyptus guilfoylei. NCBI lineage: Eukaryota > Viridiplantae > Streptophyta > Magnoliopsida > Myrtales > Myrtaceae > Eucalyptus > Eucalyptus guilfoylei. The sequence continues at coordinate 22,160,846 of CM027870.1, read as the reverse complement.
TATGATTAGTGATACCAGGTTACTGATCGTTTATGTAGGTAATACTCAATAATTTGTAGAGAAACATGGTGAGGTCAAGAAGTTCTTCTCCATCGAGGGTAAAAGCTACTATTTCGAGAGCAAAACCTCAAATATAGCATATTCTGCAGACACTTGCCAATATAGGGAATTTGATGGAGAGGCAAGCCCAACAACAACTTGGAGTGGAACGCCTTACACAAGGACTGGTAGAGGAATTTCTGAAACTGAAGCCACCTTCACTTATCGGTATGGGAAGCCTAGAAGAGGCCGAACAATGAATTGATAGAATGGAAAGAATCTTTCGGCTACTAAACTGTAACAACACAAAGAAGATAACTTTGGCGGAGTATCGGTTGGAAGGAAATGCCAAACATTGGTGGAGGCCTTAAGGGACATGATTTTCCCGACCTGTACAATCGTAACCTAGGACGAATTCGTTAGAGTTTTCTACAGAAAGCACTTCTCTGATTACGCCAAGGACCAGAAGATAATAAAATTTGTCAACTAGATCAAAAGAAGCTTACCTTGGACCAATACGAAGTAAAATTCTCTGAACTTTCCAAGTATGCTCCTAAACTGGTAGAGGATTGAGAGGGGAAAGCCAAGAGATTCCTAAAGGGCCTAAGGACAAACATTGGAAAATAACTAGTGCCCCTTAATATCAAGGACTACAATGAAATTTATGAGCGAGTCCAGCTCATGGAAAAAGAATTGAAGAGGAAGTCGGTAGAAAATGAAAGAAGGACAGGATTCAGATGCCAAATGGCTCTAAACTATGTTTGATGGGACAAAAGGCCCTACCCATATCAAGGATATGTTGGCCCTTCTAAGAAGAGGAATTTTGGAAATTTCAGAAGAGCTGGGAAAGGCTAGACCATAAATCAAATACCATATTGAAAGAACCATGCTAAAGGTGTGGCGGACGGCATGGACCAGGACCTTGTCACAACTCAAGAAGATGTTTCGGATGTGGACAACAGGGCCACATTAGGAGAGATTGCCCTTAGGAGAGGACCCAAGCCAATGTTGGCCCTACATGATCGACATAACAACGCTCAAATGGAGTATCTTGGCAAGGAAGACCGCAACAACCACCAGCGCAAGGATGGGTGTACCCAGTCACCCAAGAGGAAGTGAAAGCTTCCAAGGACGTTATCTCAAGTACGATTTCTTTACATGACATGAAAGCTTATGTATTGTTTGACACGGGTGCCACGCATTCTTTTGTGTTTGAAAGATATAGACGATTGGATGAGATAGAAACCAAACCTCTCGATATGCCTCTTAGTATTTCTACACCACTAAAAGATTTAGTATTGTCTATATTAGTATGCGAGAAATGTAAAATACCTATAGATGGACGAAATCAGGAAATAAATCTAGTGGTGATGGCCATGTATGACTTTGATGCAATTATGGGAATGGATTGGCTCCATAAACAATAGGCCAGGGTGGATTTTTAGAGAAAGATGATTCAGTTCAACCCACCGAATGAGCCTAGCTTTGAGTTCTACAGGGATGAAACAAACCCCTCAATGACACTTATTTCGGCAGTAGAGGCACATGTACTTCTTAATTAAGGGTGTCAAGGGTACCCAGTAATAGTAAAGGACTAGACTAAGGAAGAAGCCAAACTCGATCAAATTCAAATAGTCCAAGAATTCCCTAACGTATTTCCTGAAGAATTACCGAGATCACCATTGGAACGGAAGATTGAATTTATGATCAAATTGATGCTTGGAACCGAACTAATATAAAAAAAAAAAAAAAAAAAAAAAAAAAAAAAAAAAAAAAAAAAAAACCCATCTAAAATAACTTTGACAGAACTAAAGGAGTTAAAAATACAGTGTTGCAAGAATTACTCGATAGGAGATTCATTAGACCTACTGCATCCCTATGGGGTGCTCTTGTCCTATTTGTAAAGAAGAATGATGGATCCAAGCGTCTTTGCATTGAATATAGGCCATTGAACCAAGCAACAATCAACAACAAGTACCTGTTGCCTAGAATTAATGATTTGTTTGATCAGTTGCAGGGAAGTTCGGTCTTTTCTAAGATAGACCTAAGGTTAGAGTATCATAAGTTAAGAATTAAAAATGAAGATATTCAGAAAACTGCTTTCAGGACTTGTTATGGACACTACGAGTTCCTAGTTATGCTATTTAGTCTAACAAACGCACTAGCATAATACTACAAACTCTTAAAGAACATAAATTATATGAAAACTGCTTTCAGGACTTGTTATGGACCTAATGAATAGGGTATTCAAATCATACCTGGATCAATTCGCGATTGTCTTTATCGATGATATCCTGATATATTCTAAAGGACCAGAGGAACATGAGTAGCACCTAAGCATAATACTACAGACTCTTAAAGAACATAAATTATATGCCAAATTTAGTAAGTGTGAATTCTAGTCAGACCGAGGGGAATTCTTGGGCCATGTGGTATCAAGAGAAGGAATTTCAGTGGATCCAGCAAAGGTTGAGATAGTAGTAAATTGGTCAAGACCAATGACGCCAACGGATATATGAAGTTTCTTGGGACTTGCAAGGTATTATAGGAGGTTTATAGAAGAATTCTCGCGACTCACAGGCCCATTGACCCAATTGACTAGGAAGAACGTAAAGTTTGAATGGAGTAATAAATATGAGCGGAGCCTCCAGGAGCTCAAGAAAAGATTGACCATGACCCCGATACTAACTATTCCTTCTAGATCTAATAGCTTTACAATATATAGTGATATCTCCCACAAGGGGTTGGGATATGTCTTGATGCAACATGAAAAGATCATAGCATGTGCATCAAGGCAATTAAAACCTTATGAATTGAACTATCCAACTCACGACCTAGAATTGGTAGTAATAATTTTTGCACTGAAGATATGGAGACATTATCTGTATGGGAAGAGATTTGAAATTTATGCCGATCATAAAAGTTTGAAGTACTTATTCTCCCAGAGGGAATTAAACATGAGACAAAAAAGATAGGTGGAACTATTGAAGGATTACAACTGTGTGATACTATATCATCAAAGAAGGGCAAATAAGGTAGCAGATGCTCTTAGTCGTAAATCGACAGTCGGCAGTTGACAGTCAGCATGGCAAGTATTAGGACAAGAGAATGGAAATTGTTAGAGACAATAGCCAATTTGGAGTTTAAATTAGAAATAGACCATCTCGCCAATGTACTGGTTGCACCGAGAATTGAACTAGAAATTATCCAGAAATTTAGAACACTACAATAGTTAGATCTGGAAATCGTGAAATTTTAAAAAGAGATATTATTGGGGAAAAGACCAGAGTTCCAAGTTCCTAAGGATGGAATCATGAGACACTAGGGACAAATATGAGTATCCAATAATGAGGAAATAAGGAATGAAATTTTATCAGAGTCACATAGAAGTAATTATAGTATCTACCCTGGAATGAACTAGTGGAACGGTATGAAGGCGGATATTGCTAAGCACGTATCCTAGTGCTTGACTTGCTGACAAGTGAAGGTAGAATATCGCAAGCCTACTGGAATGCTGAGACCGCTAGATATTCCTTAGTGAAAATTGGAGCACATAATGACGAATTTCATGCAAGGATTGCCGAGGACATCAAGCGACCACGATTTTATCTAGGTAATAATAGATCGACTGACCAAATCTACCCATTTCTTAGCAGTACATATGGATTATTCGATGGACAAATACGTGGGGATATATGTGAGGCATATAGTATGCCTACATGGTGTCCCCGTGACCATCACTTCAGATTGAGACTCGAAATTTGCCTCAAATTTTTGGCGGAGTCTTCAAACTACATTAGGTACCAAACTCCAGTTTCGTATTGCCTTCCATCCATAGACAAACGGACAGACAGAAAGAGTAATCCAAGTACTAGAAGATATTTTAGAGCTTGCGTGACTAATTTTAAAGGAAATTGGGATGAGAAGTTGCACCTAGTAGAGTTTGCATATAACAATAGTTTCTAGCAAAGCATCAGCATGGCCCCATTCTAAGCACTACATAGAAGAAATTGCAGGACTCCGATATGTTGGAATGAGGTGGGCGAGAGGAGATTAACAAGACCGGATTTGGTACAAGTGACTTCAAATGTAGTGGAGGTCATTAGAAGTCGACTCAGGATAGCCCAAAGTCGACAGAAGAGTTACGCGGATTAATGCATAAGAGGCATATTAAGATTTGGAAAGAAAGGCAAGTTGAGCCTGAGATTTATTGCACCCTTCGAAGTCCTCGAAAAAATAGGGGATTTGGCCTATTGACTGACATTGCCTCCTAAGCTATCGAATATACACGATATTTTCCACGTGTCAATGCTAAGAAAGTGTCAGCCCGACCCTACACATATACTAAATCATGAGGTCATCAAAGTAGACGAAAAAGTGAAATATGTGAAAGAGCCAGTGCAAGTACTAGATCGGAAGAAGCAAGTTCTCTTGACAAAGGTAATCCCACTCGTCAAGATATTGTGGTGACACCACGACGTAAAAGATGCCATGTGGGAAAGTGAGGAGAAAATGAGGCAAAAGTACCCCCATCTCTTCAATGGAAAGTGTGGAACATTTATTTTCGAGGACGAAATTCCTTAAGAGGGGGAGATTTATGACATGCAAAATTTCACTTGACAAAAAAAGGGGTCCTAAATGCATAACGGTCCATACCACGTTGACGAGCTCATTGACAGACTACAGCATTCGTACTACCACCACGTCGTCACCAAGCAATACCAATTCCATCTCATTCGAAACGCATCTACATCATCAAGCCGCCACTACTACTCATTGTTAACAAATCCGATGTTCGGTTCCATCGTACATTGTCACATAGCTCTCCAGTCAACATTACCTTCAACAACCATGAGGACCGCTCGATGGCCTACTCGGACGGCTAACGAATTCGTCGAATTTCCTCGGTGGCACAAAGACCGCCCTTCACCCTTCCTTCCACTGTAGAACGCCGAATTGATGCCACACCCCTTCATCCCACGAAGACTCGTGAGCTTCTCATTGATGTTGCTTCAGGCCACAACACCAAGCCACATCCTTACTGGCGTGAAGTGAGATGCTGAGTCAACAAAAATCACCACTAAAGAGAGATAGCAATGTTTGTTGGATGCAAATTATGCAACCCCAAGATCACCATAACTAGAACAAGAACATGCATAATAGATTAGAAAGATTTACGCACCTGTTTTAGGATCCATTGTACTTGAAGCGGAAGCGGAAACACAATGTTCCACGCGCAAGTCCTTCTCCTCTATTGCTCTCCGTATCACTGGCTCAATGAGGCAACCCCCCTCACGTTTAGTGTTAGGTAAACACTCCTTAGGTGAGGATATATGTGAGAATTAGGGTTAGAGGAGAGACTTGAGCACTATTTATAGAGTTTCCAGCCAATCCCCCTCATTATGGGCCAGGCTTAACTCGGCCCACACTAGCCAGCCCATTTTAGACTAATTAAGAAACATTCTATCTTACCTTAGACCAAACCCCGTAAAACAGTAAACGTTAAACGGCAAATTACAATATCAATTAATGTAGTCCACAATTAGAAAAACTCTTACAATGTTGACCATGGGAGGAGAGAAAAACGGGGAGAGAGAGAGGGATGCCGTTACTCATTTTCTGTCTTTACCACCCACTACCTTCAAGTTTATCTTCAGCCCTTCTCTTCATTTTTGGGTCACAGCCAACAAACTAGAAGCACTGAAGTCGAGCAGTTTCAGTTCCTTCCATTGCTCGCTCCCAGAAGACCACCAAACCAGCGAAGACCGTCCCTCTCCGTCGTAGCCGCACACACTGTCACCGTCAACCACGGCCCATCTTGCCAAACTACAATCGTAGTACTCTTAAGACCTAAGACAAGTAGATATCCTCCGTTATATCCTATGTCAATCAATTGTTATTTAATGAGGATAGTTTCCTAGAAATTCATGAACATTGTTTAGATTTTCATTTAATCAAAGGTTTCGACTACATTACCTAGGTACATTATCGAGTTCAAAGTAGTCAAACTTGTGGTTGGGTCATGAGAGTATGGTTGGTCGATATTTAGCACATATAGGGGCTGAGGTGGTTGAAATTTTGAATTAAATTTGTGTTAGGACTAAATATAGATTCGGATCCCAGCCCAACCCCAAATTTTGCTAATTCTGTGCCGACTTATGTGGTGTAAATTTCATGAGGCATTCTTCGCAAAAGTCGTCCTTATTGGCTGTTCTACAACATACTTTAATTTCAAAATTTTAGACTTCATACGACAAAAATATATTGAAAAACTTTGGGTTGGAAATCTGTTTTTGGGTCCGTTAGAGCGACCTCTTCCTATTTTCCATTTTTCATAGATTTTTTGGTCAAGAATTCTAACATGTGTTCCCCATAAAAGTTGTAGAGTACGTCTTAGGCTACCACATATTAAATTTCCATAATTTTTCGGTCTCATTTGGTCGGCAAAATATTTATTCTCCTACTCAATTTTGTTCTGGAAATTTTGACTGTTTTGGGCCTAGATTGCAAAATTTATTGGTACTGTATGAGCTACATCAGACTTCAAATCCTTCATGAAAAATGTCCCTCTAAATCCTATTTACCTCGTATTAAAGTTTCATAATTTTTTAAACCCATTTGCCTAGGCAATAGCTATCATTTGTAAAGGCACACGAAACGCCTTATAAGGCTAGTTTATAGCCTAGGATGCAAGAGTCTTTTGACAATTCATCTAATATCAGGACAATCGAGTTTATATTAGTCTGGGAAATAAATATGACTGATGATTCATTAGATACGTGCTTGAGTCCCTGGATAGTAGTGACATAAAGTACTTTTAATTGGATTATGGAATTGTCGCATCATAGTGTGGAGGTGTAACTAAGAATACCATTGGTCCTTATGACAACGATGCCTCGGGGTATAGTAAGGATGCTTGAAGAGGTAACTGGGTTCCTCCAAATGCCTAGATGGTGTAACGCAATTCCCCCATATGTCCTCGTGACGCTGGATGGGTGCAAGATGCCCAGGAGGTAACATGGTTGCCCGGATGATGATGGCAACATGAATTTATATTGAATATGACTTTAATATTTTTGAATTAACTACTAATTATCTGTTGGGAAAATATTTTTACATGTATTGATCTGTCATATACTTTTCTCAGGTAAATTGATGTGCAAGTGATTTACTAAACTTTCTATTGAGACTTCTTTTGTCAGTATGGTGATTGATTTGTGTAGTATAGACCAGTGAAGCTTCTGCTTGTTGGGTTTTGACTTACTAATTGTTGATTTCTTTTTTTCAGATTAGTAGAATGTCGATTTCACCTGCCTCCCATATGGTCTGTTACAGGATGCCAGTAGACTTCACATAGGAAGATGATAAGTTTGTAGACCCCAGTTTTCCAGATACTATTTTTGTCTATCAAATCTAGCATGGCTGTGGTTGTAAGGCCCCCAACGGGGTAGATCATGCTCGGTTTTGTCAAGATGTACGCCCATGTCAACGAGCGCATAGTGGGTCCATCTCACTATTTGCTGATTGGCCTGAAGACGGAGGTAGCCCTACAACCTAGACAGGAGGTAGGAAGGAAGCAAGTTTTTAGAGCTGGGAAGATTTTTGACAAAAATAGGTTCAGGGTTTAGGTGACCACTTGTACAGCTAGGTTGGGAAGGGGTGATCGACGTACAACATGGTGAAGTCAGTAGTACTGACCTTTCGAATTACCCCACTATAACCAACTTGTCCCTTGACATGTGTGTGTGTGTGTGTGTAGTTGTCCCATTCATAGAAGCCGTGTGAATCTTAGAATTACTTTAGTCCCCTTACACTTCCGCATGCTTAAGAAAAAGCGAAACAAAAAGGATAATTGCATTAGTAGTTCTATGGTAGTCGTGACATGTTGGGGTCGTCACAAATCTTTTTTAGGAAAATATTTTTAGAATCAGTTATTTTTTGCGAAACAAACTAAGTCTTTAAGTTAATTTTTTTTTTTCAAATTTATAATTTTTCATTTGCTTCTCATTAATTCATTTTTTTTATTTGATTTCAATAAATGAAATAAAATCATACTAAATTCATTTTACAATCAGTCATTTTTCAGAAGACAAACAGAGCCTTTAAGTCAATTATTATTTGTCAATTCTATAGTGCTACATTTGTTTTTTGTGAGTTCATTTTATATTCATTTTCCGTTATTCATTTAAGCTTTTGTCAAATAAAGAAATTAGATATAAAAGTATTGCCCATGTGGGCGGGCCACACCAGCCAATGCTTTTTTACCGGTCGGGCTTGGGCACTTTAACCAGACTTAGTTCGGGCTGGGGTGTGAGGTCTCCAAGGCCTCTTGAAGTTCGGGTCAAGCCTGCCCGATAACTAAGTGTAATTTCATTTGATTAATCTATGCTTCCACAATTTACTAACTCTATTTCTAGAAAAAAAAAAAGTCGATAAATTATATATCATTTGTCTGTTGATAAGTCAACTTACACCTCTGCCCTCTTTCATCTTCACTTTACTATAACAAAAAATCGCATTTGGCTAGCACACTTAGCGAACTCGAGCTTAGGTACTAAACTTAGAAAAATAAGACATCGTAGCCCATTGTGACTAGGCTATGGAATCCATAGAAATTCATTAGATCATGAGATCATACCGATATGTCACAAGTTTCCATTTTCAACGACTCTATAATGTTGAATAGGTTGTGAGGTTTTACATTTTCAAGATTTAAATGTGATGAAAAGAGATCGAAACACCCATGATATTTTCCAAATAATTAATCGACCGAAGACATAATTAGCGAAATTACTCTATTGATCAAGTTTGATGGGATATGGACTTGAGAGGGTCCTTAAAAGACTCAAAAAAAAAAAAAGAAATAGATAGGAGATCCGTCCTGGGGTAAGAGACCCATAATGCCATCTCTGTATTCCTTCCTCCCCTAGAAGACAAAGATGGAGAGAGGAATTTGGGGGTCTTATGGTGGTGAAGGTAGACATTACGTCAGGATTTCATTCTTGACTATCGCCGAGTAGGCAGATATAGTAACCTCCTGCGCTTGAGGTGAGTGAGGGTAGGTGAAATGTCTATTACTAGATAGGCTGCCATACGGTAAGTCTCATAACCAACTACGTGCTTTGGTACCCCTGGTTATGAGACTTGCTGTAATATTGAATGGGTGGCGAGATTTTACATTTTCAATATTTAAATGTGATGAACAGAGGTCTAAACACGCACATTATTTTGAGAATAATTAATCAATTGATCACATAATTAGTGAAATCACTCTTTTGATCAAGTTTGACTGGACAACCTTGTTATTGGGATATATTGCGATTGTATATAAACCGACCGAGTTTTTCGTGATTAAAAAGTGAATTAAAGGCCTGAAGTATGAATCAGCACTTCAAATTTGTGAGAGTCTCCTCCATTTTCTGTGTTATTTCATATGAATACACACATATAAAAAAGAGTCTTGTACGAATATTGAATAGCCCCCGAGGGAAAAAAAGATCATTGTCAAACAATTATTGATAATTCGGCAAAGACAACCTTTAAATCCAATAGCAACCAGAGTATAGTTCGATTAGCCATTTTTAATATTAGAGGTCATTACACTAGTGATGCGCAATATCAAAAGAGAAAACCCCCAACGCTCTTTGTCAAGAACAAGATCGACGATAAGGCATGACACTAATCCAACTCCAAAAGCGCATTAATTAAAACTGATTTGCTTTTCACCCGAATTACGGAAGGAGTCTCCCGCCGCAGGAGTAAGTGACGTTGCACAAGTCGGCCACAGTTACGGTGTACTCATGAATTGGCCGGGTCAAGAACGAGGGCAGGTGAACCAGCAAGTCACACACGCACTCTGAGTCCACCTCCTTCAGCCACCTGCAGCAGTCTTGCTCTGCCGGGGAAGGCTCGCCTCCGAGCCGGCCATGCCGGTGCCTGTGGTGGTGTCCGTGCCCACGTCGATGCTCCTGACAAGTGTGGTGGTGGTGCCCATGCTCATCCTGGCTTTCGTCATCGGGGCAGGGGGGTGGAGGCAGGGGACCGGGCGGGGTCAGAGGTGGGGACGGGGGAGCTGGAGGGGGCGCCGGGTTCGGCATAATCATAGAGCAGGCATGATTCACAAGGGCGAACTGGGAGGCGCAGAGCGGTTGGGGGGGTTGCGGCGGTGGCAACGGGAGCGGCAACGGCATCAAGCTCGGTGTCGGCCGTTGCAAGGGGGCACTGCCCGAATAGCCCATGAGCGCCGACGCTAGCGCCGCACAGAGCATCAATGTGGCAAAGCTAGTCCTTCCCATGGCCACTTTCATTAGAAGCAAACCAAACGACAAGCCAACACAAAAAGAGTCTAGTCCTTTCTTTTCTTGGTTATCAGGGTACTCCAAAATGTATGTATGTAAAGTTCCGATTTATATGCTCATGAACTCACGGGTTTCACATTTTCACATTAATCTAGGGAGGTTTCTTGGGTGACATGAAATGAGAATGGCCAAAGAGAGCGAGGACCAAGGTTGTTGTGCTGTAAGGAGAGAATCAGTTAACTCCTGGTTCAGGAATTTGGTCATCCCCTTTGGATGACCAATTTCATTTTTACCTTCTTTATGCGTTGCGCTACCAAGTGCCCGCCTTTCTCGTTGAGGTCAACTGAATTCTATTCTCTACTTCTTCGAGGACAGAAATTCCGGGTATGGGGGTAACGGGCCAGGGCCAATACGAATTCATGGCATGGGAGCCTAATCGTGGGCGGGCCTAGGTGGGCTCAAGCCGTGGACCGGAAACATATTTAGGTCCGGCGTCGGGTCTCAACTTGTTGGGCATGTGGGGTCGTGTTAACAGCCCATCAGGGGAGCCATTTGTTCTGAAGTCGGAACCACCCATGTCGTTAATTATGTTAATAGGGCTTGACTCAATGGAAGAACGGGCCCATAAGGAGCATGCATCACTTGCTTAAAGGGAAAATTACCAAAAAAAAATCTTAAACCTATTGCATAAATATCAATTCAATTATGAACCTTTCAATTGACCAATCTAGTTTTAAAATTTTTGACAATTTACCAATCTAGTTCTTTGATATAATTTTGGTCAGAAATCACTGATATAAACACCAGTAATTTTATGTAACATAACTAGTGCTAACGTGAATGACTTTTTTCTTTTTTGGATTTTTCTTTATTTTTTTCCATTGTGGCTACTGGCTAGTGAGGACGTCACAACCATCACTCCTGGCTAGCAATGGCTTGAGCGAGAGTTGCTGCTCTTGCTGGTCATAATAAAAAGAAAAGGAAAAGAAATAATAAAAAAATTTAAAAAAAATACGTAATTGCAAAATTTATCAACATCAAAGCTAATTGTATCATGTAGGATGACCAACATCCAAGTCAACAATTTCCAGCCAAAATCATAATGGCTAAGTTGGCAAATTGTCAAAATATTTAATTGGCCAAATTGAAAAGTTCAAGATTAAATTAATACTCGTACAATACCTTTATAACTTCATTTGATAATTTTGCCCCTGCTTGAACGATTACAAGGCACTTCATATTATCGTGTGTCTTGCTTTGGTATACAAGTTACATAAATTCCGCATGTAATTCACATGTCATGTAGATAGTGTAGTATTATGCATCTCAATGTATTTACATTTCGAGAAATTCCTATCTAAATACAAGTGCAATATCACATTATTTGTGCGATGCGAGAACCATTCATGTCATTACTTTGCTTAGATTTGTTCCTTTTGAATTCTGAAACTAACCCCCGATTGGGGAGCCCATCCCTAAGTTTTCCCCCTTCATTTTTATCTTACAATTCCGTCCTTGCAATTTTACATAAGACCGAATGATTTCCGACCTGTCCCTAGCATCCTATTGATCTTACGCAGGTAAGGTAGTAATGAAAGGCAGTAATGAGTCTCATGATCAAATCCTAATTAGAAAAGGATTGATAAATAAAGAAGCTTTACAAATAATAATAGATCATCAACATTGCCCCCACGAGCTAGTGGCCTAATAGTTTTGGAGACCGATCTTCTCCGACCTCGTTCGAACCTGAATGATGAAACGAATAAGATTGGACCGTAGATTTCATGAGCCCCATTGTGAATTCCACGAGAATTTGATTGATTATGGCTATGTTCCGGTGCATTTTCCAATGGAAAAAAATTTCGGATATGTCGAGTATTCCCCAGCCCCAGTTTTAGAAAGTATGAAAAAATTAGAAGGCCACGGTGGAATTAGAGTGCAATTTTGTCGGATACTTAAAAGACACTTTTATGACATGACTTCACTCAATGAAAGAAAAGGGTACAATCCCGTTAAAAGTGAAAATGAGTCGAGCTACTTTAGAATAATTCACACTTTGTTGGATAATATTTTGAGATTGAATCGTCTGTTAAAGCCTAACTCATGCTGTTTGAGTATCTTGTCAAGTTAAAGTTTGAGTTGGTTGACACTCATTTCAACAAGTTTGCAAATCTAATTAAGCTCTTATCTTTTTAGAATTATATGATGATTATAAAAATAAAGGCACAAATATCTTTAAAATAGCACGGCATTGGAGTTTATTGAGCTCATGCTCAACTTCATTTTTATAAGTTGACGGTTGTCGCATAGAGTCGAGCTAGAAAGGCGGTACTAGATTGAGTTGGAGTCGAATTTGACAAGTATGCTAGTCAATTCAATCTCGAGTTTGACAATGTATCGACCCTATTATATTGCTAGTAAAAATAAATTAATTAATTAAAATCAATCTTTCAAATTATATAGTAGGCAAGTTATATTATACTCAAACTCAAACTCAAATTCATTCGTAAATTGATCATGAAATCTGAGCTTAAAAATCTAGACATTTCAGTCAAGTCGAGCTCTAGCGCAACGAAGTTTAAGTTGAATTTTGAATACCAACATAAGAGTTAAGCCGAGATCAAATTTGTCCACGTATCGGCTCGATTCGGGTTGTTTACGCCAGATGCCCAAACGTAAAAATTTTGCAGCACAATACTGCTTGAAATGATTGATGTCAAGCATTGCACCACAAAAAGAGAAACTGTATAAACTCCCTCCTTGCCTTCCTCAACAAGTTGTTTCTTTACTCTTACCCCAAAGGAAGTCGGAAAAAAGCAAAAGCGAAATTCAACGAAAAAGGTAAAAGCTTTCGCGTGTTGTTACACTCTTCGTTTTGTTCCCCCCGCTTTCTATGGTGACGAATCCGAGCATCAGTTCGGTTCAGCAGTCTTATCTGTAATCGTTCGTGGGATGTCGTGTCATCATCGTTCTTGTCTTTCGTTTGATGTTTCGAGGAATGCGAATTCGAAGAGCGGTCGCGTCTCCTCTGTCGCTCCTCGCTGGCACCGCCGCTCAACTGGGTTGCTGCGATCACTTCCATTTTGAGGTTGTAAAGCTGCAACCATTTTTTGTTTTCAAAAATTTTCCACTTGTTTTTTTTCCCATTTACTGTTTCTGTGGCATGGCCATGAATTGTTGTTGAGGGGGTAGAACCGCTTTGTTCTCGACCTTAGCGTTGTTACTTTCCATCGGTTTTTGTTGATTAATCTGTGTATCGGTCTCAGGAGGTTCATGCCCTGACGACCCATCAAACCGAACATCCCTCTGTGGGTGTCACGTCAACGGGTTTGTTTTGCTAGCCTGTGCCGTCCTTCCCCACCCTTTTGAATCATAAGAGAAAAAAGCCGAGTTCTTTTGTTCACCACTTGCGGGCTGCAACGAGAAAATTGATGATTGATGATTGGATTGTCCTTTTATTTGCTATTTGGTCGGGCTGCAATGAGAATATTGATCATTGATGATTGAATTGCCGGTGTATGTCCATGATTTTGATCAATTTTCCTGGACATTCTGCCATCATGCAGTTCTGAACCTTTGGGATAATGGGTTTCTCTACTGTATATCGGTGCTTGCAGGAGCTATTTCCACAGGTGAGGACTTGGTCTCTTTTAGTGGAAGGATCAGTGTTTGGCAGTCCAGTCAAGACATATCATTTATGATTATACTCTTTCAGTGTTATGGCCAGTGGGGAGTGGGGAACAACTAATGTTATGTGTTTGTTCATACCGTAATTATTACGTTGTGCAGTTTAAGATGGAACAGAAAAGTAATTTACTTTGTGTTTGTAGAGAATGGAGAGTTTAAGAAATCCAAGTAGGGTTTCTCCTAGTGTAGTTTTTTGTGGCCTTTGGATCTCAGGAGGTACTGCAGCTCCCTTGAATTTTTAGAGTATTAGAGTTTTTGAAGGACTTCCTTTCGAGTTTGATTGATGATGCTTTCGAGTTCTTCCTTATGTTCTTGCAGTATAACACATATTTCTCATTTGATACAGCTTGATGCTCGCGTGTTGAAGGCAGTTGCAATTGAAAATTCTAAGGATGCGGATGCTGCTGTTGAGGTTGTTCTTTCAGAAATTCTTCCATATGTTTCAGTGCAGGAAAAACCCCGGAGTTCCCCCTTTCAATACCTGGGATCACTTAATCTATCTGATGGAGAAGGTGATAGCTAGATTCGTTTCCATTTGGAGTGTTCAAACCATCTTTAATTGTCATTTCTGTACTTCACATGATTTTCCCTCCAATAGTTAATTCAATTTTTAAGGTAGTTTTACTGATGTACACAATAAGTGGTGTTTTATCTTGTTCCTTTTTCGTTGTTTATAACTTCTGTTCTCATCTTTACCAAAAAAAAACTTCTGTTCTCATGAATGATGGTGCTATTCTTGATAGAATGATACCTTAGATGTCTGACTAATTATTCTGTCATGCCAATGTGAAGTTCGATCTGACCAACCGAGCTCTTTATTGAGGTCCCAAAGTATGCCTAAGAAAGCAAATGCAGCTTCTTCAGAATCAAAAGCAGCTAGCAGAAATGGCAGTACCATATCTAGCAATACCAGTCTGCTTGGAAATTATCCAAGAAACAGTCAGGAGGCATCTACCTCCCGCAGCAATGACAAGAGAGGTCGAGCATTTGAGACCGAAGAACTGATCGCATTGGAGAAAGATCAAGTGCAAGTAACCAGAGTAATTGAGGCTAATCAAGATCCAGATGTCCAATTAATTGCTAAGCCGAAACCACACAGCCTGACTGAAAGTGCAGAAGTGATTTTGCTGGGGACAACTAATCAGCCACTTGCCACTCGTGGGAAGACTTTGCACATTGGGCCAGCTAAATCTAGTGACGTCTCTAGCTTAACAATCGCAGATACAAAGTTTAATCAAAGAGGTTCTTGTGGCTCTTGGGCGGATGATTGTAACATAAGTAAAAGTGAAAGTAGCCATCGATCAGAATTAACTTTGACTAGCACTTCTCTAAAGACAGGGCAATCTGGTTGTGAGCAGGCATTTGAGCATCCTTTAGTAGCTCTAAAGTGTCATTTGGAAGCTGATTCCATCAATCTTGTTAGTAACAATACTGGTGAAAAAGCAGAAGAAGATGATGCTGCCTTGAAACACTACTTTGGAGAGGAGTCACCCTTGAAGTTGAAAAACACCTACTCTGGCGAAATTCATGAACTTATCAAACGGATCATTGAGAATGCTAAAGCATACAAAGTAATAGCCGGTTAAACCTTAGATACTTGTTAGGGACTAATGCCACTATTTATCTATTATTATCAAAGCTAGAATGATTTATCAGTGCTCAATGCTGCAGACTACCCTTTTCTCGGCGATGGATTTGGTCGTCAACCTCATGAAAGAAGTTGAAGAAGAAGAGAAAGTTGCAAAACAAGCTAAAGAGGAAGCTTCTTCGGAGGGAATTGATATTTACTTGAAGATTGAGGAACTCAAACGGATGTTAGTGCATGCAAAGGAAGCAAATGATATGGTTGTTAGTTTCTTATTTACATCTTGTTGAACCTTTGAATTGTTTTAAAGTGAACATAAAGCTAATTTATTTTCCACATTTGCAGCATGCAGCTGAGGTTTATGGAGAGAGAGTTATTTTATCGACTGAAGCAAGGGAGCTTCAATCCCATTTACTCAGGTTCTTGGATGAAAGGGACAAATCTCTTGCAATTATTGTTCAGGTGCTTCAATTTTCACTGTTGTTTAATCCTGTTGATCTTGAGCTGCTTGTTTTGAAGTTGTGCCATTTTTTCATGTTGCTGTCATGCAGACACGTTTAATGGTTTGGATGCAATCAAAATGTAATCATGAAGTCCATCACTGCTAGAGTTTAAGCTTCTATTGTGTGACATTTCATATACCACATGGGATGGACAACAAGTGTTCTTTTTTTGTGCCCTCGTCTTAAAGCAATCCAGGCAGAGACACACAAGTACTTTCAAGAAAAGACCAAATGCAAAATCACATTATTATTGAAATTAGCAGTATGCTTGAGTTCTGATCAGTATATGTTATCTTCTTTTTGTTCATTGCTACTCCAGCTAGACAACATAATTTTGTTAGTTAACTTCTTTGTCCCGTTATCTGGTCATCAAAGCATCACGCTCTCTGTTCTTGCAAGTTCTTCAGTTGGTGAAATCTAAAGACTCACTTTTTGAGTTGTGAAAAGTCTTGGGTGCATTTCCCCTAGCCACAGCATGTATGGTTGTTTTTCCTCAGCATTAAGTTTTGGCAGTTAACTTCTTTCTCCCGATGTCCGGTCATCAAAGCACCACATTCTCAGTTCCTGCAAGTTCTTCGGGTGGTGAAACCTGAAGACTGAATTTTTTAGTAGTGAAAAGTCTTGGGTAAATTCCCCCAGCCACAGCATGAATTTTGGTTGTTTTTCCACAGCATTAAGTTTGTCTTTTTCTGAGGCAAGAATTGACCCTTTTTGTAGTTTTTCAAACGTCCCCTCTATTTTTCCAGTCTTTAATGCGAAAGGATGACTTTGATGAATAGATGATGAAAATCATTTGTAATGGAGTGTCAGAGTGTGGCTATTACTTGGCGAGGTTCGACTCTGACATTAGCCCTTTTACCTTTTTGTCCTTCTAATAGCCAGTTCCATGTTTCTGCAGATGCGCCAAGAACTTGAAATTCGACATTCTGCAGCAGAGGATGTAAAAAAAGTTGCCGAGAAGGAAAGGCTTGAAAAAGAAGCTGCTGCTCAACATGCTTTGGCTGAACAGCAAGCTCTCCTGGAGAAGGTGCTTCATGAGTCTAAGTTATTACAGGAAGAGGAAGAGCAGAACAACAAGGTGGTCTTTGCAGAAAAGCTTAACCATTATAGTTGTATGCATTAAAGCAACGGAAATATCTCAACTAAATGCAATTTTATTATATGTTTGGAACAGCTGCGAGCATTTCTCATGGATCATGGCCGTATTGTTGATGCACTCCAGTAAGTTTTTTCTGTTACTGTCATTTACTTTTATGGGTCATGTTTCCGGGAATTTCCTCCAACCAATCTAGGTGACATTAATCCATGCACTTGTTTCCCATCATTTGTGCCGCCAATGTCATGGTGCTTTAACCCTTAAAACTCCTACTTCATTGTAGCCATAAGTTGGGCATTCAGTGAACAACATATTGGCAAGTCTCATTGCATTTATCATAAACAAATACATATTTTATTTGTAAACTGTTACATACCAGTGAAATCTACATATATATTTTTTTATATCTATGTAATCCAAGTTTGAAAAGGCCGAAACATCCCCAATGCAATGTATACTCAAACACACAATAATTTCCCAAACATCAAGTCTTCATGTCCTAGTAGTAGCATAATGGTAGTCTGAGCGATATCTTGTCATAATCACAATCGAGTATAACCAAAAAAAAGCAAAAAAGAAAAGCCACTGAGGACATTTAATATCATTACCTCAATTATTTGTTTAGTGAAAAACCACCGAGAGATGAAGTGAACTCAAGATATGAATTTGAATAATCTATGACGCAATAAAATTATCTATTACTCTTGCTCTTGAGTGAAAATGTGAAGAAAGAGGAAGAAAATGAACAAAAGAAAATGTAGCGACCAAGAGTATCTGCTTTGAGTCTCTTTATATCATCTTTTGTTATGTGCTCTCTGTCTCTTGGTCGAACGTGATTGAACTTTGCCTTTTAGAAGAAAATTGACCAAAGATATAATAGAGCACTAAGGAAAGCGATCTTAAGTGAGTAAGAGTGACAAGCAGGTGACCAAACTTTTAATGAAAGCCCTCCATGTATATGGTTGGAGGAAGTTTCGTCAAACCTAGTTTGAAGGAAACATGACCGTACTATAATTTCTTTTGTTAGGGTAATCAAGATTGTGTTATGCTTGATTTGTAAGCTTTAATTCTTCCTTGTTCATTAGCAGCCCCTCCCCCTCATCTCCTAGATTGATTCGTAAACCAGCACAAAGAGTCTGAAGTCAAACCACCCATCTGCACCATGCTGCTGATTGACTGTGTTCATCCCAGAGATATCTTTACAAAGTTGTAGGGACTCTTTTTTCACGTTAGATATATGCTCTATGTTGTTTCAATAACAATCGAACTTAGAGTTACTAGAGTACCAACTTGAGAGATTTGTCATTTATGATTATGTCTTGTAGATCTGTAAGCAATTTTGACTTTGGAAGTCATTGAAGCAGATGCTTGAAGATGCATTGCTTGTCTCATGTGCATAACATTATATGGCCTGCAATTTCTTTTTAGTACGAAATATCAAATGACCCCTTGCTATATTCCTCTAATGACACATCTGCAGAGGGGAGATGAATTTCATCTGCCAGGATGTGAGGTCACTCAAAGAAAATTTCGATAGGGGCGTTCAGTTGAGCAAATCCGTTTCCTTGAGGAAGATCAGTCGCACTACATCTTCATCATCCAGCTCAAATATAAGCAGTATTTCCACTGATACGATACCTGAACGAGGCAAAACGCTAAAGATTCCAAACAACATAGGACCTCTGAACTCAATTGATGACATTGGCTTGCCTTCAAAGAGAGTTATCGAAGAGGAAGAAGCCCGCATTGGTCGGAAGGAGCTGGAGGATGAAGGATGGGAATTGTTCGAAGGTAACTGAGAATCGTAAACCCGACTTGTAAATATGATATGTAATGTGTATGGAAGATATGATTTATACTGTGTTTGGAAGATACGATTTATACTACTCCTCGTGTTGTGGTGCATATGATATGGCTCCTGTAGTTTCAGCCGAAGATCTATGTTCTGCCTTTTTTGTGGCTTAAGGTAATGGTTTGTCAATCTTTCTCTGCACAGAAAGTATTAGTACAATCATTGAAGAGTTTGCAGATACATTTACTTTATTTAACTTCGCTTCATGAAGCTTGTTTGCCGAATCTTCTATGAGCAAAAGATTAAGTGATAAAAGGGAGTATGCGAATTTCAGAATTCATGGGTCTATGTTTTCCCTTTTTTTCTTGTATAGAAATGGGAATGTCAAAATTGGATTAAATCCAATTGAATTTTTTATGCCTAATGATCTGATTAGCAACTTACGAAGATTGATGCTCACGTCAAGCTGAGATTTTCAACCCGTTTGTATGTCATTACAGAATTTACACAGCAAACTTTTCTCTGTCGAAAGAATAGATGCGTGAATTACATGAGATATTTAACCCTCATCTATCACTCTAGGACCTTTGGGAGGGCATAGTTTGGCCATTCATGTCGGGTTAATTCTTGGGTGGCTAGTGTACTTCAATTTTTCATATAAAAAGAGAAAAGAAAAGAAAAGAAAAAGGAAAGGTCAAATGTGATTGCAACTCCTTCGGAACTCAATCCAAGCATAAGCATAACTAAATTGTGCCTCTTCATTCCTCTCCGTCCTACAACAATATTTATTAGTTTTCCCTCGAGACCAAACAGCATGAGAGAGTCAGCAATTCTCATAACCCACCTCATCATATCTGAACTGGTGAACGAGGCAGACCATTCTAGTGTCTGGAGCATGGTGATGACAAAATACAAGTCATACAGTCGACAATCAAACAGCATCCTAACCATTATTTTGACACCAGAAAAGATGGCCACAAAATGCATGCATACTGCCACAAAAACTTGTAAACACATGTACAAATATAAACAAACTGAAAAAGCAGCAGCCTTGACTTTTATAACAGGTCAATCGTGTAATGCAAGGTACATCATGCCTCCCCCAGTGCCTTCTTTATTTCCGCCTGCGTTATGTGTATTATTTGTCATGGGGCTGTGATAAATTCTCTTCCAGGAAAAATGATCGAAAAGCACGTGTGCAGATGATCTGCTAACTGGGAATCTATGTGAAGAGAGAAAGAAAGAGTACCTCAATGGCTAAAGGAGAGGTGGTTGGGCCATATCGACTGAGGACATGCCCCTCCTTATCAACGAGGAACTTCGTGAAGTTCCATTTTATTCCTGAACCCAAAAATCCCGATTTACTTGCTTTGAGGAACTTATAGACTGGTGCTGTGTCTGGTCCATTGACTCGTACCTAGAATCAAGCAACAACTTAATACATTGGCTAATTGGATGCAGTAACTGTTGTCAGGCAACTAGATGATTCAGCACTATCAAAGCTACATACCTATTAACAGATCACATATATAATAGGTGCACATGAGAGAGATTGTCAACAAGTACAATCACAAATAGAGCAAAATAAGAAGGAAAATTCTATAGCAGTCAAGTGATGCCAATCTGAAAACCAGAAGGAAAAAACAAAAAGGCAAATCTAGAATTGATGGACATAACAATAGCTATCAATTGAGGTTTCTCCCAACAAAGCTAACATTTTATAGGACAGACATGTTACCCCAGAGACAATATTTCGGGGTCACATTTGAGTAGGACACCAAACTTTTAATACCTTACATCTGATGGATTGAAGTTTGCAACTCCTTTCAACTTTTGCCCTAACCTATCACCAATAAATATTCCAACCCAAACCTGACGTGTTTACCTACCATAATAGATTTCAAGAGAGCAAGTATCATCAATACAATAAATGTTGTCTCTACAGTCAGCTCACATTCAAAGAAGCAATGTTTGCGGTGTTAAGCAAGTGTCATTACATTCGTCTAGCTTTCAATTAATTTGAGTCAAGGACCAGCCAACAAACTCCTGAAAAAGTTACCCAAGTCAGGGACCATGATTTGAATGCTTATGGTTCAGGGTTGTCATAGTATTTACTACAAAGATTTAACTAAGAACATACCTATAAAAAGATTACAGTTAGTTGCATTTAAACGCAAAGGAGACCAAGTTAAATAAAAATCAATTTTCCTCAATCCAACGGTATACTTTGGCAAACATATACAAACAAGAAAATCCACATCGTAGTAGCAGCAGCACATAAGATTTTACTCACGCATCTGTACAGGATGAACTGGCAGACAATCATAAGTTTGCAAGGTTAACTATTTTTTGCCAAAGTCGTAGTGTGACATAATATAGAAACAGTTGTCCACACCACTCGCAACTCAAAGCTACTAAAAGTGTAAGATTGCAGAGCAGCAATTCTTACCTTGTGGAAGATCGGGTATTCAGCTTTGAATCTTGTACATGCAAATTCTTGTGCATCCTGACTTGTTCCGGGCTCTTGTTTCAAAAATTGGTTGCACGGAAAAGCCAAGATCTCAAGACCTGAGGCACCCAACAACACCCAAGTACTCTTAAGGAATTCTATGATAAGCAAGGGATATAACAACAACTCAACTTTTCATTTGCAGCAAATCCACAATGCAACAACTTTGTCTTCTAAAAGAAAAAAATACACGATGACTCCCTCGAAATTCATTAAGGAACTCAAGAAATCGAAGAATCCATGAAGTTTCAAAAAAATTTAGATAAAATCCTCAGCATTAACAAACAAAAAGCATAGAATTAACCAATTGATGCCAGTTTCTAAAACATCCTCCATCCGATACACCTCAATTCATCAGCAAAGTAACCGTTTTCACGCAAAATCCCAGACATCAGCAAATCACCAAAAAAATTATCATCGAACCTATAAAAATTTGCGAAACGGAGTAGACCCAAAAGCTTAAAAGGAAAAGAACAGGAAAATAAGGGGAAAAAAAAAAACAACCAACCTTGGTCTTTGTATTTGTTGTAAAGTTCAGTGAGCTGTGTATAGTTGGAGTTCGTGAATCCACTGTTTCCAAACCAATCAACAACAACAAAAACAAAAACAAATTCATTCCACAAGAACAAGCAAAAAAAAAAAAAAAATTTCCGAAGGAAAAACCCATCTGAAACAGGGGATTGGCAAGAGACATACCATTTGGAGGCAACGTTAACAACGAGGAGGACCTTCCCTTCGTACGCACTCAAGTCAACGTCCTTCCCTCTACTGTCCTGCTCCCACCATAACCCATAAACCTCATTAGTCTGTCATCTTCACCATCACCGCAAGTGCAGAGAAAGGTTAGTTTCTGGTATTTTACCTTGACGGTGAACTCGTGGATTGATTTCTCGGGGACCGACTGCAAAGCGCCCATCTTTTTACTTCTTGAAGAAGCTGGAAAATGGGGGTCTGCCCTCTTCTTTTGGTGAAGCAAGAGTTCCTTCGAGGTGCGTGTGCAATGGTTTTCCTCTGGTCGGTTCAAACAGAGGAGAAAGAGGAGAAAGAGTAAGGGAACGATTACAGAGGAGAACACGTCGAGAAAGACTCTGAGTTGGCTAATTGCCTTATCACACTGGCAAGCTCCCAATCGGAGGAACCCGCGTGGGGTCCACTGCATTTTCTATTCTTTTTGCAGCTGTTTTCTTTTCATATGTTATTTTTATCCAGTCATCCCTCCCTAAAAAAGGATTCCAAACAAGAAGTTAAGAACAAGTCGAGAAGACTGAGTTGGCCAAGTCAAAACAAAGATCTCATGAAGTGTTTGGTACGTGACTTGGGCTCCATCTATTCACCCCCTTTTTCTTGCGTTTCTTCTATAATTTCATTGGTTACGATTTCGTGTGTTCCTACGACATTCGCTTTGTTGAAACTCTATGAAATTTTTTGCTTTGACCATATAAATGAATATCTTGAAAGTCGTATGAAAACAATGTTGGAACAGGATACTTTTGACCCGTCCGTGATGGTGGATTCATACAGAGGCTGCGAGGCATGTTGGCCTGGATGACATGCGCCTTAGAATTTCGGTCTTTGGAGAAAAGATCGATTTCTACGGATACACCATAGTGATTATGTTGTCGAACACAAAACCGCCACTAGCTCAAACCGTTTCTCTTTCTAGATTAATATGACAGAGCAGGCCCTGCAACGGGTCAGAGCAAATCTTTCCCCTCTTTCCGTCGTTTATTTCAACGCGAGATCGCGCGAGATGGTGATCTCTCGACTTTCGCTGTCATCCCAGCTGGGTCTCATTGAACGACAACAAGGACAAGCCTCGCATTTAATGATGATTCAGTTGTTTTTCAGCCGTTGGAACGGCGGATTGAGTTCACTTGTCATTCGGATCCATGTCAACCACCACGCCGAATTTATCACGTCCTCGGGCCCTTCGGGAAAGCGAAAAAGCGAAAAAAGGAAAATCTCCAGCGGAGCACTAATGCGAGGGATCAGTATGGTCCTTTCTACACTTATTAAATTGCCTATGTAGGAAGAGAGAATTAGGACGGCGGATGTTAACAGATCTCTGTCCGATCTGAAACCCGTCCCACTAACATTAGAGCATCTCGCAAGCCACCCCAAGCCCTATCTTTTTCTGTGCATAATTCTTTATAAAAGAGAGCCTGATATAAGTGATTAGTGACTGCACGTTGTGATACGGAAATCCAGATCATGCAACCACAAAACATCTTCATCTGATTAATTTGAACAGATATTGGTCTGCTTCGCCTATCCTATATGTTTGGTGTACCTACTTCTTCGTATTGTCTTATTACATGGTCCACGAATCCCAAGTAGGGAAAGACCTTGCAACCAGCAGGTCCATCGCCAGTGGCAGACAAAGATACAACAGAAAGGAACAGTTGTACGTACCACTTCAGTGGCAAACAGAAGCCCTCTCTCGCTTCACTTGACCCTAGTAGCATGAGAAACCAGTGAAGAGGACACACGCCAACAAAAGAAAGCAATGAATCAGCCAACTCGTTGGATGTGCCAAGGATTCCATCCGTCGTTTTGCACCCAAGGCATACACAAAAATAGGGCGAGCTCACTCCTTCTGAAAAACTAACTACAAACCCAGAAGAAGACCATCTCAATTGCATCTATGTGGAATGACGGAGAAAGTTTATGGAATGATGCCCGGGGCAACAGGCGCTCCAGGAAACAATTGATTTTTTATCCTGCAATTAAAGTTGAAAGGGTACAAAATTTTTGTACATTTCAACCTAAGAAGAGTTAGTTACATCCCTCACCTCTCTCACCCTCCACCCCCAACCTCACATGTGACAGTGTGTTGTCGCTCGCTGCCTTCTTCCAAAGGACATGATAACAATTATAGCTATATACAGTTTGGCACGAGAAGCATGCCGTTCTATACCCAACCCTTTGCAGACTCCTGTCAGGAAATACCTGCTTTGTGCGGTCTTGGACAACAACCAAGATCAGACCCTTTAAATCCTGATCGAAAGGGGGTTGTACCTGTATCAGTGATGGCAAATAATTATTATAAACCACACTGATAGAAAGGAGAATGGTCCCCAAAAACCAGGGTTAGTATGATAAATACCTGCAATTTGTCTTCTTAACCACCATCTAATCATCTAGGCCGCCAAAAGCTGGGAGCTGGAAAATCCGATCAGAATGTCACATACAGTCCTCATAACAACCAGAGAAATGTTGATACATAATCCAAGGAACAGACTTAAAATAAAAATAAGTCTGAAACTAAGTCACCTTCATAAGGCGGTGGTCTAAATGGCACATGATTTCTATGATTCATTGGCCGAGGAGGACAATCCCATCCATGGTTTGGGAACCTTGTTGGCTCACATGGCGGGTAGTCATACTGATCAGGTCCATAGCTTTTTCCTTTCTCATGATATCGTGGCCCTAGAGCAAAAAGAAACATTTGTACTAAGACAGTGAAACAAAAAGGAATACATAAATTTTATAAGACTGATTTCGATGCTGGGAGAAATCTTACCAGAAAAAGGTGCTGAAAATCTCCAGTTCTCTCTGGTCTCATATGGGGGTGGTTTCATTCTCTCATGATTATTGTAGTGATTCCCACTGCCCCTATTATGTGCAAAGTGCAACCTGCTATGGGAAGGCGGAGGAGCCTCCCTGCGAGACCTGGCCCGCTGGTCAGAATGGACATAAGAGAACTGATTTGGTGGGACAGCATGAGGGGGCCTCATAGGATAAGGTTTATGATTCCATGCAACATCATCAGCATCGTGGCTATTGTTACTCACAGATCTCCTCCCATAAGAGCTTGCAGAATCAGATATATGCATATGCTTCTGTCTGTCTCTGCACTCCGGAGCATGAAGATGGACTCCAGCGGACACTCTAGGGTCAACTCTTGGTGGGACAGGCTGGTGACAAACTGGTGGTCCCATATTATCCTGAAGATTCTGCCAAGATACCCAAAAACCAACAGGAAGAATACTTTTAAAGCATTACCTTTTATCCAAAGATATATAAGCATAAGCAGATAAAGAATACACCCTATCAGTTCTCTAAGCAACCAAGCAAAATAAAGTGTATAAAGTGGTATAGACTCACGTGTGCATTTGCATTAACATGATGATTGGCCCCACCGGCGAGGCAATCTGAAATTGTGGAGCCAGAGTGGAATGGTGGATGAGATGGTGGCGGGGGCGGTGGTGGAAGTGGAGGAGGTGGTGGTGGTGGAAGCTGAATAGGGGACAATGAAGGCAAAGGTGGAGATGCTGGGAGCACATCTCGAGGAGCAAAGGCAGGTGGAAGATGTTGCTCAATATCCTGTGGATTCTGTGCTGAACCCACGATACCATTTGTCAAGTTCATCTCAACTTCAGAAGGAGCCACATCTTCCATCTCGAGTTCAACATCAACATCCTGCAGAATATGTCTATGCTTTGCTATAGTAGAAGCCATCTCCTGCTCAGGAGCCTCAGAAGTGTGCTCAGGGGTGACAGCTTCAAAACTCTCATCAGAATCACTTCCTTCATCTTCGTCTTTCCGCATTCGAGGCATGCAGAATCCAGGAAGCTGAAAACTTGAATTGCTGAGACAGTAAAGTGATATTGTTAATTTTCAACCAAAGACGATGGAAAAACCAGAATGCACCCAAGTAAAATGGTACGAACCTGCCATATTCATCCACAAGCATCCCCTCCATTTCTCTAATAGGATCATCAAAAGATCTTTCTGTTCTTGAAGAGCGACGAGAATAGGCACCAGCTGAAGATGAACCACTCATCATATCAAGCTCTCTCATGTGATGACGTAGGATAGATTCTGGCAAGATCTTTCTTTCTAGCCAAAGTCTCAAAACCTAGAATGCACAAAAACCATAGGTAGAACATGATAAAGAAAACAGCTAGACAAACAAACCAGCCACTAGATCCCATCTTAAGCAGGGGTTGCCAGGGCCAAGGAACAAGAGAGACACCCCCTGCCATCTGCCCCAGGCCCCCAGCCATTAGACCAAAAAAGAAGGAAAATCACAAGCATTGATTCATCAAAAGGGGAAAGAAGTCAAGGAAAGAAAGAATCCTGTACCTTAAGACACTGCCTTCGGTTTTCATGTGAAGTACTTCCAGGGGGGGCTGCAGCTGCCAGCAATCGCGGCAATACTGCCTGGATAGCTGATGGATATGCACCACCAGCCTCACCTAGGAAATTCAAATCAACCCAATTTTCACCACGTTTATTTCACAAAGATGCAGAGTGAATTTTTCAAGCATGAACTATAGAAGTTCAATAGAGACAAACATAGGCAGCAGAGAAGGTTATTACCTTTCAAACCTCGGGAGCACTGCATTATAGAATCAACCAGAAAAAACAAGTCCACTCTTCGGTGTAAGCTCAATTCACTCTCTAAGTTCCGAGCTAGCACTTCAACCACCTAACAAAGAAGTCAAGTAAGATTTTCGTAAGCCAAAATTCTAAAAATAACTAAATTCATCATTTCATCATACTTTCACTCTTAAGACAAAACTCTACATATTTATCATGACAAACAAAAGTTTTGTCAAATTATATCAAAATAGGTAAATAAATTAATACTTTTGTAAAGTTTGAAAACCATAATAAAAGTGCCCCAACTAGACAATTCACTGTGCATTATATGCTACACAAAACGAAGGGAGTTATTTCCTTATCATCACAATAACAATTTGTATCAGTAGTACTCTAAAATGACAGCACTGTGAAATTTCTTGAAATAATCCCCAAACCTAAACATCTGCAACAACAAAAGGCCAGAAGATATTTTGTAAATTTTCACCAAAGTGGATTCTAGAAATAATATTTAAGGGAAGACAAAGACAAAATGGTCTGTTCATTTTCTTCTTTCTAACTCTCTCGAAGATCATTCAAAGCCAACCTACAATACCCACCAGGAAAGGAACACGAGGCCTTGATAAAACAACTCGAGAAAAAATTTGCAGCATAGAAATCTTGTCCTAAGTTTGACCCTTAGTCATTTTTATTCTTGTCTGCACAAAATGAGCTCAGAACGATAGAGTTCAAACTCATAAAAACTAAAGCTCAACCATGAATATTGTTACATTATAGTAGTATGATGGTGATCAAGGTCAACAAACCTGATATATTAGAATGATAAGTTTTACATCACTTGCAGGAAGGAAAAATCCTTTAAAAAAGGCTTACACAGATAACCAAGAAATTTTTATCAATATCAGAACTCACCTTAGCAGTGGCACCATACTTTGCACAGTCAATAGCTACACGTGTTGCTCGGCCGATGCTCTCCTTCGTTCTTGTTAAGATCCGCAACACAGCCTCAAAAGATGACAGCAGAGCGTGAGCATCTGAAGAACTCCCCTTACTCACAGATCTTGGTTGTTGACTCATGGACTCAAGTTTGCCTTCACAATCAGCTAAACCATGCAAAGCTTTTTTGTGGGGCAAACTGACCACAGGGCTTGCACTTCCATTACTTTGGGTCAATTTACTGCTATCTGAGGTGGACATATTGCACAAAGCGGAACTTGGTGGAGATGCTCGCTGGGGAGTATGAGGTCTATCGGTCGAAGACGCACTTGAGAAGGCAATTGAGTTCTCTTTGTCAGATAAGTGATCATTAGGAAAAAAGACATTATTTTTGTCCTTGAGGGCTTGTTTATGTTGGCCTTCAGATGCAATATACCTAATAGATCAAGCAACAGCAATTCAAATACACCAAAAGAGATATTGAGTCCAGCAGATTATAGAAGACAGTAATAAGGAACTAAACACATCCATTCTCATGAACAAAATGCATGCAGGTGAGCATTGCACCCATGAACACCATAAAAATTAGTAGATTGAAAAATACAGTTAAAGTTGCAGAAGAGACGAGGACATGCATGATCAGATAAGAGGGCGAGCCTTACGGATTGGACAAAAGAAAAATGCACGCACTAAAACCTGAGCACATACACCATTATCAGCAGAACAAACCCTCCCCCCCCCCCAACAACCCTTCTCTTTCTTTTTCTTTCTCTTCTTTCCATTTTCACCTCTGCTCTTCTCCCAAAGTAAGGAACTAAAAAAGCACCCTCTTGGCAGGCCCAGCAGGGAAGAACCCCTGGAGATCGTTCCACTACACTAATGATCAGTAACAGGTTTACCTCTCTAAAAGATTTCATAACTATGACTAAAAATACCAGTGACAGACGAGCATCCTATGAATAGGGCTTACTTAAATCATCTAAGTTCATGCACAAAATTCAATAAGTTAATTTGCTTTTTTCGCCACATCTCAAGCTTTCCAATGACTTCAGTAAGGTTTGTCTCAACATGTAAAATATCACCATTATACGATATAAGAGAAAAAAGCTTCCTTCCCTTCTCTACCTTTCGAAAAAAGACAGAAAACGAAGATACAGAACTTACATGCCATTAACATCACAGGTATCACCATCTTCAGACTTCATATGCTCCATATTCTTGCAACCAAAGTCTTCTGAGCTCTGCTGCGGCTCTTCAGCCCGATGACTAGGCAAGACTTCAGCAGTTTTTTCAATCTCTATGACCTGAACTAGACTACCAGAACTACCTGAGATGCTGAACAGCTTATCACAACTGTTGGCTCTAGCGCTCAGTGAATCAAGCTTGGCAGTATTCTCTTCATCTTCTCTACGCAATGGTTGTTCTAATGAGACAACATCTGATCCAAGTGTAACTGCACTCACCTCAGCCCGAGGGGGTAAGTGCCCCACGGATTGAATTTGCTTTGCAGATGCAGCAACCAGACTAGCCAAAGGTGAAATGCAAGCATCACTTCCATCAAGACAGTTTCCATCGCTAGCAACAACTTCCTCCTGCTTTTGAATTTCAATATGTTGCCGGAAACTGTCCAATTCTTGACTAAGCTTTGCAGTTTCTTCTTCACCTTTGGGGCTTAAAGTAATGGAAAATGAAGGAACATGATCCTTAGGAGCATGGTTGCCAAAAGAGTCCAAAGGAGGCACTCTAGAATCATTGCTAACTTTGCTTTCAGTCGCTAAATGAGGAGAACTCCGATCAGATGAACAACTTTGTGTGGCTAATAACACGCCATCAGAAGATGGACATTCTTGAGCAACATTGGCTGACATAGCTTCAAGAGCTCGGTGAAGGCGCTTAGAGGGGGGTAAAGCAGCTTCAACATCCGTTGAACCAACATTTGACTGATTCGTCTTTTCTTTCCAGGGTTGATGTCTCAATTCCGGAGATTGCATACAATTGTATGATGGTGAAACGTCATCTGAAGCTTCTTTTGTCATTGGTTGATCAACGTCCTCACAATCTAAAGATGAGCTGCTCTGCACTGGTGGATTCATAGTACCTACTGCTGAGACTTTCTCCTCTGAAGGAGAAGAGGTACTGATGACAGCTTCTGCAGTTGATAATTTGCCCATGCGCACCCTAGCTCGTTTCAATAAGGGCAAGTGCTCATCTCCATCTTCCCTTGGAAAATCACAATCAGGAGCACTTTCTGAATTTTGACCACTGCCCTTACTTGCAACATGTGAAGGTTCCGTGTCATTTAAAGTGGGTTCAATACCATCGTTGATTGCTCGCTTCCTGTTTGGTTTTCTTTTTCTTCTGACCACAACAGCCTTTATCTTGAGGTCAAGCCCTTTGTTCAATTCAAAATCTCCCTCCACAGATTCAACCAGAGTCTCAGAGTGCAAAGGTCTATTACTAGAATCAACAGCACTGCCTTCATTACTATTAGAATCTGAGTCCATACTCAGTATTTCAGAATCATTGTCATCTATGCTTCCATTTGGAGCACAAGGAGGAGAATCCATATCACTACCTCTAGTAACATCTAGATTTCTCCTTTTTCGTCTACTCTTTCTCACAGAACCTTCATAGACTGTAGCTGACGACAGAACCCCAGCAATCTTTTCACCTTCTTCACATGGCACAGAATTATCATGCTTAGAGGATTCCAACCTTGCGGAACTTCTAGACCTTCTAGCTGAAGGTGCTCTTCCCTGTGCAATAGAACTCTCCAAGCGCGACCTCCCTGATTTCCTTCTCAAAGTATAAGTTGAAAGAGGACGAGTTTCAGTGACTGCCCCATCATCAGTCTGGTCCTCTGATGCTCGTGTATCATTCAAATTATCTACTTCTGCACCCATGTCATCCTTACCAGACGGATTCTGCTCATTTTCTACTTTCACCTTTTCATTTGAACATTTTGATTGAGAATTGGTAGTTCCTGCAGCAGCTCCCATCAGATCCTTCAATTGCAATTCTGGTGATGACTCCACCGTATTCCCTCGATTTGTCACACCAAGCTCATTTTCAGTTTTTAAATCATTGTCTTCTTCCTGCTTCTTTAGCTTCTCATAACTATCTATAATCTCCTGGACTGCTCGTACAAAATCAGCACCCCTGCCCTGACGTTTGACAAGAAGAGATTGCTTTTTCTCTTCTGTAAATGCTTCCACATCAGCAGGATTACAGAATGCTCTACAGGGAAAAAGTCAAACTCAAAGCCCAATAAACTACAACAAATGTATGACGATAAAAAGAAAGAAACAATCAAAAGTTACAAAGCCATTTTCTTAAAATACATATATATACATAATATGTGTGAATGTCTGTATTGACAGAACAGGCGACCAAACAACCCAACTAAACCTAAAGGGCATAGAAAGCATACAATAAAAAAACAGCCGTCACCCTCTATTTTGTACAGTATCCCTCCACAAGAGCCACACTAAATTTTCTTTAGTGCTTCTAGTTTTCACAATAACAATGCCCCCTTAGGCGACATGATCACTCACACAGTGTCATAATCTAGCATGAAAAACTTTTGAAGTAGCCTAAGAACATACTTAAAATCCCCTCTATGATAATCTTTCACTCCATCCAAGAAGAATGCACTAAAACCAGTATCCTCAATCAACTTATTTTTAATGCTGTTTCTTCGTGTAGAACCCTGAATCATCATCTTCTTGCCCATTGTAAGCTTCCAATGGTTTGTTCCATAAAGCATAGCAAAACTTAAGATGGTTAGAAAACTTTTTCCCAAATTCAGGTGATGTTCTTTCAAGGCAGAAGACCCAAAATTCGTGTCCCACCATCACTCAAGGACAAATCAGAAGAAAACACATTGTACCATCCATAAGTGATGTGGAAGTGGAACCACAAGTCCTCCAGAAAAAATGTGCCATTCTCATAGCAAGGCATCATAAAGAAATGACCTATGTGAAATGCAAAATCAGACAAACTACAGCCTAGATCATTTTTATGGCAATTTGCTAAAAGGACATCCCAAAACATGGAATTAGTGGTCACAGGTACCACTCAAAGTAACCCCAAACGGTTGGTTCAGCATATAAAGCATATCTGTAGACAATGAGCTGATCATTAAAGTAAAAGGCAGTGTTCTCACTAATCTCATAAAAATTAATCATCACTTGGGGTATATATTCACTCGTTTGCCAAATGAATTTGAGAGAATTTGAGGTACTTGTAATATTTTGCAAAACAATATGAATTGAACACAAAAATTGCTTTTGGAATAATTGTTTACAGAACCAAGACCAAAACATACCATCCTTCACACCAAAGGAAACAAAGGACTCAATACATGATAGCTTGCTGATGCTTAGCTCCCCATTAGACAAAGCCTCCATTGACAATAGCCTCAGGCCCCCCAACTTCTCATCTAAATCAAAATGATTTTATACCCTCTTGTCTGCCATGTCTGTATAAGTACACATCTATACATAGTTCTTTAGGTCCACCCATGCATGAGCCTTTTCCCACAACACGGAATTTGTACCAAAATAACTTTTCATTCACAGTTCACCATTTAAAAACAGTGTCTCTGAACATAGAGCAGAGCACAGCCCAAATTAGCTTCAATGAAATTTTTCCGGAGTCTAGTATATATTCCTACAAGCATTCAACCTGCCTGGGTCATCTTCCTCTATTTCCTCCCCTCCCTGCAATCATGACCACAGGCTAATTTCTGACATGATATCCTTTTCTTGGATTCTTCTAAATAGCTAACCATCAACAACAGTTGCAGATGTTAAAAAAGTAAATTTACACCAGCAAAACTGTACCATACCCACTTCAGATGGATCGATCAGCATTTAAAGAGTGAGAAACAACACCCTTATATCAACACTGCTCCACCGAAAGGTTGCTTATGACAAACTATAAAAAAGGAAATCAAATTTCACTCCACAGAAAAATTCTAACCACCCACAAAGCTTCCCTACTAGAAGAAAGTTTTATGACTTGAAAAGGTGATCCATTCAAATAACTTGCTCATTGAGCACAAGTAATTGAAACCCCATAGGGTCCCCAAAGAAAATTTCATTGCCGTAGTATGCATATATATCAAGTCAGGAAGAAGGAGCAGACTGAGGTAGAATTATGGAAAACATTTGGGGCATGTCCTCCAATACTATGTTCTAAATCAACACTAACTGCTTATCCTTGTACAGGAGTTCTACCCACAAAAAGTACATACTTGTCAAATTGAGATATAAATAGTGGAATCAAAATGCTAGAATTCATCAAAATAGAATAGGAAAGTCAAAATGCCAGAATTCAACAAAATAGAACACGAATGTTTGACACAGTACATAGAAATACTTTTTCATGACACGAGGTAAACACAGTTTGGTTTTACGCCTAAAAAAAGAAGCTATGCTCATTTTTTTATATCAAGTGACTGAGACTTGAGAAGTAGAAGATATATCGAACAAAAGTCAGACATAGCCTTTGCTGGTCTTTGCAAAGAAGCTGTGACAGGATCTTATAGTATTTTTCAATGAACAAACCATTTTTTGAATAAGCAGTTTAGGATACCATTTTCCCAGTTCTAGAATTAGGGAAGCCAAAAGAAACGAGGAGCTTATCCTTCTCTCTTCAACTTAAGAAATGGCAGCTTCAATTCCTACCAAAAATGGAAGAAATGGCAGGATCGTACAGTTTGTCTTGTTAAACAAGCCATTTTTAAATTAAGCAGTTTAGGAACCATTTTCCAGTTATACAATAAAAAGGCAAAAGAAATAACTCTTTAACTTAAAAGTGGAAGCTTTAGATCCTACCAAAAATAAATATGACAAGACAGAATTTTTTTTTCTTAAAAAATTGCATAAATTATAGCAATATAGGAGAGGAATACATACAAATAATACACATCCAAACATCATTTAATGATGTGATGGGGCTAATGCAGAAAGCCCGCCTCATCTCCACCTTTTTCGTGGCATCTCTAATTACCAATTCCAATCTGTACTCGTGTGATTCATTAACCAGAAGCCAAATGAAACATAGCGAGGCACATAAAAGGACATTGTATAATGGAAAGTCCAACCTCAAATGTCTCATCTAATCTGCATAATTGAAACCAACAATCTATGGGGTCCATCCTAACCAGACACAGATCAGCTCTCCACAGCCTCTAACAAATCAAAATGCTACAGATGATTCCTTTCTTCTCTAACTTTCAGCTTGATCAGCCAGCCTAAATGATCCCTCAAGGCCCACCGGTCACAGCCATCCAAGAACAAATTAGAAACCTCCAAATCTGCATCAACTACTCTCAAGAGTCATAACTAAATTAATTTTGTTCCGCTCTATTCGTGGGATGTAATAAGTTTCTTCATTTGTTGGATAAATGAGGGGAAAGGAGCATGCATAGCAATCTAAGGCCAAACCGTTATACGACTATGGCTCTGATATAGACAAGAATTATTGCGCCACCTTTTCTTTTCACATCTTGCAGCTAAATGAGAAGGAAGTATGAGAAGATAATGCAACATCCATAGACCGAACATTAATTAAAACACCTGAAATCTTACCCAAATTCCTCCTAGAAGTGACAGTAACAATCAAATACATAAGACACAGAACACCTTTATAAAAAATAAAAAATAAGACGGAACAAAGTGAGAAATGCAGGGAATAAAGGAGATCTAGATGCCAAAAGAGAAAGTCACACAAAAAAATAAATAAATAAATAAATAACTCTTAAAAATACTCTTCATCTTCTCAAATGCTCAATTTATCAATTCCTTCAAGTGGCACCACACAATAACCCCCCCCAAAAAAAAAAAAAAACATAGTTTGGCCTAAGATTGCTATGCATGCTCCATTCCCCTCATTTATCCAACAAATGAAGAAACCTATTACGTCCCATAATTATGGCTCTGATATAGACAACAATTGCAATAATTTTTCCTTTCACATCTTGCAGCTAAATGAAAAGGAAGTATGAGAAGATAATGCAAGTTTCCATATACCAAACATTAATTAAAACGCCTTAAATCTTACCCACATTCCTCCTAGGAAGTGACAGTAACAATCAAGTACATAAGCCACAGAACTCGTTGAAAAAACTAAGACGGAACAAAGGGAGAAATCGCAGGGAATAAAGGAGATCTAGATGCCAAAAGAGAAATTAATACAAAAAAAAAAAACTCAAAAATGCTCCTCATCTTCTCAAATGCTCAATATACCAGTTCCTTCAAATGGCACCACACGAGACCCCCCTCCAAAAAAAAAAAAAAAAAAA
Source organism: Eucalyptus guilfoylei (assembly GCA_016097605.1). Classification (NCBI taxonomy): domain Eukaryota; kingdom Viridiplantae; phylum Streptophyta; class Magnoliopsida; order Myrtales; family Myrtaceae; genus Eucalyptus; species Eucalyptus guilfoylei. The sequence goes on along the minus strand of CM027870.1, from coordinate 22,125,764 downwards.
AAAAAAAGGCCAAAAACAAACATCCCACTACACATGCAGTCATGTGCTATTGTCGTAGCATGCATAGAGACTTATCCACCTCCAGAACATGCCTGATTTAAGCAACTCAAAAGCCATTAACCAAATATGGCTCCCCCAGAAAGATAACATATCAATCCATCCTTCTATCCACCAACATGTCAACAGAAAACAAATGCCGATGGCACTCATTAACAAGAGCTCTGAGCCTCTCTCTATCTCTCAAACACACATGCACAGACACACGTGCATATAGGGGGTTTTATTTCTATTGAAAATGATACATCTTCTCAATAGAAGGGATGTCAATAACAATGCATGGCTCTTAACATTGTCAGACGAAGATAAGGGATTCCTCAGGAGCCATAATAGTCACTCCCCTTTGTTAACTTCTAGCCAATACAACACCACAATTTAGCAAATCAAGTGAAACAAGATAATCTTCCAACAATCAGAAATAGCATAGCTTTTACTCTAAAGACTCTCGATCTCCCACTCAGTCTAGTTAATTATTTGACCAAAATCCATGACCTATTTCCCAGGGCAAAGGTTGCATCATGCAGCAAAGTAGAACTAATGTTCGCAAATATGCCAGAAAGATCAGAATAAATAAAACATGGCGAAACAATTTACAGAGATCACTGATATGGTCCATTCAAACTTACATTTGTTGGGTTCCAAAAAAATATACAAGAACTTTCTTCCAGTCTGCTGAATAGCCCCATTTCTCTGGCTCACTTACCTGCACAATGAAAGTGAAATTTAGTTAACTGGAGTCCAGACATGAACTACATATACATGTACTGTGCAAGACAGTTAAAAAAGATACACAGAAGGGTAAGGGGAAGATCTATTATGGTATAAAAAAAGTTTTGCACAAGCAGGAGAGTCCTGTTGATGGGCATAATATCAATAGGGCACTTAGCCAATAACACGAGGTAGTTTAGAGACATAGCACGGACATTCTCAACTTCTAAATAAACAAGCTACTCAATACTTCTCCAAGACTTTCAGGCTAGGAACAACATGCATCATCAGATGTAAACATGAAAATGGACCTCCAACAAGAAAACAACTGCTAAGAATTTTTTATTTTTTTTTGGTACTAGGCTAACAATTGATCTTACTATTACAATAAACAGTTGGCCCCTATTCCAGATTCCTACAATCCGAGCTGAACACCTCATATGAGCTGATAGGAAATCGTCAACAATCGTGAGATAAGAAAAGAGAACACCAGCCAAAGCCAGAGAAATTCAATCAAGCACACTTTTTAACCCATCCCATCGATCGTACTCAATTTCTCAAACTCTTGAGGCGCCTAATCAAACTTGGCCAGCTATGGAAGACCTAATACAAGAGAAAAACAGGCTCCTAACACATATGCATGCCAAAAGTCACCCGAAAACCCTAGAGATAGCAACTTTTCTCAGCTCCGCATCAAAAAACCACAAGTTCTCGGATAAACATCCACACCAAAAAAAAAAATGCACGACAGCGGAGCACACGTACCGTGGCAGGCCAGGCAGGAAAACCTTTCACTTTCGCGAGCACGAGATCGCCGACCTTCCATTGCCGCCGGGCGGCGGCGGCGGCGGCGGCGGCCTTGTTCGCTCCCCTTCTGCGACTCGGTGCCATCGGAGAGGAATCTCGCGCGGCGGCGGCGCCAGGACCGAATCAAACCAGGCAATTGCGATTCACATGAAATCCGAGGCGCGAATCCACCGACACCGCCAGGCCGCTCCCCCCGAGACGAAGTCCGAATTCCCCGGGCGACGACGATGCTGCGGCGGCGGCGGCGGCGCCGATTGAAGGCATTGAAGGGCGCGGCGACCACGGCGAGCGACACTGTATAATTACGGAGAAGAGATAGAGAGAGAAAGCGAGGGACAGTGAGGGACTGAGCGCGTTCGGAACCCTAGAGAGAGAGAGAAGAGAGAGAGAGAGGAGAGGGAAGGTGAGAGAGAGAGAGGAGAGGGACGGAGGAATGAGAGAGAAAGAGGATGGATTAGTGGAAGAACAGATATGAGTTTGGTTTGCCTGCGGTGGCTAGCGTGCGCCGGTGGGCGCAGGTTAGGACGCGGGGGCGACGGCTAAAGTGCGCCGGGGTGCTAACGGAGCGCGGTCCCAGAGGAGGTCGTGGATACTGCGCAGCGGCGGGCACGTGACCTACTACCGGCTAATGATTACGTGTCTAGAGAATCACTTCAAAATTCAAAAATATCTTATATAAATTTTAAATGGTTATAAAAAATTATCCGTGAATTTACGTAATTACGTAAGGCTATTTTTGTTTTTAAGGTATTGAGTTTTACGTTAGAAAAAAGCAAAATGCATGTGTCTTGACTCTTGAGATTCGAAAAGGTCGCAGGTAAAAAAGTGATAATCGCTCCAGAGCCAAAACATTTTTAAAATTATTGATTATAGATTATGATCTAGAATATGAACCCCAAAATTAATTATGGATCGATGAGGATTGTGCCAAATCAAAATCTTTATGTTTAGGTACTTTAAGTTAGTGCTTCATTTGAGGTTTAAATTAGATTTTTTGTTTCAAAATTTAAAATATTGTTAAACTTTGAAAAAATCTATGAAAAAAATTAGGATAATTATGGCTGTTGTGGACCTGATTAGCAAAAAAGATACTCATTGATTTTCTTGCTGAAGCTTAATTATAATTCAAACTCTAGTAGATTGTAAAAAAATTTATATTTGTATCAAAGTCCAATTGTGCGAGCCCAAAAAGTAAAATTAAAAAAAAAATCACTCCAACAACAGTTCTTTATCAAAAGAAAAGTTCGATTTTAAATCCTAAAAGTAAGAGAAATTCTTTTTTCCCCGGTCCAAAAAGGATTGAGAATAGAAGCGGAGTAGCGATGCTTATGATCTCACCTCTGCCACCTCTACCGTGTCTGCCTTCTTCTTTTTTTCTTTTTTTTGTCGTTTGTTATTTTTCTAAAATCTCTTTCCTTTTTGTCTCAAACAAACATTAGATTTTATCCAACTCAGTTTTTCTTTCCTTTTTTTCCACTTTACTTACTAAATCTAATTATTGAAAAAACTGTTTCATTTTCGGCTTATTTTTAAGCCTAAAAGTGTATTTTAATTACTTTTAAAAAAAATGTATTAGTCAATTACAAATTTATTATAGTAAAATCAAATCCAACAGCCATTCATTTCATAAAATTTTCCTCATTTTTAAGCATTTGGTTCGTTTAGGAAAATGAGTCAACGAAATATTTCTTAGTTAACGGAAACGGTTTCCCAACCAAAATTTAAATTCAGAAAAATAATTTTCCCTTTGAAAGAATTGGAAAACATTTTCCAAAAGGTTTTCCTACTTTTAGGATCCTTGGTTAATGAAATGTTTATTTAAAAAAAAATAAGTTTCAAAGAATTAATTTTAATTGTCTTTTAAAAAAGTTGAATTTTTTTTCCTTTTCTTTTCTTCCTTTCTCTTTTCTTTTTGTTCCTTTCTCCTTCTTCCTCCGCTAGTTGCGTGCCTTGGTGATGATCAACACCTCAGAGACCAGACATGACACAAATTGGTGAGCTCAAGGCTTGGCTATTCTAGGTGAGACCGAGCTAGCCGAGGTTGCCAAGCTCAAGGCTCACCAAATCTAAGCTAGCTCACGACCAAGGCCGACGAGCTCACGGCTCGCCAAATCCCAGCAAGGTCGAGCTCACCTATGGTCATCATCAACCGATTGCAGTGGAGGAAGGAGGAAAAAGAAAATAAAAAATAAAAAAAATCGATTTTTAAAAGAAAAAATAAAAGGAAAAATAAAAGTAATTCAAAATTCGAGATTAAAAATAAAATTGGTAAAAAATTTGAATTTCTTTTACTTAAAATAAAGTCAAGAGATTGAAATCATTTTCTAATGAGATCCAAACATCGAAAAACATTTTTGATCATATAGAACTAAATAAAGAAAGACTAGCCATACTTCTAAACAATGCTTTCTTTTATAATAGAGTTTTTCGCAAAATAAACACATTATAGATGATAAATTGATATGATATTATCGTCAGAGGGTATAATTGACCCTAACTTTGATAATATATGATTAAATTCTAACAAGAGTATTTTCTTTTCCAAAAGAGATAATGATGAAGAAATAATATTATATTGAAGTCGTCGTTTTTTTGTAGTGAATAATTTAGAAAATATTTTTCTAAAATTGATTACTCATATCCCTTACAAAACCGAACAAACGAAAAATATTATAATCATTCATGAAAATATTTGTCATCAATTAATTTTTTTAAGCGACACACACGATCATTTTTAGAATAATGTTTGTCAAATCATTCATGAAACAAATGAAATCAAAAATTAAGTTTTTTTCCCGTGGCAATGTACGGCCCATTCTAATTGACATTACAGTGGGCTAAAACTCAAGAGTGACTTGGGTTCTGTTGTTACGATAGTAGCTGAAATCGGGCCAAGAATAACAATAATCACTCGTAAAAGACTTCAAAGAACCCTTTTGACTGTGAAGGGGGTCGCAATTCTATGACCTTACATAGTGCTTTTTACCATCTTGAATGCTCATAATAACCTTTTTAAGGCATTGAAGCATGCTTAGCAATTCTTACCGCATGGAGAAAGCATTGTGGCTTTTGTATTTGTTTTCGTTTTGTTTGATTCGAACACACTGTCCGTTTACCGATTCATCTTTATAATCTGGGACACGAGCGTAGAAGCTTGGCCGAAGCGGCCTACAAAGCATTGGTGTTTGTTGTTTTTTTAACTAATGGGACGAGATTATTTTCGTTATGATAGTTGGCGGATTCCAACTATCATAATGAAATTTATAGTCTTTTCAAGCTTTTTCTCTATTTCCCACGTATTTTTTTTTCTAAATGGTTAATTAATGTATTGGCCATGAAATCTGCCAAACGTTCAACTCATGTAAAAGGAATGACAGATTATCCGGAAATATTCTTAGCACTCTCTTTGAACTCACGCTCCACCTTTCATTGTCAAATAATATGCAAGTGAAGAACTGTATACATAGGCGAAAAGGGAAAGTATATCTTTAATATGCCCAAAAGCTAGATTGAAGTACCTTCAACCACTTTATATCGGCTATTGTTGTTACCGCATCACCGGTCTTTTCATGCATTTTTTCAATGGTTGTTTGAAGTTTTTTCATTTTAGAACAACTGTCAAAATCCATAGAAAGTTGAATGCCTTGCATCGCCTGACATGGTATTTTTTAGTAATAAAAATTGTTGGTTACCCACGACGACGACCATCATTCCAATGGTGTCTTCGCATACTTTCTTTGTGTCCACTTTTTTCGTCCTAAGTAATGAACTGAACTTTCAGCACGATGGAGTCAAATTCTAGAGCCACGCAAAGGCATCTCTAGCAATTCACTCATACTTTTTGAATTCACATTGCAACTTTGAATTTGGAAGTCCTGTCTCTATCCAATAAATTGAGTGGGGATTTACCAGCATGCGAGGCTCCAATGCAGCTCTTGCGTGAGATTTGACTCCCAAGCTGCCGAAAGCTGAATTGGGTTACCATCTCATGGGCTGATCATTACCATTTGGCCCTTTCCTTTTCCTGGTTCCTTTTTCATTTGGAGTTCACACACATCAAAACAAGTCGTCCTTCTGTTTCATTTTCTGTGGATCCGCATACGTATGTAAGATTTCTCGACATAGCAGGGATCTTTCTTGTGTAACGACGACTGTTACCAACGACGATGAGAACATATTGATGGTCTCCTCATGCATTTTCGCAGGTGACTGTTCGTCCGTTCTCAGTAACTCATTAAGTTTCGTCACCTTCGAGTCAAGTGTCCACCCATGCAAATCTCCGCCCGTTGTGTCGGCTGAATGCAATAGGATGCTATAACGTATGACAGTTATTAATTACTAAAACGACGGTCATCGGGTAAACGGTCGCCTCGCGTTTTTCTCGCTAGTGTTTGTTTTGTCTAGAGTGAAAAGTCGGTTGAAGTTTGGCCGCCATGATGTCAGGTGTCAATCCATGCAAAGGTAACCCTACAACAACCCATCCATGTTTTCCGAACCGACATCCCAAAAATGTGATTTAGAATTCTTGTCCATTTGTCGGTTTTGGTTTATTTATTTGAACTTTTAACGTTGCCGAGTACGATCTGCCTGTCCGCCTTGAATGCATGATTGAACCTGTGGAGTAAAGAGATGAGCATGGCAATAGGCGAGTCGCAGTAAAAGTGTCCGATGATATCTACGTATATTATTTTTGTAAAATAGCCATTTGCCCATTTAATGCATTTAGATTTAATGAGAGGAGCTTTCTTTTCTCGAATAAATATTCAAGAGTTTTGAAATTTAAGATTTTCGTTGAGAAAAGTATAAAGAGAAAATCTTTCGAGATCTCGATCCAAATACAAAAATCTAAGCAAAGTGTAATTTTTATAGGTAGTAAACTCGATTGGAATAAAGAGGTATATGGATCTTTTTTTGGTCAGAAAAGAGGTATAGTTTGAAATGTAAAAATCTGTTATGATTTCCAGTTAACTTGGCTATAGTTCGACCAAAAAAAAAAAAAAACTTGGCTATAGAAACAATCACTATTTTTATACGTGCTGAATGTGTATGAATATGAATTTAGAATTAAGCAATGTTTTAAAAAGCTTTTTTGTTTTCTAATAAATCCATGTGAAGCATGGGTAAGAGCATGAGTGTAAATCATGGGTAAGAGCATGAGTGTAAATCAAGCTCTGGACATTTCATTTAGTACTATCAAGCCAAAATCTTTGTTGTAAAGTACATTCAAGGTATCAGGTTTTTTTTTTTAATGAGTACAACCAAGTCATAAACCTAGGAAGTATAATTAGGTCTCAAACTTGTTTCAAAAAGTAGGTAAAATTTAATTCCATCGCACAGACAATTTTCGGGATTATTTATTAAAAGAGCTTGATAATATGCCATGATTTGGCACACGATGCGCTCCTAATGATGGAGTATTCAATTAATTATAAATATACGTTGTATATTTCTCAAACTATGAGATATCCTACAACTATTACTAACCATTACCATTGACACCCAAATGGTAGACATAAATAAATATTAGATCTAATGCAATATTTGCAAAATCTCTAGCAATTGTTATTATCCAATAAAATAAGCAATAAAAAAGTAAACTTAGTTCTTAATTTGCCAGCCACAAAGATAGACCACTAACTTCACGGTAGAAATGAAGCACTAGTAATGACTTTGTAAAATGCAAGATGGGAAATCTCCAGACCTTTCTATTGTATTTATTTTCCTAACTCAAAACATTCAATATCTTTTAGTACTCCTGGTTTAAGTTAATTAGAAAATTAACTTATAACAATTTAATTTGAGACGGGAATTTAGATAGTGTAATAAAATAAGTTAATTGACAAAAAAATACACAAATATAACATCATCAGCGGAATCATAAACTCTCTCAATGAAGAATTTGAGGCATTCTAAGATTTTGTAATATTAATATATATATATATATATTATATTAATTGTTAGTCTTTTTTACTGGCAAGATTGTCCACAAAAGCACTCTTTCTCCAATTTAGGCTTTAAACAATTGGAAAATCCAATGATTTGGAGCTACAATAGAACAAATCTAATTAATCTACAATCATTTCCTTTCTTCGTCTATTTAGGCTCCGTTCGTTTCGCATAAAATAACTTTCAGGAAAATGTTTTCCGAATTTTCCAGTGTTCATTTCATGAAAAATGAATTGCTTAGGGAAAACATTTTCCATGAAGGGAAAAGAGTCTTCTAAATTAGGGAAAAAAGTTTTCCATTTTGAAAAGTGGAAAATATTTTCCTCACTTGATTTTTCTTATCTCAAACCCCTTCCTCCTCCTCCTCCTCCTTTTTTTTTTTAGATTCGAATTATTCTTTATTTTCTTTATTTTCCCTCTTCTTTTTATTTTTATGTTTTCTTTTTTTAAGAAATTGAGTTTTTAATTCCTTTTCTTTTTCTTCTTCCTTGGCCGGTCATTGGCCACAGGCCAACTCTAGCCTCCCCAAGGCCAAATCCGGGAGGGCGAGCCCCGTCTGTTGGTCAGCGAGCTCGTGGCTCGCCTGGATCGATCGAGCCTTGAGCTCACGGAATCTGGCAATTGCATCTTGGTCGGCCGCCAAGTAGCCGACCACGTCAAGGCACGCGGCGGCGGAGGAAGGAGGAGGAGGAAGAAGGAGGGAGGAAAAGAAAAATAATAAATAATAAATAATCAATTTTTTAAAATTAAAATAATTAAAAAATCAAAAATTTAAAAATATATATATTAAAATTAATTTTTTTGGTCTATTAAAAATATTAAAATTAAAATTTTCTTGATAATTTTTCCCAAAAAATCAAATTAGATAACGAACAATGGAAAATATTTTCCACTTAAATTTTAGGTTTCAGCCGAATACTATAAAATATAATTATTTTCTTAGAAAAAGACATTAGAGAAAATATTTCTCCGAAACGTGATATTTTCCGTGAAACAAATGGACCTTTAATCAATAGGTGATTTTTATTAGTCTCCGGCACCTTCATTGCAAACACGTTTTTACTAGACACATCAAATTTACTTCCACATTTAATATAAAACTTAACATTATAGTGAAAACCATTCGAGATTTGCTGTAGACCTAGTTTCTATCAAGTTAAACTTTTAAATAAAAAGAGTTTATACAACCTTGTATCAAAGCAGAGGTGTAAATTTCATATTGTGACACATCATTTATTGCAGTTCCACCTAATTCTCTTGTTATGCTAGTTCTTCCTTTAATAATCTAATTGATATGAATTTTACATATCAATTGATTTACGCACGACGTGAAGTAAATATTATGTATACATTGTGAGCCCATTTCTCCTTACTTTTAAGTTCTTAAAAAAAATGTTGTATAAAATAAATGATAATCACTCAAATACATATTTACCATTTGGACATAGCAATTGGAAGAATGTTATCTCTTGTACCAATGACATAGAGAGGAGTTTTGGTATCCATGAAGCCTCGAAACATGCAATGCTTTGCAAAAGAAAGAAGAAAAAGAGGAGCCCTAAAGATCTTAATTTCATGTACCTTCTAACAAATATGGCAAAACCTATCCAAATAAACAACAATCATAATTAGTTAAATAAATAATGTCAAGGCAATGTGGGTCATTACTGGCTTATAGAATCTAGATTGCATGTAAATTGTGACGGAAGATATTGAGGCATTGTTTGCATAGCTTGACATTGATCCCGAATGCTTTTTATATTCATATAGTCTCCCTCAACCTCTTATTTTAAGCTTTCCTATTATACTTTCTAACATTTAGTTGATTCATCTCCATGGGCATTTTGCTCATTTAAGAATATTCACGGATCATTCTTTAAGAACCGACAAAAATGTAAATCTTTAAGAGATCAACTTGTTTTGTCAGCCTGCATAGGGGAATAAGAGACATTATGTACATGATGATATTACAAGATTATTTACAAATATAGAGGATATGGTCAACCCATAGGGGAACAAGAGGTATTAGTTTAAGTTTTTAAATTAAACTTTTTAATATTTAGTTAACACATGTATTGATGACCATTTTGCTCATGTGGGAATATTTATTAACAATTGTCTAAGGATTAACAAAAATATACATTTTTAAGGCTTAGATAAAAGAGATGAACCTATTTTATCAACATATAAGGGTGCGCATGATAACTATTCTATTTCTCTGCTATTCTATTTTTCTGTTCCCAAGAACTGGTTTGGAACAGAAATCTATTTGGTAACGCAATTTTATTTTTCCAGTTCTATAACAAATTTTTACTCTATAAATAGGTTTGTAATAGAAATGAGAAGCTGAAAATTTATACTTTTTTATTTCTAAAATAAAAGTGAGAAATAAACACTCTTTTCACCGCTCGCTCGTGCTCCTTGCTGGTTGCCCACTCGTCATCACCTACTGGCCATTGAATGCTGGACGACATTCGCCCATCATTAGATGCCAGAAGTCGGCTGTTAGATGCCAAACTCCGGCCGTTGGACTCTAGCCGCCTAATGTCAACTGCCCACCACTGGTCGCCTGTCATCCATCTACAACCGCCTACCATCGCCAGATGTTGGCTGTTGGACTTCGATCGCTTGACATTAGCAGCTCGCTACTGGTTGTCCACTGTCTATCCACAACCGCCACCCACCACTATTCCAGATCGAAAAATTTTGTATCATTCCCCAATGAATTTTTATTTCGGAAATGGAAATTTTGTGTGATTATCAAACGCTTATTTTTGCTCATAAACTCGTCTAGGGAATAGAAATAGAAAAAACTATTTCTGGCTAAAAATTGATTTCTAGAATAGAATAGTTATCAAAAGTATTTGGTGAAATAAAAAAAAATATTTAGAAACATCAGAGTAAATAGTCGATTGTTAATACTTTAAGACATTCTGACACGTATATAAATATGCGGTTCAATGTGACTTCTGGAAGCATAAACATAGAACCAAAGGAAATTATGGGTGGATGGCACTTCTTATTGAGAAAGAACATACATAATTGTAGCACCGTTGATACCTAAATAGAAGACATAGATAAGTATCGAATCTAATGCAACTTGTATCCTTGCATTGAAACACGCATTGCATTGCAAAAGAAAGAAAAATAGCAGGAGTCCTTAGGTATATTAATTTCAACTATCTTCTAGCAAGGGTTAGTATGGGAGTATACAAACAAGCAACAACTGCAATTAGTTAAAACAATATTCGTCAATGACTTGCATGTGAATTACATGTAACTTGCATGTGAGTGAGAATGTTAAAATATTTCCTGTATCACTTGACAATGGGTCATATGCACCTTTATATTTATGTGAGCATTTTCCATCCATTAATTTAAACTTTTGGATTTAACTTTCTAACATTTGATTTATACATGTATCAATAGATGTTTGGCTAATGTGAGAATATTCACTGACCATTCTCTAAGAATTGACAAGTAAATATTTAAGGCTCGGAGATAAGATATCAACTTATTTCATTAGTCTTCACAAGAGAATAAGAGATTTTGGGTATTGGTGAAATCACAAGATTATTTAGCAACATAGAGGATATGGTCAATTGTCAATACTTAAAGACATTATGACACGTATATGAATATGTGATTTAATGTAATTTTTAGAAATATAAACATATAGGTGACACACTCATGAGAAAGAACGTAATGTAACTAGTTTTCTAAAGCCTCGAAACACATCTTGCATTGCAAAAGAAAAATAAAAAAATAGGAGGAGCCTTATCATCTTAATTTCAAGTACCTTTGAGCTAGGATTAAAACTTCACCCACCTCTCAACTTAAGCGTTAGCATCAAACTTTCTAACATTTAGTTGATACATGTATCCTGAGTATTTTGCTTATGTAGTAATATTTACTGACCATTTGCTTAGAACTAATGTAAATGTAAATCTTTAAGGCTTGGAGGTAAGAAACTAACTTGTTTCATCAGCCTCTACAGGAGAATGAGAGATATTAAGTAATGATCACAAGATTGTATAAAAACACAAAGAATATGATCATTTATCAATACTTTAAGACATTATGAAACTTATATGAATATATTGAATGTGATTTATGGAAACATAAACATGGAACCAAAAAAAATTATGATTGGATGCCACTACTCACTAAGAAAGTACATGTGCAATTACTGCACCACTAACACCAAGAATGGCATGTATAGATAAGTATTGGATCTAATGTAACTCGTATTCTTAAGCCTAAAAAATAGTCTTGTGTTGCAAAAGAAAGAAGAATAGTATGAGCCCATAAGGATATTAATTTCAAGTACCTATTAGCTAGACTAATATGGAAAAGCTCTATTTGAACAAGTAATGATTGCAATTTGTTAAAACAATGTCAAAGCAATGCAAGTCATTAATAGCTTATAGTAATCCGATTGCATGTGTAATTACACCGAGAGGAGGCCTTGAAGTATTATGTCACATCGCTTGACAATGGTCTTAAATGCTTTTTATATGGTCTCCCTTTACTTATTAACTTAAACCTTTAAATTGAGATTTCTAACATTTAGTTGATATATGTATTGATGGGCATGTTGCTCGTGTAGGAATATTCACTTACCATTCTTTAAAAACTGAGGAAAACGTAAATCTTTAAAAAGAAACCAACTTGTTTCATAAGCCTTCATAAGACCATAAGAGATATTGAGTATTTCTTGAAATCACAATATTATAAAAATAAAAATAAAATAGAAAATATGGTTGATTGTCAATATTTTAGGATACTATGACATGTATATGAATATGCAATTCAATGCGACTTCTGGAAACATAAACACGAACATAAACACATAACCAAGGATAATCATGGATGAATAACACAATCAATGAGAAAGAACATGTGCAACAGCAGCACCACTGAAACCCAAATGACAGACATAGATAAGTATTTAGATCTAACGCAACCGGTTCCTCGAAACACGTTTAACAAGGGTTTGAATAAGGCTCCTCCTATTTTTCTTTTTTCTTGCAATGCAAAACGTGTTTTGAGGAACCAGCTGCATTAGATCTAATACTTATCTATGTGTCATTTGGGTGTTAGTGTTGCTACAATTGCACATGCTCTTTCTCAGTGAATATGCTATCCATCCATAATTACTTTTGGTTCTGTGTTTATATTTCTAAAAGTCACATTGAATGGCATATTCATATACGTGTCATAATATCTTAAAATATTGACAATCAACCACATCCTCTATTTTTCTTTTATCATCTCGTGATTTCCAGAAATACTTAATAGTTTTTACGGTCCTCATGAAATAATTTGGTCTCTTTTTAAACATTTACATCTTCGTCAGATCTTAAATAATGGTTAGTGAATATTCCTATATGAGCAACATGCCCATCAATACATGTATCAACTAAATGTTAAAAGTTTAAAAGTTTAAATTAATAAGTGGAGGGAAATCATATAAATATAAAAAGCATTTAAAACCCATTATCAAGCGATGTGAAATAATATTTCAAAGACTCCTCTCAGGAGTAATTACGTGCAATTGGATTACTTTAATCTATTAATGACTTTCATTGCTTTGACATTGTTTTAACTAATTGCAATCATTACTTGTTCAGATAGGGTTTTTTTTTTCCATATTAGTCTAGCTCAAAAGTTCTTGAAATTAAGATCCCTCTGAGCTCCTACTATTCTTCTTTCGTTTGCAATGCAAAACCTCTTTTGAGGCTTAAGGATATGAGTTACATTAGATTCAATATTTACCTATATTTGGCATTTTGGTGTTAGTGATGCTGCAACTGTGCATGTACTTTCTTAGTGAGTAGTGACATTCATATCCTTTATGTTTTTATATAATCGTGTGATCATTATCTCTCATTCTCCTATGGAGGCCGATGAAACAAGTTGATTTCTTATCTCCAAGCCTTAAAGATTTACAATTACATTAATTCTAAATGAATCGTCAGTAAAGATTGCTACATGAGCAAAATGCCCATGAATACATGTATCAACTAAATGTTAAAAAGTTTGATCTTAACGTTTAAGTTGATAGGTAGGTGAAGACTACATAAATATAAGTGCTCAAGAGATGTAGGACAATATTTCAACATCTCTTCTCATGTGTAAACCATGTGCAATTTACGTGCAAGCCAAATTACTCTAAGTTAATAATGACTTGTATTGCTTTGGCACTGTTTTAACTAATTGCAGTTATTTCTTGTTTGGATAGATTCTCTCATACTAACTTGTACTAGAAGATACTTGAAATTTGTATCCTAAGGGTTTCTATTATTCTTCTTTCTTTTGCAATGCAAGGCATGCTTCGACGCTTTAAAGATATCAAAACTCCTCTCCATGCCACTGGTACGTATAATAATATTCATACTCATCCTCAATAGCCATGTGTCCACTTGTTATGTCATAATGGTAAATCTGCATTGGAATGATCATTTACTTTAAACAACATTTTTTTTTTCCATCGAAACTTAAAGGTATGGAGAAATGGGCTTGCATATTTCCTAACACTTCACATTGCGAAGAATGATTCAATTTGATGTGTGAAATTCAAAACAATTAGATGACTAGAGGCGAAAATGCCAAAACAAGAGAATAAACACAATTGCAATAAATAAAGTGTCATAATTTGACTACACCCATGCTTGAATACAAGTTCTATAAACTTTTTCTTATTCAAAATTATAATCTGTTAAAATGTCCATATTATATATATAACGCATATCTTAATAATTATGATTATGACCATAATATTAAGTTTTATATCAGATGTGAAAGTAAATTTGATGTGTCTAACATATAGTAAAAATATGTTTAAATGAAAGTGTCTTAGATAAGGAGGAATCACTTATTGACAAAAGAGACAGAGAAAGAAAATGATTATTGATTATTTATAGCTGTTCTATCGCAACTTCAAAGCTTTGGATTTTCCAATTATTCTAAGTCTAAGCTAGAGGAAGTGCTTTTGTGAACAATCTTGACAACAAAAAAGACTATCATTATATTTTACATAAGCACTCTTATAAAATCATAAAATGCCTCAAATTCTTCATTGAGAGAGCTTACAATTCCACTAACAATTAGTTATGTCACATTGGTGCATATTTTTTAATCAATTGACTGACTCTATTACATTGACTGCAATATAGGATGATATGTCTCATAGTTTATTTCCCAGATTAAGTCGTTACAAGTCTATTTTCTAATTAACCTAAACCGAGAGTATTGGAAGATATTGAATGTTTTGAGCTAGGAAGATAAATACAATAGAAAGGTCTAGATAATTCCATCTCGCATTTTACAAAGTCATTATTTGTAAAATATACTAGTGCTTACATTTTATTTAGAACAATTTATTATGGTTATGGTTATGTATTGAATAGTTTTATGATATTAAACATTGACTATAATGTGTACAATGTTAGTATTAATTGTTGTTTTTCTTTGATTGTATCTTGTAGTAATGAGAAGATTGATGCAAGTACTTGGCATGTTAGATTAGGTTACATTGAGTTACAAAGAATGAAATAATTAGCAAGAGAATGCCTTTTAGGTGCACTCGTTAATGTTGATCTACTCATATGTAAATATTATCTA
This sequence comes from Eucalyptus guilfoylei, assembly GCA_016097605.1. Classification (NCBI taxonomy): domain Eukaryota; kingdom Viridiplantae; phylum Streptophyta; class Magnoliopsida; order Myrtales; family Myrtaceae; genus Eucalyptus; species Eucalyptus guilfoylei. Next base: position 22,110,620 of record CM027870.1, on the reverse strand, counting down.
GCAGGAAAAGTAACTAGAAAATCATTTGGTAAAGGAACCGGAGCTGAACTTCTATTACAACTCATACATTCTGACATTTGTGGTTAATTGAATGTGAGAGTGAAGCATGAAGTCTCGCATTTGATCACTTTCTATAGTGAAGTTGGTGGTCTATCTTCGTGGGTTGGCAAATAAAGAATTATTTGTAGAATATACTAGTGCTCCATTTCTACAGTGAAGTTAGTAGTTTATCTTTGTGGGTTTTGTGAAAAATATTTTTTGAGAAAACATTTTCCTCATTTTCTGATACTCGTTTCGCTTAAAAAAATAAGTCAACGGAAAATATTTTTTTGATCAACGCAAAACTATGCATAAATTCAAGAAAAATGATTTTTTTTCTTTGAAAAAGTCGAAAAACATTTTCCAAAATTTAATTAAATATTAGTGCTTGGACCCGAAACACTATGTTTGAAGATAGAGACCCCAATATTGGTTCTCAAGTCTCCAACGCTCAAGTTTGGTCGATTAAGGCCAGGCCTAGGTCCATCAAGGCCTGGACCAAGTCTTTAATGCTCGAGCATGGGTCCATCGAGATCAGACCATGTCCATTAAGGGCAGGCTTGAGACCTTAGTTCCCAAGCTTGGGCCCGCGATGCCTAGCCCAAGTCCTTCAAGGCCGAGCTCAAACCCTTGTTGGTCGTGCTCCATCGCAACCACATTTCCCCATTTGAGGGGGAAAAGATATAAGTTTAAGGGTATTGCCGAAAAGGTGTGCTTATAACTCTCAATTAGATGCACGCTATTCCAAGTTCATACCTCATACAACACTAGGATATTCGGTGTTAAATCAAGTTAAAGCTACGAGGGTTTTCAAATGAGGAATCATCATTAGCCTTTTAAGGTTGACTAGAAATCCAGTGAAACATGGGAATATATCTCACTTCTTAAATTTAGGATTGGTTACACTAATCATCCAACTAGTGCCCATTCGGTACCTAGTTTTGTCTGAACACTAACTAAAAATGTTCGGTTCTATTCCTAACCAAGCTAAAATAACAATCAATGTGCACAATCAAATAATATATAATTGAAATTGAAATACGCAAAGCAATAACTTGACATTCATTTCTAAGGGCACACAATACTTTTACGTAAAGCTCTAAGAGCTTGTTTAATTTTGAGCAACAAATTTTTTTTTTCAAAGATTTCTCATATTTCAAAAGAAAACTACTAAAATCTATTTTCTAAGCCTTTCCTAAATTTAGAAAAAAGATAAAAAAATTCGGATTTTAATTTTTTTTAAATTAATTTTTATTCGGGAAAAAAGACCCTTGCCCCAATCCGCAAATTGGCCAAACTCTGGTTTTGTAGGGCCATGTAAAACATAGAAGATATAAAAGAGAGAATGGGCTTTTATGCTTAAGCCCAACTCAACCACTAAGCACCTCAAAATTTGAACTAAGCCCACTCCGAACATGGACCCAATCAAGCCGAGCCGAGCTCGAACTCACTACAACTTCAATTTAAGCCCAAAATATCTTACTGCACGCCCCAATTTATCCAAACCCACTAAAGCCAAAGCAAACCCAGACCCATTAAACTCATCTAACCGAACCGATCAAGACTTGGTGGAGCTCAAAACTCCATGGACCAGATTAAACCCATCGTCCAGCATGACTCTTTAACATTCCGCACTAAAGTATGGCTTCTAAAACAAAGCCCGCACTAACCTCACAGCAACCCCCTTTTCAATTTGACTAAAATAAGCCCAACACCATCTCCTATTGGCCATTTTACTCAGCCTCGCAATGTCTCTGAGTCGTGATCCTCGGGAAAAAAGGGGTCGAACCGAAAAAGGAACTCATCGGAGGTGTGGGAATCGGGAGAGAGGAGATCCCGAGGGTGAGGACGCCGGCTGGAGGTCGTCGGACGGCCGCCCGACAGTGGAAGCGGCTGGTCGTGCGTGCCGAGAGCGAAGGGAACCGAGCTGCCGTGCTTCCTTTTCTCTCTCTCTTTCTCCCCTTCTCGCTTTTAAGAGGCCACCGGCAGGCGTGCATGGCTTCTGCCATCGCCAGCCTGCCGTGGCCAGCCGGATCCCCGACCCTCGAATCACGCCGCGCCCTGCTCTGCTTCTGCACGTCGACCCTTTTGGCAGAGCGAGAGCGGCGTGAGGGGAAAGAGGAAGAGATAGGAGTCGGGCCGGAGAAAAAAAAGAAGAGTGGGCCGGCCCAGGTGAAAAAGAAAGAGGCCGGGCCAGTTTGCGGCCCTTTTTAATAATAATAATTTTTTATTGCATATCAAGGAGTGGGCCGGCCCCGAACAATCTCAGTTTGCATTCAATCAAATTCGTGAATTCAGGATATCTATTTCGAAGAAAACAGATTGTGCACATTACCTTATCAGTGAAGAAAATCTCAGCGACGATTGGATATCGAAATCGGTAACGGAACTTCTGGAAGTGCGTCTTCGGTGAAGATCGGAACCGGCAATACGAGACCGTCCGAGAGCTGACTTTTGCTCAGCATCCCAGAGCGGCGAACGGCGTCCGGAGGGCAATGGAAGAAGGAAAGTTAATGAAGAAGCCTCTGGAAATTCAGGAAAATACCGAGAAATCGATGTCACTGATTGAAACAAAAACCGGCAAACAGAAATCCGAGAACGAGAGAGAAGAAGACTTAGCTTTTTAATCCTGCCGGAGCGGTTTTCTGAACTTCCGCGCGCAGGTCCGATCCGAGGAGCACGAAAGCAGACAAGGCCGGGCCCGCAGCCGTCGCGCTCGGTCTTGCCGCCTCGAACGCCACGGACAGTACTGCCTTCATTAGCCGGATGCATGGCGGGGGAACCTTGACCCGGCGGCGGAGCAGATGGAGGCGTCGATCACCGCCACAAGTGCCAGGGGACTACGGAGGCCGGAGGCCTCATGGGTGAAAGCAGGGATCGCGGACTTGGAGTCGTGGGAGGAAGGGTTCGGGATGGACGCCGGAACAAGGCGTTCGCGCTGCTGTGCTACACCGCGCTGAGAGTCGTGGAATCGTTGGAGCTCGCTTAACGAAGATGGCGATGGATGTGCTCGTCGTCGAAGGAGCGCGAGAAGAGAGAGAAAGGATCCAATATCGGAGACGGTTGCCCCCATTTTCTTTATGCTCCCATTTACAAAGACGAAAATGCCCCTCTGATCACGACCGATTCTTCCGCGAGAGTGCGCATGTGTACGTGAGTCAGTTATTTGCCAAAAATAACCTTAAATTTGTTACAAGGATAATGGCATAAATAATTCTAAAATTTATTTATGATTAAAATATGTATTAATACTAACTAAATTTGTTTATAACCTTTTACATGATGGTAATAATAGTTGTACTTATTTTAACTTTAATCACATATTATATCACTAATCAATATATATTATGTAATGGGTAAATAATTGATGTAATGGTGATTGTGTTACCTTGATCATTCATATTTTAAAAAAAATTATTCATAGTATAATGATTATCTTTTTTAATAATTATATTAATGATTGCTCAAATTGTGGTATAATTAAAATTTCAATTGCAGTATTAATCATGTAATAGATAATGCAATCAATGCATTGTACGATTAAACATAAATCATAATCATAAATTAATGATCAAGTGATGGACAAAGATTTATACTTTAAATTATAATATCTTAATGATATACATGGACTATTACGCATATGATTGACTATTAAATGTTAATTATCATGACATCATGTCTATTCAAATATAGTCCCATGCAATGTGCTTTTATAGTTCTATTACACTACTGCATCACAATAGTATTCCATTACTAGAACTAAATGTTTTGTGATCTTAGGAGCGTATCAGACCCAATGCAATATTTGCGAGATCTCCTGCAACTGTTTATTTCCAATCAAATAAACAGTTGTTGACACATGCAAGCAAATATTGTAATAGACAATCAACTTGTAACAAATCTTAATGTCAATGATTATCAAATTAATGGCATCTTCACACATCGGTGGTTTTTGTATTTTAATTCTATGGTTCTCAGAATTTTAATATCAAGCACTTCTCTATCTTTGGATAAATTAACGATAACATATTTGAATCGTGATTTTGTGGTAGGCATGCCTTTATCGGCGTTACGTTAGGTATTTCACTAATATCGAGTATTAGACAGAGTATTTAGGACGAAAGACGCTCCACTCTTTTCTCACGAGAAAGTCTAGTTGGCTGATTTTTAATTCCGATAAACCATGGAGCTTAGAACTTGGCATGTTTTAATTTTCAATTCATAAAAGGCACACATTCCATGGCATCCTTGCATCCAAGAGTATATGGGCCAATTCCATAAAAAAACACGAACTTTAGGTCTTGTCCCAAATTTGGCCCGAACTTTATTTTGTCTAAAAAAAAAGCATAAACTTTCACTCGTGTCCCATATCTGGCCCTCCGTTAACCCTCATTCCATAGTTATCCGACGTGGCATTTCCACATCAGCAATAATATCCAACACAGCAAGCTGACATGGATACAAAGGCAAAATTGTTCCTGGGCTTTCTCTTCTTCTCTAACGCACGACTCATGAGATTGGGGAGAATTCATTCCGGGGTTTCCTTTCCTCAGTAAGTTCGCACACGGGAGTCTTTAATTCATTGGAAGATCTCGCGCACTGGCTTGCTCACTCATTCTCTCACATGGAGACACTCACTCTTGCACATACACAAGCTCGATCGCTCGGAGACGTCGTTTCCGTCGGAAATTTTGGCCTCGTGAAAGTTGTGAAGTTAATGTGCATTGAGTCTAATTGTTTTTTGAATGTCATAAATAACTTTGATATCTACTCCTTTGATACAGAATGGTACCATGGAGATGCTTTTGGACTTGATGCTGAGAAGATACATAAACTTATGGGATCTAGGTGTTGCCGTAAACGCGCTTCTCCTATCTGCCTATGGGTCAACTGTGAAGAGGTCCAAATTTGTTGAGGTGTAAAACGATGTTGCATTCGAGTGTTTGGAGAAAGTGTTAAATTAAAGTCTGCCATTCAATGAGGTGAACTTTACATATGATTCTCATGGGAAAAATAATTCAGCAGCTTCAATTCTAGGGGACAAGGCACATAGTTAGGGCCATTAGATCAATTAACAATTGGCAAGTTGTTTTCAATGTCAGAAGTTGGGTTGGAAGCAGAAGATTACATTGTCTTAAAGCGAGATATTAAAAGCGGATGTCTATGGAAGGAGGGTTAATGGAGGGCAAGATTTGGGACACGAGTGAAAATTGGTGCTTTTTTTTTAGACAAAATAAAGTTCGGGCCAGATTTGGGACAACACCTAAAGTTCGTGTTTTTTTATGGAATTGGCCTAAGAGTATATATAAAACTCCTCCTTTTATGGTATATCGATGAAAATTTTCATTTTTCTCAAAAATTCTCATTTAATTTATTTACAACTATTATACCCATAAATAAATGCGTAAATTTTTGTCTTATCTGTACATATTTCAAAGTTTGAATTAGAAACTTTCTATATCACAACAGCATTAAAAACTCGTATCTTAAAATTCTCTATCCATATACGTGTGCAATTTCTACTTTTTATGGTGTATTTTTATAAATTTCTCCAATTCAAATATTACTCAGTAGGGTGATATTATGTAATCTTTCAAATGTCACTTTCTCATACGCACGCAACCCACTTTCAAGACTAACCGTATTTCTAAACAATGCTTTCCTTTATAATTGAGTTTTCCATGAAATAAAACATTATATATGATAAATTGATGTAATATTATTGTCAGAGGGTATAATTGACCCTAACTTTGATAATATATTATTAAATTCTAACAAGAGTATTTTCTTTTCCAGAAGAGACATTGATGAAGAAATAATATTATTTGGAAGGCTCCATTTGTTTTTGTAGTGAATGATTTAGAAAATATTTTTTTTTTAAAATTGATTACTTGTATCCCTTACAAAACCGAACGAATGAAAAATATTTTAATCATTCATGAAAATAATTTTAGACATAAATTATTGTTAATAATGAAAATATTTTTCATCAATTAATATTTTTAAGCAACACACACGATCATTTTTATAATAATGTTTGTCAAATTATTCATTTTTTCATGAAACAAATGAAATCGAAAATTAAGTTTTTATCAGTGGCAATGTACAGCCCATTCTAATTGACATTACGGTGGGCTAAAACTCAAGAGTGACTCGGGTTCTGTTGTTATGATAGTAGTTGAAATCGGGCCAGCAATAACAATAGTCACTCGTAAAAGACTTCAAAGAACCCTTTTGACTGTGAAGGGGGTTGCATTTATATGACCTTACACAGTGCTTTTTACCGTCTTGAATGCTCATAATAACCTTTTAATGATGGGCATCGAAGCATGCTTAGCAATTCTTACCGTATGGAAAAAGCATCGGCTTTTGTATTTGTTTTCGTTTTGTTTGATTTGAACACGCTATCCATTTACTGATTCATCTTTATAATCTGGGACACGAGCGTAGAAGCCTGGCCGAAGCGGCCTGCAAAGCATTGGTGTTTGTTGTTTTTTTCACAAACGGGACGAGATTATTTTCGTTATGATAGTTGGCGGATTCCAACTATCATAATGAAATTTATAGTATTTTCAAGCATTTTCTCTATTTCCCACGTATTTTTTCTTTCTAAATGGTTAATTAATATATTGGCCACGAAATCTGCCAAACGTTCAATCATGTAAAAGGAATGACAAATTATCCGGAAATATTCTTAGCACTCTCTTTGAACTCACGCTCCACCTTTCATTGTCAAATAATATGCAAGTGAAGAACTGTATACATAGGCGAAAAGGGAAAGTATATCTTTAATATGCCCAAAAGCTAGATTGAAGTACCTTCAACCACTTTATATCCGCTATGGTTGTTACCACATCACCGGTCTTTTCATGCATTTTTTCAATGGCTATTTGAAGTTTTTTCATTTTAGAACAACTGTCAAAATCCATAGAAAGTTGAATGCCTTGCATCGCTTGACATGGTATTTTTTAGTAATAAAAATTGTTGGTTACCCACGACGACGACCATCATTCCAATGGTCTCTTCGCATACTTTCTTTGTGTCCACTTTTTTCGTTCTAAGTAATGAACTGAACTTTCAGCACGATAGAGTCAAATTCTAGAGCCATGCAAAGGCATCTATAGCAATTTACTCATACTCTTTGAATTCACATTGCAACTTTGAATTTGTAAGTCCTGTCTCTATCCAATAAATTGAGTGGGGATTTACCAGCATGCGAGGCTCCAATGCAGCTCTTGCGTGAGATTTGACTCCCAAGCTGCCGAAAGCTGAATTGGGTTACCATCTCATGGGCTGCTCATTACCATTTGGCCCTTTCCTTTTCCTGGTTCATTTTTCATTTGGAGTTCACACACATCAAAACAAGTCGTTCTTCCGTTTCATTTTCTGTGGATCCGCATACGTATGTAAGATTTCTCGACATAGCAGGGATCTTTCATGCATAACGACGACCGTTACCAACGACGATGAGAACATATTGATGGTCTCCTCATGCATTTTCGCAGGTCACTATTCGTCCGTTCTCAGTAACTCATTAAGTTCGTCGCCTTCCAGTCAAGTGTCGACCCATGCAAATCTCCGCTCGTTGTATCGGCTGAATGCAATAGGATGCTATAACGTATGACGGTTCTTAATTACTAAAACGACGGTCATCGGGTAAATGGTCGCCTCGCGTTTTTCTCGCTAGTGTTTGTTTTGTCTAGAGTGAAAAGTCGGTTGAAGTTTGGCCGCCATGATGTCAGGTGTCAATCCATGCAAAGGTAACCCTACAACAACCCATCCATGTTTTCCGAACCGACATCCCGAAAATGTGATTTAGAATTCTTGTCCATTTGTCGGTTTTGGTTTATTTATTTGAACTTTTAACGTTGCCGAGTACGATCTGCCTGTCCGCCTTGAATGCATGATTGAACCTGTGGAGTAAAGAGATGAGCATGGCAATAGGCGAGTCGCAGTAAAAGTGTCCGATGATATCTACGTATATTATTTTTGTAAAATAGCCATTTGCCCATTTAATGCATTTAGATTTAATGAGAGGAGCTTTCTTTTCTCGAATAAATATTCAAGAGTTTTGAAATTTAAGATTTTCGTTGAGAAAAGTATAAAGAGAAAATCTTTCGAGATCTCGATCCAAATACAAAAATCTAAGCAAAGTGTAATTTTTATAGGTAGTAAACTCGATTGGAATAAAGAGGTATATGGATCTTTTTTTGGTCAGAAAAGAGGTATAGTTTGAAATGTAAAAATCTGTTATGATTTCCAGTTAACTTGGCTATAGTTCGACCCAAAAAAAAAAAAACTTGGCTATAGAAACAATCACTATTTTTATACGTGCTGAATGTGTATGAATATGAATTTAGAATTAAGCAATGTTTTAAAAAGCTTTTTTGTTTTCTAATAAATCCATGTGAAGCATGGGTAAGAGCATGGGTGTAAATCATGGGTAAGAGCATGAGTGTAAATCAAGCTCTGGACATTTCATTTAGTACTATCAAGCCAAAATCTTTGTTGTAAAGTACATTCAAGGTATCAGGTTTTTTTTTTTTTAATGAGTACAACCAAGTCATAAACCTAGGAAGTATAATTAGGTCTCGAACTTGTTTCAAAAAGTAGGTAAAATTTAATTCCATCGCACAGACAATTTTCCGGATTATTTATTAAAAGAGCTTGATAATATGCCATGATTTGGCACACGATGCGCTCCTAATGATGGAGTATTCAATTAATTATAAATATACGTTGTATATTTCTCAAACTATGAGATATCCTACAACTATTACTAACCATTACCATTGACACCCAAATGGTAGACATAAATAAATATTAGATCTAATGCAATATTTGCAAAATCTCTAGCAATTGTTATTATCCAATAAAATAAGCAATAAAAAAGTAAACTTAGTTCTTAATTTGCCAGCCACAAAGATAGACCACTAACTTCACGGTAGAAATGAAGCACTAGTAATGACTTTGTAAAATGCAAGATGGGAAATCTCCAGACCTTTCTATTGTATTTATTTTCCTAACTCAAAACATTCAATATCTTTTAGTACTCCTAGTTTAAGTTAATTATAAAATTAACTTATAACAATTTAATTTGAGACAGGAATTTAGATAGTGTAATAAAATAAGTTAATTGACAAAAAAAATACACAAATATAACATCATCAGTGGAATCATAAACTCTCTCAATGAAGAATTTGAGGCATTCTAAGATTTTGTAATATTAATATATATATATATATATATATATATATATATATTATATTAATTGTTAGTCTTTTTTACTGGCAAGATTGTCCACAAAAGCACTCTTTCTCCAATTTAGGCTTTAAACAATTGGAAAATCCAATGATTTGGAGCTACAATAGAACAAATCTAATTAATCTACAATCATTTCCTTTCTTCTGTCTATTTAGGCTCCGTTCGTTTCGCATAAAATAACTTTCAAGAAAATGTTTTCCGAATTTTCCAGTGTTCATTTCATGAAAAATGAATTGCTTAGGGAAAACATTTTCCATGAAGGGAAAAGAGTCTTCTCAATTAGGAAAAAAAGTTTTCCATTTTGAAAAGTGGAAAATATTTTCCTCACTTGATTTTTCTTATCTCAAACCCCTTCCTCCTCCTCCTCCTCCTTTTTTTTTTAGATTCGAATTATTCTTTATTTTCTTTATTTTCCCTCTTCTTCTTTTTTTTTTTTTTTATGTTTTCTTTTTTTTTTTTTAAGAAATTGAGTTTTTAAGTCCTTTTCTTTTTCTTCTTCCTTGGCCGGTCGTTGGCCACAGGCCAACTCTAGCCTCCCCCAAGGCCAAATCCGGGGAGGGCGAGCCCCGTCTGTTGGTCAGCGAGCTCGTGGCTCGCCTGGATCGGTCGAGCCTTAAGCTCACGGAATCTGGCAATTGCATCTTGGTCGGCCGCCAAGTAGCCGACCACGTCAAGGCACGCGGCGGCGGAGGAAGGAGGAGGAGGAAGAAGGAGGGAGGAAAAGAAAAAGAAAAAGAATAAATAATAAAAAATCAATTTTTTAAAATTAAAATAATTAAAAAATCAAAATTTTAAAAATATATATATTAAAATTAATTTTTTTGGTCTATTAAAAATATTAAAATTAAAATTTTCTTGATAATTTTTCCCAAAAAATCAAATTAGATAACGAACAATGGAAAATATTTTCCACTTAAATTTTAGGTTTCAGCCGAATACTATAAAATATAATTATTTTCTTAGAAAAAGACATTAGAGAAAATATTTCTCCGAAACGTGATATTTTCCGTGAAACAAATGGACCTTTAATCAATAGGTGATTTTTATTAGTCTCCGGCACCTTCATTGCAAACACGTTTTTACTAGACACATCAAATTTACTTCCACATTTAATATAAAACTTAACATTATAGTGAAAACCATTCGAGATTTGCTGTAGACCTAGTTTCTATCAAGTTAAACTTTTAAATAAAAAGAGTTTATACAACCTTGTATCAAAGCAGAGGTGTAAATTTCATATTGTGACACATCATTTATTGCAGTTCCACCTAATTCTCTTGTTATGCTAGTTCTTCCTTTAATAATCTAATTGATATGAATTTTACATATCAATTGATTTACGCACGACGTGAAGTAAATATTATGTATACATTGTGAGCCCATTTCTCCTTACTTTTAAGTTCTTAAAAAAAATGTTGTATAAAATAAATGATAATCACTCAAATACATATTTACCATTTGGACATAGCAATTGGAAGAATGTTATCTCTTGTACCAATGACATAGAGAGGAGTTTTGGTATCCATGAAGCCTCGAAACATGCAATGCTTTGCAAAAGAAAGAAGAAAAAGAGGAGCCCTAAAGATCTTAATTTCATGTACCTTCTAACAAATATGGCAAAACCTATCCAAATAAACAACAATCATAATTAGTTAAATAAATAATGTCAAGGCAATGTGGGTCATTACTGGCTTACAGAATCTAGATTGCATGTAAATTGTGACGGAAGATATTGAGGCATTGTTTGCATAGCTTGACATTGATCCCGAATGCTTTTTATATTCATATAGTCTCCCTCAACCTCTTATTTTAAGCTTTCCTATTATACTTTCTAACATTTAGTTGATTCATCTCAATGGGCATTTTGCTCATTTAAGAATATTCACGGATCATTCTCTAAGAACTGACAAAAATGTAAATCTTTAAGAGAGCAACTTGTTTTGTCAGCCTTCATAGGGGAATAAGAGACATTATGTACATGATGAAATTACAAGATTATTTACAAATATAGAGGATATGGTCAACCCATAGGGGAACAAGAGGTATTAGTTTAAGTTTTTAAATTAAATTTTTAATATTTAGTTAATACATGTATTGATGACCATTTTGCTCATGTGGGAATATTTATTAACAATTGACTAAGGATTAACAAAAATATACATTTTTAAGGCTTATATAAAAGAGATGAACCTATTTTATCAACATATAAGGGTGCGCATGATAACTATTCTATTTCTCTGCTATTCTATTTTTTGTTCCCAAGAATTGGTTTGGAACAGAAATCTATTTGGTAACGCAATTTTATTTTTCCATTTCTATAACAAATTTTTACTCTATAAATAGGTTTGTAATAGAAATGAGAAGCTGAAAATTTATACTTTTTTATTTCTAAAATAAAAGTGAGAAATAAAAACTCTTTTCACCGCTCGCTCGCGCTCCTTGCTGGTTGCCCACTCGTCATCACCTACTGGCCATTGAATGCTGGACGACATTCGCCCATCATTAGATGCCAGAAGTCGGCTGTTAGATGCCAAACTCTGGCCGTTGGACTCTAGTCGCCTAATGTCAACTGCCCACCACTGGTCGGCTGTCATCCATCTACAATCGCCTACCATCGCCGATCGCCAGATGTTGGCTGTTGGACTTCGATCGCTTGACATTAGCCCGCTCGCTACTGGTTGTCCACCGTCTATCCACAACCGCCACCCACCACTATTCCACATCGAAAAATTTTGTATCATTCCCCAATGAATTTCTATTTCGGAAATGGAAATTTTGTGTGATTATCAAACGCTTATTTTTGCTCATAAACTCGTCTAGGGAATAGAAATAGAAAAAACTATTTATGGCTAAAAATTGATTTCTAGAATAGAATAGTTATCAAAAGTATTTGGTGAAATAAAAAAAAATTATTTAGAAACATCAGAGTAAATAGTCGATTGTTAATACTTTAAGACATTCTGACACGTATATAAATATGCCGTTCAATGTGACTTCTGGAAGCATAAACATAGAACCAAAGGAAATTATGGGTGGATGGCACTTCTTATTGAGAAAGAACATACATAATTGTAGCACCGTTGATACCTAAATAGAAGACATAGATAAGTATCGAATCTAATGCAACTTGTATCCTTGCATTGAAACACGCATTGCATTGCAAAAGAAAGAAAAATAGCAGGAGTCCTTAGGTATATTAATTTCAACTACCTTCTAGCAAGGGTTAGTATGGGAGTATACAAACAAGCAACAACTGCAATTAGTTAAAACAATATTCGTCAATGACTTGCATGTGAATTACATGTAACTTGCATGTGAGTGAGAATGTTAAAATATTTCCTGTATCACTTGACAATGGGTCATATGCACCTTTATATTTATGTGAGCATTTTCCATCCATTAATTTAAACTTTTGGATTTAACTTTCTAACATTTGATTTATACATGTATCGATAGATGTTTGGCTAATGTGAGAATATTCACTGACCATTCTCTAAGAATTGACAAGTAAATATTTAAGGCTCGGAGATAAGATATCAACTTATTTCATTAGTCTTCACAAGAGAATAAGAGATTTTGGGTATCGGTGAAATCACAAGATTATTTAGCAACATAGAGGATATGGTCAATTGTCAATACTTAAAGACATTATGACACGTATATGAATATGTGATTTAATGTAATTTTTAGAAATATAAACATAGAGGTGACACACTCATGAGAAAGAACGTAATGTAACTAGTTTTCTAAAGCCTAGAAACACATCTTGCATTGCAAAAGAAAAATAAAAAAAATAGGAGGAGCCTTATCATCTTAATTTCAAGTACCTTTGAGCTAGGATTAAAACTTCACCCGCCTGTCAACTTAAGCGTTAGCATCAAACTTTCTGACATTTAGTTGATACATGTATCCTGAGTATTTTGCTTATGTAGTAATATTTACTGACCATTTGCTTAGAACTAATGTAAATGTAAATCTTTAAGGCTTGGAGGTAAGAAACTAACTTGTTTCATCAGCCTCTACAGGAGAATGAGAGATATTAAGTAATGATCACAAGATTGTATAAAAACACAAAGAATATGATCATTTATCAATACTTTAAGACATTATGAAACTTATATGAATATATTGAATGTGATTTATGGAAACATAATCATGGAACCAAAAAAAATTATGATTGGATGCCACTACTCACTAAGAAAGTACATGTGCAATTACTGCACCACTAATGCCAAGAATGGCATGTATAGATAAGTATTGGATATAATGTAACTCGTATTCTTAAGCCTAAAAAATAGTCTTGTGTTGCAAAAGAAAGAAGAATAGTATGAGCCCATAAGGATATTAATTTCAAGTACCTATTAGCTAGACTAATATGGAAAAGCTCTATTTGAACAAGTAATGATTGCAATTTGTTAAAACAATGTCAGAGCAATGCAAGTCATTAATAGCTTATAGTAATCCGATTGCATGTGTAATTACACCGAGAGGAGGCCTTGAAGTATTATGTCACATCGCTTGACAATGGTCTTAAATGCTTTTTATATGGTCTCCCTTTACTTATTAACTTAAACCTTTAAATTGAGATTTCTAACATTTAGTTGATATATGTCTTGATGGGCATGTTGCTCGTGTAGGAATATTCACTTACCATTCTTTAAAAACTGAGGAAAACGTAAATCTTTAAAAAGAAACCAACTTGTTTCATGAGCCTTCATAAGACCATAAGAGATATTGAGTATTTCTTGAAATCACAAGATTATAAAAATAAAAATAAAATAGAAAATATGGTTGATTGTCAATATTTTAGGATACTATGACATGTATATGAATATGCAATTCAATGCGACTTCTGGAAACATAAACACAGAACCAAGGATAATCATGGATGAATAACACAATCAATGAGAAAGAACATGTGCAACAGCAGCACCACTGAAACCCAAATGACAGACATAGATAAGTATTAGATCTAACGCAACCGGTTCCTCGAAACACGTTTAACAAGGGTTTGAATAAGGCTCCTCCTATTTTTCTTTTTTCTTGCAATGCAAAACGTGTTTTGAGGAACCAGCTGCATTAAATCTAATACTTATCTATGTGTCATTTGGGTGTTAGTGTTGCTACAATTGCACATGCTCTTTCTTTGTGAATATGCTATCCATCCATAATTACTTTTGCTTCTGTGTTTATATTTCTAAAAGTCACATTGAATGGCATATTCATATACGTGACATAATATCTTAAAATATTCACAATCAACCACATCCTCTATTTTTCTTTTATCATCTCGTGATTTCCAGAAATACTTAATAGTTTTTACGCTCCTCATGAAACAATTTGGTCTCTTTTTAAACATTTACATCTTCGTCAGATCTTAAAGAATGGTTAGTGAATATTCCTATATGAGCAACATGCCCATCAATACATGTATCAACTAAACGTTAAAAATATCAATTTAAAAGTTTAAATTAATAAGTGGAGGGAGATCATATAAATATAAAAAGCATTTAAAACCCATTATCAAGCGATGTGAAATAATATTTCAAAGACTCCTCTCGGGAGTAATTACGTGCAATTGGATTACTTTAATCTATTAATGACTTTCATTGCTTTGACATTGTTTTAACTAATTGCAATCATTACTTGTTCAGATAGGATTTTTTTCCATATTAGTCTAGCTCAAAAGTTCTTGAAATTAAGATCCCTCTGAGCTCCTACTATTCTTCTTTCGTTTGCAATGCAAAACCTCTTTTGAGGCTTAAGGACATGAGTTACATCAGATTCAATATTTACCTATATTTGGCATTTTGGTGTTAGTGATGCTGCAACTGTGCATGTACTTTCTTAGTGAGTATTGACATTCATATCCTTTATGTTTTTATATAATCGTGTGATCATTATCTCTCATTCTCCTATGGAGGCCGATGAAACAAGTTGATTTCTTATCTCCAAGCCTTAAAGATTTACAATTACATTAATTCTAAATGAATCGTCAGTAAAGATTGCTACATGAGCAAAATGCCCATGAATACATGTATCAACTAAATGTTAAAAAGTTTGATCTTAACGTTTAAGCTGATAGGTAGGTGAAGACTACATAAATATAAGTGCTCAAGAGATGTAGGACAATATTTCAACATCTCTTCTTATGTGTAAACCATGTGCAATTTACGTGCAAGCCAAATTACTCTAAGTTAATAATGACTTGTATTGCTTTGACACTGTTTTAACTAATTGCAGTTATTTCTTGTTTGGATAGATTCTCTCATACTAACTTGTACTAGAAGATACTTGAAATTTGTATCCTAAGGGTTTCCATTATTCTTCTTTCTTTTGTAATGCAAGGCATGCTTCGATGCTTTAAAGATATCAAAACTCCTCTCCATGCCACTGGTACGTATAATAATATTCATACTCATCCTCAATAGCCATGTGTCCACTTGTTATGTCATAATGGTAAATCTGCATTGGAGTGATCATTTACTTTAAACAACATTTTTTTTCCATCGAAACTTAAAGGTATGGAGAAATGGGCTTGCATATTTCTTAACACTTCACATTGCGAAGAATGATTCAATTTGATGTGTGAAATTCAAAACAATTAGATGACCAGAGGCGAAAATGCCAAAACAAGAGAATAAACACAATTGCAATAAATAAAGTGTCATAATTTGAAATCTACACCCATGCTTGAATACAAGTTCTATAAACTTTTTCTTATTCAAAATTATAATATGTTAGAATGTCCATATTATATATATAACGCATATCTTAATAATTATGACAATAATTATGACCATAATATTAAGTTTTATATCAGATGTGAAAGTAAATTTGATGTGTCTAACATATAGTAAAAATATGTTTAAATGAAAGTGCCTTAGATAAGGAGGAATCACTTATTGACAAAAGAGACAGAGAAAGAAAATGATTATTGATTATTTATAGCTGTTCTATCGCAACTTCAAAGCTTTGGATTTTCCAATTATTCTAAGTCTAAGCTAGAGGAAGTGCTTTTGTGAACAATCTTGACAACAAAAAAGACTATCATTATATTTTACATAAGCACTCTTATAAAATCATAAAATGCCTCAAATTCTTCATTGAGAGAGCTTACAATTCCACTAACAATTAGTTATGTCACATTGGTGCATATTTTTTAATCAATTGACTGACTCTATTACATTGACTGCAATATAGGATGATATGTCTCATAGTTTATTTCCCAGATTAAGTCGTTACAAGTCTATTTTCTAATTAACCTAAACCGAGAGTATTGGAAGATATTGAATGTTTTGAGCTAGGAAGATAAATACAATAAAAAGGTCTAGATAATTCCATCTCGCATTTTACAAAGTCATTATTTGTAAAATATACTAGTGCTTACATTTTATTTAGAACAGTTTATTATGCTTATGATTATGTATTGAATAGTTTTATGATATTAAACATTGACTATAATGTGTACAATGTTAGTACTAATTGTTGTTTTTCTTTGATTGTATCTTCTAGTAATGAGAAGATTGATGCAAGTACTTGGCATGTCCGATTAGGTTACATTGAGTTAGAAAGAATGAAATAATTAGCAAGAGAATGCCTTTTAGGTGCACTCGTTAATGTTGATCTACTCATATGTAAATATTGTCTAGCAGGAAAAGTAACTAGAAAATCATTTGGTAAAGGAATCGGAGCTGAACTTCTATTACAACTCATACATTCTGACATTTGTGGTTAATTGAATGTGAGAGTGAGGCATGAAGTCTCGCATTTGATCACTTTCTATAGTGAAGTTGGTGGTCTATCTTTGTGGGTTGGCAAATAAAGGATTATTTGTAGAATATACTAGTGCTCCATTTCTACAGTGAAGTTAGTAGTTTATCTTTGTGGGTTTTGTGAAAAATATTTTTTGAGAAAACATTTTCCTCATTTTCTAATACTCGTTTCGCTTAAAAAAATAAGTCAACGGAAAATATTTTTTTGATCAACGCAAAACTATGCATAAATTCAAGAAAAATGATTTTTTTCTTTGAAAAAGTCGAAAAAAAATTTCCAAAATTTAATTAAATATTAGTGCTTGGATCCGAAACTCTATGTTTGAAGATAGAGACCCCAATATTGGTTCTCAAGTCTCCAACGCTCAAGTTTGGTCGATTAAGGCCAGGCCTAGGTCCATCAAGGCCTGGACCAAGTCTTTAATGCTCAAGCATGGGTCCATCGAGATCAGACCATGTCCATTAAGGGCAGGCTTGAGACCTTAGTTCCCAAGCTTGGGCCCCCGATGCCTAGCCCAAGTCCTTCAAGGCCGAGCTCAAACCCTTGTTGGTCGTGCTCTATCGCAACCACCTTTCCCCATTTGAGGGGGAAAAGATATAAGTTTAAGGGTATTGCCTAAAAGGTGTGCTTATAACTCTCAATTAGATGCACGCTATTCCGAGTTCATACCTCATACAACACTAGGATATTCGGTGTTAAATCAAGTTAAAGCTACGAGGGTTTTCAAATGAGGAATCATCATTAGCCTTTTAAGGTTGACTAGAAATCCAGTGAAACATGGGAATATACCTCACTTCTTAAATTTAGGATTGGTTACACTAATCATCCAACTAGTGCCCATTCGGTACCTAGTTTTGTCTGAACACTAACTAAAAATGTTCAGTTCTATTCCTAACCAAGCTAAAATAACAATCAATGTGCACAATCAAATAATATATAATTGAAATTGAAATACGCAAATCAATAACTTGACATTCATTTCTAAGGGCACACAATACTTTTATGTAAAGCTCTAAGAGCTTGTTTAATTTTGAGCAACAAATTTTTTTTTTCAAAGATTTCTCATATTTCAAAAGAAAACTACTAAAATCTATTTTCTACGCCTTTCCTAAATTTAGAAAAAATATAAAAAAATTCGGATTTTAATTTTTTTTAAATTAAATTTTATTCGGGAAAAAAGACCCTTGCCCCAATCCGCAAATTGGCCAAACTCTGGTTTTATAGGGCCATGTAAAACATAGAAGATATAAAAGAGAGAATGGGCTTTTATGCTTAAGCCCAACTCAACCACTAAGCACCTCAAAATTTGAACTAAGCCCACTCCGAACATGGACCCAATCAAGCCGAGCCGAGCTCGAACTCACTACAACTTCAATTTAAGCCCAAAATCTCTTACTGCACGCCCGAATTTATCCAAACCCACTAAAGCCAAAGCAAACCCAGACCTATTAAACTCATCTAACCGAACCGATCGAGACTTGGTGGAGCTCAAAAGTCCATGGACCAGATTAAACCCATCGTCCAGCATGACTCTTTAACATTCCGCACTAAAGTATGGCTTCTAAAACAAAGCCCGCACTAACCTCACAGCAACCCCCTTTTCAATTTGACTAAAATAAGCCCGACACCATCTCCTATTGGCCATTTTACTCAGCCTCGCAATGTCTCTGAGTCGTGATCCTCGGGGAAAAAAGGGGTCGAACCGAAAAAGGAACTCATCGGAGGTGTAAGAATCGGGAGAGAGGAGATCCCGAGGGTGAGGACGCCGGCTGGAGGTCGTCGGACGGCCGCCCGACAGTGGAGGCGGCTGGTCGTGCGTGCCGAGAGCGAAGGGAACCGAGCTGCCGTTCTTCCTTCTCTCTCTCTCTTTCTCCCCTTCTCGCTTTTAAGAGGCCACCAGCAGGCGTGCATGGCTTCTGCCATCGCCAGCCTGCCGTGGCCACCCGAATCTCCGACCCTCGAATCACGCCGCGCCCTGCTCTGCTTCTGCACGTCGACGCTTTTTCGCATACAGCGAGAGCGACACGAGGGGAAAGAGGAAGATAGGAGTCGGGCCGGAGAAAGAAAAGAGGAATGGGCCGGGTGAAAAATAAAGGGCCGGGCCAGTTTGTGGCCCGGTTTTTTATTAATAATAATTTTTTATTGCATATCAAGGAGTGGGCCGGCCCCGAACAATCTCAGTTCGCATCCAATCAAATTCGTGAATTCAGCGTATCTATTTCGAAGAAAACAGATTGTGCACATTACCTTATCAGTGAAGCGAATCTCAGCGACGATTGGATATCGAATCGGTAACGGAACTTCTGGAAGTGCGTCTTCGGTGAAGATCGGAACCGGCAATACGAGACCGTCCGAGAGCTGACTTTTGTTCAGCATCCGAGAGCGGCGAACGGCGTCCGGAGGGCAATGGAAGAAGGAAAGTTGATGGAGAAGCCTCTGGAAATTCAGGAAAATACCGAGAAATCGATGTCACTGATTGATACAAAAACCGTAAAACAGAAATCCGAGAATGAGAGAGAAGAAGGCTTAGCTTTTTAATCCTGTAGAAGCGGTTATCTGAACTTCCGCGCTCAGGTCCGATCCGAGGAGCGCGAAAGCAGACAAGGCCGGGCCCGCGGCCGTCGCGCTCGGTCTTGCCGCCTCGAACGCTACGGACAGTGCTGCCTTCATTGGCCGGATGCACGGCGGGGGAACCTTGACCCGGCGGTGGAGCAGATGGAGGCGTCGATCACCGCCACAAGTGCCCCGGGACTACGGAGGCCGGAGTCCTCATGGGTAAAAGCAGGGATCGCGGACGCGGAGTCGTGCGAGGAAGGGTTCGGGACGGAGGCCGGGGTGCAACCAGATGGCTGATGTCGCGCCGGAATAAGGCGTTCAAGCTGCTGCGCTATACCGCGCTGAGCGTCGTGGAACTGTTGGAGATCGCTTGACGAAGATGACGATGGACGTGCTCGTCGTCGAAGGAGCGCGAGAAGAGAGAGAGAGGATCCAATATCGGAGACGGTTGCGCCCATTTTCTTTTATCCTCCCATACGCGAAGACGAAAATGCCCCTCTGATCAAGACCGATTCTTCCGCGAGAGTGCGCATGTGTACCGTGTACGTGAGTCAGTTATTTGCCAAAAACAAGCTTAAATTTGTTATGAGGATAATGGCATAAATAATTTCTAAATTTATTTAGGATTAAAATATATATTAATATTAACTAAATTTATTTATAATCTTTATATGATGGTAGTAATAATTGTACTTATTTTAACTTTAATCACATATTATATTACTAATGAATATATATTATGTAATGGGTAAATAATTGATGTGATGGTGATTGTGTTACCTTGATCATTCATATATTTAAAAAATTATTCATAGTATAATTATTATCTTTTTTTAATAATTATATTAATGAGTGCTCAAATTGTGGTATAATTAAAATTTCAATTGCAATATTAACATGTAATAGATAATGCGATTAACGCATTGTATGCTTAAACATAAACCATAATCATAAATTAATTATCAAATGATGGACAAAAAATTATACTTTAAATTGTAATATCTTGATGATATACATGGACTATTACGCATATGATTGACTATTGAATGTTAATTATCATGATATCATGTCTATTCAAATATAGTCACAGGCAATGTGCTTTTATAGTTCTATTACACTACCACATTACAATAGTATTCCATTACTACAACTAAAAGTTTTATGATCTTAGGAGCGTATCAGACCCAATGCAATATTTGCGAGATCTCCTGCAACTGTTTAGATCCAATCAAATAAACAATTGTTGACACATGCAAGCAAATATTGTAATAGACAATCAACTTGTAACAAATCTTAAAGTCAATGATTATCAAATTAATGGCATCTTCACACATTGGTGGTCTTTGTATTTTAATTCTATGGTTCTCGGAATTTTCATATCAAGCACTTCTCTATCTTGGGATAAATTAACGATAACATATTTGAATTGTGATTTTGTGGTAGGTATGCCTTAATCGGCGTTACGTTAGCTTTTTCACTAATATCGAGTATTGGACAGATTATTTAGGACGAAAGACGCTCCACTCTTTTCTCACGAGACAGTCTAGTCGGCTGATTTTTAATTCCGATTAACTATGGAGCTTAGAAGTTGGCATATTTTAATTTTCAATTCATAAAAAGGCACACATTCCATGGCATCCACGCATCCAAGAGTATATATATAACTCCTCCTTTTATGAGATATCGATGAAAATTTTCTCTTTCTCAAATATTCTCATTTCATTTATTTACAACTATTATATCCATAAATAAATGCGTAAATTTTTGTTTTATATGTACACGTTTCAAATTTTGAACTAGAAACTTTTTATATCACGACAGCCTTAAAAATTCGAATCATAAAATTCTCTATCCATATACGTGTGCAATTTCTACTTTTTATGGTGTATTTTTTATAAACTTCTCCAATTCAAAATTTCTCAGGAGGGTGGTTTTACGTAATCTTTCAAATGTCACTTTCTCATACACACGCAACCCACTTTCAAGACAAATTCGTTTCTCTTTCATTCTTTTTTTCCCCTCAAAATATCCTCAATTTTTAATAATAAAAAAAATATCAATCAATAAATGAGTAGATAAATTATTCTGTCTTTTCCCTCATTGTCTCAATTTTAAAATTTAAATATCTTTCCACCTTATAAATAATACCAAAAAAAAACTCACCAGTTGGCAGCGCAGTTGGTTTGGGCTTTACTACCTCATCGCCGAGGGAATAAGTTCGAATCTTTGCGTTGCTAACACGTCTTAAGCGGGAAGTCATGGTAGTGGGGTCCCGTGCTTGCGGCAAGGCCCAACGGTGTCACCGAATACCGGCGGGTCGTGTGAACCCGAATAGCGCATGCGAAAGAGGGCTCCGGCGATTCCTCGGTATTAAAAAAAAAAAAAAAAATACCCAAAAAAAGAAAAATCAAATCTTGAAAATTTTTCCTCTTCACATAAAATTTCTTCATATGGTATTAGTGATTTCTTTCCATTTATTAGTAATTCAAACATCTCACAATAAGGATAATTATTAATATATTTTTTTTGTCAACTTTTTGCGACATGCAATGTGCCTGCACTTTTGCTAATGTATCTATAAACAAGTTATATTTTGATATCTATCTATACATTTAAGTCACAATATCATTTCATTTTTTTCCCATCCAAAGCTATCTTTCATCCACCAAAAATATGAAAGTTTAACGTCTACTTTTCATCCCCCACCAGTACACCCACTTCTCCACTCAGAAAATAATTAACCTCATCCGTTTCCTCCTCCGGAAAAATAACTACTCTTATTTTCTTTTGAGGTAATTTTTAATTTGTCATATCTTTTTCTCACATATCCATATACTTCCGCACACGCCCTTAACGAGTGATGAAATTTATCTCACCTTTTGGTTATACCAATATTACCCCTACATTCAAATAACATAAAATTTTGGACAGAAAAATAACATAAAAAACAAAAACTATTCAGTGCTCTCTCTCAATCAAGTAATCATAAATCATAACTCCCCACTTCATCCACTTAATTAAATGATCACTTAATTTCCAAAAAAAAAAAGATATCTTTCTCTCTATACATGACCTAATGAAAACTCAAGAGTAGCTACAGTTGATTATAATGTTCTCCTATAAAAATCTAGCACTTAATGTCCAAAACAGATCATTATTTGTTGCCATAATTTGTAATCTAATGACAATATAGCCAGAAGTACCTCAATAAAAGATCTTATTTCTTTTAAATAAGGCTCTATTTATTTTGCAAAAAACAAACAATTTGGAAAACACTTTCTTGAAAATGATCACTTGTATTACTTTTAATATGAATGAACGAAAAATATTTTCGTGGGTCACGAAGACGTTAAGATATAAATTGTTGTTGAAATGAAATTTTTTTTATCAACTAATTATTTCAAGTAATAGAGATGATCCTCTTTTAAGAAAAATATTTTTTAAATAATTTATTTTTGACGAAACAAATAGAGTCTAAGTAGAAAGAAAATTGAATAGCATCACTTTCACAATAAAAGTTCAACAACACCAACATTTCAGATGCGCTTATCAGAATATTCAATTTTTAAGGAAATTTTTTATACTTTCACCATTTCAAGTCACTGTTGAATTCTGGCAAGGAAAGGAGGCCGCATTTTGATTGTAAAAAGAAGCAAATATCGAAAGTACCAGCTAAGCCGACCTTTAAATTCACAAATCACCAACTTTCGTGCGGCTAGGAATGATCCCTTAATTTAATTTACCTGGATTTTTCTATAATTCCGATGATTTAATTTCGAGTTCTCGAACAACGACACCACGAAATGATCCTTTTCCCAATAAGCATGACTGGTTCCTCGACAGGCCTCGATTACGACAATCTTAACAACACATGTATTGACAGAAAACTTGGAATTGTTCAATGCATGGGCAAATGAAGCCTCAAATGCTCGACAAACGGATCTTCCTGAAGTCCTGCCAAAGGTGCATTCCAAGTAGCAAATAAACTAAGAATAAATATGTAACGGAAAGATTTTGCATTCAGTTTTGGTTTGTTTATCAAGAGAAGATTCATAATCAAAACCCTCGATTACTTTTCAAAATTATCTTAAAATGGACTTTCTTAGTCAGGTAGGACGTGACAAGAAGAATTGCAATTTTCAATTGCGGATTAATTTTTATTGAGATATGTACGGTGCTTGCTTTTGAATCATATATCTTCTTACGGAACATACCTAATGTTCAAGTATCTATTGATCAACCTTCATTAATATATTAAGATTTTTTTCTATACAAGCAATACTATTCCATAGACTTTCTTGTGACATGCATAATCAATACTTTGAGAATCGGGATATCCTCCCTTATCTACTCAGGTGGCATTCATCTGACTCGGAGGCAACGAAGGAAGGAATAGCACGAGGGTGATCTCGTAAAACCGAAGCGTTCAAAACATGACACCGTGCAGCATCACCACCGCCACCACCCGAAGGACGTCGAGGGAGATATATAAATATGCGCGACGAGCGAGGGGGGATCACCGGCCACCTTTTGTGCCAGTTTGCCTTCCCGCATCGCCAAGTGGCTTTTGATTCTTGCACGTTGCCGCCCCCCCTCGCTCTCAGCCTGGATCCCGCACATTCCCTCGCCTCCATCGCATAAACCTGAACGCCTCTCGCTCGCGGACAGATACCTACGTTGATCGATTGTTCGACTCCTTCGTTCGCTTCGCCGTCGCTGCGCTCTCCTTCCTCGTCGCGTCTGATCCTGACGAACGCCCCACTCGGAGGAGGTACGTCATCTCTCTCTGGCTCTGGCTCTGGCTCTGGCTCTGGCTTCGGCTTCGGCTTCGTAATCCCTCGGGAACGAGGAAACGCGGCGGCGATAGGTAGGAATCGCGTGCATTGTCGTTGACGAAGTGAGGAAATCGTTTGCCTATCGCGCGTGGTTTGTACATTGTTCTGTTCCCGTTGGAGGGTTCCTCTGTTTCGTCTGCGGAATGAACGGGAAGACACGCCATATGCCAAAGCCTCGTGTCGCTTTCTTTGCTTTCCGCCTTTTTTAATGATCAAAGTAAAAAAAGGGTTTGTTTGTTTCTTATACGAAGCAATCGAGAAGATTTTGGAAGGCGCATTGGACAGTTGATATGCTGCGCTATGCTGGCTATTTAGTTGTTCCTTGTAAGTAGAAGATTGAATATTGGTGATGCTGGCATATTTGTATCCATCGTCACCTCTCTTCTTCTCCTTCTTCTTTATTGAGATTTTGGGTTAATGCGTTTATGATCGAATCATGCAGGTGCGTTCCAGATAATGATCTGGTGTTGATCTGCTCAGTAGCTTAGAAATGCAGTGCTGATTGCGTTAATAAATGTGTATCCTTTTGTACTCGACTTAGAAAGACCGAGTAGCTGTACCAAGACCAAAATGAATTATTCGTTTCTGAGACCTAGTTACCCTATGCAGATTTTCATGTTCTGATTTCTTTCCGCTGTTTCTCGAAGGTTCACTAATAGCTAGGTCTGGTCATCTTACTGGTTTAGCATAGTTTGATAAGTTTCCCTTTTCACTTTTCTTATACATTTCCTTGTGAAGGTTAATGTTCCCTGCATAGAATTATCGGATTTCTTCCATTTACTACACTTGGTGTACTGCTTATGTGAGTATTGATCCTCATTGCAGAATAGGATGTAACCACTGATCAGGTGGCTGATGTTTCTTATAGTTTTCGCAGTGTCAATTCCATTTGATGTCACTCTCACTCTTTGATCTTGATCACCTTCCACTCGTTGCATCTGATAGCATGTTGATTTGGTAGTCTCAAATTTTAATTTCAAATGGACACTCCTGTTTCTTCTAGCTAAATATAAGCCTTCCTGCTATTGATCGACTGAAAAACTAGTCATGGGAGTCGTATTCTGGAAATTGCAGTTTAATTTTCTAATTTTTATTCAAAGCTTAATCCCATTCCAGGATTTAGAGAACTTCTTGTAAACTACCACGCGAACTCTGTGGGACAAATCTTCTCATCTTTTGTTAGATTTTCCATCATCTTGTGAAAATTTCTATTGCATATCAAGAAACTTTTCCCATTAAGCATCATGAAAGCAAAAGTTAATGATATCATACAGCTAATTGGATGCTAGAACCATGGCTTTGCTCACTCTTCTCTGTTTCAAACGTAGGTGACTTATAAGTTTCATAAGCGATGGCCAGCCTCCAAGATATCAGTGTTTCGGCAGCTATCAATATCCTCTCCGCAATTGCATTCCTTGTTGCGTTTGCAATATTACGACTACAACCCATAAATGATAGAGTTTACTTTCCAAAATGGTATCTCAAGGGCATAAGAGGCAGTCCAACCCGTTCTGGAGGCTTTGTGAGCACTTTCGTCAACTTAGACTTCAGAACATACATAAGGTTCTTGAGTTGGATGCCAGCAGCTCTTAGGATGCCAGAACCGGAGCTCATTGATCATGCAGGACTTGATTCTGCTGCATACATCAGGATTTACCTTCTTGGGTGAGCTATTAAGATGCTTTTGCCTTTTTGATTTTATGTTAGAAGTCTTCAAAAGCTACTCACATAGTGACTTTGAGTGGTTCATCCCAGTCAATTGATTTTATTTGATTTATATTATCGAAGTATGGGTCAACTATGAGCATATGGTTTCAATGCAGACTATGGTTGCTTAATGTTTTTTCCTTTGCTCACTTTTAATGGAACCGTCTCATTTGGAGGCCTTCATGTGCAGATTGAAAATATTCGTCCCCATCACTTTTCTAGCTTTCGCGGTTTTGGTGCCGGTTAATTGGACGGGAGGAACTTTGGAGACAATAAAGGATGTTACTTTCAGCAACATTGACAAACTTTCGATATCCAATGTTCCATCTGGATCACAAAGGTGAAAAGAATGTTTCCTTATAATAGTTATCCTCCTTACTTTTACGCTGCAGCTGAGAATGTTACGTGCGAAGCGAGGCCATCAGTGAAAATTCTATTGGATACCCATACTTCTGCAGCTGTGACAAGTTTTGTTCCTTCATTCCATGTAAGGGAGATGAAATAGAAATTTAACTTTAGAAGTTTTGTTTTACTTCTTTCCAGGTTCTGGGCGCACCTGGTGATGGCCTATGTCTTTACATTTTGGACATTCTACGTTCTGTATAGGGAATACAAGATAATGACTAATAAGAGATTGCAATTCTTGGCATCAGAAAATCGTCGTCCAGACCAATTCACGGTTGGTACTACACTTTGGCCAGCCAATGTTTGATTATGCTTATTTTTGTAGTGTCTCTGATAAGTTGAAGTCATTAAAGTGTTATGTATTTGGCTGATAGAATAATTAAATTTGTCAAAATGATTAGCCATGACAGCGAACCATTCTAAAGTGGGGGGAAGCATGTATTCCTCTGACGGTAAGCTTAGCAAAAAAATAATAAAAAATAATAATAATAGTAACTATGTGGTCATTGGAACTGGACAATCATTCGCATCTGTATAGTATCACTTTAAAAACTACATAATGTGTCGTCATTTCAGCTCATGGCAAAACTGAAGCACGATTGTCTTTCATTTAGTTTTTCCTTAAAGAAAAAAGCTGAAGACAAACAGATATAACAACTACAGAAGAACATCTGTTTGCCCATTGGAGAAGGCCCAGGCCCTCCACGTTCTTCTTAGTAGCCATCCTTAAAAATTAGGCATCCATACGTTTCCTACTGCACCAGCGCGTAATGATGTCCAATTAGTCTATGGTAGAAGTTTTGTTTAATTTTCGCATTACTGCTGAAAAAAAGACAGTTTAGAGGTACATCAGTGATCAAATGTGTAAAAGTTTCTACATCCATCTTTTTCGAGTATTTTTCTCTGAGGCCTATCTTTATCCTTGTTGGGTGGGACCATGTCAGCATTTATTTGACCTTTGCTAGTTATAGGCTTAACATTTCCAAGTCCGCTTTAGAAAACAATTTGAATGGGTTTTATTGCATTTAGCACTGGCATGTTAAAAAACAAGAAGGAAACCAATGCAACATTGTTTCTCAAGCTAGAATTATTGCTAAAGTCTATTCCCGTCAAGAGCATCTCTAACACCCATTAGGTAGTTCTTACCAAATTGGCTTTAGACATCTATTCATTTGTAAGATGTTTATATGCAGGTGCTGGTGCGGAATGTTCCTCCAGATCCCGATGAATCAGTCAGTGAGCATGTTGAACATTTCTTCTGTGTAAATCATCCTGATTACTACCTTACACATCAGGTATCTTTGTCGAAATTCCTGCGTTTTTTCTGTGGACAGAGAATTCATTATCATTAAAGGAGGAGGAGCTAAAAAAGAGGAAGAATGGGAGTTCTTGGCATGGATTAGGAAAGATAAACAGAGGGAGAATGTGTCTGACTAGAGTGACTTTTCTAGTTTTCAGCTCTTGTTGGCCTCACAGCTTTGTGATCTTTTTTAACTTACAGGTTGTCTACAATGCAAACAAACTGGCAAAGTTGGTTGAGAAGAAGAAGAGTCTGCAAAATTGGTATATTTACTACCAAAATAAATATGAGCGAAATCCTTCTAAGAAGCCAACTACGAAGGTGCTCATAATATTGCATGTCAAATTTAGTGGAGGTCTTGCTTGTATTTTACCTTTTCAACTGTGACAGAACATTTGAGGGACTTTATTCTGAACTTATACTAATGACATTTTACCTTTTTTTATCTTATATGTGCTATTTGTAGACCGGATTTTGTGGTCTTTGGGGGACTAGAGTGGATGCTATAGATTATTATGCTGCTGAGATCGAGAAGTTAACTGAAGAAGTAAGTTCTCATCCCCAAGAGGCATAAATGCACATGCCATTTTGACTTTGTATGGGATTGTCACTGCTTTTATTCTCTGGACCATTTTCTTGAGCTTATTCATCACGTCAAGTGCCCCAGAGCATGATAATAGCATAGCAGTGGGACACGTTAACTATGTGATTCTTTCTAAAGAGTTATTTATTCCAATAGTAAAAGCTTGAGAATATGGCAAGACCCTCGTTTTTATGCTGGGAAGTGATGTTCCTGCAGGAACAAGCGGAAAGAGAGAGAGTGATCAGTGATCCCAAGGCTATTATACCTGCAGCATTTGTTTCATTCAAGAGTCGTTGGGGAGCAGCTGTGTGTGCTCAGACTCAGCAAACAAGTAACCCCACAAAATGGCTGACACAATGGGCACCAGAGCCCCGTGATGTTTATTGGGACAATCTGGCAATTCCTTATGTTGAGCTCACTATTCGAAGACTACTTATGGCTGTTGCTCTGTTTTTCCTTACATTTTTCTTTATGATTCCCATAGCATTTGTCCAATCTCTTGCAAACATTGAGGGGATTGAAAAGGTTCTACCCTTTTTAAAGCCATTAATTGAAAGGTAAAGGCTGCGTCATTTATTCAAGAGTGCTTTAATATATGTACCAATTGCTTACTCTTGGGGTCCTGCATTTTCAATTATTTACAAGAAGTGATTATGTACTGAATCTCTAGAAAGTTAGTCATCATTGTATTGGAAACTAGATATTCAAACTCTTTTAGAAGGAAGATTGGCGATGCATCATACTTTAAGCTTGAGAGAGACATTACTGCATTTCTCATAGTCTTTCCTGATTAGGCTTTCATTGAAGATGAAATAAAACTAGTGATCAATCTATTGTGGGAATGCCTATGCTGATGCTGATTCCTTGATATTCTTTTTGGTATATCTGTTGCAGGAAGGGCATGAAGTCTTTAATTCAAGGATTTCTCCCGGGAATTGCCTTAAAGATCTTTCTTATTTTACTTCCAACTATTCTCATGACAATGTCAAAAATAGAGGGCTTTACCTCTCTCTCTTCTTTGGAGACGAGATCAGCTGGAAAGTACCATTTGTTTGTACTGGTCAACGTGTTTCTTGGAAGCATCATCACAGGAACAGCGTTGCAACAACTCAAATCTTTTCTCGATCAGGCTCCGACAGAGTATGTTAATTAAACAATGTGTTTAAGAGAAAAGTTACCTCTCATATTAATATTTATTTTATGCATCGTAGCATCCTGAACCAAATGTTGTCGTCAGGAGTGATGAAGGTGTGCAAACTCATATATGTTCCATTGTTCTTTTGGAAGCACTTTTATGTCTCCAACAGTGAAGTTTTTTTTTTTAATAGAATTTTTGCTGCTTCAATTAGCTGATTTGCATCTACTTCCATCACATAACTAATTGTGCTGCTGTTTCAGGATACCTAAAACTGTCGGTGTGTCCATTCCTATGAAAGCAACTTTTTTTATTACTTACATAATGGTGGATGGCTGGGCTGGAATAGCGGCAGAGATTCTTAGATTGGTTCCCCTAGTTATGTTCCATTTGAAGAATACTTTCTTGGTAAAGACAGAAAAGGACAGAGAGCAGGCAATGGATCCGGGTTGCCTAGGCTTCGCGACATCTGAACCTCGGATTCAACTCTACTTCTTGCTGGGATTCGTCTATTCAGTTGTCACACCTGTGCTGCTTCCTTTCATTATTGTCTTCTTTGCTTTAGCCTATATGGTTTTTCGTCACCAGGTTTGTGGTCATCAGAGCTAATAGTTGAACTTTCAAATTTTTTAACATTATGTGCATGTCTCTTTGAATGCTTAGTGAAGAAAACGTGAAAACTACTTGTAAGTTTAATCTAAAGCATGATGTCCCACAACTCGATACTTGCATTCAATATCAGGAACAGGTTATGGAACTGGCCTTAATTATATAAACATTAAGTACGAAGCACTATTTCTGGTTTGGTTTGTTTGCCAAAACAATTCACATGATGTAGCATTATTTCTACATTCACACTTAGGATGATAGCAATTACAGCCATGGGTGAGGTGTCCGTGATATGTGCCATTTCCGACCCTGTATGTCATAACTCCAGTTTAGATTCTAAATATTCTCAAAGAATATGTAGGTCTGTCAGCTTTGATGTCAAGGAAAAGTATCATTCTTTTTGTTAATCTCAGAAATTTTTCATATGCGACATTATATGGTTGTTCATTTTATTCTTTTGCTGGATTGGTGGCAAGTAATCAGCATTATCAAAACTATCACTACATTTACTGTCATGACAGAGGATGCTAAGCATTTGAGCTTCGCAATCTGTCTAGTCAGCTTTGATGTCAAGGAAAAGTATCATAGCTTTGATGTCAAGGAAAAGTATCATTCTTTTTGTTATTCTCAGAAATTTTTTTTATGCAACATTATATGGTTGTTCAGTTTATTCTTTTGCTGGATTGGTGGCAAGTAATCGGCATTGTCAAAACTATCACTACATTTACTGTCATGACATAGGATGCTAAGCATTTGAGCTACACAATCTGTCTAGGTTTTTGACTTGCTATCTCTCAGATAGTGTCAGAATGGGGATTGAAATCCTGCACTTAAACTCATTAATCCACTGCAATACGTTCATGGAAGTTTTTTACACTGATGACTATTGGCTTTGGAAAGATTTCTGCCATACGAGCAATTGTCTTGACATAGTAGTTGCTAACTGAGGAAGAGAAAACTGAATTGGTTAATGATGCTTAATCTATTTGAATTTTTGTTAGTCGGATATTTGGAAGTTTTCCCGCTTCATTAAAATAACACCAAGCTTTTAGAGTGCAGTAAATTATCCTCGTAAAAGATGTGGAGTTAATATTGTGATGCCTTGGGATGATGCTGAAAAATGGCAATAACAGTTCAGAGATTCATATTTTATAGAAAATGACTTTCCTATTCCATGTATTGGTTAATCATATCTTCCCATCAGTTAATTATGTAGTTCTATTTGATGAAATCCTGATTGGACTTGTTTTTAGCTGGGTCTTGGCCACACATCTTTTTCATGATGAAGTATATTAGATGCATCTAAGTTTGTAACCTAGACCAAAGTTTTGTTGTAAAGTCCTGTGATGAATGTTTTGCTAATTCAATATAATCTCACAGCCAGTTCTCTGAGAGACTTTTGTTGCTAATAGATCCTTGTTTGTTCACCTAGGTTATAAATGTGTACAATCAAAAATATGAGAGTGGGGCAGCCTTCTGGCCAGATGTGCAGAGGCGCTTGATTATTGGGATGGTAATATCTCAGCTTCTACTGATGGGATTAATGAGCACAAAAGATGCGAAAAACTCTACACCGCTTCTCATTGTGCTACCCATTTTAACCATCTGGTTTCATATATTCTGCAAGGGACGTTTCGAATCAGCCTTTGTCAAGTTCCCGTTACAGGTTCGTTCAGCAACATATGCAAATCGAAGTCCCTTTATGCATTTATCAAGTTATGATGAGAGCTGTTTGCATCCTGCTAACTAGATCACTAATGTTTAATTAGCGCACGGAGCACACACCACCATGACTTGCTTGCTTGCTGAGTCTTGCAGCCTTTCCCAGAATCCGTCCTCGAGAAATTTGTGTGCATGGCTTTTACGTTGATGCAGTATTCTTAGTCATTTAATCTGCTAAAAAGACACCTATTTGATCCCCTATTATGCACCCTTTGAGCCTGACTGAGGATTGATACCCGTGGCTATTTTAGCTATTTTGGCATGACTGATGTTCACATTCGACGAATGACAGGATGCCATGGTAAAAGACACACTCGAGAGGGCCACGGAACCGAACCTGAACTTGAAGGCTTATCTCCATGATGCTTATGTACACCCTGTTTTCAGGGGAGGCGAGTTGGAAAAACCCACGGTGATCGATGAGGAAGAGAACAACCCTCTTGTGCCGACGAAAAGGATGTCTCGCCGTAGTAGCAAGTACGGTTCTGATGTCAGTTCGGAAGCGGGAAACTGATATGTAGGACAGCAATTCCCTTCATTCTTTGCACAGATATCGTACAAGCCCGAGGATTTTGAGCTTCATTTTTCAATAGAAGGAAACGAGACTCGTAGGTGTACATCCCCATAGAGTCGGTCGTGGTATAGGAATTTTTGAAAATGATGGTCCGGGTGCAGAATCACCTCTGTTAATTGTACAGCTACAGCCCAATTTCATCCGGCTTGTATGGGGCCCCTTCTAGCAGAAATTTAGATTTGCAAGAGTTGGAGATTTCAACATCGATTTGCAAATTTTAAGGCCCATTATATCATTATTCAATTTTTTTTTTGGGTACTGGTAAATTTCAATGAGTGTTTATGACCGATGCGTGTCAAACAACTGTCAATATTAAAAAAAAAAAAAAAAGATCTGTGACTTTTTTTTAAGATCACTCGTTGGTAATTTATTCATTAGATAAAAATTGGTGATCACTCCAATTAAGTTTAGTCATCATGCTTGAAGCATATTGTGAATCAACGAGAAAAACCAAAGAAAAGGTAGGGAGTGCGAAGGGGTAAGAGTTGATGCTATATGAGGGATTACTCTCATATTGCAAACAAAATAGTAAAGGCAATTAAATAACAGCACGCAATATTGTTTTTGTAAATGCGGATCCCCCAAAAAAAAAGTAGGGAAAATTTCAAAAAAAGGCCCCCAATATCCTTATTTTCTTAAATAAGAGGTTGAAATGAATCTTATTTTAAATAAATGTTTGAAGTGATTATGGTTCAAATAGGGACTTGAAGTAGCCATAATCATTTCAAATAAGGACTTTATTTCGTTAGTGACTAGCTAGCTAAATCTTATGACCAATCAAGAAAGTTTTTGTCCAAATCGTCTTTTCTTTTTTTCTCTTTTTTTTTTTCCTTTTCCGGTGTTGACTGTTGAGGGCTTGTGAGCCCTTGCTG
Source organism: Eucalyptus guilfoylei (assembly GCA_016097605.1). Taxonomy (NCBI): domain Eukaryota; kingdom Viridiplantae; phylum Streptophyta; class Magnoliopsida; order Myrtales; family Myrtaceae; genus Eucalyptus; species Eucalyptus guilfoylei. The sequence goes on along the minus strand of CM027870.1, from coordinate 22,077,243 downwards.
TCTGTGGGCGAGGCCATCCTTGCCAAATTTGGTGAGGGTCGACCTCACCTGGGCCAATGAGGGCTTGATGACCATCGTTAGTAGTGGGTGAGGGCCGTCAAGTGCCTGCAGTTGGCTAGAGTCAATCTCACTAATAGTAACAGCTATGAGGGGCAGCCTCCCCCGGGGTGAGGGTGACCCTCACTTAGCCCTCTGCAGTTGGCCACCGTGCCAAGATGGAAAAAGAACTAGAAAAAAGGAAAGCAAAAAGAAAAAAAAAGGAAAATGACGAAAATGTTGTTGACCATCGAAAAGTTAGATTCTTATTTGAAATAAACATAACAACTTTGGATCATTTTTTGAAATAAAATTTACTTCAGGCCCTTATTTGAAATAATGTTCATTTTAGGTCATTATTTAAGAAAATGAAGACACTCGAAGTCATTTTTTGGAATTTTCCCTTCATTTGCGAAGGGTAAAGTGATTTTCAAGGGTAAAATTTAGATATGCATTTAATTTTTTTCAAATGTAGAAGCATGAAAGTGGCCATTGAATGAAAATTGATATATGTTTTTTATATTTTCTTTCTAGAATTGTGGCTTCAAAATTTGAAATTGTTGCGCTTTCACTGTATTAGAGTCACATTTCAGTAATTTAGATCTACTGTTGATTATAAATGACAGTAGAAAATTATTTTAAAAAAAATAATCTTTCAATGGAGAAAACAAAAGCACCGTTGACTTACAATAGGTGCCCTCGCGTCTCCCCGGATCGGCACGGTAGGTGCCCTTTTTTTCTCCAAAAAAGGGCTAGGCCATATAGGGTAAAATATGTAATTATCTGTATCTTTTTGTGAAAAAAAAATGTTTTAAAGTTGCCTAGTGCCGAATATTAGAAATGACTTCTATTTTATTTTCGTCGGCAACCCAACATAGAAAATCAAACCAATTTTCTTGAAAATAGCTTTATTTGAAAATATTTTCCAGCAAAATTATTTTTCATCAAATTAATGGAGCTTGGTTTTATATAACAGGAAGAAAAGATCCATAATTGAAATTATAAAATCTGTTTTTCAAAAATATCCTCATCTTCGCAAAAAGTACAAAAAATCTAATTTTATTTCTTTTCAAAAAATGTGAAGGGTAAACGTGTAATTGTGAATAGAGATAACTTTTTCAGCTTTCTTTTCATTATCCCCTCTCTTTCCATTCTATTCCAATCATATTTTTCCTTCATCTTCAATTTCTTTGCTCGGCATAGCTAAAAGAAAACAAAGATTAGTGACCAAGCCAAAACATTAATTAACAGCACTGAATAAATGGATATACAATGGGAAATTAGTTGGAATATGCATTGTGACTTATGAGCAACTGGTGTTGGTTCGACAATATGAATAGTTTAATGGACATCATGAATGATAATAATCAAATTCGATTTATTATAAAAAAGAGTTAAAATAACGGGATTGCTGTAACTCTGATTTTTATCAAAAACTAAATGGGAATGCCTGTTTCCGCACCCTACTTATTTTCTTTGCACCTTTTTATATAAAGAGACAACCTAACTTTATTATTCTTTCTTTTTATAATGTCGATTTAATAATAGCAAGTGACCAGAATGGTAGATGCACGTCACCTCTCCACAGCGAGAAGTTTCTCCAATTTTTCAAAGAAAAAAGTACACACAATGGCGTCCAACTTGACATAAGCAACTAGCGATGTGCAATTGAATCGGTTTTACTTGAAAATCGGATTAGATCACCTGAAAAATAGGTTTAAGAACCCATTCCCCTTGGAACTAGTCTGAGTGAATATCACTCGAGAAACCGGACCAAACTACCCCATTCTGGAATTAATTTTATACGCTAAAAAGCCAAAATTCTAATTTATTTTCTCCTAAAATTCTTCTTCATCATTTGTCCTTCTTTGGAAATCCTCGCAAGTCTTTTCTCTTCCCTTAAATTTTTATGGATGAATGGGGAAGGAGTTTTTCTAATTTATGTTTTATGTTACTTGTTTAAACTTTTTATCATTTATAATTGTACGTGACTATATGTTTATCTTATGAATTGTTTTTTTTTTTTGGTGGATAGAGATTATTGTTGTTCATTTTGTACTTTGAATTGTTACTTATGGCCTTATATGATTTTTGCTGTAATAAATTAACCAAAAAAAGGAAAAAAAGGGTTCTTATATAGATCTAAAAGTAGACCGAAAAAATATGATAGTTTTCATGGTCTAAAAATTGAGAATCAATTACAGCAAGATAAGTTTCAATTTTCAACTTCGAAACTACCCATCGTAGAACTGATCACTTTATTATTAGGGATGATGTCTAGTGATTTTTCATAATTGAATTATGACAAAAGGCAAGATTAAGAATAGATCTCTGATTCACCGCCGTACGGGGATGCTAATCGCTCTAATACATCTGGCCGACGTCGTTTTCCTTGGTGGATCGGCTAAGGCTCAACCCGTCAGCTCATCGGTTCTGCGTTGTGCGGCTCTGAGAGGGAGGAGATCCACATCTTGAAAACGGACAAACTCCCCCCTCCTTGTCGTATGTCTCCTCACCATCCTGCCACCGCACTCACTTCACTCCGAAGTGAGCTCTTCCCACATTCTCTCTCTCTCTCTATCTGTAATCATCTGAAGGGAATGTCCGCTCGTTTCGCTTCTTCTTGCTGCGAAAACCGCGCGATGTGAGCTCGATTCTTGCATCCCTCTTGATGCCGCTGCATATCTCGTCTGCTTGCTTCTTGTCCTCCTCCTCATCCTCCTCTCTTTTTGCTGTTTTTGGGCGTTCCGGGTCGTGTTGCAACATCCCTTTCGTGTGATTTTGCTGGGTCATTAGTCGGGAACGAGTATTTCCTCTTCTCAAGAGATTAACTTTGGTGTTTGTTTCTTTTTGGGTTGTGTTTGCAATGTGATTGGCTGAAAGGTATTCACGCGTTCTTCGAGACGAATTAGGAAACTGGAGTTTTGGGATCTGCCCAGTTGATATTGCAATACGTACGTTTTTATGTGTTGATGATTTCGTGTTGGCAAACTCCATTTTTCGTTGGTAACTTTCCGTATGGCTGAGTAGATTACCGGCTTGTTGACTCGTCTGTCCAGGTCGACAGCTCTTGCATTACGTGCAATTGTAGTTGTTTCTTTTGGGCCGTAGACGCACTCTGGTGGTTCAAATTGTGTATGTCTTGACTTATTCCATTACCGAGGGACCAAGTTGTAATTGATGCCTGTTGTTATTTTTCAGGCATAGTTGAATTTTAATGCGAAGTGGCTATTAGTTTGAGTAACATCCGATGTATATCTCTAGAGTAATTGTTCTTAGTGGAATTTTTCTTGCACTAAGTCAAGGCCCCTGTGCGTGTGCTGAATTCATAGTATCTCACTTAGGGGTGATCTATTGCTTTGGGATCACTCTTCCATGGGTAGGTTTATTGTCAGATTCATACGAGGAAGTTTTCTTCATTTAAAAATTTGGATGTGATTCGTGTACTTTTCAAATGGCAGTTTAGTGTAGGCATTGTTGTATTTTGTAACTGGAAGTAGACTAATGAAAGTTCCATTTTTGAACAGGAAATAGCTTAAATTTGGAGGAGAAATTTCCTTATTTTGAGAACAACCTGGGCATATCTGCACATAGATGGCTACTCTTCATCCATTACTTGTAACTAAGCTATGCTGTCTAAACTGTGGAGCAACCGATGTGTCCAAGTTAGCTTCATCATCCAGTTCTCTCACAAGAAGCAAGATGTCGCATATCATCAATAGAATGGCTATTGGCAAGAAGCAGTTATGCCAAGGATTCATGCCTGATGTCACGGGGACTCCTCAGAATGTTAGCTTGAAAGTATGTGCTGCACGTGTTTCAATTGAACCAACTGAACAGATGTTCACTCTTACCACAGAGTTCGGCAAACTCGAGAAGGAGTCCACTTATCTATTCAGGACAGAGACTGGCGATCAAATGAAGGTTTCTGTAGGAAAGAGAAACTTGAAATATGCCGTGTATATTGAGGTTTCATTGCTGCAATCACATAGCAGTAGCAATAGATTACTACTGTCTTGGGTTGTTTATAGATCAGATTCTAGATGCTACATGACAGAGGACTTTCAAGACTCATCTCCTGATGGGAGGGCATTCGAGTCGCCGTTCAATCAAATTTCTCTTGGCACATATACACTTGAACTGGAATTTGAAGCAAAGAAAATCCCCTTCTTTCTTTCCTTTCTTTTGAAGTCTGCATTTGAGGCTACCTCAAGTATTTCGGAAATTAGAAGTCACAGGGGAACAAAATTTTGTGTTCCGGTTGGTTTAGGTCGAGGTAGCCCATTTCCATTGGGTCTCTCCTTTGCAACTGATGGTTCGCTGAATATTTCTATCTTTTCGAGAAATGCAGAAGCTCTGGTTCTGTGCTTATATGATGACCTGTTGGCAGAATTGCCTGCTTTAGAGCTTGATCTGGATCCATATGTTCATCGATCAGGTGATATTTGGCATGTGACACTGGAAAGTGCTGAGACTTACGAGAGCTATGCTTTCCGATGTAGGGGAAAAAGTACAGATCAGTTGGAATCAGCCCTCGCATTACTGGATCCATATGCCAAGATTGTTATGAAGTCAATAATCAAGGATAAAGGATCTACTAGTGTAAATTACCGGGGACTGCTAACGAAGGAACCCACTTTTGATTGGTCTGGTGATGTCCATCCCAACATACCACTAGAAAAGTTGACAATTTATAGCTTGAATGTGAAGCGCTTCACAGAGCACGAGTCTAGTCAACTATCTGCTGATATTGCCGGGACATTTTCTGGTTTAGCTCAGAAGCTGGATCATCTTAATGATCTTGGGGTGAATGCAGTTCTTTTAGAGCCAACTTTCCCATTTGACGAGGAAAACGGACCATATTTTCCTTGCCACTTCTTTTCCCCGGCAAGTCTGTTTGGGCCTTCCAATAACCCCATATCCACAATTAAATCAATGAAGGATATGGTGAAGAGATTGCATATGAATGGAATAGAGGTTTTTCTTGAAGTAGTCTTCACCCATACTGCCAATGCTGGAGCATTGCAAGGTATTGACGATGAGTCCTATTATGTGAATGGACCAGTAGAATTGAAACAGGGGAATGCTCTGAATTGTAACTATCCAATTGTTCAGCAGATGATCCTTGATAGTCTTCGGCACTGGGTGACTGAATTTCATGTTGATGGCTTCTGTTTCATCAATGCTTCATCTTTGTTGACGGGATTTCATGGAGAATCCTTATCTCGGCCTCCTTTGGTTGAGGCAATTGCTTTCGATCCAGTACTCTCAAGGACAAAAATCATTGCGGATTGCTGGGATCCCATTGACAAAACACCAAAGGATGTCCATTTTCCTCATTGGAAGAGATGGGCAGAAGTGAACACAAAATTCTGTACTGATATAAGAAACTTTTTGAGAGGTGAGGGGCTCTTGAGTGACCTTGCAACGAGATTGTGCGGGAGTGGGGACTTATTTTCTGATGGTCGAGGCCCCTCATTTTCTTTCAATTACATTTCTCGCAATTTTGGACTTCCACTCGTTGATTTAGTCAGCTTCAGCAGTGGTCAGCTCGCAGCAGAGTTTAGTTGGAACTGTGGTGAGGAAGGTCCAACTAATAAACCTGCTGTCCTTGAAAGAAGGCTCAAACAAATTCGTAACTTCCTCTTCATCCTCTACATTTCCTTGGGTGTCCCTATTCTTAGCATGGGCGATGACTGCGGCCAATCTACCGGAGGTTCCCCTGCTTATGTTGACAGAAAGTCTTTTGACTGGAACGCCCTTAAAACAGGCTTTGGCATCCAGACAACACAGTTCATTTCCTTTTTGAATTCATTTAGAAAGAGACGAGCTGACCTGCTTCAGAGTCATAACTTTTTGAAAGAGGAGAATATCAATTGGCATGGAAGCAATCAGTCTCCACCAAAGTGGGAGGATTCATCATGTAAATTCCTCGCCATGACCTTGAAGAGAGAAAGAGCAGAAAGCCAGTCAAGCTCTGAAACATCTCATGAGTTTGGCGATTTGTTTGTTACGTTTAATGCGGGTCAAAATTCAGAGAGTGTCATTCTACCAGTTCCTCCAGAGGGCATGACCTGGCGTCGCATGATTGACACGGCTCTGCCGTATCCAGGGTTCTTCTCAGCCGATGGAGAGCCAGTGCTCGAGCAGATGGGAGGACTGTTTGCCTATGAAATCAAGTCTCACAGTTGCGCTCTATTCGAATCACGCAGCCAAGGTGGTTGACATCTTCCTCTCGCCTGTCATTTTTGTATTTAAGATAGATAAATCCTTTCTTTGTACAAGAATTAGACAATAAATGACCAAAGTACAAGTACATTGTACCATAGCAGAACCCTTCCAGGGGCCGTTGTTACCATATTACTGTATAAAATAAACTCAATAATCACTCATATTTCGGTAAAGATGGCTCTTACTAAGACTTGATCTCTTGGTGTATTCCTTACTTGAGACGCAGATCGTTTGAAATTTCAAGGATTTACTTGCTCTTCCTCCACTGGGCCGTATCACGGAATGGCTGATATATTCTAGCTTGGCAATGTGGATCTTTTTGCCTGTACCTTAAAGATGTCATAGGTTGTCGAAGCATAAGATGACTTTGAAAGCAAGTTTCTTGCCATGGAGAGAGGCCGTGTAAACTTTCTCCACGATGCAATATTACACGTTAGACTCATAAAATTGGGATTCTTCTTTTTTTCTCTTCCTTAATTTCTTTTCCTGAATTTGCACCACTGTGGGAGGGAAGCAAACCAGTCATTGGTCGATGATGAAACAGGTTTATCTTCTCGCACTAGACAGAGGCAAACCTGTAAGGAGGTTAAAAATAACCATCAAAGGAAAAAAAGGATCTCCAAAATTTTTTCCCATTGAGTTCTTTCAGGTTTCCTGATTCTTCTGACACTAATTCAAGATCAAGGTTCGTTTTGCTCTGTTTGTCAGACGCAGTGAAAAGCATTACAAGGAATACCATGCACAAGGAGATTCTCAGAAAGTCACTTACGACAGTCATAACCATCCTAAACAATATAAAAACCCTAAAACACAACTCATACTGAGGATCCTACATAAGTGCAGTTAATGGTTGATTGACTCGAGGGCCATTACTGGTGCGGCAGCTCAAGCCAAGCCAGCCCAAGTATAGAGCATCAATATGAGTTCCTCAATTTACTTATGGTCAGCGCTGCATTGTCTAGAAACATGGGACGTAGGATATACAGATCTTGTTACCATTTCAAATTGATAGCCAAATCAAGCAGAGCTTCTACTTGGTGTATTGTTTGTTGCTTCTCCTGCTGCTTCAACCTACTTGCAACAGATTCAGGGTCCAACCCTAGAGCGTCTTGCCATTCGCTTTGTTCAGCACGAACCTCTTGTAGCAGTTCATCAACCTCTCTAACAAAATCTACCCTCAAAAGAGCATCATCTTCGGATGAGGGTCGAAGTGGCCCTTGATGCTGCACGATACAATTACTACAACCTTTCAGAAGAGCACCATCCACGAACACATCAATTGACACGAGCAGGATTAGCGAGTTCTAATTTGCTGAATTTAGACCCCTCCCCCCCCCAAAAAAAAAGTAGTTCTAATTTGATGAATCACCATGCAGTCCATAACAAACCTTATCGATGTCAAGTCCAGCCGGAACCAAAATGCTAAAGGGATCCTCCCGGGGAAAGGTATCCACCATCAGCTTTCTACATTCCTTCAGCCATCCTTCATTATCAAAACCATCATGCAAATTCAAAAGCTCGTTGAGCAGCCTCATGGCAGGAGAGGCCTCCCGTTTCAAAATTTCAGTCTAAAATGCAAGAGAATTTAAACTTATAAGTTTCTTAGGTCAAAGCATCAGCAAACACATAGGTTAATTTTGGAGCATATAGACTTAGAAACTATGAAAAAACTCATTTCAAAGAAAAGGGACCTCAGAATAACAAAGCAAACTTTTTTTTTTTTTTGGTTGAACAAAGCAAACTTGAAAGACTTCTAAATTGCCAGTATTCCAGAGATTACAGCCAAAATCAAGAGTTTTTACTTTTCAAAGCTACATGGCTCGACAGTCTCACAAGTGATTTTTGGTCTCCCAAAGTTATTTTTAAGAAAAATTCAGTAGGATTTTTTGGTTACTTAAACCAATCAACATGGATGAGATGGTCTACATGATAATGCCAACTGGAATAAGAGGGGGTGAGTAGCTGAGCTGTTTTCTTATTGGAAGATGATATTGCTATAAGAGTGTTAGTATGAGCAATTCTGAGACAAAATATCAAAGGCAGCAAGAGCTTTGAATGATTATTTATCATTCTGTTGGAAGCACAAGTTGCCATTTCAAATAACTTGTGATGGTGTACCCCTTTCTCATAATTTCTTGTCCAAATATGGAGCTGGAGTCATCTAAGTACAGAAAAGTGGAGCATACCTCAACCCTCCTGTATAAGAGGTCAAGACTTCTAACTGCATCCTTTTCATCCTAAAAGAACAAAAAAATCATGGAGACATTAATAAGGAGAAAAAGATCACACTGAAAAGGCTAATCAATACCAGCTAACAACTTCCCAACCTGTTCCCCAATCCCCTCCTGACTTTCCCACCCACCCAATTCACCATCCCAATACACATCATTAGATATTGCAAAGATGCAAACTTACATCACGTCTAGCAAGATCAAGCCGATTCCAGATGACCATCAAGACAAGTTCTGTCAGTTCTCCTCTCTCAGCAGCTTCCTCGATTTTCTGAAGAAGGGAATAAGACGAGTCAGTATTCAGGCATGCTTTAATCACAGATCTACAACTCCAACTAACATATTACCATTTACTGGCAGCATCAATGAAAGATGCAAAATATTGGAGGAAATGAGTTCCGGCAAAGAAATTGAATAGAAAACCAATTCATGGAATTACTCAGGCTGAATGACTACATCAAGAATTTAAGAACTCAGCAAAACGATTTTAATGGTAGATAATACTAATTTTCATGCATCAACAAAATACTTCTAACTTGGTTATGATGCGGCCTTGGCCGTACATCTGCTCAAAACAATCGGTTGTAGTTCTGGGGAATGTTCTACACAAACTAGCAAGTAGGCAAGAATGGTTGGATAAAAAATAATTATCAATGTGATTCATGCTTAGAATCGTCCAGAGTCTCCAAACAATAAATGAACCCAAATAACAAACACTAAGAGAATACCGAAGCACCTCTTCAACTTCTTCCTCCGATCTGATTAGGCTTGATACCAAGATCCTTGCCTTTCGAACATCTTCTTCAGGATAACCTTTCAACCTCATGCCAATTTCACGATACTCCTCAACCTTTCTTTCCTCTTCTTCATCTTCCTCCTGTCGCCTGCGATGCAGATCCTTTGTCTTCTCTCTTTGACGAGCTTGCCAATCCTGGCACAGAGAAAACCTTTACAGATTTAACAGAAAGAGTAAAAGATGGTAAATAGCAACATGTCTCCAATTGCTCCTAGATAACTAACCTGTCATATATTTAATAAAACAGTGACTGTTAAAGAAATCATAAAATAAGATGAATCACTTATTCCTTGACAAGATTGCATCAGCACGACTATTTGCAAGCACATGAACATGTAATAGAGCTTGATTGTTAGAAGAGTTCAACCGACTCAATCTGGACGGCAGTCTAAGCTTTAGCCTATACCATCACAGAAAGCTTTTGGTCCAGCCAAAGACTCATGACTTGAACATGCTTGACAATGCGATTCTAGACCTAGAACATCATAATCACTTCCACTTGTGATTCTGAGCTTCGCGGTGCCTGTCACTATGACATAATATAATATCCCTCCTATCGTCTATATTATGTTTCAAGAACTCAAAAACCCAATCTCTTGCTATGGGAAAAGTACTCTCCTTCAGCGCACATCGATGCCCTCTCCATTTACAAGGTCCTTGACCCTAAAGAACTTCCTTTCACGAGTTCCATGTTTTATGGTTTTCAAGATTACGCCTCATCATTTTTAGAGAGAAAAATCGCACCTTTCTATGAATTCCATAAAGGAAGAACAGAGAATTTAATTCCAAGGAGCAGTCCATTAATGCTGACGATTTCACGTCAAAATGATTACAAGGCCACGATTCCAAATGTCAAGTTCAACACAAGTAAGCTTGCCCTTTACAGAAAATACTCAATCATCTTTGCAACGAGATTTGAGATTAGCTCAACAGTTCCCCAATCATCACTTTATGGATACATAATCTGCTCATGCCAGACTTCAAGTAGACGACAGACACACGAAAACAGTGAAAAATCCAGGACAAACGACGAAGGAGGGATTCAGAGGACAAGATGGCAACACGCACGTCGTCGTAGTACTCCTTGGGAAGCCCATCGATGAGAGTCTCGTCTTTGCTCGTCAAGCACTTCCTCAAAACTGCCCATCAAAATTCAGAAGAATCAGAACCGAGATAAGAACTTTCAGAAAAACGAGGGAACATTTCATGAGCGCCGAAGCCCGGGGAGTTCGGGATATTCCAGGGGAGGACGCGAGAGAACAGACCTACGGAGGAGGAGGAGGAGGAGGAGGAGGAGGAGGTGGGCTTGCGGCTGAATCGCGAGATGGGGAAGCTCGAGGCTGAGGGAAGAGACGGTAGGCGAGGCGCGCATGTAAGCAGAACCGCACTTGCCTCCATCGACCTTCAATCGATTCCTCCGATCAAAGTGAGAGAGAGAGAGAGAGAGAGAGAGAGAGAGGGGTTAGGCGAGGTTTTTCGTGGTTTCAGAAAGAAGGCAGGGACAATTTCCACGAGAGTGATTCAAATTTTCGATGTCAAAGAGAGTGAAGTTATCTTCAAGGGGTTCCTACAAACAAAAGAAATCTAATATTCATTAATATGTGCCACGTCCATCCCAAATAAAATTTTCAATTTATAAAAATCATAAACAGATATATGTAATAGAATCTACTCTTCGTTAGTTTCCGTCCAATATCTACTAACTTAAAAACACATGTGACGAACAATTTGATGATAGGTGTACAATCCACGACGAAAATTCGACATAAATGGATCTTTTAAATGATGACCTCTATAGAAAGCCAAATCACAAGAAAAATGAATTGAGATTGGGAAGTAGGCCATATTTGAATTCACTCCCTCTCTCTTGCCCAAAGCACCAAAATACACGATGAAATTGAGGCAAAATTAAGGATCTTAGCAAATTTTAAAAATGCGATTGAGCTCTTAGGGCAACAATATTTTACAATCTAAAATTTCGGAGATTCAGGTGTGACACGAGAATTAATTTAGGATAAATATGACACGAGATTACTAGCTTCAAATTTTTTGTGGGTAAACACAACATGAGTGTAAGAATTTTGGATTTTTTGTGATTTGAATATTAGTTAGTTTAGGATAAATGCGGCATAATTAAACTAGTTTGGAATTTTTAATGGAATTAACCATATTTAAAAAAAAAGATTATCCAAATTGGAGGCTTTAGTGAAAGAAATGCCTGTCTGTTTGGACAGGGGAAACCAGCAGAATAACGAGACAACAAACAATAACTCCATATTCCCTGCTCTAATTTCACCCGCACATCTTTGATGAAGGGGTTTGCAATAGAGCCATAGATATCTGTCCTACCTGACATAGCAACCAATCTTTCAATTCAAATGTAGTATCCATAATATACTTACGCCATCGTCGGACGCTAATACCTTCTACTCCTAGATCAAGACTCAGTCGAATCTGCATTGCTAATTTGGCCTTTTTCTCACAATTAAGATGCAGTTTGCTTATGACACATCCATGGACGTGGAGCCATAGATAAACCTTGCAGTTTGCTTATGACACATCCACCTGAGGCCAGTAGATAAACCTTGTCCAATTAAACGAGTGAAATCATTGAAAAGATAAGTACTTTTTTGTGTCCTTTTGTTAAAGAAGTGAGAGAGAAGTTCAAGCATGGGGGTCAACAAATCTGGCATTTACTTCCTGCTTATACAGAAAATTTTCACGAGGAGTCCTAGTCCTCTATTGCGCTTGTTTTTAGTAAACCGTCATTACATTCCTGCGGCAGGAAGTAAATGGCAGTCAGAACTCAGTCAATCCACATCCAACTACCAAAAACTATCCACTTATAAGCTATAACCAGGTGACAAATATTAATGGCAGTCAGAACTCAGTCGCACATAAAAGAAAAGTGTACCGCACTGCATCTAACATTTGTTAGACTTGGTTTTGGAAACCGGAGAGTGGGACAACTAGCAATCCGAAGTGTTCTTCCCAGGAGAAAAGGAACACCTTCTTTGTCGCGACCAAAATTTCGGGTGCACCACCTAAAATTAAATTAATGGACTACTAAGTCTAACTTACTTCGAACTCTCCCAAGCCCATACCAATTCACGACTTAGGTTCAAATATTTAGCATGCAAAAGGGAGTCGCTACTAATCAGTTTAGTGTAAGTCGATTAGACACCTAAGTAAAATAATTAGGTCTACAAACCAAGATTTTGGGTATGGGGACTTAGTTACAAATGCCCTTTCGGTACCTTTCTCTTTTCATTTCGGAAAAATGTTTCGCAGGCAGCTTGAATTAATTTTAATTTATTTCCCTAACATGTGATGTTATTATGCGGGTGCGCAAACCGCCAATTTAACATCCAAGAAATCAGTGAATAAATTGCAGGACTTATCTCATAGCAACGAAAGCATCTGCAATGTTAGATCAGAATTCACATAGTTCTAGATATGATTTCTAATTAATACGCATTTTTTTTCACTTATTTAATGAGGATCATGCTTTATGCAATGCATGCTACTAATCTAACATGAAATGACATGACATAACAATATGACCTAAACTATATGATGTGAGCAAAGTGATTTTTTTTTTTTTTGCATTTTCTTAATAAGCATGCAATCTATCCTAGAGAATAAAATTAATTCTAAGACAATTCTTTTTGGTATTTTTTCATGAAATTAAAATTGTCCAATAATTAAATGTGCAATCTAAACTAACCAAAACCTAATCCTACATGACATGCGCATGATTTTTTATTTTTATGAAAATTCGTAATTAAAATTGCTAGAAAATAAAAAAAAATCTAACTAAAGTGAGATATTATCTAATTTAAGTTAGGAATAGACTAATCTGAATTCTATCTTAACTTAGAAAATTATCTCGACATGCAATTTAATTCAAAGATATTATCTAACCTAAATACTATCTAAACATGCATTTTAAAAAAAACTAACTATTCTCTCATGCAATTTTATCTAGAAAAATCAATTCTAATCTAGATGATATGCAAATGAATTTTTTTTTGATTTTTGGGATAAATAAAACAATTAAAAGATAAGCATCAAATCATTCACGGTCATCAAAGATGTCATCCATCATTCGAATTTGTAAACGTATCTAATCAAACTTGATTATTTCGCTAATAAAATCAATAAATTGATCTTAAGTCTTAAAGATCAAGATATAAATTTTACTCCCGCGTGATTAATTATTCCATCTAAAACCTTATAGATGGAATAAAAAATTGACGTGCGGTTGCGGATTAGAAAATAAATCCTAATTGGGAGATATGTCTATCACTCATAGATATGCACGTTAGATATTAATAGACATATATTAGGCAGTAAAATATGCAAATATACTAGCAAACGTGCATCTTCCCTAATTTGAGGATCTTCTTACAAATTGGACCAAGTGCAATCGGACTGGGATTGGACCAAGTGCAATCGGACAGGGATTGCGACCGGCTTCTCGACAGCGAACGGCGGCAAGCGTTATGTGCACAGCGATGATACAGGTTGACACGAAGCACGGCTCCACGGTGCTTGGGTCGCTCAGAAACCTGCACAAAATAAGTTCTTTCTTTTTCTGTATTAGCAACAACTCTCCCGCGGACACCATGCTCGGGATTCCGCGGCGTGGCTACTGGAGTCGTCCAGAGATTGGTTTACCGAAGTCAAGCACACACTAAAGGGTTGACCCTCCATGAGTTGCTTACGGTGGGATTATGTGCGCACGTTTTCCTTGGACAACATTCAGAACTTTCCTGTGAGTGCTTCTTCGTGGAGTACTCCTTTATTCAATATTTGTGACCTCCTTTCTTCAGACGTGTGGATGCATTCTCTGCTTCTTTGATCAGCACACATCTTTGTAATTTTTTTTTAAATGTACCCACCGCCACGTATTGCTTGGATGAGCGTCAAGGCGGAGCAAATCGTGGGATTGAACTTGAGTGCAAGCTGGGACTCGTGGCTCGCGGATGCTTCGTCAGAGGGGATCACTACGCAGCTGAGGATGCTGGTGCAGCAGCTCGTCCCGATGGTGGTCTCGCAATGTGGGGCAGCGATGTGGCTGGCGAGCCTCACATGGCAAGGGACTCTCGGCCAAGCTTGGCGGAGCGCTCTCTCACTCTTATCTCACGTGTGTTCTCTTGGCCGTATGTTCGATGTGTGGCCTCGTGTTTTAATGATTAGGGTTTTGATTTTTTTCAAATCCATATCCACAAAGATTTCTTTTCCAAATGCAATATTGCTTTTCCGAACAATCTGCCCTATCCAAAAAAATTCCATCATATCCCGGAAAAATTTCAAATTCCTATTTTTTCACGAGATAATTTTCGATTATTAAAAAAACGGGCTTAGGCCAATTTGCTCGCTTCGTGGGCTTAGTCCGGCTTGCCAAATTAAAGCTTAGAACCACCAATTCGAATCCATCCGCCACTAGTCCAATAAGGGCCTGTTTGTTAAAAATTATTTCTGTTCCCTGGAACAAAAATTTCTGTTTTTTTGTTCCTGGGAACAAAAAAGGAACAGAAACGCGTTTGTTTGCGTTTTTGTTTCAAAATTATTTTTTTGTTCCCAGAAACACATCTGGAACATAAACAAGAAACAAAAAAAAAGTTGTTTCTTGTTTCTGGAACACATTTTAAGAACACTTTTTTCTCTCTTTTTTCTTCTTCTTTTCTTCTTCTTTTTTCTTTGGCCGGCGACCTCGCCGGAGCATCGCCGGCCCCCGGCGAGGCCGACCTTGCGTCGGGCTGGGCGAGCTTGATCTCGCCCAGATCCGGTGAGGCCAAGCTTGCCGGATCTGGGCGAGCTCGAGCTCGCCCAGCCAAGGCGAGGCCGAGCCTCGCCCAGCTTCGGCGAGGCTCGGCCTCGGCTGGGGCCGGCGAGCCTCGCGTGGCCGGGCGAGGCCGCCCGGCCCTCGTCGGCCGGTCGCCGGCCATGGCCGAGGCCGGCGACCGGCCAAAAGAAGAAAAAAAAAAAAAAGGAAAAAGAAAAAAGAAAAAAAGGAAAAATAAATAAGAAAATAAGAAAAATAAGAAAGAAAATAGAAAAATTAAAATAAAAAAATTAAAAGAAATAAAAAAATTAGACAAATTTACCAAACGTGTTTTTATTCTTTTTATATTTCTGAAACAGATTTACCAAACGCGTTTTTTTGTTCAAAAATTATTCCCCGGCGTAAAATACTTTTTTCTATTTCTGTTCCTTAAAACAATTTTTAAACGAAATGTTACCAAACGCACCCTAAATAAATGCAAAAAATGCAAATTAAAAAATAAATGCACCCAAATTTATATACTATGCAATTAATATTTTTTCAGGGATAAAATTAACCCATAATTTTCTATGCAATAAATAAATGATTGGATCACCAAAATTTAGGTGTCAACAATCTTGATTGTTGCATGATATCTTCCAACACTATTCCTTTAGTAAGAAGAAACTGAATAAAGTTGTGATCGAATAAACTTCCTGTGTGAGTTCCAAGTAAGGTGAAGACTAAAAGAGAGAGATTACAAGAATGCTTTTGCACACGTAATGTCCTTACACATGTGAGCTTCCCCGGTTAACCCAGAGTTTGCTCACCGGAAAGTTGAGAAGGAAGAAGAGCACAACCTGGGAAAAAAGGGAAATAGAAAGTACAAGCAAATCCACTCTAAAAAAGTAATCTCATTCACAAGGAAGCTATAAGGAAATAGGCCAAGGCAAGCGTTGTCTATCCTCCGGCTCATAGGCACGAACAGTGTTTGGACATTGCCTTTTGTATTTGTGAAGCTGGTAAGGGCCATTGTGGTTGGCTAGCTTAATGCATCCATCAACTACTAGATGACAATCTTCAGAAGCTACCCGAGATAGAAAAGGCAAACTCACTAATGATCTGCAGGATGTAAATTCCATGGTCCTCAACTTCTTCAACTTCGAGAGACTAGGCAACCTTATTAGGGAACTGCACTGGTCGATCCTTATACTTTCCAGTGATTCCAGTTCTTCGAGGCCTTGGATTTCAACTAGCCTTGGGCAGTTCAACAAGCGCACTGCTCTGAGCTTCTTCAAGCCTGACAGACAGGATAACTGCCGTAGATATGTGCAGTTCGACACAGTTAGTTCCCTCAGATTCTCCAATTGTCCAAACCGAATGAGTGGAATTTCTTTTAGCCACGATTTACATAGCTCCAAAGTCCACAAATTTTTCGAGTCATAACAGGGCAATAATTCAGATAATGATTTGAAGTTTATAAGCTTCAACATGGAGAGAGTGGAAGGAAGTGGCTGAGCGAGGGATTGCAGGTCTAAACAAGACAGAACTAGTCGTTCCAGGCCAGGAAGGGAAGCTAATTCAGTTGGCGGTAAACTGATGCTTTTGTGAACCAGTTTCAGGTTCTTCAGGCTTGACAACTTCCCAACCCAATCCAGGTTTGGAGTTTGTATAGAATTGGCAACCCATGGGTTAGAAAGAGATTCCTCAAAGCAGTCAGACAAAATTAAATCGATTAAATTGGTTTGATTTGAGAGGTTTGGGACTGTCTCTAGTGAGCGAGACTCAGCATGAAGGATAATCAAACTGGCGGGAAGCTCTGGGATTTGTTTAAGCTCATGGCAACCTTCCAAATGAAGTTTTTGGAGATGAGAAAGCCGGTTGATTGTTGTTGGCAAATATCTAATGCAAGTGTAAGATAAGTTCAGGATTTTCAGAAAGGGTAGACTCCCGATTGAGTCTGGAAGCTCTCTTAGCTCATCGCATCTGGACAAACACAAGCTTTCAAGGTCCTTTAGCTCTCCAATTGAGTGTGGGAGTTCGCTAATTCCAACACTTTCCATCTCTAGCCTTTTCAAAGACTGTAGATTACCAATCGAGTGGGGAAGATATGAACCAACAGGACCAAATAATGTCCCTCTCACAATCAGCTCTTTCAAAGCCTTTAAACAACCAACTTCTTCAGGCAACCCTCTCAGACATGTGCACGCATCAATTTCCAAGTAATTCAGCTGTACTAGCTTACTAATTGATTCACCAATTTCAACCAAGCTTTCGCAATTTTGTACAATCAATCTTTCCAATGTTGAGAGGGCAGAGAGGTCGGGTAATCTGGTTAAACGGCTGCATTCTTTAAGTTCCAGAGCTTTCAACTTAGATGATTTCTGTCAGGCACCAGAATATCAGAAGGGGAATGAGCAACTGCAGGCATGTTTGATTGAACAACAAAAATAGAAATGGATGCATGTGTAACTGTTCATACCAGGATTTGGTGCCATCCTTGCCAATCATCTCCAAGATCAGTACCAGAAAGCTTGAGAACAACTAGATTACTTAGAGAGAAATTGGTCGCATCAAATTGTGCAGGACAACGATCCCAAGATAGCCATCTCAGTTCTCTGAAAACGTTACTGTAATCTCCAGTGAAGTTTACCCCTTCAACATGAAGACACCTTAGCTTTGGCAAAGCAGCAAAGTCATCACTTGTAAGCGTCTGTACCCTAGGTAGTTGTATCGTAAGCAATTCGACATTTCTCGTTTGCTGGTGATCAATCTAGCAAAGATACCAACCATCACTTTAACACCAAACAAGAGAAACTTGTAAAGGCAGAGGGCAGCGAACTCCTCTGTCAATTTTTTAGGGAGGAAATTGCAGTTTTACTTGTAAAAATAACTTTACCCCTTCCCGAAGTACGTCGAGGAGTTCCACCGATAGCCACACCCTGCTTCGTTCTGTTGGATCCACAAGATTCTGTTCTCGAACAATATTCCTTCCAAATTCTCTGATCAGGTCATGCATCCAAAAAGTATTGTGATGGTCTATCTTCAACAGAGACATATCAGCGAGAGTGGCAAGTCCACTTTCAGGGTATAAATAACAATCTTCCCACATATATACTGCGTTTCTGCTATTTTCGCCAATGAAAAAGCATGCAATGTCTAAGAAAATTTGCTGCTGCTCAAAGCTTAATGCATCATAAGATATCCGTAGCGTCTCTAGGACACTCTCATGAAATGATCTTTTTAAACGTTGCAATGTTTCTACCCACATCTTGAGGCTTCTGTCATGGAGGTAAGAACCTAAAACTTCAAGGGCCAAAGGAATTCCTCCGGTAGTGGCCACTATTTCACTGGCAAGATTCTCGCGTTCATCTGAAGGTAGGGTTTCTCCGAAGGCATGCTCACTGAAAAGTTGAAGAGCATGACAGGGATTCAACTCTGTCATCTCATAAACACAATCCTGTTGTCCCATTGCTTTTGCTCGCAGAAGACCCATATCTCTAGTTGTGATAATAATCCTGCTTCCCCTGCCGAACCAGTCACGGATTTTCGCCAGTGCCATGAGCTGGCCTACATCATCAACATCGTCAAGGACAATGAGGACTTTTTTGCTGCAAAATCCACTTTGTATCATGTTGATGCCGTCATCGACGTTGTGGATATCAGCAGTCCTCTTCAGGATATCAAATAATAGCTGTTTCTGCAACGCTACGATGCGGCCTTTCCTTCCTGAATTTTCTCGGATGTCTGAAAGGAAGCTGCAACCATCAAACAGATGAGCTATCTCGTTGTAAACCGCCTTGACAAGAGTTGTCTTGCCAATTCCTCCCATCCCATGAATAACAAGATATTTCACGTCCAGGGAACCGCAGTCTAACCACTGCACCACGTCTTTGACTCGATCGTCAATTCCAACTAAATGATCGGGAAGAACCCTTTGTCTCTTCTTCAGCTTAATAGAAAGGTCTCGGACAAGATCTTTAACAAGTTTACCTTGCCTGCCATGCATAATAAATCATCGTCTTAGAAGAAAAGAGGAGCAACTATATCAGCAATATACGAGAATATCTAGGAATCTAGAGCATCCCTAACAGCATCATCTCCCTCTCTCGTACTCATGACGGTGATGATGATCCAACAAAGAAGTTCTCATAGCTTCGACATATTCTTAAGGGAAAGGAATTAACATAAACCATTCAACTGAAGGTGTAGCAATTAACCATCTCCCCAGGGAATTTGTCCGGTTGATATTTAGCAAAGCGGACCGTGCTGGCACGATAGACACTCCTGCTTTTTAAATCTCAGATATGGCACAAAACAGCAACGGTCTGAGACTAGCTCAAATTTCATTTCTAGCATAGCATAATACGCAGAAGCTATAAAATGTCTCTACCAAAACTTTGGATATCATACCCATCGACCATGCTATGGAACCTTAAATTGCCAATCAAAATTAGCAAAATTAGCCCTTCTAAGCATATTTCGGATTACAATCTATGTATATAAACTAGTTTGGTAGAGAGAGAGGGGGAGGGGGGGGGGGGGGGGAGGGAGAGAGCAAAAAAGGGTGTAATAGCTATTACAGTTTCTTCTTGTACTTACCGTGCGTTTCGTGCGTCCACTCCGCTGAGATTTCCGACTTCCATTAGAGCCTCCCTCCACTCTCGCACCGTCTCCTCGCCGTAACGCCCCTCGTGCTTGAGCAGCGCCTCGCCGTACGACCCGGTCCAAAGCTTGACGTCCGAAGGACTCACGTCGTAGAAGATGGGCACGATTTCTCGTTCTGCGTTTTCTTTCCGGCACTTCACCATGTGCTCGAGCTCCTGGAGGCACCACTTGCTGGACGCGTAGTTTTTTGATAAGATGGGTACATAGATCCTTGCGTTAACGATTGCACGCTCGATCTCCGGCCCAATATTCCCGCCCACGGGAAGCTCTTTGTCGTCTATGAAGACGCTAATTCCGGCGCTGACTAAGCCTTCGAAGACGATATCCGCGATATTAAGACGAGTGTCGGGCCCTCGGAAGCTCAAGAACACGTCGTACTTGTAGCCGGACGTCGACGCATCGTCCACAAAATCTGATCGCTTTCGCTTTTGAGACGACACGTCGAACTTGTAGCCGGACGAGCCCGACGTCGGCGCGCCGTCCGCGAAATCTGATAGCTTTCGCTTTTGAGAAGACATCGTGAACGAGGAAGAAGAACAAGAGGCGAAACTGAAAAGGCAGGAAATCGACAAATTTCTCTCGTTGTGTGGTCCGAGGAACCCCAAAAGATTAAAAAAAAAAAGAAGGAAATAGTTTGCAATCGAAGAGAAGTGAGTTTACTCGACGCGCATTTCTTCGCATGTGTATTTATAGAAGAGCGATCACTTTCGGTGCCTTTCCTCGAAATTTCGTTCCACGCGGAGCGCAACTGCTACGTTGAAATCGACAGGCGCACGCGGAGGGCAACGACTACTACTTTTAAATCGATAGGGGCGTGGAGGGCAACGGCTGCTTCAATCTCGATGATTTGGATAAAGAGGGCTACGTCGAAAATTGAGATCAACAGGCGCGCGCTGCTCTTCGGAAGCGGTGCCCCGGGTATCGACCACAAGACCACCTAATTCTTAGCGATAGAGACGTCAACATGCAACGGCTGTGTAACGGAAGAGTTCATGTAACCATGCCGTCGGTAACCATCAAGGTAGTGCCCTCGATATAACTGTTAAATTATGGAGTTCTGTAACCGTCAACTACTGAAATCGTAATAAGTGATTTAACGGCCGATCGTGGTTATAAAACCCCAATCAATTTCTTTGCAAATTTATCTTCAATCTTTATTTTTCCACAATTTAAATGGCTAACCATATTTGACTCCAATCTTGGCACTTTTTTAATTTCTTATCATTTACTTTTTTGTCTAAAATCAACTCATCAGTCACCGACCAAAAAAAAAATAAAAATCCACTCATCAGTCTATCAATACTTGGAAACACTTTTTTTCTTTTTGTAACCCGGGAACCCCCTACAACCGGCAGCCGGCGAGGTAAACACATTTCATCAATGCTTTTCGGAGAAATGATAATGAATTCAATTCCTTATTTCACTTATGTAGGATCGGTTTTCGCAACTTTTACTTTAATCAAATTAAAACTTTCTTGTCATAACTCTTATATCATTTTCGGTCATTTTGATTGTAATTGTGAAATGTTTTGAGAAACTTACAGGTTGATGAAATCACACGGCTATATAATTTGTTCAAAAAAAAAAGGACATGATTAGCTACTTTTAGTATTTCTGCATCGTGGTAGTATCTTGCTGCATTACATCGAAAACATCCGACATCATTTTTTAACCACACGAAATAAGTTCGGTCCTGATCATTGATCAGGTAAATCTGACTCGGATTTCATCTAGTTAACAGTACACACTGCAAATGATCCCACCCCTACTTATTTTATACACCGTCCTGTAACTCATCACCTTTTATTGGTGACTTCTGCGAAATTATCTTTGGGCTCCACCGGCCCGTGGTGATTTCGAGGTAATTGCCTTCTGCGTGGGACTGACAGGAACCACCGAAAGTTGCCGTGGTGACTTCGGGGTGGTGATTGCGAGGTAATTGCCTTCGGCGTGGGACTGACACAGGCGCCACCAAAAGTTGCCGGGGTGATTTCGAGGTGATTGCCTTCCCCTCCGTGAGTACGAGAACGCATTACGTTGCGCATGGAAAGGAACTTCCGAGGTAATGGCAGCATGGAAAGGAACTTCCGAGGTAATGGTAGGGAAAGTGCGTCGGTCGCCCACTGGGCTTTTCGTATTAAATATACGCAGAGAACCATCCTTCCCTCGAACCACACGAGGAATAAATTTGAGGTTCTCCTTCCTCTCCTGTTTCGTCTGCCCTTCCTCTTCTTCCCCCTCCTTCACAATGTCGTCTAACCGAAAGGAAGCGGAGACGCGAATAGCCCCGATTTCCACGCACGTTGCACTAACGCCAGGCTACAAGTACGACGTGTTCTCGAGCTTCTGATGACGCGACACTGCGGCATGGTCGACAGCAACATGTTTCCAGTTGCTTCAAGATGACTAACCTGTTATCCATTTAATTAAAAATGGCCATAAAAGAAATCGGAAAATATGGTGAATCAACCTATTCCTTGATGAGATTGCATCAGCACAACTATTTGCAAGCACATGAACATGTAATAGAACTTGATTGTTAGAAGAGATCAACCAACTGAATCTTGACGGCAGTCTAAGCTTAGCCTGTACCATCGCAGAAATTTTGGTCCAGCTAAAGACTGTCCTACTCCAACATGCCTGACAATGCAATTCTAGACCTAGAACATCAGAATCACTTGTACTTGCGATTCTGAGCTTTAAAGTGCCTGTCATTAAGGCATTATATCATTCCCCTTCTATCGTCTATATTAGGTTTCAAGAACTCAAACCTCCAACCTCATGCTATAGGAAAAGTACTCTCATTCAGTGCAAATCGATGCCCCCTCCATTTACAAGGTCATCAACCCTAAAGAACTTCCTTTCACTTGTTGCATGTTTTATGATTTTCAAGATTCCGCCTCGTCATTTTTAGAAAGAAAAATCGCACCTTTCTATGAATTACATAATAGAAGTACAGAGAATTCATTTCCAAGGAGCAATCCTTCATTTATGCTGACTATTCCATGTCCAAATGATTACAAGGCCACGGGTTCCAAATGTCAATTACCATACAAGTTAGCTAGCCTTTTAACAGAAAATCCTCAATTATCCTTGCAACATGATTGTAGATTAGCTCAACAGTTTCCCAATCGTCACTCTGGATACATAATTTACTCATGCCGGACTTCACGTAGACGACAGACACACAACAATGAAAACTCCAGTGACAATCGACGAAGGAGGGATTCACAAGACAAGATGGCAACACGCATATCGTCATAGTACTCCTTGGAAAGCCCATCGATGAGAGTCTTGTCTTTGCTTGCCAAGCACTTCCTCAAAACGGCCCATCAAAATTCAGAACCGAGAAAAGAACTTCAGAAAAACGAGGGAAAGTTTCATGAGCACCAAAACTTGGGGAGTTGGGGATATTCGAGGGAAGGACGCGAGAGAACAGACCTACGGAGGAGGAGGAGGAGGTGGGCTTGCGGCTGAATCGCGAGATGGGGAACCTCGAGGCTGAGGGAAGAGAAGGTAGACGAGGAAAAGAAAAAAGAAAAATTAACCAAATTGGAGGTTTTATCCCGAAGAAACCACCCCCAAAAAAAACAAAAAACAAAATAAAATGGAGGCTTCACTCGGAGGTCCTCTACGGCGCTTGTCTTAGTAAATCCCGTTAATTCCGATTGATCTCGGGATTGCAACCCAACCCCCCAACACCAATAATAGCCGCTCGCAGTTCCACATTATGTTTGCAATTTTGCAACGATTGTCCACTTTCAAATAGGTATGTTAAAATATGTCTTGAGTTTGAGTCCAATGTAAAATTCTGAATATTCTGAATTGAATATGTTGCGGACGTTCGAAATCGAGCAAAGAAGATCTGAAGATCAATTTCCCAAAATTTCGAATCTGTGTTGGAGAATTTGGCCGCTAAAATCTTTCACTTGGATTTGGATTTTGTTTAAAACATACAGAGATATGTTTTGGATAAAATCGTTTAAGATAAGAAACATAATTCTATGAGAAGTTGGCAAAAGAATAAGGGTCTCATTTATATATATAAACTTGTGGCCATGGGTGGTAGAGGGTTGATTATGAAGAATTGGTCTTGAAGCGCCGTCTTGTAGTCGAGTGCTTGGGAGGGATTTTTTTTTTGTCATTCTTGTTCGTGAATTACATCCAAAAAGTTTTAGTGTTTGTAGTCAATTAAATCTTGTGGTAAGATTTGCATGTAATTCTTTCGTGAGATTGAGAAATTATTTTATGAGAAATTTCGGGGCTAAACGCTGCGTGTGTTATTAGGTGTAATTGGGGCTTGGGAAACACCGAGAGAGTGTTTGAGTGACTCGAATGTGTAATCTCCTTGTATCGCTTGATCTATAGTGAAATTTGTTGCTGCTCTCCCGTGGACGTAGGTCTTTACGATTGAACCACGTAAATTTGGTGTCCGATTTATTTTCTTCTTTTGTCTATATTATTGTTCGATCGCTCATCCTTTCGCAACAAGTGGTATCAGAGCTAGACTTGGCTAAGTTGAAGTGAATCGATGGCAACAAAAGAAGTAAAAGTGAGAATCGACAGATTTGATGGGAATGATTTTAGTTTTTGGAAGATGCAGATTGAAGATTATCTTTACTAGATGAAACTACACTTGCCCTTATCTGGGGAGAAACCAAAGTCGATAAAGCAAGCCGATTGGGATTTACTGGATAGACGAGCTATGGGTGTTATTCGGCTGACATTGGCTTGTAATGTCACGTTTAACATCTTAAAGGAGAAGACCACTGTTGATTTGATGCAAGCCCTATCAGATATGTACGAGAAGCCCTTTGCGATCAACAAAGTTTATTTGATGCGACGTCTGTTTAATTTGAAGATGAGCGAATGTGCGTTAGTTGCAGATCATATCAATGAATTCAATGTAATTGTTAGTCGATTGAGTTTAGTTGAGATTGACTTTGAAGATGAGGTACGTGCTTTGATTCTATTATACTCATTGCCTGATAGTTGCAATACTACTGTTACTGCTGTTAGTAATTCCTCTAGGTCAACAAGTTTGATATTTGATGAGGTTCAATATTTGATTCTTAGCGAGGACATCCGTAGAAGAGAATCTGGCGAACCTGTATCTACTACTTTAGTAGGTGAAAATAGAGGAAGATCTAGAACACGTGTGGGTAAGAGTAGTATTAATATGAACAAGCGTAGTCAGTCTAGGACTGGTGATGTTGTTTGTTGGAGCTGTGGCAAGAGGGGCATCTTAGAAGGAATTGCCTGAGAAGGGTAAGGGAATTATAGTTGATTCTGCAGATAATGTTGCAGTTGTAATAGATAATGCCGATTATGTCTTGTCTATCACTGATTATTCATCGTTTGATGGATGGATTCTGGATTCTGGTTGTTCTTTTCACGTCACACCAAATAAAAACTGGTTTACTACTGCTTAGTGCACGGATGGTAGTAAAGTACAGTTGGGGAACAACACTGAATGTGATGTCATCGGTGTTGGTAATGTTAGAATCAGAATGCATGATGGTATTGTGAGGACATTGACTGGAGTAAGGCATGTTCCAAAGTTGAAGAAAAACTTAATTTCCTTGAGTGCTCTAGATTCAGCTGGGTATTGATATATTTTAGTATATAGAATTCTGAAAATTGTTTGAGGTGCTTTGATAATAATGAAATGAATCAAGCACAATGGCTTATATGAGCTTCAAGGTGAGATAGTGGCAAATTTCACTGCGGAGACGTCGGATGCATTTGTTTGAGATTCTAAATTGTGGCATATGCGTTTGGGGCACATTGGCAAGAGATAGGGGTGTGCAATGGGAACCGCCTGAACCGGGAACTGGCTGGACTGGATCGAACCGGTTGGTTTTGGGCGGTTCCCCCGGTCGGCGGTCCGGTTCCTGGTTCCAAGGTGGGAACCGAACAACCAAATTTTTTTATATATAATTTATATACATAAAATTAATGAAATATATAAACATGATAACTTATTGCAACCAAAATTGCAATTTGAGGTAGCAACCCCTTATGTGACCAAGAGACCATTAAAACTCTTTTTGTTACTATTTTATTTATAGAAAAAATCTTTGTTAGTTTCATCTTCTAGTCGATGTGGGACTAAGGCTCCAAGAGACCCACAAGGCACTTCAAGCCTCCAAGAGTCTCACATCGACTAAACATTCAAAGAGCAAAAGAGAGATTGTCTATAAAATCTAAGCCAAGCACAACATTTAGCCAAATTGTTCATGGCCTTTATGATTAAAGTTAAGTGTGAATCACACAAGTGAAGTTTGAATATTTTGCATGTGGAAACATGTGTGATTAGTTTTGTTGAATCGCCCGAGAATCGAATTGGATTGATCGGTTCGGAGCGTGGTCATTCTTTAGTCGAAAAAAGTAGAGTCGATTTTGTTGGATCGGACCGGTTCCCGGTCCTAGG
The DNA here is from genome assembly GCA_016097605.1 of Eucalyptus guilfoylei. Classification (NCBI taxonomy): domain Eukaryota; kingdom Viridiplantae; phylum Streptophyta; class Magnoliopsida; order Myrtales; family Myrtaceae; genus Eucalyptus; species Eucalyptus guilfoylei. The sequence continues at coordinate 22,051,078 of CM027870.1, read as the reverse complement.
ACCAAACGGTCCAGTCCACGGTTCGCAATTTTGGGAACCGATGCTCCCGGTCTGATTCCCGGTTCCAAGATGGAACTGGACCGAACTGGGAACCAATCACCCCTAATGAGAGAAGCTCGAAGGTTTTAAGTGAAAGAAATCTGCTATGTTATTATGTTTCTAACGAACTGAATGTATGCAAGTGCTGTGATTTAGATCAACGGCGGAAAGTGCAGTTTAGTACGACTATCAAAGAAACCATGGAAATTGTAGAGTTAATTCACTTAAATGTTCACAGGTTGTCACGGTTTCCTTCGAGGAAGAGTGCTAGATATATGCTAACAGTTGTTAATGACTACTCGATGAAGACGTGGGTATTTGTGCTTAGGCACAAATTTGATGCTGTTGTCGAGATTAAGCAGTTGATAACTTTGATCGAAAAGGAGACTGATAAGACGATCAAGCATGTGCGGACTGACAGTAGTATGGAGTTTTGCTCGAAACTATTAAACGAATTCTGCACGAAGGAAGGTATAGTGAAACACAGCACTAATGCTGATGAACCACAATATGTTGCGGAATTGATGAGCAAAACATTACTAGAGACGGCCCATAAAATGTTCTCTAATGTTGGTATGGCTAGGAGATTCCTAGCAGATACGCTAAGTACGGCGTGCTACCTGATGAATAAATCCCCATTGACTATGATTGGATATGGGACGTAACGTTGCTGATTATTCTGTTAATAGAATATTTGGTTGCCCATGTGATGTTCGAGCGAGTGATGGTAAGCTTGATGGAAGAGTAAGAAAGTGCATATTCCTAGGCTATGCACGAGGTGAGAGGGGTTATCGGTTGTGGTGCTCGAAGTTAAATTCACCTATTATCAGCAGAGAAGTTACGTTTGACGAGTCTTCAGTACTTCTGGCTAAGAGTGATTATATCATTATTCAAATGGATCTGAACGGTGTTCAGCTTAAGATGGAGTTGTCACCAGAAACTCCTGAGGTAGCGTATACGAGTACTAACAAAGTAATTGACACAGATGGTGTTTGTAGTGAGGTGGAGCCTATAGAGCCAATGGTTGTTGTAACTGCTATAATTAACAAGGTACGTATTCAATCTCTTGACAGATATGGATGCAATAATGGTTTTGCTTTATCTGCGGTTAAGGAGGTCGCGTTCGAAAAACATTTAAAGGTGCATGTGGAGTTGGTATTCTGATGAGGTTCTTGGTTATAGCGAAGTTCAAGCGAGGCTTGGACTTGGATAATATCTGTGGCGGTTGAGCCCATCGGAGGCTATGGAAGAGTAGCAGTAGAGTTTGAATTTTTGCGAAGCGATTGCAGCTTGGCTCAAACGTCAAGTCAAGGTGGAGATTGTTAAAATATGTCTCGAGTTTGAGTCCAATGTGAAATTCTGAATATTCTGAATTGGATATGTTGCGGACGTTTGAAATCGAGCAAAAAAGATCCGAAGATCAACTTTCCAAAATTTCAAATCTGCGTTGAAGAATTTGGTCGCTAAAATAGGAAAGTCCAACTTTCACTTGGATTTGGATTTTGTTTAAAACATATAGAGATATGTTTTGGATAAAATCGTTTAAGATAGGAAACGGAATTCTATGAGAAGTTGGCAAAAGAATAAGGGTCTCACTTATATATATAGACTTGTGACCGTGGGTGGTAGAGGGTTGATCATGAAGAATTGGTCTTGAAGCGCCGTCTTGTAGTCGAGTGCTTGGGAGGGATTTTTCTTTGTCATTCTTGTTCGTGAATTACACCCAAAAGGTTTTAGTGTTTGTAACCAATTAAATCTTGTGGTAAGATTTGCATGTAATTCCTTCGTGAGATTGAGAGATTATTTCATGAGGAATTTTGGGGCTAAACACTGCGTGTGTTATTGGGTGTAATTGGGGCTTGGGAAACACCGAGAGAGTGTTTGAGTGACTCAAGTATGTAATCTCCTTGTATCGCTTGATCTATAGTGAAATTCGTCACTGCTCTCCCCGTGGAGTCTTTATGACTGAACCACGTAAATCTGGTATCCGATTTATTTTCTTCTTCTGTCTATATTATTGTTTGATCGCTCGTCCTTTCGCAACAAGGTAGATAAGAAGCATGTCCATTTAATTATCGGATATGTGCCTAACCATCAAAGATACCGGAGTTTGGGAAACCTAGAGTGCAAAAACTTGGCACGGATGGGCACTTAAGTGTCAAAATTTTGGAAATGTACACTTAAGTGTCAAAATCGGAATAAAATGGATCACTTAAGTGCCACTCCAGCCAAAATCCGGCCAAATTGCTGACGTGGCAATTTTCCGACGAGGTGAGTGCAAAACGGTGTCATTTTGCACGCTGACGTGGCGAAAAAACGCAAAAACGACGTCGTTTTGTATATGATGTGTTAAATAATTAATATAAAAAATAATTTAATTAAATTTAAGACTAGTTTTATTTAAAATATTCTAAAAAAACATTTTTTTTTAAGGGGGGCGAAGCCCTGCGCCGCCGTCGGGAAGGGCCGGGGCCGGCGACGGAGGGGGAGGGCGACCCCTGGCCGATTGGCGGCGAGGGCCGCAAGCCCTTGTCGGATCTGGGCGAGGGCCGCGACCCTCGCCAGCCGCCTTCCCACCATTGCCGGGAAGGGCCGGCGACGGTGGGGGGAGTGTCGTCCGAGGTCCCAGAGCCCTAGCCAAGGGCCGGTGATGCTAGTTGACGAGCGGCGGTCGGCCAAGGGCTGGCGATCTGGGCGAGGATTGCGGCCCTCGCCTAGATTCGGCGAGGGCTCGCGAGCCCTCACTGCCGGTTGGCCAAGGGCCGGCGACCCCAGTCGACCCTCCCCACTCCGTCGCCGGCCCTTCTCGGCGACGGTGGGGAGGCGGCTGTAGCGAGGGTTCAACCCTCAGCCGCCTCCCTCCGACCCCCTTCCTTTTTTTTAAAAAAAAATTTAAATTTTAAGTTTTTTAATTTTTAGAATATTTTAAATAAAATTAGTTTTAAATTTAATTTAATTAATTTTTATATTAATTATATACCACATCATATACAAAACGACGTCGTTTTTGCGTTTTCTCACCACGTCAGCGTGCAAAACGATGTCGTTTTGCACTCACTTCGCCGAAAAATTGCCATGTCAGCAATTTGGCCAGAGTGGCACTTAAGTGATCTATTTTACTCCGATTTTAGCACTTAAATGTACATTTCCAAAGTTTTGGCACTTTAAGTGTCCCTCTGTGCCAAGTTTTGGTACTTGGGTTGTACTTCTACCAAAGATACCGTGTTAAAATTGTTCTTTTAACTTATAAGCTATAACTAGGTCACGAACGTCAATGGCAGTTAAAACTCAATGTGAAAAGAGAAGTCGTTCGGTACCGACCATTGCTGGACTTGGTTGTGGCAATGCCGGACAACCAGCAATATGAAGTGTTCTTTACTTCTAGGAGAAAAAGGAACTCATCCTAATTAAGAAGGCAATAGATACGAAATTCTTTCTTCTGAAATCCTTTTATGCAAGTTAATTGAATTAAGCCGTTAGTTGTAAAAGAAGAATCCGAATTAAGTGACGATGGAGCGAGCTTCCTGTGTTAGTTCAGAGCAAGGTGAAGTAGGGATTACTCGACTGCTCGTCTTTCACACAACCTGGGAATTACATGGAAATGGAAAGTACAAGCAAGTTCCGAGGGTCAATCCTTCACTTACGCCAACTTTCTCATTTTTAATGATTTCAAGGCCACGGTTCCGGAAGTCGAGGTACGATACGAGTTACCTAGCCTTTTATATGAAATCCTCAGTTATCCTTGCAACAGGATATTAGATTAGCTCGATAGTTTCCCAATCATCACTTTGGATACATCATTTACTCATTCCAGAATTCAACTAGACGGCAAAACCAGTAAAGATTATCTCAACAAACACTCAAAAATCAAAAACTCCACGACGATCATGAAGGAGAAACCCAGAGACAATGTCCAATAAGCTACCTGAGATAGAGAAGGCAAACTCACTAATGATTCGCAGAATATGAATTCCATGGTCCTCAACTTCTTCAACATCAAGAGATCAGGCAAACTCACTAGGGTGCACCCCACAATTCTTATGCTTTCCAACGATTCCAGTTTGATTAGACCTTGGATCTCAACTAGCTTCGGGCAGTTCAACAAGCACAACCCTCTCTGAGCTCCTTCAAGCCTGACGGACAGGATAACTGCACAAGAGGTGTGCAGTTCGACACGGTCAGTACCAACAGATTCTCTAGCTGTCCAAACCGATTGACTGGCATTTCTATAAGCCATCATTTGCATAGCTCGACACAGTGTTGAAAGGATGCAGCAGAATGATGTCAACATAAGACTGAAGTATTTGCATGAGGCCATGAAGGTGGAGCGAGAATGTCTCCAGTGAGCTAGACTCGGCCAGTGGAATGTAGAGAGATGCAAAATAGTTGACTAAAGTGGTTACGTGTGAGACTGTGAACAGTGAGCGAGACTCGGGGTCAGAACAAATGTGGAGCAAGACTCTCTCCAGTGAGCTAGACTCGGCCAGTGGATCAATGTAGTCAGATGCAAATATCTTGACTAAATTGGTTAGGTTTGAGAGGTTTGGGACTGTCATCAGTGAGCGAGACTCGGCATACAGTTTAATTAAACTGGGGGGAAGCTTTGGGATTTGTGTAAGCTCATGGCAACCTTCCAAGCGAAGTTCCTGGAGAGGAAGCTGGTTGATTGTTGTTGGCACAGATCGAATGCCAGTGTGAGATAAGTTCATGATTTTCAAGAAGGATAGACTCCCAATTTCAGGTAATTCTGTTGCTTTTGTATGAGACAAATCCAACTCAAGGAGCGATCCTAATCTTCCAATTGAGTCTGGAAGCTTTCTTAGCTTGTAACATCTGGACAAACACAAGCTTTCAAGACACTTTAGCTTTCCAATCTCGTGTGGAAGTTCCCTAATTCCAACACTTTTCACCTCTAGCCTCGTCAAAGACTGTAGCTTAGCAATTGATCTGTCAATTTCAACCAAGCCTGGGCAATCTCGTAGAGTCAATGTTTGCAATGTCCCCAGGGCAGGGAGGCAGGGTGATCTAGTTATGCGGCAGTTTCTAAGTTCCAGAGTCCTCAACTTAGTGAAAGATTTCTGTTGATGAACAGAATATCAAAAGGGGGAATAAGCAATTGCTTAAACAATAAATATAGAGATAGATGCATTCGTACCTCGAATTGGTGCCATCCGGGCCAATCATCTCCAAGTTCACTACCAGAAATCTTGAGGACGGCTAGATTTCTTGGAGAGAAATTATTCGCTCTAAAGTTTGCAGGAAAGTCACTCCAAGATAGCCATCTCAATTCTGGCAAAAGACCATCAAAATCTCCAACGAAGTTTCCCCGTTCAAGACTAAGAAACTTTAGGTTTGTCAGAGAAGCAAAGTCTTGACGTGTGAGCATCTGTACCTCAGAGAATTGAAGCCTAAGTGATTCCACAATGCTCTTTCTCTGGTAATCAACCTTGCAAAGATAGCACACATCTGTGAATTTTAACATCAAACAGAGAAACTTGTGCATACAGAGAGCAGTAAACTCTTCCTATGACCAGAATTCTGTCCACTTTTTAGGAAGGAAATTGCAGTTTTATTATATCAGTAACTAACCTGTTCACGAAGTACGTGAAGGCATTCCTCAGGTTCCCACCACCTGCTTCGACTTCCTGGATTCAGATGATTTTCCTCTCGAACAATTTCCCTTCCAAAATCTTTGATCAGGTCATGCATCCGAAGAATATTCTGATGGTCTATCTTCAACAGAGACATATCCGTGAGAGTAGCAAGTCCGCTTTCAGGGGAATAACCACAACCTTTCCACGCATATTTTGCAGATGTGCTCTCTTCACCATTGAAAAAGCATGCAATGTCCAAGTAAATTTGCTTCTCCTCCCAGTTTAATGCCTCGTAACTTATCCTTAACGTCTCTTGGACTCTCCTATCAGGTACTTTCCTTAAACGCTCCAATGTTTCTGCCCATACCTCGGGGCTTTTGCCTCGGAGGAAAGAACCTGACGCTTCAAGAGCCAAAGGAATTTTTCCGGTAGTAGCCACTATATCATTGGAAAGAGTTTTGAGATCATCTGGGGGTGGGGTTTCTCCGAAGGCATGCTTACTGAAAAGTTGAAGAGCATGCCGAGTACTCATCCCCGTCATCTCATAAGCAGGAGACCCTTCAGGAAGAAATGTCATAAGCCCCACATTTCTAGTTGTGACAATAACCCTGCTTCCTGGGCCGAGCCAGTCAGAGTTCCCCTTCAGTTTCGTGAGCCGCCCTAGGTCATCCATATCGTCAAGAACGATGAGGACCCTCTTGTTGCGAAATTTTTCTCGTATCAAGTTGATACCATCGTTGACATCATTGACATCATTGACATCTGTGGACCTCTTCAGGATATCGGATAACAGCTGGCGCTGCAAACTTACGATGCCACCATCTTTTAGTGAAGTTTCTCGGATGTCTGAAAGGAAACTGTAACCATCAAACAGAGAAGATATCTCGTTGAAAACCGCCTTGGCAAGAGTTGTTTTGCCGATGCCTCCCATCCCGTGCACAACAAGAAATCGTATGTCCAGGGAGCCGCAGTCCAACAACGGCATCACAGCTCTGACTCGATCATCAATTCCAACTAAATGATCAGGAAGAACCATTTGTCTCTTCTTCAGCTTAATAGAAAGCTCTCGAACAAGATTATTAGCAAGTTTACCCAGCCTGCCATGCATAATAAATCATCGTCTTAGCAGAAAAGAGGAGCAATATATATATATATATGAGCATATCTAGGAATCTGAGCATCCCTAACAGCATCTCTCTCTCTCTCTCTCGTACTCATGACGGTGATCCAACAAAGAAGTTCTTATAGCTTCTACATATTCTTCAGGGAAAGGAATTAAGATAAACCATTCAACTGAAGGTGTTGCAATTAATCATCTCCCAAGTGAATTTGTCCGGTTGATATTTAGCAAAGCGGACCGCGTTGGCACTTTGCGGACCGCGTTGGCACGATACACTCCTGCTTTTTGAATCTCAGATATAGCACAAAACAGCAACAGTCTGAGACTAGCTCAAATTTCATTTCTAGCACAGCATACGCGGAAGCTATAAAATGTCTTTAACAAACCTTTGGATACCATTAAAATCGACCATGCTATGGAACCTTAAATTGCCAATCATTATTAGCCCTTCTAAGCATATTACCGATTGCAATCCATATATGTTAATAAGTTTGGTAGAGAGAGAGAGAGAGAGAGAGTTTTAAAAAAAGTGTGGAATGGCCATTGAAGTTTCTTCTTTTACTTACCCTAAGTTTCGTGCGTCCCATCCTTTGAGATCTGCGACTTCCCTTAGAGCCTCCCTCCACTCTCGCACCCTCTCCTCGCCGTAACAACCCTTGTGCCTGAGCAGGTCGTCGCCGTACGGACCCCTCTTGAGCCTGACGTCCGAAGGACTCGCGCCGAAGAATACAGGCACGATTTCGTGTCCCGCTGATTCTCTCCAACACTTCACCATGCGCTCGAGCTCCTGAAGGCACCACGGGCTGGATGCGTAGCCTTCCGAGAAGATCGGCACGTAAATCCTCGAGTCGTCAATCGCGCGCTCAAGCTCCCGTCCAATATTTTCGCCTACGGGAAGCTCTTCGTTGTCTCTGAAGACGTTAAATCCAGCGTTGACTAAGATTTCGTAGAGGACATCCGCGACCGTGTCGCGAGTGTCGGGACCTCGGAAGCTTAAGAACACGTCGTACTTGTAGCCGGACGTCGATGCATTGTCCGCGAAATCCGATCGCTTTTGCTTTTGAGACGACGACATGCAGGACGAACCCGACTTCAATGCGCCGTCCGCGAAATCTGATCGCTTTCGCTTTTGAGAAGACAACGCGCCGGACGAGCCCGACGTCGACGTGACGTCCGTGAAATTTGATCGCCTTCGCTTTCGCTTTGGCTTTCGCTTTGGCTTTGGCTTTCGCTTTCGAGACGACATTGTGAACGAGGAAGAAGAAGAGGAGGCGAAATTGAATAACGGCAAATTTCTCTCGTTGTGTGGTGCGAGGAAGAACCCAAAAGATAAAAGGATAAAAGCAGGAAATAGTTTGCGATCGAAGAGAAGTGAGTTTATTCGAGGCGCATTTCTTCGCATGTGTATTTATAGAAGAGCGACCAGTTCGGTGCCTTTCCTCGAAATTTCGTTCCACGCGGAGCGCAACTGCTACGTTGAAATCTTTACCAAAAAAAAAAGAAGAAAAAACTGCTACGTTGAAATCGACAGGCGCGCACCGAGGGCAATGGCTAGTACTTTGAAATCGATAGGCGCGTGGAGGGCAACGGCTCCTTCAATCTCGATGATTTGGATAAAGAGCGCTACGTTGAAAATTGAAATCGATGGGCGCGCACTGCTCTCAGGAAGCGGTGCCCCAGGTATTGTAACTGACGACTTGGATCGACCAGAAGACCACCAAATTCTTACCGATGGAAATGTCAACATGCAACGGCTGTGTTGGAACGAAAGAATTGATGTAACCATGCTGTCGATAACCGTCAAGGTAGTGACCTCGATGTGATATAACTGTCGAATTATAGAGTTATGTAACCGTTAAGTAGTAAAGTCGCTTATAACAGCTGATCATCGGTTATAAAACTCCCAATCAATTTCTTTGCAAATTTATCTTCAATCATTACTTTTCCACAATTGAAATGGCTAGTCACAGTTGACTCCAATCTTGGTACCTTTAGATTTCTCATCATTTACTTTCTCATCTGAAATCAACGAAGGACCATTCCTCTCATCAATCTATGAATACTTCGAAACACATTTCATTCACGCTTTTTGGTGAAATGATAATGAATTCGATTTCTTATTTCGCTTCTGTAGGATTGGTTTACGCCACTTTTTCATTTTGATCAAATTAAAAATTTCTCATCATAACTCTTATATCATTTTCAGTCGTTTTGATTGTAATTATGAAATGATTTGAGAAACTTATCGGTTGATGAAATCGCGTGGCTACATAATTCGTTCAAAAAAAAGGCATGATCAGCTACTTTCATTGTTTCTGCATCGCGGTAGTATCTTGCTGCATTACTTCAAAAACATCCGACATCATTTTTGAACCACACGAAATAAGTTCGACCCTGATCATTGATCAAGTAAACTTTACTAGGATTCATATAGTTAACAGTACACACCACAAATGATCCCGCCCCTACTTGTTGTATACGCCATACAGTAACTCTTCACCTTTTATAGGTGACTTCTGCGAAATTATCTTCTGGCTCCACCTGCCCTGGAAACACGTCGTAACCCCGTCTTCACGTTGCTCTGTTACGTTCCACGTGGGAGTGAAACTTGGGAGTAAACGCACAGGCACTACCGAAATTTGTCGTGGTGATTTCGACGTAATTGTCTTCCCCAACGTCTGTACGAGAACACGTTACGTTGCGCATGGAAGGAAACTTCCGAGGTAATGGCGGCGAAATTGCGGCGCTCGCCCACTGGGCTTCTCGTATAAATATTGTAATATTGGCCTTCTTAGTTGACTTAGTCAAAGGAGGTGGGACCTACCTTTAAGATAAAGAAAAAAAGAAAATAGGGAGTTTAAAAGTCAACGAAACGGAGGAAGTGGACGTTTGGCTTAAGAGGGAGACCGAAAGCACTTCGGGAAAAGAAGGAAAGAAGAAGAAGAGGAGAGGAAAGACGGGTTTGCGTGTTTGGGTCATGGGGATCTTACCAAGCCTAGGGGTGATCGGGTCCAGGGTGGGTAGGGTGCAGGCCAGACCACCCGTTCCCTACCCCGTTATAACCTTCTCCTTTTTTGGGCCTTGTTCCTCTACCCCGTTTGTATTGGGACCCCGCTTAAGCCCACCCCGCTGTTTTTTTGATCCAGAAACAGGGTTGACCCTGTTTATATTGGAACCCGTTTTACATAAAAATTGTTGTATCTTTATATTAACCTTAGAGAAGCAAGTCTGGATGAGTTGTCTGCTAAAACAAAAAGGCCGAACCAAGCACATCCTTCAACCAAACTCATTGGGAACATGTATAAAATTTGAACCCCCCTTGAAAAAACAACCAAGTATATAATTTGACCATCTCGCATCCCCATATCCCACAAAGTACATCGAGTTTCTCATATTCCAGTAAAATTTGGACAATTTTTGGCTGATCACATATCAACCTTGTCCCTCATGTGCTCGATCTTCTTCTCCTTCTTCGGCCTTGCGTTCCACGTGGAACAAAATCTCTGACAAAAACCTAAAATTCATATATAAAGAAAAATCAACAAGAATCCATACTCTAGAGACATGCAAAAGTTATGATTTAATAAAGTCTATTTACTTACCACAAAATCGGAGTTTCGACAAAATGAAGTTTATTTTCCAATGATAATGTCCTTGGTAAGACAATCCAAATCTATAAAAAAAGAAAAAGAAAAAAAGAAAAAAAAAGAGATTAAATAAGGCATGCACTTAATAGATAGTTATGCGAATGAATTACAAGATACAAAGAAATATATATAACTTACCCGCCTCAAATTGTTCCGCATTCTCGATGCACTCTTCAACATTAATTGGCGCGCGAACAGCTCTCAACCAATCTTGAGTACAAATTAAACCTTCCACCACTCTAGGAGTCAAAGAACTTCGAAAGCCATCAAGTACACGTCCCGATGTACTAAAAGCCGACTCTGAAGCAACGGTAGTCACAGGAATAGACAAAACATCTCGAGCCATCAAAGATACGATTTTATACTTTGACCCAGTAGTCTTCCACCATATTAAAAGATCAATATTAAGGATATCTTCACTTTCAGCTTAAAGATACCGATCAAGCTCAGATTTGTTCTCATCCAACACTCTTTTCCTCGCATGGAGAAAGCTTTTGTGCCAAGCATTGATTTCACAATCATTGTCATCACTATCAACATTGGAAGCACTACTACTATTACTCACACTTGGATCACCAAATTTTCCTTTACTAGAAAAGCCAACAAAAGATCGCTCATAAGATTTATACAAATTCTCCAATGCGACCTTCACTTTATCATGCATCTCATCAATTTTTGCTTCATCATCATAGATTTGTTCAAAGCAGAACTTTACATAACTCAACTTCTTTGTAGGATCCAATGCAACCGCAATCAATGCCATTATATTAACTTTATCCAAACTCCCATAATACTTGTCAAACTTCTCTTTCATTTTTAAACCCATAACTTGAAGCTTTGGGTCTAAAGAATTTGCTGCACTATTCAAATACTTGTACAACTTAGCTATCTCCTCAAAATAACCATTTGAAGTAACATATGAACTACCTGACATCCTTTTGGTTGTATCATAAAACCGTCTCAGAAATTTAGAAAGAATGATGGCATTTTCCCAATCTTCATATTCAGGAGGATCATTGTCAATTTCCCTTAAGAAAAATAAATCTTCATCTTCCATTCTTTTAAAAGCTTTCTTGAACTTTATGGCTGTGTCTAACATCATGTAAGTGGAGTTCCATCAAGTGGCAACATCAAGACAGACCAAACCATTGTATGCAATCCTCTCACTCTCAATGCAACCTTTGAATGTCTTAGCTCTCGCCGGAGAACTACTCACATACCTAACTATGTTTCGGATGCGTGCAATAGAATCACGCACCTCATTCAATCCGTCTCTTACTATCAAGTTAAGTATATGAGCAGTGCATCTCATATGTGAAGCATCACCATTCAAAATCAAAAGTCTTTCTTCTGAAAATTTTTCTTTCAAATAACTAACGGCCACATCATTTGAACTTGCATTATCCACTGTTATTGTGGACACCTTCCTTTCTATTCCCCAATCATAAATGCATTTCCCCACCATTTTACCAATCTCCTTACCCTTGTGACTATGCATCATCACAAAATTGATTATTATTTTTTGCAACTGCCAATTTTCATCAATATAATGTGCAGTAAGACACAAATAGTTCAAGTTTTGAATGGAACTCCACATATCCGTTGTGAGTGCAATCCTAGATTTAAGCTTACCAAAGTAAGCTTTCAAACAAGTCCTTTCACTTAGATATAACTTCATACAATCCCTTGCCATTGTAAATCGTGAAAGATGATGGAAAAGAGGTTGCAATTCAGTAACAAAATCGCGAAAACCAACACGCTCAACCATGGAAAATGGTTGCTCATCAATAATAATCATTCGAGCAAGCATATGCCTACAACGTTCTTGATCAAACTTCCATGTCGTTAAGACACTATCGCAGTAGTATTTTCCCCAACCTCGCCAACCACATTTTTGTCACGTGATGCAAACAACATTTGCTTTTTATCTGTACGAGGATACTTTTTGCACTTTCTCAAGTGCTTCCACATAGTAGAGGTTCCATGATCAACATTATACACATAATCCATCTCGCAATGAATGCACTTCACCTTAACTGTTTTCTGTGTTTTCTCATCTATAATTCTTGAAAAATGATCCCAACAATCTGATTGATTAGCTCGCTTTTTACTCGAAACAGTATGAGAGCTAGGTACCCTCACCTTATTTGTCGCGCCTATGGTTGCAGATTCCACTTCATCAGCTCCATCGAATGGCAATTCCATGAGTGGACTCATTTCATTATGTCCCTCTACTTCCATTGATATGTCTTTGTCTTGATCCATTGACTGAAAACTGAAAAAAAAAATTATATAACATTAAGATTCTACAAAAACATATTAGTTTTCATAGTAAATCAAATCTCTCTCCCCTCCCTAAGAAAATAGGAGCTCTCTCCCCTCCCTAAGAAAATCGTACAATACAACCAAAGCTCTTTCTTCATTCTGTTACTTCACACTACTTAATATGAACTTCAGAAAGCTCAATAAAAAGCATGATGTCGGCATCAATCGTTATTTGGCAAAAAACGAAAAAAAAAAAAAATGAATCACCATAAGCATGAACCATAAGGGATATAATTCACTCTGAAGAAATACTTTAGGGGTCAGATAAATGACATTGAAAATTAGACAGTAAGATTCAGAATAACATATGCACCATAATGTCCCATAGGAGGAAGCTAAAGGAGCCAAATGGATAAGAAAGGCCTCCGTTAGAAGTTAGAAAGCACAAGGTCTCAAACAAGAGGAAAATTTTGCATAGATAACATATATTAACTGCACAGAAAATTGACAGCAGATTCACGTTTAAGGGGGGAAAAAGACAAAAGGCTAAAAATATGCAGGACAGGAATTGTTTGTAGAAAGAACAAAAGGTTGACGAAAGAGCAGTCCAAATCTTTTAAACTAATTCGACACAATAAAGAATACGCCAATGAGTACAACAACCACATCTGAAACAAGGCAATCATGAACCTTGTATCTACCAGCATTGAAGTAGAATCTCTCAGTCATGCAGCAGATTTCTTAAGAGGTTGGCATTCCTAAATGTCGATTAGCTCAAAACGCTCCACAGTATAAAGCTGAAAAGGGGCTCTAACCAGTAGGGAACTACGAGAATGAGACCAAAAGGTTCTTTACCACCAGCCACCATACACAAGTAAACGCCTCACAAAATGCACACAACGCGACGTCCTGCTGCTGGCCAATTAACCTAGCAAGACAAGTCAGTTAATGTATCCAGTAAATATAGTAGTTTAAGACTGTTAGATGCCTGCTAGAATTTACTCTGTAAACGTATGTATCAAATGCTTTCGCATTATCATATGATTTGCTAGACATATGAGTTTCATCAGTGTTCTAACAACTTCGATATCAGGTTTGAATCAACTTATGTAATTGAAAATACTTGACCAGTACCTGCTGTTAAGATAAAGGCACAAGACATTACAACACTATCGTTTCTCTTATTGTAGTGCAGGGGATAGCCAACTAATGCATGTCAAAATAGCACTATCGTGTGTGCAAATGATGGATGTACTATCCTCAAGACTGTTTCACTTCCTATTTCCAGTAACGCCCATGAACCTGCAATTAGCTCCTTTCATCTCTGTGACCCGAAAAAGAAAAAAAGACAAATCAGCACACATCACCAGCTGAATTGCCTTCCAACTCCCTAAGCTTAACATATAGGCAATGAACACTCGCACTCACGAATCTCCTTTTCCCAAAGCAGAAAAACATATGAAACCTTGGAAGATTAGCCAACCACTAAATTCAGCAGAAAAATCAACTAGAAAAGGGATCAAATTCAGCAATACAGATCATATCATGGGGTAACTAGAACTAATTAGCCGGCAGCTCAAGACGAAGAGTAAAAATCGTGCTTACCAGTGATGGCGCCGGCGCGGGGGACGGGGACTTGCTGAACAGCTCGGCGGGGAGGAGGACGCTGTCGACGGTGAAGATCGCGACGAGGGCGGAGTTGAGCATCGTGCTGGCCACCCATGAGGAGTCGACCCCAGTGTCGAGCGCGACGGAGTCGCCGGTGGTCTTCACGGTGAAATCGTACTTCCCGGTGCCGTTCGTGGCGAGGTGCTGATCGGGGCGTTGCTCGTCTTCAGGGACCCGATCGGGGTGTAGTCCACCACCGCGTGGTACAGTAGGAGCGACACGAGCTCACGTCGGGCGCGAACACCGTCAAGCCCTTGTCCAGCGTCGACTGGTGCGTCTTGATGACGCCGCTCGAGACGAGGAGGCCTGCGAACGTCTTGCACCCGGCCTTCTCGAGTAGCGCCGTCATGTTTGTGTCCGAGGCCGACGACGCCAGGGTTGCGAGGATGGTCGGGACCAGGTGGGCGAGCGAAAGCAGCGTCTGCAGCGTAGCGCTCGGATGGATTGGCGAAGGTGAGAGGCTGAGAGCATCGAGTGTCAAGTGTGAGATAAAGATAGAAAGAAACGATTAGGGTTTGGTCTTTTGGACTTTTGGGGCTTAAAAACCGGTTCTCAAACCGGTTCCCGAACCGGTCCGGTCGATCCGGTTCCCGGGTGGGTATTCCCTCGGAACCGGTTCCCGGACCGGTTCAAACAGGGTCTATACTTTGGGAACCGGTTCCCGGCCCGGTTTCAACCGGAACCGGTTCCCGACCTTGTTTTCCGGGTGGGCCGAACCGGGAACCGGGTTGACCCGGACCGGTTGCACACCCCTAACCAAGCCGCTAGGATTTAGGGCTAAAATTCGAAATTTTATGAAATTTGAATCACCTAATCTGATTACATGGAAATATAGAGAGAATCATTTTTGCACAACGGTTTAGTCGGAGCGAAAATTTAAGATTTCGCAAACAAGCTTCGCGTTGTGTTTAAGCTTGCATACTTGCTTCGGGTGAGCGATTTATTGGCACATGAGAGTTATTTTGTTAGTGTTTAAACTTAGTTTAGCCGAACCATAATTGAGATAGCATTTTACTTAGTTTTAATGTTATTTCTCACTTATATGATAAAAATGTGAGTTCGTTGATTCGAGTGAGCCTTGTTATTTGGTTTTGGTGCATATCCAGGTGAGTGGTACTATATCTTCTTTGAATTTGTAAAACTTATGTCCTGAAAATTCTACGGATTATCTATAATATGAATTATGAAATGGCATTTTTATTTCATAAAAGCTAGATTGAGTATTTATTATTCTTTGATTGATTACGAATGTTTAGAAAGTGCGTTATGCAAAGTATTGTGAACATTCATATGTGACTACTTTGCGAAAGGGTTTATGACATGAAAAAACAATAATTTTTTTTTGAAGATTTATTAAAATATTATTAAAAATTATTCATGTCAACGTCGGTGGTGTTACGTTAGCTGACCAACATTCACATTGGTGAAATCTAGCTAAAATTAGTTGGAAGAATTGAATTGGCAACAAGTCAAAAAGTTTAGGACTAAATTGATACTACTGCAAAAGGTTTATGAATAAATTAGTATTAGTAAAAGATTTATGATTGAATTGGCACCAAGTCGAAATATTTATGACTAAATTGGTAGCAAGTCAAAAAGTTCAAGACTAAATTGACACAAATATAATAGATTCAGGACTTTTTGGACACTTTTCCCTATGTAATATGTTTGGGTTAAACAATGTTAAGACTCAAGTAAGTAATGTGTTTGGAGTCGAACAATGTTACAACCTTAACTTGACTTGAAATACGTACGCTACTTATTTTATAATCGTTACCTGAACAATATGAAGGACCGACCCCAAAATATCCTTTTTTTTCATGTTCGAATCAAGCAAGGTTGAATAAGGTCGGATTAGGTCAGGTCTTATTGACACCCCTAGAAATAAAAACATCATAAAGAAAATAAAGTTCCACTTCCGGTGAATCAGAGTCTCTCTCCTCTCCTTTCAGATTTCTGTTGGGGTGAACTGAGTGTACATGCCTCTATTTTTGAGCTGCTATAGTGAACTAAGAGGCCATTAGGGATCAAGCTGCTGCCCTTGCCGACAGTAATATCTTCTCGCCTTCACACTGGAAGGCTCCATAACTGCCGATGCAATTTTGCTTATGCGATTGCCTAAGATGTGGAGGCAAACCGGACCTTGTTTGGAATCCGGAAGCTTCAATATGTGCTCCAGTGTTATTCAGCTGTTGTCCAGCAGACTTTAAACCTGACTACTCCGGCATTTCCTTTCTCAAAGCCACTAGTAACTTGATCTTAAGTTCTAATTTGGTAAATCTACGTTCTGATTTGATTGGTGCTACTAACTGGTTTAATAGAAATGCATTTGCTTTAATTGATTTGGAGTCTTATATGGATGGTTTTGGAGGAGATTTCGGAGTGTTTTGGGGCTTTCCTTGCATGTTTGGGCCTTGCTGTAAAGTGCAGCTTGGCTTAGGAGAGATTTTTGGTTCTTTTGAGATGTTTACTGAGATCAGTTAAGCTCTTCTTGGGACAATTCTGTTCAAGGAATTTCAGGTACTGATGGTTTTAAATGTAGCTATTGTGCTAGGGATGCTCTAGTGGTGTCATTAGATTTCCGAAGTCCTTTCGACGATGGTCCACGTAAAACGGGAGGGTGTGGACCGGATCACAATGCCCTTTGCTCTTCAGTTGCACGAACTGAAATACCTAGCTGTCGTTATCATACTCGTGGCTTTTGGTGGGCAACCTTTTCCCTAGGCACCCTATTTAACAACGGCAGGGAATCGAGGAGGCGCAGAATTTCCTCGAGATCATTGGACACTTATCCGGTCATGTCGTAAGTGTTCGGGCAAAGGGCGAAGGACTATGGCTATATCACAAGAAAAGTATTATTGTTCCACATCGTTAATGTCAATTGTCTTCTCAAAATAATAATAAAATCCTCTCTGTGTGTTATTTTAGATGGAGAGAGGAGGGGGGGGGGGGGGGGGGGGGGACGTTCTTCTGGACGTTCATTTCTTGTCTCTTAATTGCATAATGAGGAATTACTCCATCTTCCCTTAAGAGACAACCACTCGCACCTCTTCAGAGGGTGCCTCTCAAATGCACCCCAGCATGAGCTAACCGGCGCCTTTTGAACACAAACTATCATGTGCGAACCACCGTAATATAACACTTCACAATTCAGCATTTTTTGTGAAACGATTACCATCATGGGGGCACTGCATTATAGAATTCTAATTACATAAACCGGATGCGTATTAAAATCTGTGTTGCACGCAACAAAATAGACCAACTCATGGGCGATATCGGGATCAACCAATGATAGATCGACCATCCATTCAACTTTTGATGTTTGACCAAAATAAAAGTTCCATCATCCAAGTCCATGAAAAATCCATATATTATTTCGATAAATATAGGACAACAAAATTATAGTTCAAAACTTCATTAAATCTCTTGACAATTTCAACATTTAGATTTAAATCATTCTCGGTAAGTCGATCCTTCTTACTTCCGCAAAAATATAAATTTACAATTTCCTAAATCGACCAAATTTCGGGATATTGCTTTTTAACACATAAAGCGCATGGCCTCTTACCTGTACTCCTTACAACCCAAAGCATTAAAAGAAAAATAAGAATTTATATCACCAATGGAAAAAGTTTATGCTGTCGTCGCTATTACTATTCTAAGGAACTCAATCTTTTTTTATCGTCGTCCCTCATTTGTATTTGTATTAACAAGTAATGCTTTCTTTCGAACACTTCGCTCAATTGCTTTCTTGATCACCCCCGGATCCACGTCTCCCCTGACCTCCACCAATTGCTCATCTATGTTCATGTCCACGTACTCCACTCCTGCTCATTCAATTAAAACTCTTAACTATTATTAAGAAAACACACCCAAAACGAAAGCAACTATGGAGTAATTACTCAATTATTGAGAGCTATAAGTATCACACGACTAAATTAGGGCACGGGTTTAAAGAATTAACCCAGTAAGTGACTCAATATATGCATATGAAAGTTCTATGAAGATTATGATTATCAGTTCCACTATGAGGTGGAGGGCGAAACTTCGACCTACCGTCCTATTCGAACGGCACATGGGTTCGGTTCAAACACGATATGGATAGCAGTAAAATACATTACCTTGTATCTTGTCTAGTTTCTTCCAAATCTTTTGTCGGCATCCGCGACAACAGTTGATACTCACATGGAAAACAAGAGACTGGATCGAATATGTTCAATTACCATAAGATGATTTTTCTCGCGTGAAGTTTACATTAAAAGCAGCGATTGAAAGTATTACCGCAGACATTGGAACCGGGTGCAGAGCCTTAAGGACCATAGGCAAGAAGGTGAAGCTCGAACGCAGGTGCCTTTGAAGAGGGACAAATCTCAATTGCAGTTAATTTAGAATGAAGTAATATATATGTATATATTACATGTATGTGTGTATATATATATATATATCAAATTATTCGAGAATTTTCGATTTAGTAATAGTAAGTGTGGACAAGGAAAGGAAATATTGCGGATATAAAAAGTAGTTCATTGATTCCTTGATTTATCCTAGAAAACCCAATTCAATTGGAGTTGCTGTAGAATGTTTGGTTTTTTCTGGGAACTTAAATAGGATTTCAGCAATCCAACAAGTCAACTAGTCTGGTTGTTGACTTTCCATTTTTGTTCTCAAGGAAGGATTCGATGTAATAACGCCCTTAGATTTTCCTAGACTTACCTTTGCCCCGTACGTATTTATTGGACGGAAGTATTATTCTCCGATCTAACAGAAGTTATTTTCCTTTTCTTTTCTTTTATTATATTCTTGCCCAAGTAGCATTTGTTTTACTTTTGTTTCTTATATATTCGTTAGTGCTATTTTTAACTGGAAAATGCCATAAAAAAATTCTAAATTATATTTAATGCAACACTATTTCGCCAACTTCTTTTTGGTGAGGTCGTTGTGAATCAAACTTGTACCGGTGTGACAAAAACTTTTATCCATAACAAGATTGGCAATTTTATTACATGAAATCATGCTTGCAAGATGAGAACATGTACGCATGCCAACTCTGTCGTGGGAACTAATTATAAATGGCTGATACCGATTGGGTCGACTCTTATTCCTTTTCATCTTTCCTTCCCCATCTGTATCACTGAACAAGTACTGCTTTTTTTTCTGAAGATGTTTATGAATTGCTTTCTTGATTACCTCTGGATCCACGTTTCCTTTCACCTCCACCAACTGCTCGTCTATTTTCATGCCCACAAGCTCCACTCCTGCTCATTCAAAGAAAGCTTCTTCATCATTTCAATCCACGAGCATCAAGATAGCACGGCCAAAATGAAAGTGTACATCAGGTAATTACACGGCTAGCAGACCGAGTCTATTCGAATGGTGCATGGCACCAGTTCGGTTCAAATACGAGAAACATGTAGCAAAGTACGGTTACCTTCCATCTTGTCTATTATCTTCGTGAGCTTTTGCCGACATCCATCGCAGCAGCCGATACTCACGCTGAACACAAGCTGCATACATCGACATCTCCAGTAAGATGGTTTTATTCATACGAAGTTCACATTAGAAGTGGCAAATCAAAGTATTACCGAAGACATTTGAAGCTTAAAGAGGGTTTGGCTTTGAAGAGGGACAAGTTGAAACGCAGCTCTCTCTCTTTATATAAAACTCAAATCCATTTAGAAATGGAAATGAGTCTTGAGAAGGAAAGGAAGTCTTGCGGATCTATACAAAACATTTCATTTTCGATTGGAATTAGGGTGGAATGTTTAGTCTTACATGGTTACTTTAAGTGAAGAATCTGGATTTGACTTCCAATTTTTGTTCTCGAGGATCTGCAAGCATTGCCTAATTTGCCTAGACTTGGCTCTACTCAGTACGGACCGAATTCGGGCGTGCGTATGTACGAGTTTCGACATTACCTTGTCTTAAGACATGGTTTCACTGAAAACATTAGGGAATGAGCTTTGTAATAAATCAACGAAAATCGTTTTCGATTGAATGGAAGTTTCCTCCCATCTTGGCAAGTTTTATTTTCCTCTTTTTTCTTTTTTATTTTGTTGCCCAAGTTGCATATTCTTTCCTTTTTTGCACTTGCGCCAGAATTTCCAGGAAAATACCATAAAAAAAAAAAACCCTAAATTATGCTGGTCGTAACATAAAAATACTTTATTTGTTGCTAAAATACTTAACTCGTATCAGTGCGATGATATTATTTGTCCACCATAAAAGATCCTAAACTTTTGACTTTCCTTTTTCGTTCCACCAAGACCCCAAAACTTAAATCCACAGTTTTGATGATACAAAAGAATTTGGGATATTGCTGTCATGATGGATATGATTTAAGATTTTCAGTAATATAATGAAAAGGGAAAATTCCAACTAAAGGCCTAAAGTACCTTTATTTTCTCAAATAAACACCTAAAGTGGACCTTGTGTTAAATAAGAGCCTGAAATGACAATGTCGGTCTCAATGTCGGTCTCAAATAAGAGTTTGAAGTAGCTATGGTAATTTCAAATAAAGGCTTGACCTCAACAATCACCGGCTGGCTAAATATTCTAGCCCATCAAGGGCGTTTTTTTCAAAAAGAATTTTATTTATTTATTATTATTATTATTTTTTGCTTTCCGACAAGAGCTTACAAGCCCTCGCCTAGGGCCGCCTCTCCCAAGCAAGGCCATCCCTCACCAACCGCTAGCAAGGCAACCTTGATGAACAAGCACCAGTATCAATAAAAGCAATGACCATGATTGGTTTAACAAACTTGGAAGTCAAAATTTTAACAGGGAAATGAGGATAGTGGACTTGATTTGAATATATATTGGGCTCTTGTTCCACAGAGGAAAGAGATATGAAAAACATCTTCAGGAAAGTGGCCTCACCCAAGCTGTCGTCGTGAAGTCTATCTAATTTATTTAGTTATTCAATTAAACTTAAACCAATGACCCCAAGTGAGGCTGTCCCTCACTTGTGGCATCGAGTGAGGGTGCTGACCACTAGTGAAGAAGAAAGAAAAAATCAAAAAAAGATAAAGGACAAAAATGCCCTTGAACAATCCAAAAGTTGAGCCTTTTTTTGAAACAGACATTGCCACTTTCAAGTTCTTATTTAAAACAAGATCCATTCCATGTCCTTATTTAAAATAACGATAACACTCTAAGCCCTTTTTTGAAAATAGAGTTCATTTTATGCCCTTAATTAAAAAAATGAAGGTACTTTCAACCCTTATTAGGAATTTTTCTAATAAAAAGTTTAGGCTATTAATATTATAGCGAGCAATGAGTTTGTTTTTTACATTAATCATTCTCGATCAAACGGCACAAACAAATGAATTATCACGTAATTTGAGAAGGATTTCCTAATAAATTCTTAATACAAGTAGCGGTACTTACAACACCATAGCTTCTCCATTCGACTTACACTAATTAAACTACATTCCGCTCGACATCGTAGGTTAAATTGTCAGTGGCTAGTGAATATCTTAATTTACAGTTTGGGCAGTAGATGAAATCCTCGTCGGAACTATTATCAGAGAAATGAGAACATTTTTATCTATTTCAGTAATTTCCCCAGTTTCATGAACTCTCCATTCTGCACGTGTCACTTGTTTGTTTGCCCGGCAAATTGGTCGTGCACGTTGTCAGCCGTCAAATTGCTCGCGATTTATCGTCGACCGTTGATTGAAATGATAATGGAAGCATGTCGGTCGTGGACAAGGCCCAGGAACCTCTAGACCGACTCTGCTCTTGATTTCTCCGTCAGCAAGAACAGAAGCAACAGAGTTCCCATTTCGACCAATTCCACATCCCGTGGAAGCTTCACGCCACCTCTCCATTGAAGAAGGAGGAGAAGGAGAAGGCCATGTCAGAGACTCAGTGCTGTGAGAACCCGCCGACGCTGAGCATCACAAGTGTTGGAATCGGCTGTGTGGCAGAGATCGGAGGCTTGAAAGCTTACATCACCGGCCCCTCTGATGCCAAGCTCGCCGTCCTCCTCGTCTCCGACGTTTTCGGTACAATTCCCTTTCATGGTTGCTCGTTCTATGCAAATTTTCTCTCGATTTCCGAATCAGCCTTTGCCTTTGTGGTTGTTCCAGTTCTATCGTTAGATAAAAATCTGGCTTTTTTTCTTGTTTGGGGGTGGGGCGCCAAGAGCATTCCTTTTCCGGACTCGATTGCTTCAAGCAGAATCTAGGACTTCTTTTGGGTCTCAATACTGTCATGCCTCTGCATAAAGTTTGTTGATTTGTTGCGAGAAAACTTGAGCTAAGCATGTGTTGCAGAAAGCCACGTTTCTTGTGTCGTTGGCAATGACTGGGTGAGTGGAGGAGAAACGGGAAAAAGGAGGATTATTGCATCCTTGTCCTCACTTTACTCTGTGAATGCTCTCTGCTCTGGGCAGTCAAGTTCATGCATGTTCCACTTTTAATGGAGTTTGAGGTTATATTTCTCTGGCTTGATTCTGATATAACTCGTTCTGTGTTTATTTTTATGCAGGTTATGAAGCACCAAAGCTGAGGTAAGCCGTCATCCAATCCCATCCCACCGCCTGGAATTAGAGAACAATCCCTCTCCATAACTCCAATTGGTCAGCTAGTCTTGAGTCTTGTACATGTTTGCACTTATGCACGCTTGGCGTAACATATCTATCTAGCTACGTTTACCGAAAGCAACTTTGCTCATGTTAGATTTCATTTCTGTAGTCTTTGATTATCAGGCAATGTTATTATTTCGATTTATTGTAGTTCTCTTTGACAAGGAATGAATGCATGTAGGAATTCATTGATCACATTGCCTGATATGTCATAAATTGACAGAGAGGTCAGACTGGGGCCGACTTTATTGGCGACTGAGTTTACGAAATATTCGTGAACCTAAACGGATAATGTGCTAATGAATAACATGTTGTAATATTAGACTCAAAATCTGCCTTTACTTTTATTTCACTGATGAGTTCCTTCCAGAAAAGGTTTGCATGGAACGTTTTCATCAGGATTAGGGTTTTGTGCAAGAAACTGCCCCCATTTATTGACACTAACAGATTCTAAGTGGACAAACTCGAGCAAGGCAAACAGAATAATCACTACTTATAAGTTTTATCATGAGCAACTCAAAGCAACTTCGTGAAGAAACTATGTATTTAACGTTGGTGACCTCATTGAATAATGTGGTTAATATCTCCTTCAATCTGATCAATTGACATCTCGAGTCCTCTCGTATTTGTTTTCTGCTGGTGATTGAAGGGAACTGGCTGGTCATCTGCTCTGCCTCCCTCAAGTTTTTGCTTATTTGTTCTGATCATAAACTCCTAGAGGCATAAGCATTTCTCAGAATGTTCTTAAAGTAAAAGATGTCGGCTCCCAGTGGCTCGTGTTCTATCAATCCTCGCAATTTATGCAAAGAAATCCTCCCAACTTTTTCAAAACAGAAGATAGTTCGTGCCGCACTCTTTGGGTAATTTCTCTGCACATTAGATGATAATGATATCTAAAGGGGGTGCCAGTGTTTCATGAAATTCCTTCATCTGAGATGCTTTTACACGATATGTTATGATCCTTTTCTGAGTTCAGTGGTCCTGACAATATAATTTGAATATCCTCTTGCTGTGAAGCTTTTAGCTTATACTTATTGTAGATGTTTCCTATTGCTCAAGTGCAGTTTTCTGGATTTTCTCATTGACGGATCTGCATCATCACTTACTTCTGTGCTGTGGTGGCATTTTTTCAAATCAAAACCACATATTAATCTGCATTTACTAATTTTACTTTCTTTTCCCCATTTATTTGGGGTAAAAATCTCTTCTTTCTTTTCCTTCTTTTATTTATCAATTTGGTGTTTCTTAAGTAGAGTGTTTGCCAAAGACTCGCATGACTCCAACATGCCTGACAATGCGATTCTAGACCTAGAACATCGGAGTCAATTCCACTCATGATTCTAAGCTTTGAAGTGCATGTTTCATCATGACATTGTATTAATCCCCTCCTATCGTCTATACCAGGTTTCAAGAACTCAAACCTCCAACGTCATGCTATAGGAAAAGTACTCTCGTTCAGCGCACATCGATGCCCTCTCCGTTTACAAGGTCCTCGACCCTAAAGAACTTCCTTTCACAGGATCCATGTTTTATGGTTTTCACGATTATGCCTAGACATTTTTAGAGAGAAAAATCTCTCCTTTTTACGACTTCCATAAAGGAAGAACAAAGAATTTGATTCCGAGGAGCAATCCTTCATTTTTGCCGACCGTTTCATGTCCAGATGATTGAAAGGCCACGATCCCAAATGTCAATTACTGTTGTTTTTTGAAAAGAATAGAGAAGGAGTTGATAGCAAAAGCTATGCGTCATATTCAGAAAAACTGAAAAAAATGTTCAAAATACATACTAGATCGTAACTATAAATCCACGTTGCCCACTAACAGCTTGCTTGTAGACCCGTTAAACGGGTGGATTAGGTCGGATTTGGGTCGGACCAGGATTTAGGTCGGGTCATAAATGGTCCGACCCAAATCAACCCATTTAACCCGTTTATAACCCATTTATATCGAATGCAAAAATTTTGACCCATACCCGACCCGACCCATACTCAACCCATTTAACTAAACTTAATTTATTTTATATATATATATATTTAAAAAAATGGTATTGCTAAAATAATTTTATACAACACAAATTTAATGGACAATTTTTATAATTTTTACATAATTATTTTAAAAAATCGAATTTTAATTATTTGTTATTTTTTAAAAAATAATTTTTTATTATTTATTATTTTTTAAAAATAAATTTTTAATTATTAAATATAATTTTTCTTTTTCTTTTTCTTTTATTTTTCTTTTTTTTCTTCTTCTTCTTCTTCTTCTTCTTCTTCTTTGGCTGGCCGTCGACCACGACGATGGTCGACGGTCGGCCACAGGCGAGTCTCGAGCTCGCCCGGCTCGCTAACGCCGGCGAGCTCGAGGCTCACCAGATCGGCGAGGCTCGAGCCTCGCCTGACACCGGCAAGCTCGAGTCTCGCCAGATCGGCGAGGCTCGAGCCTCGCCGGACGTTGGCGAAGCCTCCGCCTCCCCAGATCTGGCGAGCTCGAGGCTCGCCGGCGTCGGGCGAGGCTCGAGCCTCGCTGATCTGGCGAGCCTCGAGGTCGCCGGCGTTAGGCGAGCCTTGAGGTCGCCGGCGTTAGGCGAGCTCGAGCTTGCTGGATCTGGCGAGCCTCGAGCTCACCGGGCGTTGGCGGCCTTGCTAGATCCAGCGAGCTCGAGCTCGAGCTCGACTGACGCCAGTGACCTCGAGGCTCGCCTGGCCGGTCGCTGGCCATCGCCGTGCTGGCAACCGGAGGAAGAGGAAAGAAAAAAAAAAGAAAGAAAAAAAAAAAGAAGAGAGAAAAATAAAAAAAGAAAAGAAAAATAAATGGGTTGCACAACCCATTTAACACCTCTACCCACGATCTCTACCCTACCCAGGCCAAAGCCAAAAGTCGTGGGTTAATAAGATTGACCCATCTTTAGACTTTAATGGGTTTGTAAATGGGTTTTAAATGGGTACCCATTTAAGACCCATTTATTTTAGTTCTTTTATTTTTAAAACCCATCAGGGTGCCTTATTTCTCAAGGCCTGACCATTAACGACCCATTTATGCTTAAATGGGTCCATAAATGGGTTGTGCAATCCATTTAACACCTCTACTTGGTCCACAAAACCAACAACAAACCAGAATAGCTAAAATACGTGCAGCTAACTGCTCATACAAGATAAGATTGACCAAGTAAAACAACAATTAACCAACTCCTAAAAAACAGGACACCAACAAA
This sequence comes from Eucalyptus guilfoylei, assembly GCA_016097605.1. Taxonomy (NCBI): domain Eukaryota; kingdom Viridiplantae; phylum Streptophyta; class Magnoliopsida; order Myrtales; family Myrtaceae; genus Eucalyptus; species Eucalyptus guilfoylei. The sequence goes on along the minus strand of CM027870.1, from coordinate 22,024,945 downwards.
CTGACTAAACAAAACAAAGAAGAAAAAAATAGAACGTGCAGTCTTGATACATCAACACTCTCCTCCTGGATCAAGTACTGCACACTCCTAGCTTTGCCCCGAGAAGTTCAAATCGACCAACATGAAATGACTTCGTGAATATATCTCGCAATCTGGTTTTCTCGAATCGTAGTACACCGCTTTCACCTCTTCACCTTTTGCACTTCTCTCAAGAAGTAAAACTTGACCTTAAAATGCTTTGTTCTTCCATGAAATACTGGATTTTGTGAAATGGCCGAGTAGCTTGATTATCCACAAACACTTCTATGTCTTCTTCTTGCTGCATATGCGAGATCATCCATCGCTTCTTTAACCATAATGCTTGATTCACAACCGCAATAGCTGCAATGAACTCAGCTTCTGCAGTTGATTGAGCCACTATTTCCTGCTTCTTTGAACACCAGGAAAAACATGCCGACCCAAATGTAAAGCAATAACCTGAAGTGCTCGTCATATCATCCATTGATCTTGCCCAGTCACTGTCAGAATACTCGTGCAACTTAAACTCCTGAACTCTACAAAACTTAATCCCATATGAAAGAGTACCTCTTAAGTACCTCAACACCCTCTTTGCAGCTACCATATGCAACTCACTTGCACAAGTGAGAAATCTAGATAAGACACTTACAGAAAACATGATGTTTGGCCTAGTTGCAGTGAGATACATAAGACAGCCAATCAAACTTCTATAAACTCTTTCGTGTGCAGGTACTGATCCATCCTTCTTTTAAAGCTTTTCCTTATGACCCATTGGTGTACTCACACTCTTGCACTCCTCCATGTTGAATCTCCTTAGGATCTCCTTCAAATACTTCTTTTGACAGATAAAAACTTCATTCTGAGTCTGCCTAACCTCCATTCCTAGAAAATATGACATCTCACCAAAATCAGTCATTTCGAACATCTTCATCATCTCTTGCTTAAATGCAGTAATCTGAGCACTATTACTCCCTGTCACCAGCATATCATCCACATAAAGAGACACCACCACTAACTCAAATACTAACTTCTTGACATATAGAGTGGATTCACTAAGGCTTTTTTTGAAACCTAGACCCAACAAGTGCTCATCCATCTTACTGTACCATGCTTTGGGAGCTTGCCTCAAGCCATAGAGAGCCTTTCTTAGCAAATAAACTTTCTTCTCCTAGCCTGGTGTGACAAAGCCTTCTGGTTGCTCAACATAAATCTCCTCCTACAACACTCTATTCAAAAATGCAAATTTCACATCTAATTGATATACCTTCCATCCTTATTGAGCTACCAAAGCAAGAATCATTCTAATTGTATCAAGTCTTGCCACGGGAGCAAAGGTTTCTGAGAAATCAACTCCCCAGACCTGTGCATATCCCTTCACCACCAACCTGGCCTTATGCTTATTCACTGAGCCATCAGGATTAAATTTGGTCTTGAAAACCCATTTTACTCCAAGCACCTTCCTATCTTTAGGCCTCTCCACTAGCTCCGATGCCTGGTTCTTTTCTATCATAGCCAACTCTTCCTTCATTGCATTCATCCACCTCTGATCACTTTTAGCTTCCTCATAACCCGCAGGTTCCAAAACAACCACACTACACCTTTGATATATATCAGTCAAAGATCTGGTACCTCTAACTGGAACATCATCCACCAGTTTGTCAGGTTCCAATGAGACCTCTTTGTGCTTGCCTTGTGGCTCATTTGTCCAATCCCATTTCTCATCTTCTAGGAACTGAACATCCCTACTAGTGATCACCTTCCCTGTCTGTGGTTGATAGATCCTGTAAGCTTTTGACACTAAACTGTAGCCAACAAAGATCCCAGGTTCAGCTTTCTCTCCCAACTTGTCTCTTTTGACCTGTGGAATATGAGAAAAACACAAACAGCCAAACACCTTCAAATTTCTTAGAATTGGCTTGACATCAAACCAAGCTTCAAAGGGTGTCTTCATCTCCAATACCCTTATAGGTAATCTATTCAGCAGAAAAACTGATGTGTTTGCTGCTTCCGCCCAAAACTCTTTTAGTAGATCTTTCTCATACAACAGACATCTAGTCATCTCCATAATAGTTCTATTCTTCCTCTCACTAACTCCATTTTGTTGTGGAGAGTAAGGAGTAGTAAACTGATGCTCAATTCCAGCCTCTTCACAAAAAGAATTAAACCTTTGTGAAGTGTATTCTGTTCCATTATCAGATCTAATGACTTGAATCTTGCAGCCACTTTGGTTCTCAACCCATTTCTTAAACTTTAGAAATACCCCGGCAACTTATGACTTTTACTTCATAAAGTAAATCAAGCACATTCTAGTATAATCATCAATGAAAATAATGAAATGCCTGTTGCCATTTAGTGAATGAGTCACTTGTGGACCACATAGATCTGTATGAATCAGTTGTAGCTTCTCTATAGCTCTCCAAGTGGATTCCTTAAAGGGAAGTCTTGTCTGCTTACCCAGCAAACAAGTTTTGCACCCTGAGATCTGCTCCTCCAGGCTTGGTAACCCAGTTGCCATTTCATTCCTCTGCATGAACAGCACGCCTTTATGATGAAAGTGCCCCAACCTCTTGTGCCATATTTCTGAATCATTAGCGTAACACTTGAATGCCATTTGCTCCTTCTCAAGAGAATTCAAAGAAAAACTCTTCTGTTGCATCTTTATCTTGAACAGCTCCTAACCACTGGAGTCAAAGATCAAACACTTCTCATATTCAAATATCACCTTAAATCCCTTTTCTACTAACTGCCCCACACTCAGCAAATTCTGATCAATTTTAGGCACATACATCACATCAAAAATCAGCTTAGTTCCAACACAACTCTCCATTGCTACAGTCCCTTTACCTTTCACTTCTAAGTACTCCCCATTCCCAATCCTCACTTTTGACTTCAACGACTTGTCAAGGTTTATAAACAGCGTTTCATCACTTGTCATATGGTTTGTGCAACCACTATCAACAAGCCAACTGTCACATGGAGTACTAAAGGAGAAACAAGAGGCAACAAATAGTTGATCTACCTCTTGCTGAACTGCAGCATGTGCCTCACCCTACTGCTGATCTCTCTTCTCTTTGCAAAACTTCTCAATGTGTCAAGCTTATGACACTTTCTGCACCTGAGATCTGGCCTCTTCCAACACCTAAAGTGTGGATGATTCTTTTTTCCACAGTGCTGACATGAGGAATATCTTCCCCAATTGTTCTTGGAGTTGCCTACACTATTCTCTCCTGTAGCAGCTTCTGAACCACTACTGCCATTTCCTTTCTTCCATTTCCACTTCTTGACTTTTCCTCCTATATTATGCAGTTCTTTGGCCAGCAGAGCTCCTTTTGTACTTCCTTCCAGCCTCGTTAACCTCCTTTGCTCTTGTGCTTGCATAGCACTTAGCAATTCTGCCAACTTGATCTGAGACAAATCCTTGGTATTCTCCAAAGAGGCAATGGTTGCCTCAAACCTTTTGGGCAAGGAAACAAGAATCTTCTGCACTAGCCTATTATTAGAGAGGCCAGTGCCTAGAACTCTTGCCCGATTTGCAATGCTTATCAACTTATCAGAATACTCCTTAGTTGTTTCAAATTCCTTCATTTGCAGTCTCTTGAATTCTGTGATCAAGTTTAGCTCCTTCATGCTTCTGATCCTCTCATCTCCTTGATACTCAGCTTTGAGGAAGTCCCAAATAGCTTTGGCTGATTCACAAGCCATAATTCTGTTGAAAATGGCAGGTGAGACAGCAGCATATAAAAAAGACTTTGCCTTTGCTTTCCTTGTTGTCCTCTCCTTGTGAAACTTGATTTGATTAACGGTTGGATTTTCAGGAGCAACTTCATAATCTTGTTCCACAGCTTCCCAAAAATCACAACCCTTTAGATAGGCTCGCATTCTCACTGCCCAAGCTTGATAATTTTCTCCATCAAACACTAGTGGAGCCATTGCTGAAAAACCACTCGATCCTGCCTCCATCTCGCTTTTAACTTCTATGGATGCAGACACACCTCTCAATCAATCTCACAAGTCACTCACAGCCCCTTAAGATCAAGAAGGCTCTGATACCAGTGTTGTTTTTTTGAAAAAAACAGAGAAGGAGTTGACAGCAAAAGCTATGCGTCATATTCAGAAAAACTGAAAAAAAAAATGTTCAAAATACATACTAGAACGTAACCATAAACCTACGTTGCCCACTAACAGCTTGCTTGGTCCACAAAACCAGCAACAAACCAGAATAGCTAAAAGTGCACCTAACTGCTCCTACAAGATAAGATTGACTAAGTAAAATAACAATTAACTAACTCCCAAAAAACAGGACACCAACAAATTGACTAAACAAAACAAAGAAGAAAAAAACAGAACGTGCAGTCTTGATACATCAACAATTACGATCTTAGTTAGCTAGCCTTTTACAGAAAATCCTCAATTATCTATGCAACAAGATTTGAGATTAGCTCAACAGTTTCCCAATCATCACTTGGTGGATGCATAATCTGCTCGCGCCAGACTTCAAGTAGACGACAGACACACGACAACAGTGAAAAATTCAGGAAAATCGACGGAGGAGGGATTCAGAAGACAAGATGACAAAACGCACATCGTCGCAGTACTCCTTGGGAAGCCCATCGATGAGAGTCTCGTCTTTGCTCGTCAAGCGCTTGCTCAAAACTGCCCGTCAAAATTCAGAACCGAGAAAAGAACTTCAGAAAACGAGGGAACGTTTCATGAGCACCGAAGGAAGCTTGGGGAGTTGGGGATGTTCGAGGGAAGGACGCGAAAGAACAGACCTGCGGAGGAGGAGGAGGTGGGCTTCCGGCTGAATCGCGAGATGGGGAAGCTCGAGGCTGAGGGAAGAGACGGTAGACGAGGGGCACATGTAAGCAGCAGCACTGTAAGCAGCAGCACTGCATTTGCCTCCATCGACCTTCAATCGATTCCTCGAATCAAGGGGCGACAGAAGTGGGGAGGGAAGAAGGAAAGAGGGGTTAAGTGAGGTTTCAGTTTGGGCTCAGAAAGAAGGGAAAAACGATCACCATCCGAATTAAAGAAATTCTGGAATTTTTTTTTTTTTTAAAGAGTGAATTTATTATTTAAAAGGAAAAGGAAAAAGAAAAATTATCCAAATTGGCGGCTGTATTCTGGATAAAAAAGAAAAAAATTATCTGCAGGCTTTACTCAAAGAAATGCCATCTGCTGATCCTCTACGGCTCTTGTTTTAGTAAAATCAGTTATTGGAAGTTCCGGACTGATCTCGAGATTGGACTCCCCAACAGTAGCCGCTCGCAATTCCTTATTACGTTTGCAATTTTGCAACGATTGTCTACATTTAAATAGACAGATAATAAGTCTTGTCCATTTAGTCATTGAATCCATGTACCACTATCAAGATACTGTGTTAAAATTGTCCTTTCAACTTATAAGTTAGGTTGTGAACATCAATGGCGGTTAAAACTCAATTTTGCTCATAAAAGAGAATGGTAATGTGCCCAACATTGCGACACTTGGTTGGTGGCAATGCGGGACAGGCAGGCGGCAATATGAAGTGTTCTTTATTTCTTGGAGGAGGAGGAGCAAATCCCAATCAAGAAGGCATTATCGGTCACAAAATTGTTCCTTTCGAAATGCTTACGCAAGTTAATTAAGTCATTAGTTATCTAAAAGAAGAAACTGAATTGAGTAACGATGGGACCAGCTTCCCGTGTTAGTTCAGAGCAAGGTGAAGAAGACCAAAGAGAGGGATTACTAGACTGCTGATGCAGATGTGATGTCTTCACACACGTGAGCTCCCTCTGTTAATCCCGAGTATGCCAACTGGAATGTTGGGGAGAAAGAAGAGCACAACCTGGGAATTACAAGGAAATACAAAATACAGGCAAATCCTCTCTGACAAAGCAAATCTGACTCTCGGGGAAACTATATGCAAACAGGACAAGGCGAGTGTTCTCTATACTCCGGCTCATACGCGCCCACAGGGGTTAAGACATTTCCTTTAGCTTTTGCACAGAAAGTAAGGGCCATTGTGGCTGGCTAGCTTATCGCATCCGTCAACTACTAGATAACAATTTTCCACAGCTACCGGCGATAGAGAAGGCAAACTCACTAATGATCTGCAGGATCTAAACTCCATGGTCCTCAACTCCTTCGACTTCAGGGGATTAGGCAACCTTACTAGGGAACTGCAGTGGTCAATCCTTGTACTTTCCAGCGAGTCCAGTTCTTCGAGACCTCGGATCTCAACTAGCTCCGGGCAGTTCAGCAGGCACAACACTATGAGCTTGTTCAAGCCTGATAGATTGGATAAACACTTCACAAATACACAGTTCGACAGGATGAGTTCCCTCAGATTCTCCCATTGTCCAAACCGATTGGCTGGAATTTCTATCAGCCACGATTTATGTATCTCTAAGCTTGACAAATTTGTGAAATGAGAGTTGTGAAAATATTATTTATCCAATGACATGAACTTACACGTCTTCCGGTGCAGTGTGGTAGGAAGCACCTAATTGAGGGATCGCAGGGCAAAACAAGACAGAACTAGTCGCTCCAGGCCTGGAAGTGAAGCTAACTCACTCGGTGGTGCAATGATGCTTTTATGGACAGGTTTCAGCATCTCCAGTCGAGCAATACGCAAAACCGAATTTAAACAAAGAGATTCCTCAAAGTAGTCAACTACGATTAGATTGACTAAATTGGTCAGGTTTGAGAAGTTTGGGACTGTCTGTAGTGAGCGAGACTTGACATGCAAGGTAATCAAACTGGCGGGAAGCTCTGGGATTTGTACAAGCTCATGGCAACCATCCAAATGAAGTTCCTTGAGATGAGAAAGTTGGTCGATTGTTGTTGGCAAAGATTGGATGTGAGCATGAGATAAGTTCAGGATTTTCAGAAAGGATAGAGTCCCAATTTCACTAGGAATATCTCCTGCCAAATTCATGCATTTTTCGGCATGAAATTCTTCAAGCTTCTCCACCATGCCTATAGTAGCCGGGATTTTGCTTATTGTACTATGATCTATTCTTTATCACTTTCAACTTCCTCAAGTTTCCAATGGAATCAGGTAATTCCGTGACTTTTGTATAAGACAGATCCAACTCAAGCAATGAACTAAGTCTCCCAATTGAGTCTGGAAGCTTTCTAAGATCATAACACCTGCACAAACACAACCTTTCGAGATCCTTTAGCTCTCCAATTGAGTGCGGAAGTTTGCTAATTCCAACACTTTCCATCTCTGGGCTTGTCAAAGACTGTAGATCACCAATCGAGTGGGGAAGACCCAAACCGACAGGACCAAGTATCGTCCCTCTAAGAATCAGCTCTTTCAGAGCCTTTAGACAACCCACTTCTTCAGGCAACTCTCTTAGAGCTTTGCACGCATCAATTTCCAAGTAATTCAGGTTCACTAGCTTCCCAATTGATTCATCAATTTCAACCAAGCTTTGGCAATTTCGTATAGTCAACCTTTTCAATGTCGAGAGGGCGGAGAGGTCGGGCAATCTGATTAAGCGGCTGCATTTTCCAAGTTCCAGAAATTTCACCTTAGATGAGCCCTGTCGTTCACCAGAATATCATAAGGGGAATGAGCAATTGCAAGCATGTTCGATAAAACAATAAAAATAGAAATAGATGCTTGCGTATCTGTTCATACCGTGATTTGGTGCCATCCGGGCCAATCATCTCTAAGTTCACTACGAGAAAGCTTGAGAACGACTAGATTGCTTGGAGAGAAATTGGTCGCATCAAAGTCTGCAGGACAACGGTCCCAAGATAGCCATCTCAATTCTCTCAAAACATTCTTATAATCTCCAGTGAAGTTTACCCCTTCAACATGAAGACACCTTAACTTTGGCAGAGCAGCAAATTCTTGAGTCGTAAGCATCTGTACCTCAGGGAATTGTAACCTAAGTAGCTCAACATTGCTCGTTCGCTGGTAATCAATCTAGCAAAGATAGCAAGGATCAGTGAACTTTAACATCAAAAACAGAAACTTGGGCACACAAAGGCAGTGAACTCTCACTAAGACCAGAATTCTGTCAACTTTTTACCAAGGAAATTGCAGTTTTACTCGTGTCAATAACCTTACCAGTTCATGAAGTACCCGAAGGCATTCCTCAGATTCCCACAACCTGCTTCGACTTCCTGCATTCAGATAATTCTCCTTTCGAACAATTTCCCTTCCAAGATTTCTGAACAGGTCATGCATCTGAAGAATGTTGTGATGGTCTCTCTTCAACATAGACATATCAGTGAGAGTAGCAAGTCCGCTTTCGGGGAAAAAACCACAATCTTTCCACATGTATGTTGCGGTCGTGCTCTCTGTGCCATTGAAAAAGAATGCAATGTCTAAGAAAATTTGCTTCTCCTCAAAGTTTAATTCCTCATAACTTATCCTTAAGCTCTCTAGGCTCTCTAGGACTTTGCTATGCGGTACTTTCGTTACACGCTCCAATGTTTCTGCCCATATATTGGGGCTTTTGCCCCGGAGGAAAGAACCTAAAGCTTCAAGAGCCAAAGGATTTCCTCCAGTGGTGGCCACTATTTCAGTGGAAATAGTTTCGAGATCATCTGAAGGTAGGGTTTCTTTGAAGGCATGTTTACTGAAAAGTTGAAGAGCATGGCAAGGATTCATCTCGGTCATCTGATAATCATAACACTTTTTAGGAAGAAATGGGACACCATCCACTGCCAAAAGACCCAAATTCCTAGTTGTGACAATGATGATATTCAAGTCGGCGGAAAACAACTTACCTGATTCTGATGCGCAAACAGCAAATAGCCCCGGAACGATCGCTGAATTGCCGATGAAACACGAACAAAATTACCTCACATTGGTTTGGATGCAATCACAAGGAAAACACCCGATTTTCACGGCATAAATGCCGATTGTTCTTGCAAAACTGAAATGGAATGCCTTCTTCTTCTTTGATGGAAAGGGAGAGAAATTTTGGTGCGAATGATCTGCCAACCGATCCAACGGTTGTGTTCGGGAGGCTTTTATACGTCTCCCTTCGTACCCCTCCATTAGTGTCTTTCCATCGTAACGCATCAAGACGAAACGGTGCGTTCCAATCGCACCCCATCATGGACGTACCAGCTAAAGTACAACATTTCCCACTTGAACATGATGGGCTTGATATCGCTCTATCAAGAATATAATGCATTCAACATTCATCAACTTTATAAAACAATTCATACTGGCAAATAAGCCGTGCAACCAGTGAGTACACCTGCACTTGGGAGCTCAAATTATGCACCTGTTAGGGATGACATAATGGCTACAACCCTGAAAAGAAATAAACAATCGATGTCTCATAGTGCCCTAGACATATTTTGTTACATCAGTCCAAGTATACCTATCCCTTAAAGGCTATACTTGACTATTCTCAAAACACCATGTATTTACAATTACATCCGCAACCACAGAGGGCGATATAATTGGTCGACCAGTAAATACATGTGATAGATGTAAAACAACAATAGTCTTCATTCGCACTCATGTCTCTCTCCATTTCAGAACAACTGCTTTCCTAGACACGTCTCATAATGTCATATCTATTCATGACCGCCGGTAACATGCTAAAGTAGTAACATTGATCTTTCACTTCGAGAACATAGTCAGAAGTAACATAGGGCACAAAATTGAGGTAAATTATAAATTACCTCAAGGGCTCACACGATGAGTAAATAGGGATAATTTTACTCACCTTCCCTTGTCGGTCGTATAATGCATATGTAGTATGAATTACATGCTATAGTGGATTTCTCTTTCTATAAGAGCGTATTTCATTTATCAAATATATCCACTATACGGATCTTAGCCTAAACATAGTCGCGTGCTTCTCACATACTCATGTTTAGCCCGAGTGCTATATCAGCTCGCTTTCTATAGCGCCCAATCAAGTACTCGCATCCGGCATCTTACAGGCATACATGATTATGGGACTATCATGTTCGGTCTTATTATAAATAAATCACAGACCTCATCTTGACTCCAATCAAGGCGACATATCATTTTATGTACTAAACTTGCTCCTCAGCGTTTATTTGTACATAACGTCTCATCTCAACGTGCTATCTATAGCACTTGAGGCGATTGCTCGTGTGAGTGAGCCAATAATTACCTGTTGACATACTTTCCAATAATATATGTGTGCTTGTGTTAGTCTCATAATGAATTTGTACTTATTGATAAAATATCAAATCACTAATAAACAAACAAGTATAATACATATGTTCACAAATACATAAACCAATGATCCTCTACAACAACACATATCACATTCTACGCAATCCTAGTGACTTCCTATGGGTCACGAATATGTCTCTAGGAATAGCCTTCATAAATGAATTAGCAACCATTCTATTGGTTGAAACGTATTGTAGGATCACTTCTTTCTGCGCTATAATATCTCTGATGAAATTGTTCTTTATGTCAATGTGCTCCGTCCTTCCATGATACTTGGGATCCTTCACATAGGTAATGGCTGCTTAACTATCGCAATAAACTATCACCGGTCTTGGAACCTCAGTGACAGTGGCTAAATTTTTCAAGAAACGTTTTACCCAGGCTGCTTCTTGCACTGCAGCAGAACATGCAATAACTTTTGCCTCCATGGTAGATAAGGCCATGCATGTCTGTTTCTTGCTATTCCAAGAAATCGCATCACCATTGAGCAAGAACGCATATTCAGAAGTCGATTTACGCTCATCTGGGTCTCCACCCCAATCAGCATTTGAATAGCCTAATAGGCGTAAATCACTCCCTTGGTAACAAAGTCGATAGTCCATAGTGCCCTTCAAGTATCTTAGGATCCTCTTCACTGCTTTACAGTGTGCTTGACCGGGATTTGATTGATATCGGCTCACCAATCCCACGGCATAACAAAGGTCGGGTCGAGTACACATCATAGCATACATCAAACTCCCGACTGCACTAGTGTAAGGAACAGTTTTCATCATTTTAATTTCTTCTGGAATCTTAGGACACATCTCAGTACTTAGGCCTTCACCTTGCATGACAGGGGTATCAATGGGATTACAATGCTGCATATTGAAACGCTCAAGAATCTTCATTATATAATACTCTTGTGATAAAGTAAGGAGTTTCCTTGATCGATCTCTTTCTATCTTAACTCATAATATATAAGCAGCTTCTCCTATGTCATTCATTTCAAAATTAGAGGACAACCATTCTTTTATGGTGATAACCAAAACCTTGTCATTTCCAGCCAATAGAATATCGTCAACATAAAGTGATAAAATTACAAATTTATCTTCGAACCGCTTGACATATACACAGTGATCTTCCTCGATCATTGTGAAACTAAAAGTGGTTATGGCTCGATGAAAACGAAGATACCACTGTCTAGATGATTGCTTAAGACCATATATTGAGCAATGAAGCTTGCAAACTTTATCCTCTTGACCTTTAGCTATGAAACCTATTGGCTATTTCATATAGATTTCCTCATCTAGTTCTCCATTGAGAAATGCTGTCTTTACATTCATTTGATGTAATTTAAGGTCCAAATGTGCAACGATGGCTAGGATAAGGCATATTGAGGCAAATCTTACAACTGGTGAAAAAGTTTCCTCATAGTCTATATCATCTTGTTGAGTATAACATTTCGCCACAAAACGAGCCTTATACTTTTCAATGGATCCATCCGCCCCTCGCTTAATCTTAAAGACCCATTTGTTTCCAATGGCTTTTCGATTGGATGGTAGATCAACCAAGTCCTAGACATGATTTGCCCTCATTGACTTCATTTCATCTTCCAAAAATTTTCTCCATTCTTCCTTATCAAATAATGAGAGAGCCTCTTGAACAGTCTTAGGCTCGGCATCGTCCTTTTGAACAATCATAAATGCTTCCCCTTCAATCTCAAACCGACGACGGGGAATACTTTTACGATTACTTTTACGCAATTGAATTTCTCTTGAATTCGATTCGTCAGGTGATGCAACACTCCCACTAGGTCTTATGTGTTGAGGTAAATCTTCATTTCCCTCTACAACATTAGTGGGTGTGTTATTAGAATCTTTCATCTCATATAATTGGAAATCCTTATCAATCTCACCTCTATTAGAAAAATCGTTCTCCAAGAACATGACATCTCGTGACTCCATTTCAGTCACACTTCTATCAGCTTGTTCACCTATGAACACGTACCCTTTGGAGTATTCTGAATATCTTATAAAAATACATTTCTTCCCTCTAGGACCTAATTTGCCATATTTATGGGAAGAATCATGAACATAAGCTGCACATCCCCATGGACGTAGACTACTTAAGTCTGGTTTCCTTCCAGTCCATAATTCATAAGGAGTGGAAGTGACCGATTTTGAGGGCACTCAGTTAAGTACATGGGCAGTAGTCAATAATGCATCTCCCCAATAGGAGATAGGTAAATTTGCTTGCGCCATCATAGACCTAACCATTTCCAATAGGGTTCTATTCCTTCTCTCAACTACCCCATTTTGTTGTGGAGTACCAGGAATAGTCAATTGACGTACAATTCCATTTTCATCACAAAGAGCCTTGAATTGCTCCGATAGATACTCACGTCCGCTATCGGTTCTCAAGGCCTTTATTGTTTTGTTCAACTGATTCTTTACCATCACTATATATCGTCTAAAGCAGTCTAATGCTTCTGACTTATGGGATATCATAAAAACATAACCGAAACGCGTGAAGTCATCTATGAAAGTGATGAAATATGAGGCTCCATGCCTCGCCCTCACATTCAAAGGACCACAAATGTCAAAATGTATGAGTTGTAATGGAAATTCGGCTCTAGTCCCTTTACCGAATGGTTTTCTAGTTGCTTTTCCCGCTAGACAATGTTCACATACGGGTAGATCAACATTAGTGAGTGACCCTAAAAGGCCTTCTCTAGCTAATCTTTGCATTCTTTGCAACCCAATGTGACCTAATCTAGCATGCCAAGTACTTGCATCGATATCAACATTATTAGAAGATACAATTAAAGAAAAACAACCATCGACATTAATATTGTACTGATCATAGTCAATATCTAACACCATAAAACCATTCAATACATGACCTGAACCATAATAAACTGTTCCATACAAAATGTCAACACAATCACCATGGAAATTCAATATATAACCTAAGTTAAGAAGAACAACTACGGAGACCAAGTTTCGTCGAATATCTGGAGCATAAAAGACATCATGTAGGAATAGGTTTCGACCACCACGTAAGATTAATTTACATGTGCCGATACCCTTCACTTCAACTCTTGAGTTATTCCCAACATATATCCATCTTCTCCCAGTATGTATCCGACGATACTCCACGAATGCTTCTCGGTCTCTAGCTACGTGGTCTGTTGCTCCTGAGTCTACAGTCTACATTGGATGAGATTCAGCAAGCATTACAGTACTGGAAACAAAAGCATTACTCAGAGTATTGGAGTAATAGGGTACCTTTTTCGGCTCAATGCATTCACGAGCAAAGTGACCCATCTTGCCACAATTGTAGCACTCCATCTTGGCCTTGTCCTTCTTCCCACCACGCTTCTTGCGTTGGAAGGTCTTAGCCTTTTTTGGTGCCTGATCAGTTTTCTTCCCTTTATTGTTGAACTGAAGGTTCCTCTTGCGCTTGAAGCTCGAAGCCTTGCACGAACTCGATTCAGCAACATAAGCATGGGTAGAGGATCCCGCAGCCTCTAGGTGCTCATCCTCTAATTCCAAATGACGGGCAATATCATTGAAAGTGACAATATTCCCATTATGCGTCATATTGATTTTCATATGCTCCCAATTGTCAGGAAGAGACCTTATAACAGTCTGAACTTGCTATTCATCAGTAAGAGAGTAACCTGCCAACTTCAGCTCACGAATCATGTTTGACATTTCCCGGAGATGCTGCCTCATCGTTACATTTGGGCGCTTTCGGAATGTGTCAAACTTAATGGTGAGTCTCCTCAGTTTAGTGGCAAACGTACCCCCAAACTTATCTTTCAAGGCAACCCACATAGCTTGAGCTTTTTCATAACCTTCAAACTCACACATGAGATCATCTTACATACAGCTCAAAGAACGTGATGCGAGCAATGCTATTTTTCTTTTTCCAAGCTTGATAAGCTTCCGATCTCTCCCGTGTTGAGCTGAAGTTCCATGCTCAGGTTCATCCATAGTGTGGTTGAAGGTTTCCAAAACCTCTTGCTCCTCAAGGATGTACTGAACCTTTCGGTGCCAAATATCATAATTGTCACCGTTCAGCTTCTCACCCTTATTGAGGTCAGCCACAATGGTCTTGGATGCCGAAGCCATAATCAATTGCTATAACACATTGACATAATAAACGCAGAATCAATACTAGCACATTTTTCAGAGTAACACACATATTTAATTTGCAGCAAAAACAAACTAAATTAACGATAATTCAACAAAAGACACAGAAACAAAAGTTCACTATGTTCACAATCAACTTCTATGTACGATTGTTCTATTATCATTAATTAGTTTAATTTGCGCAAATTTTAAGTTCTAGGTGAAAACTTCCTTGAATTCTACCAACCTACGAACTCCCACTAAGAAAAATAATTATATGACCTCATGTAATTTCTACATTTTTCCATTTACTCAAAAACATAGCATGATATGAATTAACGTACAAAAATAATCATGATGTAACTATAATCATAATCACAATTCAACATGTAATGGATTTCCTACCATTGTTCGAATTTTCAGGCAACTAGAAAATTGCAAGTATATTAAACTATATACATGATATCATCGAACCAAGCTCTACACAGCATATATGACATCATATGCACACAAGCTAGCTATTGTATTTCCTAAACCATAAGAAAATACAAGCTACAAATGAATAAACTATGCATTAAACCCCAAAAAATACGCGTACATAGGGTTTCCTACGCATTTTCATACATTTATAAAATTCAAAAGTATAAAATAATTATACCACAGTGTAGAGGACACTCGTATGAACCAAACGTCACCGACCATGCTCCAATCAGAGCTTGAACGCGCCCACACGCGCCGCCTGAGTGCGCGGCGCATGTGGCGCACGCGCCAGCGAGCCAAATGGCTCCTGGCCGGTCTGACCGGTCCAACCGGTGACCGTTTCGACCGGTGACTGGTCCGACCGGTTTGACCGCCGAACCGGTTGACCGGTCCGACCCGTTGACCGGTCAACGGTCGGGTCGAGTCAACCTCGGGTCGGGTCGAGTCGACGGGTCGGGTTGGGTCGAGTCGACGGGTCGGGTCGGGTCGGGTCGCCGTCCGGTGATCGGCCGGCCAACTTCCGCCGGCACTGACGTCATCCAAGCGGTTACCAACCGTTGAATGACGTCATCTGTGACGTCAGCACGCGTCGCTTCACCGACGCGCGCGTGACGCTCATGCGTCGGTTCGCCGATGTCAATGCGTGACGTCACGCGCCTGTTTGCTAGCGTCCCCAGTGCGTCCGGCGCGTGGATCCCACGCGCAGTGGCTTCTGGCCGCCCGTGTAGGTGCGTCCAACGTCCTCCGGCAGTGCTCTACCCATCGTTGGACTCGTCTCGATGAGCACTTTCACCCTGTATATTTAGAAATTGATTTTAGCCGAAAAAATATTTCGAAAACTGGCAAAAACCGTACAGATGCATGCGACCCCGAACCCGTTCTTCACTTTGGTTCGATTTTGAGTTTTCAGATTGCAATTCTGACCATTAGACATCCAAACAGTGTAGATTTCATACTCTTGATCTCAATATCAAATGGTAAACGAGAAAATTCAATGAAAAACAAGGTAGAAATCACGGCCGGGCTCTGATACCAATGAAGGATTTCAAGTCAGGGGAAGACGACTTACCTGATTCCGATGCGCAAACAGCAAATAGCCCTGGAACGATCGCTGAATTGCCAGTGAAACACGAACAAAATTACCTCACGTTGGTCTGGATGCAATCACAAGGAAAACACTTGATTTCCACGGCGTAAATGCCAATCGTTCTTGCAAAACTAAAATGGAATGCCTTCTTCTTCTTTGATGGAAAGGGAGAGAAATTTTGGTGCGAATGATTTGCCAACCGATCCAACGGTTGTGTTCAGGAGGCTTTTATACGTCTCCCTTCGTACCTCTCCATTAGTGTCTTTCCATCGTAACACATCAAGACGAAACAGTGCGTTCCAATCGCACCCCATCATGGACGTACCAGCTAAAGTACAACAAATAATAACCTTGCTTCCTCGGCCGAGCCAATCACGGCGGTTTCCTGTCAGTGCCATGAGCTGCTCTTTCTCGTCCACATCATCAAGAATAATGAGGACACTCTTGTTTCGGAATCTTTCTCGTATCGTGTTGACACCGTCATTGATGTCATGGATATCTATGGGTCTCTTCAGGATATCGGATAACAGCTGGTTCTGCAACCTTACGATGCCATGATTTAGTGAAGTTCCTTGGATGTCTAAAAGGAAGCTGCAACCATCAAATAGAGAAGATATCTCATTGAAAACCACCTTGGCAAGAGTTGTCTTGTCGATGCCTCCCATCCCGTGCACAACAAGAAACCGTCTGTCCATGGAGCCGCAGTCCAACAACTGCATCATGTCTTTGACTGGATCATCAATTCCAACTAAATGATCAGGAAGAACCTTTTGTCTCTTCTTCAGCTTAATAGAAAGCTCTCGAACAAGATCTCCGACAAGTTTACCATGCCTGCCATGCATAATAAATCATCATCTTTGAAGAAAGGAGGAGCAACTATATCAGCAATATATATACCAGCATATCTAGGAATCCTCCGGAACAAACATTTTGAATCCTGCTTTGGCTGGAAACACTCCCTAGCAGCATCTCTCTCTCTCTCTCTCTCTCTCTCTCTCTCTCTCTCTCTCTCTCTCTCTCAGGTATTCATATATCCTTTAAAGAATTTATTGTAGCCTCTACATATTCTCAAGGGAAAAGAATAAGGGAATAGGCTGTAACATAAACTATTCAGCTGAAGGTGTCGCAATTCATTAACCATCTCCCAAGTGAATTTGTCTTGTTAATAGTTAGCAAATTGGATCGTGTTGGCTCGATAAATACTTCTGTTTCTTGAATCTCAGAAAAGGCACAAAACAACAGACCGAGACAAGCTCAAAGTTCATTTCTAAGATAGCACATTCGTCCAAAACACGGAAGAAGCTTTAAAATGTCTCTGACCAAAAGCTATTCGATATCATTACCATCGACCGTGCTATGGAACCTTAAATTGTCAATCTAAATTAGCCCTTTCCAAGCATATTTGGGATGGCAATCCGCATATAAATCAGTTTGGCAGAGAGAAATAGTTACCAAAAGAAAAAAAAAAGGGGTGTAATGGCCATTAAAGTTTCTTGTTGTACTTACGGTGCGTTTCGTGCGTCCCATCCGCTGAGATTTCCGACTTCCATTAGAGCCTCTCTCCACTCTCGCACCGTCCCCTCGTCGTAGCGCCCCTCGTGCTTGAGCAGGGCCTGGCCGTACGACCCCGTCCTCAGCCTGACGTCTGAAGGACTCACGCCGTGGCACGATTTCTCGTCCCGTGGATTCTCTCCGGCGCTTAGCCATGCACGTGAGCTCCTGGAGGCACCACGGGCTGCCCGCGTAGCCTTCTGAGAAGATCAGCAAGTAGATCCTCGAGTCATCGATGGCTCGCTCGAGCTCCGGCCCGCTATTCCCCCCAACAGGAAGCTCTTCATTGTCTCTGAAGACGCTAAACCCGGCATTGACCAAGCTTTCGTAGAGGTAATCTGCGAGCGTGTGGCGAGCGTCCGGCCCTCGGAAGCTCAAGAACACGTCGTACTTGTAGCCCGACGTCAGCTCAACGTGTGGGGAAATCTTCACAATTCGCATCCGTGATGACATTGTGAACGTGGAAGAAGAAGAGCAGATGAAACAAGAAAGGAAGAAGAACAACAAATTTCTTGCTCTGCGGAATTCGAGGAAGAACCAAAGAATAAAGGCAAAAGTTTCTAATCGAACAGAAAGTTGAAAGTTTATTCTCTTGCACGACTTCATTGCATGTGTTTATACAAAGTCCAGTGCACGACGACTTACGTTGCCTTTGCCTTGCCGAGAAAGTCTCGTTCCACGTGGAACGCAGTGGATGGAATGGTTCCAATCTCCCGAAGCAGCGTTAGAATATGTCGGTTCGAGTCCACTTTATCGGCCGATGAAATTATAGTACCAGGCGATTATCTTGAAATTACCTAATAAAGGCCGAAAGTTAACGTAGGGCGTACAGAATAAGAAGAGCATTGACGGTTCAAATCAAACATTTTGTAGCGGGTTTCAGTCACTTATGGAGGTTTCCATAGGGTTATTAGCGCTAGTTGCTCCTCCTTCCCCTTTTTAAAAAAACCATTACAACAAGTTCAAAAATAAGAATTTCCATTTCAAGTGAAAATTGATTTTGGGATAGTGAGTTCAAAACTACAAGTTTGATCACTCACTCACTCTTTCAAAAGTAAGGAAGAACTCTTACAATGAGCATTGTGGTCACTTAAGTAATGAATAATAAGTTCACTTTATTTTCAGAACCTAATGTAAAAGCTTATCGCAAAAGGAAAGAACCGACTAGTGGTATACTTAATTCTTCGAAATGTGAAATGATAAGAGGGAATAGATTCGTTAATGTGGTCCAAGCAAATCCATTTCAATTGCTTTATTTTTCTTTTTGGTAAAATAATTTTAGGGTGATATAGTATTGAATAAAATAACTAATGTTGATAAGAACAAACAGCGTGCTTTTGAATTATATATCATTTATGTAAGTTACGTGCATTTTGAGATATACAATCTAGTATATATTTGTTGTCTCTTTCAAGTTTGGTGTATCACTCGAGCTAAGCTCTAATTTATTATATATCACAAAATGATGGCTTTCCATATTGCACTCACGAAAAATATTAATGAAATGTATAATAAAATTAAAGCAGAGGAGATACCTTTTTCTTTTTTGCTAGAAAATAAATGAGACTAGGTAAAGGCTCGCCGTAGGAAATTAACGGCAAATGGCGGCAGCGTCTCGGCCACGGCCAACTCAGTCCACCGCACGACATTTATGCTCGAGACGTGACCTAATGAAGCCATCTCCTTGCGGAAATAAAATTCATGTCATGTCAGCCGCTAACACCCCATGAAAAATAGGTTCCTTAAAAGCAAAAGATGTTTTCGTCGGCTCAGGAGCCAAACAATAACCGAAAGGGACAATCACCCCCCAATGACTTGAAATTTCGGGATGTTCCACGAGGAGTCTCCTAGTCATCATCCATCGTGCTTGCTTTAGCAAACCCGTCATTGCATTCCCATAACTTAGTATTACAAGTAAACGATGCCGGTCAATCTCAGCATTGGACTTCCATAGTAGCTGCTCACTGATCCAATCTACGCTTGCAACTTTGCAACGACGGTCCAGTTTTTACTAGACAGAAAACAGGTCCTGTCTGTTCAAAGTTTGATCCACATCTAACCATCAAGATGCTGCGTGGAAATTGTCATCTGCACTTATAAGCTTATAACTAAGTCAGGAACATCAATGGCGGTCAGGACTCAATTGCATGTAAAAGAAAAGCGTGCTGTACCTAACATTGTCAGACTTGGCTGTGGGAATGTGGGACAACAGCAATCTCAAGTGTTCTTTTTTCTTGGAGAAGAGGAACACATCCTCATTAAGAATGCATTATAGCTCACAAAAATATTCCTTTTGAAATGCTTATGCAATTTACTGAAGTAAGTTATTAGTTATCTAAAAGAAGAAACTGAGTAGGTTCGGAGTAAGTTGAAGACTGAAGAGAGAGATTACTAGACTGCTTAATCATATGCAATGTCTTTTCACACGTGAGCTTCCCCTGTTAATCCAGAGTATGCTAACAGGAAAGCTGAGAAGAAAGAAGAGCACAACCAGGGTAAAAAAACAAAAGAGTAAAAGAAAATCCTCTCTGACAAAGCAATTCATTCTCGGAAAACTGTGTGCAAACAAGGCAAGGCGAGTGTTCTTTATCCTGTGGCTTATAGGCGCGAACGGGGGTTTGGACATTGCCTTTTGTCTTTGTAAAGCCAGAAAGGGCCATCATGGTCAGCTAGCTCATCGCATCCATCCACTACCAGACGACAATCAAAAGCTACCTGAGGTAGATGAGGCAAACGCACTAATGATCTGCAGGATACAAATTCCATGGTCCCCAATTTCTTTAACTTCAAGAGATGAGGCAACCACAATAGGGAACTGCATTGGCCAATCCTTATACTTTGCAGTGATTCCAGTTCGTCGAGACCTTGGATCTCAACTAGCTTCAGGCAGTTTAACAAGCGCAACACTCTGAGCTTCTTCAAGCCTGACAGACTGGATAACTGCACAAGACTTGCACAGTTCGACACAGTCAATTCCATCAGATTCTCCAGTTGTCCAAACCAACTGAGTGGAATTTCTATCAGCCACGATTTACATAGCTCCAAACTTGACAAATATTTCAGGTCAGAACAGGGCGATGACTCAAATGAGCTGAAGTTTATAAGCTTCAACATGTACAGTGTGGGAGGAAGTGTCGAAATGAGTGATTGCAGGTCAAAACAAGACAGAACGAGTTGCTCCAGGCCAGGAAGGGAATTAAACTCACTTGGCACAGCAGTGATGTCTTTATGGACCAGTTTCAGCTTCCTCAGTCTATGCAACCTCCCAATCCACTTCAGGTTTGGAGTTTGGATAAAACCAGCAGTCCCAGGGTTAGGAAGAGATTCCTCAAAGCAGTCTGATACAGTTAGATCAACTAAATTGGTCAAGTTTGAGAGGTTTGGGACTGTCTTTAATGAGAAAGACTTAACATGCAGTTTAATCAAACTGGCAGAAGGCTCTGGGATTTGTTCAAGCTCATGGCAACCTTCCAAATGAAGTTCCTCGAGATGAGAAAGCTGGTTGATTGTTGTTGGCAGAGATCGAATGTGAGTTTGAGAAAAGTCCAGGATTTTCAGAAAGGATAGCCTCCCAATTTCACTAGGAATATCTCCCTCTAAATTCGCACAGTTTCCTGCATGAAATTCTTCAAGCTTCTCCACCATGCCTATAGTCTTTGGGATCCTCCTTATATCGCTATGATCTATCCTTATCACTTTCAACTTCCTCAGGCTTCCAATCGAATCAGGTAATTCTGTTACCTTTGTGCAAGACAGATCCAACTCAAGTAGTGATACCAATCCCCCAATTGAGTCTGGAAGCTTTCTTAGCTCATCACATCTGGACAAACACAAGCACTCAAGATACTTTAGCTCTCCAATCGAGTGTGGAAGCTCGCTAATTTTAACCCTTTCCATCTCTAGCCTTGTCAAAGACTGTAAATTGCCAATTGACTTGGAAAGATACGAACCAACAGGACCAAGTATCGTCCCTCTCACAATCATCTCTTTCAAAGCCTTTGAACAACCAACCGCTTCCGGCAACTCTCTCAGATATTTGCACCCATCAATTTCCAAGTATTTCAGTTGTACTAGCTTACCAATTGATCCACCAATATCAATCAAGCTCTGGCAATTACGTATAGTCAATCTTTCCAATGTCGAGAGGGCAGAGAGGTCAGGTAATCTTGTTAAATGGCTGCATTCTCGAAGTTCCACAACATTCAACTTAGATGATTTCTGTTGGTCACCAGAAAATCAGAAGGAGAATGTGAAATTGCAGGCATTTTTGATGAAACAATAAAAATAGAAACAGATGCATATGTAAATGTCCGTACCATAATTTGGTGCCATCCGAGCCAATCATCTCTAAGTTTACTATTAGAAAGCTCGAGAATGACTAGATTGCTTGGAGAGAAATTGATTGCCTCAAAGTCTGCAGGACAACGATCCCAAGATAGCCATCTCAGTTTTCTGAAAACATTTTTATAATCGCCAGTGAACTTTGCCCCTTCAACATGAAGAAACCTTAGCTTTGGCAGAGCAGCAAACTCTTGACTTCTCAGCGTCTGTACCCTAGGGAGTTGTAACCTAAGCAATTCGACACTTCTCGTTCGCTGGTAATCAACCTAACAAAGGTAACAAGCATCAGTGAACTTTAACGTCAAACAAGAGAAACTCGTGCAAGGGCAGTGAAGTATTACTAAGACCAAAATTCTGTTATACCAAGTAAATTGCAGTTTCAATTGGACCGAAAAAAAAATTGCAGTTTTAATTGTATGTATAACCTTACCGGTTCACGAAGTATGTGAAGGCATTCCTCAGATTCCCACAACCTGCTTCGGTTTCCTGCATTCAGATGAGTCTCCTTTCGAACAATTTCCCTTCCAAAAGCTACAAGCTGCTCATGCATCGAGAATCTGTCATGGTTTATCTTCAACAGAGACATATCAGTGAGTGCAGGAAGTCCGCTTTCAGGGAAAAAACCACAATCTTTCCACATATATTCTGGTAATCTTCTCTCATGACCGTTGAAAAAGCAAGCAATGTCTAAGTAAATTTGCCGCTGCTCAAAGCTGATTGCCTCATAACTTATCCTTAGCACCTCCTCTTGGACTCTCTCATGAGGTGATCTCCTTAAACGTTCCAATGTTGCTACCCATATCCCGACCCTTCTGGCACGCAGGAAAGAACCTAAAACTTCAAGAGCCAAAGGATTTCCCCGGTGGTGGCCACTATCTCCCTCGAAAGATTTTCGCGATCATCCGGAGGTAGGGTTTCTCCGAAGGCATGCTTAATGAAAAGTTGAAGAACATGGCCAAAATTCAAGCCTCTCATCTCATAGAGACAACCCTTAAATGGGAGATCCTGTCGTGCCGTTGCTTCCACTGGCAGAAGACTCACATCTCTGGTTGTCATAAGAATCCTGCTTCCTAAACCGAACCCGTGAGGGATTTTCGCCAGTGCCCTGAGCTGAACATTATCCACATCGTCCAGAAGAATGAGGACTTTTTTTCCGCGTAATCTAGAGTTTATCATGTTGAGGCCGTCATTGACATTGTGGAGGTCTGTGGTGCTCTTCAAGATATCCGATAATAGCTGTTTCTGCAACTTTACGATGTCACCGGTTTGTGATCTTTCTCGGATGTTTGAAAGGAAGCTGCAAGCATCATACTTATGAGCTATCTTATTAACAACTGCCTTGGCAAGAGTTGCCTTGCCGATGCCTCCTATCCCACGCACAACAATATCGCACATCCAGGGAACAACAGTCCGACCACTGCACCACGTCTTTGACTAGATCGTCAATTCCAACTAAATGATCGGGAAGAACCTTTTGTCCCTTCTTCAGCTTAATAGAAAGCTCTCGAACAAGAATTTTAGCAAGGTTTCCTAGCCTGCCATACATTACAATAAATCATCATCTTAGAAGAAAAGAGGAGCAACTATATCAGCAATATACGAGCATGTCTAGGAATCCTCCAGAACACACTTTCAATCCTTCTATGGCTGCAAACACTCATAAACATAATATCTCTCTCTCTCTCTCTCTCTCTCTCTCTCTCTCTCTCTCTCTCTCTCTCTCTCTCCTACTTATTCTCGAGGCAAAAGAATTTAAGATAAACCATTTAATTGAAGGTCTCACAATTCATTAATCATCTCCCAAGTGAATTTGTTTTGTTGATAATTGGCAAAGTGGATCATGTTGGCTTGATAGATATGAGATCTATCAAAATAAGTCATAAACCAATTTCTTAAACCGTTGGATTGTTATATGAGTTAGTGATTTAGAATGATAAGGCCTAAAATAATAAGGGTGCTCTTGCGCTTGCTTATTCCGTGCTCTCACCTTGGCTATGAGTTTTACTATATTGGATTTAAAAAAAAAAAAAACATTTTAATAATTTAGGCAAGGTCGGATATGGGTCACTAAATTTAATATTGTATGGAAATTGATGGATTGAATGGATCAATTTGGATTGTACTATCTTCAATCCGACTTGACTCCCCTATTTAACAGGTATAATAGTTACTTTTATCTTTCGAATCCCAAAAATAGCAGAAAATGGCAACATAAGCTGCGACTAGCTCAAAGTTCATTTATGACGTAGCACATTCGTCCAAATCATCCCAGAATCTTTAAAATACAAATTCCAAACCTTCCGACATCATTACCATCCACCATGCTATGGAACCTTAAATTGCCAATTAAAATTACCCTTCTAAGCATATTTCGGATTGCAATCTATAGATGTGTATATAAGGGTGTAATGGCCATTAAATTTTCTTCTTTTACTTACCCCATGTTTCTTGCGTCCCATCCTTTAAAACCTGCGGCCTCCGTTAGAGCCTCCCCACTCTCGCACCCTCTCCTCGCCGTATAACCCCCCGTGCCAAAGCAGTTCCTCGCCGTACGAACCGCTCTTGTGCCTGACGTCCGAAGGACTCACGCCGTAGAATACCGGCACGATTTCGTGTCCCGCGGATTCTCTCTGACGCTTCACCATGCGTGCGAGCTCCTGAAGGCACCACGGGCTGGATGCGTAGTGTTTCGAGAAGATCGGCATGTGGATCCTTGACTCGTCGATTGCGCGCTCGAGCTCTGGTCCAATTTTCCTGCCTACAGGAAGCTCTTCGTTGTCTCTGAACACTCTAATTCTGGCGTCGACTAAGCTTTCGTAGATGACATCCGCTATTGTGTAGCGACAGTCGGGCCCTCGGAAGCTCAAGAACACATCGAACCTGTAGCTCAATGTCGGCGCGACGTGCGTGGAAATCTTGACGATTCGCGTCTGTGCTCCCCATCGATCAGACGACATTGCGAACGAGGAAGAAGAAGAAGAAGAGCAGACGAAACAGGAAAGGAAGAAGAACCGGTAAACGATTGTGACGAGGACCGAGAGCAAGCAGAGATCGAGAGGAAGGGGGTCGTGAGGGTCGTGCGGCGGGGGAGGAGGAGGAGGAGGAGAAGGAGGGCGCTGGCTAGGGTTTTTCATAAGGAAGCTCATAAAGAATGAAAAATGGGGAGTGTGATGGCGCCATTTTTCATATTGGAGAGAGGGGGAAGTGACAGCGCGGTGAGGGTGGGAAAGGAAAGTGAAACAAACTTGGGGGCGGGGGAAATAGACTTGGGAAAGAAGGAAGAGGGGTTGGGGGTGGACCCCTTGAGGGGAAATTTTTTTTTTTAATCGAAAAAATAAATAAATAAAATTAAAAAATAATTTCGAAAAATCAAAATACTGAATTTTGAATGATAATAAATTTTGATTATTATATAGAAGATCATGGATTTATTTAAATAAGTTGATTCTAATTTCTTATTTGTTATTAATTTCATCAATAATTTTTGTTAAAGTTAAAAATATGTTTCCAAACATTAATATGCATTACTTATGAATATGTTTTTCGAATTTCCAATGGATTGATTTATTAATATTATTAGTGTAAATTCATTATATGCTCTTTTTTTATGAATCAAATTAATTAAAAATAAAAATATTCGCTTTAATATACAATGCAACGCTAACGATTGGAATTCTCCATTTTTGAGAAATGATATGTCGATGTGTCATATCGCGTGTCGGTGCTACTTAGAGAAGAATCTTAATTTAATCCTTCTTAATAAAATGGTACAAACAAATGAATTGTCACGCAATTTAATAAGTATCTCCTAATAAATTCTCAATACCAGTAGCAGTACTTACAACATTAGATCCATTTTGCATCTCCATTCGACTTGCACTAATTAAACTACATTCCGCTCGACATCGTAGGTTAAATTGTCAGTGGCCAGTGAATATCTTAATTTACAGTTTGGGCAATAGATGAAATCCTCGTCGGAACTATTATCAGAGAAATGAGAACATTTTTATCTATTTCAGTAATTTCCCCAGTTTCATGAACTCTCCATTCTGCACGTGTCACTTGTTTGTTTGCCCGGCAAATTGGTCGTGCACGTTGTCAGCCGTCAAATTGCTCGCGATTTATCGTCGGCCGTTGATTGAAATGGTAACGGAAGCATATCGGTCGAGGACAGAGCCCAGGAAACCTCTAAGACCGACTCTTCTCCTGTTCTTGATTTCTCTGTCAGCAAGAACGGGAGCAACAGAGTTCCCATTTCCACCATTTCCAATTCCCGTGGAAGCTTCACCCCACCTCTCCATTGCAGAAGAAGAAGAAGGAGAAGAAGAAGAAGGCCATGTCAGAGACTCAGTGCTGTGAGAACCCTCCGACGCCGAGCACCATGAGCGTCGGAATCGGCTGTGTGGCAGAGATCGGAGGCTTGAAAGCTTACATCACCGGCCCCCCTGATGCCAAGCTCGCCGTCCTCCTCGTCTCCGATGTTTTCGGTACGATCCCCTTTCATGGGTTCTCGCTCTATCCAAAAATTTTCTCTCGATTTCCGAATCAGCCTTTGCTTTTGTGGGTGTTCCAGTTCTATCGTTAGATAAAAATCTGTTTTTTTTTTTTGGGGGGGTGGTGGGGGGAAGAGTATTCCTTTTCCGGACTCGATTGCTACAAGCAGAATCTAGGACTTCTTTTGGGTCTTGGAACTGTTATGCCTTTGCATAAGTTTGTTAATTTGTTGCGAGAAAACTTTAGCGAAGGACGTGTTGCAGAAGCCCACATTATTTGTTTCAAATGTTCTCTGCTCTGGCCAGTCAAGCTGATGCATGTTCCAGTTTTAATGGAGTCTGATATTATATTTCTCTGGCTTTATTCTGATGTAACTCAATCCATGTTTCTTTTTTTGCAGGTTATGAAGCACCAAAGCTGAGGTAAGCTGTCGTCCAACCCCATCCCACTGGCTAGAATTAGAGAACAATCCCTCTCCATAACTCCAATTGGTCAGCTTAGTCTTGAGTCTTGTCCATGTCACGCGTGCTTGGCGTAACATATCTATCTAGCTACATTTACTGAAAGTAATTTTTCTATTGTTAGATTTCATTTCTGTAGTCTTTGATTCTAAGGCAACATTATTATTTCGATTTTTCGTAGTCCTCTTTGACGAGGAACGGATGCGTATATGCATTCATGGATTATGTTGACTGACATGGCACAAATTGATGGAAAGGTCGGAGTGGGGCCGACTTTATTGATGACTAAGTCAACAAAATATTTGTGAACCTAAATGGATATTGTGCTAATGAACTACATGTCGTAATTGAAGTCTCAAAATCTTCTTTTACTTTTATTTCACTGATGAATTCCTTCGGAAAAGGTTTGAGATGTAACAATTTCATTGGAATTAGGTTTTTGTGCAAAAAACTGCCCCCATTTATTAACACTTAACAGATTCTTAGTGTACAAGCTCGAGCAAAGCAAACAGAATTAATCGCTACTTTTAGTTTTATCATGAGCAACTTGACCAACTTCATGAAGAAGCTATTTATTTATTGTTAATGACCTCATTGAATAGATTGTGGTTAATTTCTCCTTCACTCTGATCAATTGACATCTCAAGTCCTCTTGTATATGTTTTCTGCTGAAGCTTGAAGGGAATTGACTGGTTGTCTGCTCTGTCTCTCCTCAAGATTTTGCTCATTTGGTCTGATCATACACTTAAGATACATGAGGCATTTCTCAGAATGTTCTTAAAGTAAAAGATGTCAGCTCCTAGTGGCTTGTGTTTTATCAATCCTCACACAATTTAAGCAAAGAAAGTCCTCCGGCTTTTTCAAAACAAAAAATAATTGGTGCCGAACTCTCTGGGTAATTTCTCTTTCACATTAAATGATAATGATATCTATAGGGAGTGCTGGTGTTTCATGAAATTGCGTCATCTGAGATGTTTTTACATGAGGATATGATCCTTTTCTGGGTTTAGAGTTTGTCTTGACAATATAATTCATCCTTCTTGTGTGAAGCTTTTAGCTTATACTTATTATAGATGCCTCCTTTTGCTTATGTGCAGTTTTCTGGATTTTCTCATTGGTAGATCTGCGTCATCACTGAATTCTGTGCTGTGGTGGCATTTTCTTTATTTAAGACAGTATTTTAATCTGCATTTATTAGCTTTTCAAATTTTGCAAGTGACGACATATTGAGTATTATTTTGCTGCCTATAGCAGGGTGCTCAACATTCCAATGATTCTTTACATACTATATAAACTTAACCTTGTATGCTTGTGATTTCAAGGAAGCTTGCAGACAAGGTGGCTGCTTGTGGATTCTATGTGGTGGTTCCAGACTTTTTTTATGGAGATCCCTATGTACCTGACAATCCTGAGAGGCCTATTGCAGTCTGGAGACAATCTCATGGAACCGTATGCTTTACTTTTCAGTTCAAGTTTCTATCTGTTTAAGGGACTTCTATACCTAACGAGACTTATGAGACATTTATGTTTTCCATTCTGTATTTTTCCTACTTATAAATTAGCAGATTTCTTGATCCACATATGAATTCTACTTATATTCTTCCTTCTGTAAGAGTTCTGCTACGGAAGTATTTTTGTCATATCACTTGCTGTTCTTGTGTAGGATAAAGGATTTGAAGATGCCATAAGAGTTGTTTCTGCACTGAGAAGTGAAGGTGTATCTGCCATTGGAGCTGCAGGATTTTGCTGGGGTGGTGAGTCTTCTTGTTGCCTAGTTCCACAGGTTTTTTCCTTGATATAGTCCTCAAAGTATTCTGGATAAAACTCTTTAACTTTGATGTTTGATTATCAGCAAAGGTGGTTGTGGAACTAGGGAAGTCTGATCACATTCAAGCTGCGGTGCTGCTACACCCTTCACGGGTCACTGTGGAGGATATTAAGGGTAGGTAAAGCTGAGCAAAGAAGCAGAATCCACATTTTCAGGGAATTTTAGCCTAAAGTGTCCATGCATTTCTGCTCTTGGGTGTCTCTTGGATGAAACAAAGATGTCTCTGGTGTTAAACATACTAGATTGGTCTGACAAGTGTGATCTTATCCTATTGATTTACATAGGGTAATCTCAGACACAATTGTTCAGGTGACTAGTTGAGAGCACTCGTTTTGTGTCTGAAGAGCTGAAGCTTATGGAGAAGTAGATAGTAGTTTACCTAAAGGCCGAAGAATCTTGAGATGGTGAAATAACTTTCTGCCATCGTTTTTGCAATAACTAACTTTCAGCAGTTATCTCGTAAAAAGTCTTGATTTTGTTACTTAAGTGCATGTAGTTGTATGGACTTTGGTCCAAAAGTTTGGCAGTGAAATTGACATTATGTTTTGCTTTACATCAACCAAGAGGACCAGCTAATACTTCGTTGCTTGTATAGTAAGTGTTAGCTTTCTTCATTGAATGATAGAACATACTGCTAGAGTCTTAATGTTATTGCCGTGGACAAGCTCATGTGACAGATTTATAATGATGCTGCATATGGATATCAGAGAATATAAGCAATTTCACATGACCACTTAGAAGTTATGTGGGTGGTGATCTAACACTGTTATTTTCAGAGGTCAAGGCTCCCATAGCTGTATTGGGCGCTGAGTATGACAAAATGTCTCCACCAGAGCTTCTCAAGCAGTTCGAGGAAATCTTATCAGCTAAACCTGAGGTAAACATCTCCATCCCTGCTGTTATTGCATGTGTTTGCACTCCATGTACTATCTTTTATGCTTTGAGTTCCTTGATCTCGTACACTTTAAGTGCCCTTCGTGAAATGGAGTTTAGCAGTAACAGTACGCTCACATGAACTGGGAAATTGCTCTCTATGGATCATAAACGGACGACTCTGGGACTGCGAGGTCTAATACCTTCTGCAGGTTGATGGGTACGTCAAGATTTTTGCTGGAGTGGAGCATGGTTGGACTGTGAGGTATAAAGACGAAGATGAAGTGGTGGTTAAGTCCGCTGAAGAAGCCCATAAGGACATGCTGGACTGGTTGACTAAGCACTTGAAATGAATATGAACTCGGTCACCATCTACTGCGTCTGCATATCCAAGGAGGAGAATGACAAAGCACGAACGTTCCTAGCAGTATTGACCTATTATCTGCTGGAGTGGACGCTGATTAGGAAATGTATTCCTTATGTAGATGTAAGTTAGCTTAGAATAAACAGAGCCTGGCCTTTCATTTCTCGAGATAAATGGAAGAGCTTCGTGGGTTCCTTGAGTTTGCGTGGGGGCATTGCCCACCCACTTGTACATAGCATGTAGTGCCTGGGTCAACTAGAACCTGGATATTTTCCTAGCATGGACTATCTGTGAGCATATTCCAGGTTGCTGTAATATTTGCTCAATGTCGATAAGCACCCAAATAATACCGATGTGCACGAAACTCCGTTGTAGGTCCAACCACACAGCACAAGGTTTAAAGGATCTAGATTGACTCACCCTTAAGATTAACCACTGAAGAATCTGTATGTCAAGATGTGATTTTCAGGCGAAGTAGATGTGTACAACCACGTTTGCTCACCAGAGAAGAGCTTCACCGGTGGAATATGAAAAAATGTCCAGGATCGATCCCGATGCAAAAATTTTCACCTTGAATCCCTAATGTTGTTTGTCCTGCGGATGTTCTCCGGCAACACTTCCCTTACGTTATGCTGGAAACAAGAGATGCAGGCGCTGTCCCAGATACAACCAAATACTCCGATTCCCTTTGACCACATAAAGAACGGATTTTGACCAACCCTTTCAACTGGTCAGTACGCCTTAATAGGCTAATTAAGAGCCTAGAAAAACTTCCCCAGCAAAGTAGAATATGGGGAACATGAAAACAGAATAAGGAGAAAACTACAGAGCTAACACAATTCGACTAGTGATTTGATAGTTTCAACTCATCCAACAACAGTTATGCAGCGAGCTGTTCAGTACGAAATGATTAGAAAGCTCTTTCCCTCTCACCATTTTGCTGCCTCTCTAAAGTCTAGATGAATGTGGCTAGCCAATTTTCTCAGTAATATGCCATGGAATATCAATTAAAAGCATTCCAGTTGGGCTGTGAATCCATATCAGGTATATATGGTCAGATGTAAATGGCTAAACGGACACAAGGCCATTAATAAGCAGGTCTCGTTTCATCCAACCTGTCTACTTCAACAAAATTAAAACCACTGAACAGTGAAACCAAATGGAGCATTCAGCAACCATTGTTATAGCCTTGGCAGCACACTTCACATATTTAGGACATAGACAAGTTCCTTTTCCTTTTTTTTCTGAACATAGGACATAAGACTAGTTCAAATTTTCAAGTTAGCAATCACCTCAGGCAAAGAACAGTTTACTCCCTAAATGAAAAAAAAGAGCCAAATTTCAGTATGTCATAGCAGAAATGCTAATGAGCCCACTATGTCAAGGTTCCAATATCAGCCAATATAAATTGGTCCCTCAACCATACAAATACAGTTCATGAATCTCATCAGAAACTTCAACCACCCCTGGCTTCTCTTCTTGTGGCATCATGAAGCAATTCAATATCAACTCCATCAGGAGGTAGCTGAACATACCTCACCACCGATCCTCTGATAAAGCAGTTCCTGACCGACAGCTACAAAAGGCAGAAAAATTATATTAATCCTTCACGTGTGAGGACCGTTAACGCATGGAAACCACAACCTCGAAATCCCTCAAAAAATACTTAATCTCCAGATTCTAAAGGATCAAAATTAATTGACTCGACCAAAATCCCATGAACAAATCAGCTCACAGCTGAACCAACACAGAAAGGCACCATATCACTTGTCTCAAGAAACTAACCCAACATTGCAAATACAAATAAGGTACCACGGTAAGAGTAGCTTTTATCTTTGCATAAATCAACCAGATGTATAGTATCTCAAAAGGCAGTGCATGCATCCACCCAACATCCAACTCACAATCAATCAGCGAGTTACA
This sequence comes from Eucalyptus guilfoylei, assembly GCA_016097605.1. NCBI lineage: Eukaryota > Viridiplantae > Streptophyta > Magnoliopsida > Myrtales > Myrtaceae > Eucalyptus > Eucalyptus guilfoylei. Next base: position 21,993,242 of record CM027870.1, on the reverse strand, counting down.
TGTCAAAGAGTCAGTATAGGGAGAAGGTCCTCAAACTAGGTTTCCAGATTGAAGTGACAATTTTCCTCATTACTAGGAGCAACATACTGAATAAGATTCCATAAACCCCATAGATATCTATCTTCAACAAGCACACAACCAACTAAAATACAAACACATTCTCGTTTTCCCCCAAGATTGCACATTCTATTCACTCCCAAAACAACCGCACAACTATACACCAAACAGACGTAACCCATCAGGCAAATCCAACACACATCCTCTCTCACAGCCAAACTCATCCCTAACATAATCGCGAGGTCCTACTTTCTTAAGCAAGACTAGGAGAGACAATCCGAAGAACCGCAATACCAGCCACAGCACCCCTAAAAAAGCCTAACCTTCCCGACGTTCCAAAACCAGGCTAACGGCAGATCGTATCAACCGCAATTACCGCCGCAGCCGAAACGAATCGAGAACCTCACGAAACACGAGACGCTGGAAAAGCACCACCAGAAAAAAGCAGCTAGAAAGAAAGCGGGAAGGGAGAGGGGGGGCGCACCATGTGAGGGTACTTGTCCTGATCGACAACCCTAGTGTTCTCGAGCTTGATGTTGAGGTACTGATCGACGGAGTGGAGGGTGCCTCTGATGGCCAGATCGTTCTTCAGCTCCACCGTCACTTCCCTGCCCACCAGGTCCTTGAAGTAGGAGAAGAACAACTGACAAAACAACACGCACAACAGACACGCACACGGAGGGACGTCATCGCAAAACCTCTCGCCGCAAAGTTAAATATGAAAAAAGACGACCGAATTCGATTCAAAGGCGAGCAGCGGCGAATCGCGAGCGGCGAAAACCCTAGGCGACCGCGCATCTGAACCAGAGAAGAAGAAGACAAGGCTTGAGAGAGAGAAGTACCATTGCTGCGACTGCAAACTCGCCGAACGACTCCTAGAGAGAGAGAGAGAGAGAGAGAGAGAGCTGAGGCTGTTTTTCGTGCGAAGTGTGGGCGGGTGCGGGATATCAATTTTATTAGACCGTGAAATTACGTTTTTACCCCTCAAAACTCAAAAGTCATCCCCAGTTGATTTAACCCTTACGATTAATCTACTCTTTTTATTCATAACCAGATTACTGGCTGCTCATCATCGTTGGTGGATTTGCGCTTTTTTTTTTTGGGGGTCGATTTAGCTATTAAATTTATCAAGAGCAAAAGCAAAACTTTCGGTGCCGAACCCAATTCCAATTTATAGAGGCAAACAACGTCCTGCGTTTGTGCATGGTAGTTAATTGGTAGGTACTTGCTTTGGGCGCACAAGTACACATGTGCTTGAACGACGACTGAAGAGCGTCGTATCTCTTTCCTTCACAGAATTAACTCGACCAGGCCACTCATGGACCGCATGCACCAAGTTCTCGAGGCTGCGATTGAAGGCATCGCGCTTGCCTTGAAAGGACAGTTTTGAGGCGCTTCGGAAATATCCAACTATCAGTTCAAAAACATGACAGTAACTGCAACCATGGTGAATTTAGACGAGCGGGGAGGTAACATATATATATATATATATAGGTACTGCATGAACTGTTCCTGGATGCGAGGTGCAAACAGCGCAAAACTCTAGAGCCAACCTCATCATCCCTTAATGTAGGCACACCTCAAACTATAACAAGTAATTAAATCCACAGACAACGTTTACGTGCAAATGCTAGAGAGAGGGAGGAGGGAGCGAGAGATCGCGTCGCTTAGTTTCGGATGTCGCCTAACCAACTTCGGTGTACCTTGGATGATTCTAAATTTGGCTAACAAGAACATAAGATTAGAATGACCAATCAAGAAGCAGCTACAAAAGTTTCGCTTCGCATTACAACCCAATCAGGACAAAAGAAGAAACAAGCTTTACATCTCATGCAAGTCAAATGCCAGAAGCTAAGGACTGGAAAATAGTTTTTTGCTCCTACATTATGGGTTTTTTCATTTCTCTTAACGTTCCCTCTTCTGGGCTACAATTGAAGTTTTGCAGAAAAATACTTTTCACAAAGTCATATCCTTTGCTTCACCCTTCTCCCATTGGCATCGCTGCCGTCGAGAATGCCTTCATTCCCATGACTGGAAACAATCATTGACTGCTCACTCGCTCTCGCCACGTACTCCAAGAGTTCGGTCAAGACTGAGGGACAGCTCTCCTTCAAGTACTCAAAACCGTCCGTTTGCATCACAGCTGAGAAACAGATTGGACAAGCTCCCGTTAAATTTCGTCAATCACATTGCTATTCAAATTAAACAATCTACTAAAAGGGGAAAAAAGCTACAAGATAATCAGAGATTAACATGGTTTTGTGGGAGACAATCAAACCTAAAAAATAGATCAATTTCCCTTTTTATCAGCCTTTCTGAAGGGCTTGCAGTTCATTCTTACGCCAACAAAAGGCTTTCAGGGAACTATTGAAGCTATTGAGAGAGTACCAACTACTGATGGTAATGAAGGTTACAGGCTTCTGCTGGATTTAAAGAGTGTACCTACAATGAAGCATTCCCCAATTTTGATAGGTCTAGTATCGCAAACAGATAGAACAAAGAGCTCGCCTTTTGATTCTATTAGAGTTGTGATCTTGTTAAGTAGTGAGAATAAAGTACCCAACCCAATGGCTAGGTTCTTTCACCAAAATCAGTGAGAAAAAAAAGGCAGCATAATTCAAATTATCTTGCTTGATCTTAAAAGACGAGCAAATCAAACTCAGAAAAATTGTTCTTCAATGGTGACCCAGTTACCCTACATTCTTCTCACTAAACAGTTCTTACTAAAAAGAGGATCGTGCCAATTATGTTTAATCCGCACATGAAAAGTCAAATAGAAACCTAATCAATCCTCACAGGAAAGAGTATTAGGTGCTCCTGGGGTCACTCTTTCCCTCTCGCAGGTGAGGTGTACCCTACTAATAAGAAACCCACGTTTATGGTCAGGGACGTGATTGTAAAAGCATTCCTCATCCACCACACAAACTTCTAAGCCAACCATTTCAGGAAATCTGTTACCAACAAGTTTTATACCAGAGTCTATCCTAATAACAATCCCCTAATCACCATTTGCCTATCCAACTTTTGCCAGCAAGAATGAAGGTGCTGTAAAATCATCATCCAATTAATCAGTGTTCCCGCATGAAACAGTAAATTTCAAAAAGTATGTCTAAAACGAATTTCTGCAGAACACATGCTAGGGAACATCAACAATCCATTCTTTTACAAAAGAAGAGACAAAGAATACCCAAAGTATGCCGCATACTTTTTCACAGGAGAAACTAACATCTGCATCGACTCATGATATAAGGTCATAGGGGACTATAGAAATAGTCAGAAGAAAAAGGACTTACCCCTCAAATTTTCGGGCATTGCCACAAATCTGAGACAAACGGCTTTCAACTGAAAACAGTGGTGCTGCTCTGCCAATGCCAAGGTAGTTGCCACGGTATTTATGGCAACATCCTGACAAAGATTGGCCTCACATAGCAGCCTCAGTCTATCAAGGCCATACCTATCTGCTGCTGCAAGTAAATGCTGAGACATCAAAGTTGAAGCCCACTTTGTATCCAGCCCAGTAAGCTCTTGAAGATCAGGCAGAGAATCGAAGTATATAAAATGAAGCAATGCCTGCAAATATACAGTTCAGTTATCAAGACTCTTGCCAAGGGGGAACCGGTTAATGTAACCAATTGATAAACTTCAGCGATACGGTCAAGCACTTCAAAGAAATAATCACTAAGCAACACAATCATCCTCCAGCTCCAGGTTAGTCCAGCAAAACAAAAATAAAAAATTGAGATAACAGACAGATCCCATGCTAATGCTATGATTCTGAAGTTCAGACTTTTAATGCCACCAGCTCTAACTTGGTTTAGCCTAAAGTTTTCTAGTTAAAACAATCTAAGGAACTACTGTTTTCTGTAAACAATGGCCCATATCCAAAGGGCATTCACAGAAAATATTGGCATGACATCTTCACATGAAATATTTTTTCAAAGTTGGTGGATATGCATTTCCCCACTCATTTTGATAGTTGTACTTGGCTAAAAGCATAGTGAATTGAATGGCTATGATAATGATCATGGAGCCGAGTTGGTTGCAGTGGTGGTGCCCCAGTAGCATATGGCAGCTGCTACTGGCCAATTAATAATGATAGTGGAAGAATGCATGATAGTATGGTGGCAATAACCACTTACGAGTGCCAAGCTAACAGGTGACTGACAACCACTGGCCACCGTCCATGTCAATAGTAATGGTTGGTTCCATAGTACATCAGATCATGTACAAGGACAAAAAGAAAGAACAACAAACAAACAAACAAATAGAAAGAGAGAGAAAGAATTTGTTCATCAGAATTGTACAAGGACAAAATGAAAGAAAATCAAACAAACTAAAAAGATAAAAACCACATGACTACATGGAATCAGAACAAGGTTACAAAAGCTGGATAGAAGTATAGGAGTACATTGCAGAAGTAACCAAAGATTCTGAACTCTCAAACAATCTTAGTATCTGTAAGGAGGATCAATCAAAAGAGGTTCAGATCAAGCTGAAACCATTGCTATCAAGCTAATAAATTCCTAAAAATGTTCATCCCCAAGGAAAGGCTTTCAGTTATCAGATCATTCAATCTTCATATTCAGATGGCAAAAATTGCATTTTCCTTTAATAATTCCTGTCTTTGCCAAATATCATTCTTCTTCATAGAGTCTAAAAAAGAGATGATAGACATGAGATCTCCAAAATGTGCCATGGTGCAACAAATATGAAGCCAAAGAACATCAGTAGTGTGTACAGTGGCAAACACTAAGGAGAACTGGGAAAACAACCAACCTAGAGATCACTTATAAAGGAAAAGATCAACTCTTACATAATTCTCACGGAGCACAAAAGACTTACACAGCAAATGGGTTGGTACACGGGATTGAAATAATCCCATGCCATCACCAGAGCAAAATAACATTTTTTTCTCTACCAGCATGATAAAAGGAATGAGTTCAGACTACAAGGAACTTTTTGTTAGAGGACGAAAAAATTAATTACAGCTGATCAAATCAAGAGCCACGTAGACAAGGGCTGAATTTTTTTTACCACATAAAATGGCTTCCCTAAAGAGTACTTTATTTGGACTTTAATCAATTTACAATCACATAAAGCAGGACTACCCAGGTTCTCCAAGCAATTTTTAAATAATATCCATCTGATGACAAAAGGGAAGTCATAAAATGCACAATTTTCCCATATTGAAGTATTTAGTACATCTAAACATAGAGGAGAAATGGACTGAGTAGCATCCAGGCATGGAGGAAGTAAGTTAAGAGACAACACAAAAGGGAAAGAAAAGGGGACTCTTTTTTTGGTGGTTTGGTTTCTGTTTTTTTTTTTTTTTTTGGGGTGGGAGGGGGGGGGGGGGGGGGGGGGGGGGTGTAGGGGCGGGTTGCTCCTGTTGTTCATCAATGAGAAAGCAAAACCTTCGAGGAGACTGTATACCTCAGAATATCCTTGACTTTATCTCTCTGAAATAGACCACACAGTACATTTCACCGCACACTCAGTAAAAATAAGCACCATATTCATTATTTAACTCTTGTAAAACCTTTTCTGAAAAAGAAATTGCTGCCTTTAATTGCTAAATCTTTGCCCAATAGCACTCAAATACTAAAGCCACCTAAATTAATAACACTAAGCTCAACCAACAAAGACAACACACAAACGATTCCTACGTTTGACAAAAAATAGTTGACGTCACTGAACATATGTGATGATGCCACATGTGAGGAGATAACTGGAGTAGACTCAACCTAGGACATAATCAAATTAAACATGAAAGAGCAGAATCTAGATGCACAAAGCACATAGACCAACTTAAACAAATTCCATTACAAAGAAGACAGATGAAGGCGGCAAAGTTAGACCTTGAAAACTGATGACTCCATGTCTTCAACTCTTATTTGCTTTGTATTCTGATCTTTCATCGGACCATAAAGTTGGGCCCTGAATACAGGAGATCGAGCAGCAAGTACCAGCTTGTGAGCAGGATAAACTTCACCATCTACTTCAAAACTTACGTCAGCTCCCTTCCCACTCTCCAAAAGCTTGCCAAAATCTTGGCCTATACTAGAAGGTGGAACAGGTATGGAGAAAATCTTTGGTCCTTCTGTATGCGATCTAACAACACCAACAATACAATGTACTGAAAGAGTATCGTCTTTAAGGTACTCCGACGTCTCAAGAAGACTTCGTTTGAAAAATCGTTTGTAGCCCCTACAGCAATTCGTGAAGATAGGTCATCAAACACTAGATACTTAGACTTACCAAATTTCAGATGAAAGATAACAAAAATGAAATTTGAGAAACAAAAGAAATGCATCCACCAAACAAACAATATCATTATGATAGGGTTATGTCCGAACCTAACAAGAATGGTAACTAGGTGATCTATCATTAAAAAATAACAATCAATGACCTTGATTTTTCTATTTGATAGCCTTATGGCAAAACCCATTCAACAATCAAATATTTTTTTGGTTGAAGTATTAAATAGATCACAACAAATTTAGGAACCAGGTCTTTACTTGCATCTCTATAGTAGTCCATTTGCCCACAAAAAGCACCGAATAAACACCGAAAACTTGTAGTGTTATGTGGTGGGAAAGAGATACAAAAGTGTACTACCTTAAATTTACTAGGGGATGAAAAATGATAGTCTACACACCCAGCAAAATGAAGTGCCTATGCCACATGCTAAGGGGATACATGCTTCATAAGGACCTAGGAGATATCAAAAGGGATATGTAGAACGATTTCAACGGATTTCAGCAACTATTCAGATCAATGAGCCCACCAAAAAATTCATAACTCACCTCGGCTATGCATCTAATCATCCCACAAATCAAACTGCTTCCCAAGCGCAAGCTTACCTCAACAGAGTGATAGTCAACAAATGTCCAACACTTGCAACAAAAAATAACATCTTATCCTAACACATGCAGCAAGCTGTGGGCATTCCAATATGTAATACATTTGTACTAGCACCAACTTCAAACTTTCAAACTCTCTAGAAGCTCCAAATCCAGTTAACCAATAGCTTCATCTTTCTATTCCACCATATATGTCTTTTTAAGTCAAAATACCAGCTTGCGTCATATGTACTCCTAAAGCTTCTCGTGTGACACAAATGTGGACAGCCTTTAGAAATCGCCAATCTGCCAGTCCAACAATTATTTTCTGAAAGCAATAGATGACGTTCCGGCAGATGGCCCCAACCATGTAAAAAAGCACAAAGGCACCCTAACAGATCAAGATCACAAAGACCTCCAACTCTAAATGAAGTTCATTTGTCAGTACACTACTATTCCGACAGTACACTAAATACCTACTCTTCCAACAGTACACTACACCTTATGCCATACATCATTTGCTAACATTCCTAAGAAAATTCTAATTGTTGTGAAACAAAGGAAGTCAACCAAACCATACGTAAGAATTCCAATCTATAAATAAATGCAATTTGTAACAGAACGCGACTGAATAATTTAGCAATTGAACAAACATAAATAGGAGCTGCTGGAAAAACCCATATATAGAGACAATCCTACATAAAACCCTCAATCATACACCCGAAAACCCAAACCACCGGATTCTCGCACAAAATAACATTATTGAAAATCCAGGTAAAAGGGTTTCGAGACCATAATCTAGAAAGCACGCACCACATGCTACCGCGGTATTTAAGAGTGTAAGGGCCGCTCTCGAGCGTCCGCCCGAAATGGCTGTGCACTTTGTGCCGCTCCTTCCCGCTCTGATCCAACAGCGTCAACTCGAAGAGCGCCCTCACGTCGGATCCCTCGCTGGCCAAGGCAATGAAGAGGGACACGTACGCCGCATTGTCCTCGACGCTCTTCCCGTCCGGGTAGAAATAGATCGCCCACTGGTACCCGCCCACGGTGAACGTGTCGGAGGCCTTGTGCTTTACCGATCCCGATCCCCTTGGACAGCGAGTACCCGTTGATCTGGAAGTGGTGGGAGCCATTGATGGTGTCGGTGATCGACGTGGAGGAGGAGGCGGCGAGGAGGAGCGGCGGGAGGAAGACGAAAGAAGGCCTTCGAGGCGTCGTCCGGCACCTTTCCCATACAAGGAATTCCGCGAATCGAGGCTCGGACCCCGCGAAGCCCCGACGAATCCAGACTCGCAGAAATTGGGGCGGACAGGAACGGCCGCGCCGGGGAAAAAGGGGAGGGGGATCTGGGGATCGGCCGGGGAGCCCCCGATTCCGGCTTCAATTCCTGAGGGGGCGAATGGGGATCGCCGGGAGGGAGGGAGGAATCCGGCCGGCGAGGGAATCTAGGGTTTGCGATTGGGGATGTCCGGAAGGGGGGATTTCCGGGTAGGGTTTCGTCCGATTGCGAGAGCGAGAAGAGAGAGAAAAGAAGAGAAGAAAGAGAGGAGAAAGGAAAAGTGACGAAACGACTCGCGCAGCAGAAGACATGAAGGCGGGGTGGGGAGTCGTTTATTTATAATGTAATCTTTTGTGGCATGTGGTGAAGCAGGCGCCCCCTTGCCGACGTACGACTTCGAGAGGAGAAAACCAAAATGGTCACCCCAAAAGGCAATGCATATATATATATATATGTGTGTGTGGCCAAAGAACTTTAGTATGTATCACATGACATGATATAATATGTCGTGAATTTCTTCTTCTTCTTCTTTCTTTTTTCTGCCATCAATAACACCAAATTTGATGTTTTAGTTGTGAAATGATGTGTCGCCACATATCCACGTCTTATTTACAACATTGTGAAATTAGTTTTAATTATAACAAATGATTGTTGCGATAATTTAAGAACAAACGGAATTCATGATCATTTCTTATTATAAATTTCAATGCTCGTACAGAGACATCAAATGTTGGTGAAGAGCGCTTGAGAATAGTAAACTATCTTGTAAAAGAGTAATTGGAAATCTCTTCGATTGGACAAGTTTTGAAGAGATAGTGACACCCACTTGTGCATTGAAGACATTATGAAATTAGAGCGTCTCCTTGTACCAAAAAGTGACCCCTCAATTCAACACATTATTTCCTTCACACAAAACATCCACTGAACTACATTTTCAAACATGGAATGGTTGTTTTTGGAATAATAACTTGGATAAGATTTGTTAGGTTTTCTCCATAAAATTCTCAAGCAAACTAAAATATCACGGAAGCGAAAACTGTGATGAAGTTATAGGCATTTGCGCCTTCTTGTAATTCACTCCTATTTTCCTCTTTAGGTGTTCATCTTTTTGAGATTGGATCAAACTCTTTACTTTTTCCAATTTGGATCTGTCAGGTGGCCGCCATAACAAGGTCACCACCATTGCCAAGTCGAGACCCTAGCCGACCCTCACCCCCATCCTCTCTTTGTCTCTATATTGGTGTGCTGCAACTATGGCGGTGTTGATGGTGGCCACACTTATTTTTTCTGACATCCCTGTTGAGACTCTCGCCGTGCCTGGATAGAACCATCTACAGTGGCTGCGGCCACCATCTTTTTTTGCCCTCCCTGTTTTTTTTTTTTTGGTCTGTTTTTTTGCCCTCCCTATTCATCTTCATTAGAATGTAACACTTTCTAAAAAACAATTAATTTTTTTTTAATTTAAAAAAAGAGTAATTTTAGGCTTTTAATAGCCACGTAAAAACCACATGTAACGCCACCCAATCTGGCAAAAGAAAATATCGAATGCTTAAGAATTAGGGGCCTCTGGCCTCTATTCTAAAACTTTACCGTGAAAAAGCAGGGGTTTTTTTTTTTGGGTGAAAAAAGCAGGGTTTTTGTTCTTTGCAAAAATGAAAAAGCAGGGGGTTATTAAAGAGAACGACGTTACCATTATTTTGAAGATTTCTGTCCTTGAAAAGGATTACGATGTTTTATTTTATTCATTTCTGGTGATGATTTTATGGCCAAATGCAAACAAGCAAAAAAACGTGAAGTTATACATTGAAAACAAAAAAATATCCTCATTTTTCAAATTGAGAAAAAAAAGTATCTAACTTTCACTACGGCAAAAGATTCCCCTCTAACTTTTTAGTCAAAGTAAATCTAAAGTGGAGTTAACATGACAAACAGTGATTACAAGTTACAAATATCGTTTTAGCTCAGCAAAATTAAATTGGCGACATATACAAAACGTGTACAGAAGGAGCAAAATTGGATAGCATCTTGGATTCATTACAAAACGACATCTTATTGTAAATGTTACCATGACGTGTCATCTGCACGCGTCATCGTCATTTGCTGTGTCGGCTTCGCCATAAGTTTGGCTGGGCAAAAAGGTTTCAGATTGATACTTTGTCCATAGGCAAAAGCGGAGTTTTCTTTGTCCGTTTTGAAAATGGTGACATTTTTGTGTAAGTCTATACTCTTTTTCTTTTTTCTCTTTTTTCCAGCAGTTGGCCTTGTTAAGTTCAATGTAAGTAGAACAGATGAGTATGATAATCTCACGTAATAGAGATTGACTTGTGGAATTAATGATGATTCCTAACGCATGCGAAAGTCAATCTTTCACATAAGAAGACTTGTCTAAATATTTTTTTAGAGTTTTTTTTTTTTAATCAATCAAATATTATTGAGTTGTCAAATAGTCCAAACAAGCCAATCAAAGTCCACCTCCATGTTAGGATGTTTGACCACATGAGATTAATCAGCAACGTTTTAACTTATGTATGTTGAAGAACTATAGTGTCTAAGTGGGAATGAAACACTTTAATTTGGGTTAATCTTAGAATGTCTCGTGAAGTAAATATGAATTCTCAAAATAGTGTCCAAGGCAGGATTTCATATCAAATTATTCTCTAGATTAGAACGCAAGTTCTCAAAATGAACCTAAAAAGTACTTTTGTCTCAAACGCCTCCCAATGGGTACATTAATCTAGAAGTGTCTTTTTACTTGTTAAACGTGTTAGGGTTTGTTCTTGATGACGCTCGTTGCTTCTGGGCAATCATGTGGTTGACTTCGTTGCGGTGATGTAGACTAACGAAGTTACTTGTAATTTGTGTTTGTCGTAATGAGGAAAAGAGCAAGTAATCGGAATATCTCTTGTTCATGTCGGTAGTTTGCAAAACATAAATAACTATCTCGTAATAACAAGATTATTAATAGTCGAATGGCTAGTTCGAATCCCTCGGCACGCCACGTGATCGATTAAAATGCGACGTCCCGGACACGCGTCACTCCATTCTTTTTGCCTTTCAATTAAGCACATGCGTGTTAAATTAAATAAACATCCGACCAACAATCAAACATTAGGATAGTAAAACACACCATTTTTCACAAACTACTATTTATATATATATACCGAGTGAGTCCTACAAGTTCAAATACACAAGTCTGTTTCAAAAAAGAAACGCCTAAGCAACCTACACTCCATTCCTCCGACTCGGGCTTGGGATCCTCCACGCCACCATCCTCTGTTAACAGGTGTCCAATCAAAATCCTGCAGGAGACTCTCCCGGAAGACCATAATACATCTCCGTTAATAGCCACGCTTTACCTTAGCGATAAGGTACCAAATGAAGGAGACCCTTATCGACCCAAATCGTGGTCACCAGCTAACTCGCGCGTCTGGGTAGTCCCGGGAATAGGGAAGAAGGTAGACTGCGTAGTCTATCTCCCGGAAACCCATAACAAATGGGTCGTTTCTCCATACTAGGACCGAAAAAGTAAACTACTGACGGGGTGAGATAAATCTCAGTAATCAAAACCCTCCCGATCGACGCAATTAAGCCTCGAAGGCGGTCCTAAACACGCACCATACAAAACTCACCTCGCCGGGTGCGTCACTGGCATGTTAGCGCATCACATATGCTATTATCAATGTAGCAAACGTAATTTAATAACCTGGGGTTGTAGGGCAGGTTGCTCGTGTTGTTCCATCAATGAGAAAGCAAAACCTTCGGAGGAGACTGTATACCTCAGAATATCCTTGACTTTATTTTTCTGAAATAGACCACACAGCATGCATTTCACTGTACACTCAGTAAAAATAAGCACCATATTCATCATTTAACTCTTGTAAAACCTTTTCTGAAGAAGAAATTGCTGCCTTTAATTGCTAAATCTTTGCCAATAGCACTCAAATACTTAAGCCACCTGAATTAATAACACTGAGTTCAACCAACAAAGACAACACACAAATGATTCCTATGTTTTGACAAAAAATAGTTGACATCACTGCACATATGTGATGATGCCACGTGAGGATAACTGGAGTAGACTCAACCTAGGACATAATCAAATTAAACATGAAAGAGCAGAATCTGATGCGGAAAGCACATAAACCAACTCAAACAAATTCCATTACAAGAAGACAGATGAAGGCAGCAAAGTTAGACCTTGAAAACTGATGGCTCCAGCTTGTGAGCAGGAAAAACTTCACCATCTACTTCAAAACTTACGTCAGCTCCCTTCCCACTCTCCAAAAGCTTGCCAAAATCTTGGCCTATGCTAGAAGGTGGAACAGGTATGGAAAAATCTTTGGTCCTTCTGTATGTGATCTAACAACACCAACAATACAATGTACTGAAATAATATCGTCTTTCGAGGTAGTCCCACGTCTCAAGAAGACTTCGCTGGGTAAAATTTAGGTAGCCCTACAGCAATTCGTGAAGATAGGTCATCAAACACTAGATACTTAGTTTTACTAAATTTCAGATGAAAGATAACAAAGATGAAATTTGAGAAACAAAAGAAATGCATCCACCGAACAAACAATATCATTTTGAAAGTGTTATGTCAAACCTAACAAGAATGGTAACTAGGTGATCTATCATTAAAAATCACAATCAATGACCTTGATTTCCATTTGATAGCCTTATGGAAAAACCCATTCAACAATCAGGTATATTTGGTTGAAGTATTAAATAAATCGCAACAAATTTAGGAACCAGGTCTGTACTTGCATCTCTAGCAATCCAATTGCCCACAAAAGGCACCAAATTAAGACAGTGAAGTTGTAGTGTTATGTGGTGGGAAAGAGATACAAAAGTTTACTACCTTAAATTTACTAGGGAGATGAAAAATGATAGTCTACACACCCGGGCAAATGAAGCCTACGCCATGTTTAGGGGATACATGCTTCATAGGGGCTAGGAGATATCAAAAGGGATATGTAGAAGAGACTAATAGAAAGATTTAATAAACTACTGAAATCAATTTCAACGGATTTCAGCAACTATTTGAATCAGCAAGCCCACCCATAAATTCATAACTTACCTCAGCCATGCATCTAATCATCCCACAAATTAAACTGCTTCCCGCTAAGTTACCTCTCAATAGAGTGATGGCCATTAAATGTCCAACACTCTTGCAACAAAAAATAACATCTTATCTAACAAATACAGCAAGCTGTGGGCAGTCCAATATGTAAGACATTTGTTCTAGCACCAATATCAACCTTTCAAACTCTAGAAGCAACAAATCCAGTTAACCAATAGCTTCATCTTTCTATTCCACCATATATGTCTTTAAGTCAAAATACCAGCTTGCGTCATATGTACTCCCTAAAAGCTTCTTGTGCGTTACAAATGTGGACAGCCTTTAGAAATTGCCAATCTGCCAGTCCAACAATTATTTTCTGAATGAACAAGCAATAGATGATGTCGCAGATGGCCCCAACCATGTAGAAAAGCACAAAAGGCACCCTAACAGATCAAGATCACAAAGAACTCCGACTCTAAATGAAGTTCATTTGTCAGTACACTACTATTCCAACAGTACACTAAATACCTACTCTTCCAACAGTACTACACCTTATGCCATACATGTTTGCTAACATTCCTAAGAAAAATTCTAATTGTTGTGAAACAAAGTAAGTCAACCATACGTAAAATTCCAATCTATAAATAAATGCAATTTGTAACGAACGACTGAATAATTTTAGCAATTGAACAAACATAAATAGGAGTTGCTGGAAAAACCCATATCGGAGACAATCCTACATAAACCCTCAATCACACAC